>BSBM01000500.1:14973750-16203125 GCA_027924585.1 Larix kaempferi
ATTGCCATTTTGCTCTAAAATTATTCCATGACTATCTCAACAACATATGTCATTATATCCAATTTATGATGGAAGTTTAACAAGACAATTCTATGGCCTTTTTGGGTGTCCTAATATTGTGCCAACATACTAATCCCCTATCACATCAAGTTTTTCAGAAAAAAATTGATAGATACTGTCATGCCCATTCCCACCACTATCTTACTAAAAAATATATCCTTAAGACTCTAATATCTTGAGCTACTAAAATATCTACCGGTCTTCAATTTAACAAAGAATGTGTTCACCTCACTAAAATCCTTCATTCAAATGGTTACACTCTTTTACAAATCAACAAATCCTTCTCATATATTCTTCATCATAAACCCAAGAACATCAAAGGACCACGTTTCTCGTCCTATGTCAAATGTATCCCCCTTACATTCATGGCATCATTGACTTTTTCCCAAAATCCTTGCCAAAAAGAGCATTAAAATCATCTTCAAGCCTCATAAAATCCTCAAACCGCTATTTAAAAGCATCAAAGATAAATATAATCCTCTACAATATCAAGGATTTTATCAAGTTCCTTGTCCTTGTGGAAAAACCAACACCCGCCAAATTGGCTAGTACATTCAAACTTGCCTTAATGAAGATATCGCTGACACCTTTCATAACCGCATATGTAAATCTACCATTTACAAGCACTCTCATAAATCTAAGCACTTAATATAAAAGTAACATGGCATTCAATAACACATACAACCCTTATCTTATGGAAATGGTCCTCCAACTGGATACAAATGAAGGACATTCCTCTCAATATTAGGCACTCTATCACACTTATTTTTTCTATGAAAGAAGCCACCCTTGAGCTAAGACAATCATTCTACAAGGGTGAAGTTTCACACTTTAATGCTCAACCCACAACTCATAAACTCTCTAATGCCAATACCCGTCTACAACTATCCAAGTAACAACCACTCTCCCCTCTCATCCTGCACAACACCAAGAATAGAATCCCCTTCTCTGTATGCAATCCCTTAGGCTATTGCAATTTCCTTCATGTGCTCCAACACAATTTGGCTAGGGTGGAATCTTATTACTGGGATTTCATGGATTCTTAGTTTTAAGCCAAGTTTCCTCTCATAATAGCATGGTAATAATCAATACCAGTTTCCCATGGAAATTTGCATCAATGTGTATGGAATCTCAAGTTTCCATTATTTCCCCCTTTGTAATGTACCAACAAGATGGTCCTTATAATGATAGGAAGAAAGATGAATGAATGAATCTCTAAACTCAATTTCCAACTTTTTATTTGCATTCTCTTAACTTTCCATGTGGCTCCTCATGAGGACTCCACTTTACATATTTTAAGACAACTTAAGATAAAAATTAGTGATTATATTTTTTACTATGGTTTACTGGGAAGGCTAAGACTAAGGCTATATAACTCATAAGGTCCTCTTCCCTTGGCCCCTTTTACTTCCCCCACTTGTAGAACCATAGTGCCCCATATCTTCTTTGTCCTTCTTCATTTGCAGTCATCTAATATTTTTATATTATCAATAAGTGTATATCATTACAATATATTTGGTCATCCTATACCATTTATTCTGGCTTATAGTCACTTCATCATTACATACATATTTACATTTTGAGGTTAAAAAATGGGGTGTTGCATTCCCCTCCACCTTAATTTATGCATCTTTCTTGGTGCATTTCAAGACTATATACAAAATCACATCAAAATTTCAAAATAAATGTAAATATGCCTCACCCATAGCATCCTCCATCTCCCACATTGCTTCCTTAGGGTTCTAGTGGACCCATTCAACCTTTACATTTCCTATTGCTCTATTCCTCTGCATTGTGGATTTCATGTCTAGGATACATGTTGTTACCTGCATATCTCCTTATGGTTCCACCTAAATCAAATCCCAATCAATAACATGGTTAGGGTGAGGTACACACTTTTTTAATATTCATTCATGGAACACATTATGAAATTTTCTACAAGAAGATATTAATGCAAGTTCATATGGAACTTGCCCTATCCTAGAAAGGATCTCAAACAATCCATGATATCTATTTGCTAACTTAGACCAACTTCCCAATTTTAAGGATCTCTTCTTCAGTCTAACTTTTGGATACACTGATGCTCCCCAACCTTAAACTCTTTTTCTATGTTTCCCTTGTTTGCATGATTTTTATGCATGTCCTCTATTGTCTTTAAATTTTACTTGATCTTGACCATCTTCTCTTCCATTTCCTTGAGTAACTCTAGCCCAATTATTACTCTATGTATTAGATTATCCCAACTGATTGGAGTATTGTATTTTCTACCATACAAAGCTTCAAATGGACCCATCTTCAAAGAAGAATGATATTGATTATTACATGCAAACTCCACTAAATACAAGTAGTCTTGTTACTTGGATGGTTTGTCCATCACATATATTCTTAAGATATATTTAATGAATTGATTCACACTTAGTTGTTCATTTGATTGTGGATTATATGTTGTACTTAATTTCAGATTGTTTCAAATCCCTTGAATATCCCTTTCCAAAATTTTGAGGTGAACTTTGGATCTATGTCTAAAACAATTTCCTTAGGTATCCCATGCAACATGGAAATATCTTTCATGTAAATTTTGTTATAATATTGGACGTATGAGTTGACTTGATTTGAATAAAGTGGGCAGTTTTTGTTAGTTATCCGCTACTATGATGATGGAATCATGTTTCCTTGATATCTTAGGAAACTTTGTGATAAAATTGATGGTCACCACTTCCCATTTCCACTATGGTATGGGAAATGGATATAGAAATCCCATTGGATGTATGTGCTTAACCTTTACCCTTTGACATTCCATACACCAATCTATATACTAAGGAATGCCATTTTTCAGCACTGGCCAAAAGTATTGACTTCTTACTATTGCAATTGTCTTTTGATATCCAGGATGTCCATCATATGGAACAATATGCATCTTATTTTACAAATTTCCTTAACTCGCCATAATTAGGATCATAAACTCTATTGTTATGCATAAGAATAACATCAACTTCTACCATGTAGCCTTCATATTTATGTTGTATATTTTCTTTTTATAATCCTTCTCTTACCTTTAGATAATGCTCATCTCATATACAAACTTTAATAATTGTGTTTCTTAAGTTTGATTTACACATGCTTATGATTTTAGTATGCATTGCATGTATCCTTTTGTTGAGTGCATTATAAACCTTGTTATCTTTACCCTTGATATTTTGATATCAAAATCAAACTCAAAAATAAATTCTAGCCATCTTGTTTGTCTAGCATTCAAAGTCATATATTCAAATGAATACTTCAATCCACTATAATTTGTTCTTAATTCAAACTTTATACCCTTAAGATAGTGCCTCCACATCTTCAATGTATGTACAATGGTAGCAAGTTTTAAATCATATGTGACACATTTCTTCTCATGATCCTTAATTTTCCTAGTTTCATAACAAACCACATATCCATTTTGAGTAATAATTCCACAAAAATAGGAATTTCTGAAATCTGAAGACATAGCTGGAAGCTCCTTGCAAAAATCGAAGTTTAGAGCTTTGGATCGAGATTTTTGGCTAGGTAGATCTGTGGGAAACTCAAACCTAATTCAGGGCTCTCCCTAGTGAACCTGGGAGGACAAAAAGGAAAATCTGAAGGGTAAAGCTTTGCCGATCTCAAATTCTGAATACACCAGTCTGATCAGCTCATCAAGGCGCATCTTTCTATCCTTTCAGAAAGTTGAAATTCACATTTTGAATTTTTAGGGTTTTTTCGACAAACCCTAATTCGGGACCAGATCCACTTTTCAGCATTTCCAGTGGTAAGACCTAAATATTTTCTATTTCCATTTGAAGTACTCTTTAAGATGTCTCACCACACCAAGCTTGAGGATAAGATTGAAGGGGCTGATAACTTCTGAGCTTGGAAGTATAGGATTGGATTAATCCTGGAAGAGAATGAGTTGGACTCATATATAAAAGAAGACATCCCTATACCAGAGGATGAAGAGGCTAAAGTATTGAATAAGAAGAACTTGGTCAAGGTAAAGAGAATTAGTGCTGATTCTATCAAAGATCATCTCATACCCCATGTGTCTTCTCTAAAGACACCCAAGGAGATGTTTGACTCTTTGACCAAGCTATTTGAAGGGAAGAACATAAATCGAAAGATGACCCTGCAGAACCAATTGAAAGGAGTAAAGTTTCGGAATGGAGAAACCATTCAATCTTATTTTTCAAGGGTCTCCCAGATCAAGGAACAACTAGAAGCAGTGGATGAAATGGTGAAGTTGTCATGACCACTCTAAATGGCCTACCTAGGTCATGGCACTCCTTCATTCAAGGAATATGTGCAAGAAAGAAGTTGGTATCCTTCAGCAGACTACGGGAAGAATGCTCACAAGAAGAAGCAATGCTTGTGGCACGAGAAGAAAAGATGGGGAATGAAGATCAAGCTCTCAGAGCTCACACCAAGAAAGGGAAGTCCAAGAGGAGAGCCATCTCACTCCAAGAAATCTTCACATCACTATAAAGAAGGAAGAATATGCTTCACCTGTAATGAAAAAGGACATATTTCCATAAATTGTCCCAAGAACAAGAAGGACAACAACTTCAACAATAAGAAGAAGGGAAGCAAAAGAAGGTTTCATGCTCATGCTACCGAGGATGATGAACCACTCAAGAAGAAGGCTAGGGAAGAAAGTGATGATAGTAATGATGACTCATCAAGTGAAGAAGAGTATGTTCTAATCTCTGCTCTCACAGGTACTATCTCCCATGGTTGTAATGATTGGTTAATTGATAGTGGGGCTTCAAAACACATGACTGGGTTTAAAGAATCTTTTGCTAACCTATCTGAACATCAGTCACCCCATAAGGTGAAACCTGGGGATGACTACCAATACCCTATCAAAGGAAGTGGTGAGGCCTCCTACAATCTAGACTCTGGGAAGTCTTTGAAGATGAAAGATGTTTTGTATGTACCTGGGCTCAAGAAGAATCTACTCTCCATATCCGCATTGGATGCAAAAGGTATGAGGGTTGCATTTGTGGATGGCCAAGTCCTAATGTGGCCAAAGGGAAAGACCATAGATGATGCAGTGGTTATTGGAGAGCAAGAGGGAGATTTGTACAAATTGAAGGGACAACCTGAACTTGCTATGGTGACATGAAGACAAAGATTCATCCATAGTCATGGATCACATGGAGGTATGTATGATTTGGTTTTGAGTTATGCAGGTCATTGAAGAGAACAAGAAAACATTGCTAGACATAACTAGCAAATATGGTGAACAAGTATGTTTTCCTTATATCATAGGATCTCTTATATAAGTATACATGGCATGATTGAGGATGATTGTTCATAAAGACATAGGTTTGAATAATCATGGTTATATGCATATTATGTGTCTTACCTTGATTAATGGTATGACTAACCAGAAGAGTCATAGGTTCGAGTAATCATAGGTTTAGACATGTTATGTTTCTTATGATATGACTAACCATAAGAGTCCTATATAAACCTTGAATGCTAAGGCTTATTATTTATGTTTGAAATAATCATGACTATACATGCTTGAGATTATTGTGTTTTGATAGTATATACTAATGAATGTATGATTTTGTATGAGACCTCGAGGATAACACAATGATGATACTAACAAGCATGCATAGGGATCGAGAATGAATATAAGTTCAAGAATAGGTAATCCAGGAAGCAAAGATCAAGAGGGAGCACACTCTAGTGGTTTTTGCAAGGATGCAGATATTCAGAGGGAGTTGACCATCTCCCTACATTCCTCAACAGAAAGGTGTAGAAGAAGCTACTTTAGATTAGGTCTCCAGTAGCTCCTACAAGGAAGCAAAGACTCAGAGGGAGTCCACCCAACAAACAAACAAAGATAAGTATTTTAATTGTCATTTCTTGCATATTTGTTTGTTTAAATAATATTGTTCAATAATGTATATACTGATGTTCCTAGAATTAGGTTGTGTATTATGCATATTAGAATAGTTGCATTGATGAACAGTATACTACTAATATACATGGGTAAGTGGCCTATGGCACTGTACAACATTCCATTGCTACTTATCTAGAATGAAACCTCTATGTTGACATGTTGGGAGTTGTGCACACTCTTAACAATGTTTTGGTAGAGATTGGAGGGCATCTAGAAAGTTACAGGATATGGATAAATGTTGTATTGAAGCATTGCCTAAGATAATTGCATGACTGTATGACATATTTCTTTATGTGTAAGAATTTGTTCTGAAAACTATGAGTTGTTCCTAATCATGCAATTTAACTTGTTTTGTAGGAAAGATCGTATACCATCGCCTACAAAAGAAGTACTACAACATTTGTTCTAGCAACAAAGATATCTATTGAAGATATTGAAGTTCCTAGGATCTCGGATGAAGAAATGAAAGAATTCCATGATCCGTCGATCATGATGATGTTTGGGATGTAGTCCCAAAACCTGAAGGGAAGTTTTGTTATGACTTCCATATGGATCTATCAGATCAAGCATGCTGCAGATGGCAGCATAGAGAAATATAAAAGTGATGAAATAGAAGATACACCAGATGGATTTCAAGACAGCCTTCTTGAATGGTGTAGTTGAAGAGGAAGTTTATGTGGAGCAGCCACTCGGTTTTGAAATACATGACAAGGAGTCATATGTATGCAGATTGAAGAAATGCTTGTATGGCTTGAAGAAAGCTCCTAGAAATTGGTATGGTAGGATGGACAGTTTCCTATCTAGTTTGGGCTTTACCAAGAGTAAAGCGGATTCCAACCTTTACTACAAGGTTGAGGAAGGGAATCCTATGATTCTACTCCTGTATGTGGATGACTTATTTGTAACAGGAGATGACAGATTGATTGCAGATACTAAATGGAAGCTTGCTGCTAAGTTCGATATGAAAGATTCGGGATGATGGATTGCAAGGCCATGGCCACACCCATGGCATCGAATCTGAAGCTTCTATGTGATGCTTCATCTGAGCTAGTTGATATCTCTATGTATCGTCAGATGATTGGGTCCTTGATGTACTTGACGAACACGAGACCAGATATTTGCTTTGCGGTGAACACATTGAGTCATTTCCTGACGGATCCGAGGAGTGTTCACCTGGTTGCTGTAAAGCATGTTCTGAGGTACCTGAAGGGGACAGTGGATTATGGGCTCAAGTATGAAGTGAATCAAAAGTTTAACCTGCAGGGTTATGTTGATTCAGATTGGGCTAGCAATGCTGCAGATAGGAAGAGCACATCTGGGTGTTGCTTCAGTATGGGATCAGGTGTGATCTCTTGGTTTAGCAGGAAGCAGTCCTGCGTAGCACTGAGTACAGCTGAGGCAAAGTATGTTGCAGCCTATTCATCTAGTTGTGAGGCAGTACGGCTACGGAAGCTACTGTCTGAGTTATTTGATCTCCCATTGGATGCTACTGGTATCTTTTGTGATAACCAGAGTTGTGTGAAGCTATCCCAGAACCCAGTGTTTCATGATAGGTCAAAACACATAGAGATCAAATATCACTATATCAGGGATATGTTGTAGAGAGGAGCTGTGAAGCTCCTGTACGTTGCGACAGATGAGCAGATTGCAAACTTGCTGACGAAGCCACTAACCAAGGTGAAGTTCGAGTACTTCAAGGAGAGGCTTTGCGTTCTTCAGATTGACGACACTTCAAGGAAGAAGTGATGGACTCATTTGTTGAAGCCATGCCAAGCATGTTGGAAGGAGGATCCTTCACATGGATATGGATGTAAGCGCTGGATGATGAGCATCAGGATGATGTTCTGGTTTCTGCTTTGTATGATCAGTTGGATCATTTATATGTATATGTATGTATGCATCATGTTGGATGCTGGATATGATCAGTTGGATCATTTATATGTATTTATGCATCATGTTGGATGCTGGATATGATTGGTTGGATCATTTGTATGTATTTTGTATATGCATCATGTTGGATGCTTGGACCATGTATCTGTATATGTATCAGGTGGATACATTGTATGATTAGGTAGATCATGTATGTTGATATGTATCAGGTATGATCAAGTAGATCATGTATGTTGATGGATACATTGTGTGGATCATGTATCTATGTATTAGGTGAATACACTGTGTATGATGATATGTATCAGGTAGATACTTGGTATGCATCGGGTAGATGCATTGAATGATCAGGATTATCGTGAATGACGAGCTTCTCCAAATGACATGCAATAGGATGTTGCAGTGATGATGATCAGGATGATCATGTGTACATCAGGATGATGTATGGTGAGTATCAGGATGATACTTTGTGGCTGTGGATCAGGTTATGCAGATGAGAATGTCTAGGAGATCCTATAGGTCAGAGTTGCGTACCCATAACATCCTGGGATGCTCTTTCGATACATTGCTCTGGGAGGACATGTAATTTGTGCCCTGGGAGATCTTCAGGTCGGAGTTGTGTACCTGTAACATCCTGAGATTCTCTTACGAGGTTTTGTCCTATGGCATGTAATTTTCTCTCGGGAGATTTGGACAGGATGAAAAAGGCCTCAGATGCTTCACCCAGGTTTTTCCATGACCACATGTAATTTGCTCCTGGGAGATCTGGACAGGATGAAAAAGGCCTCAGATGCTTCAGCCAGGTTTTGTGGTGGACCACATGTAATTTTCTCCTAGGAGTTCTGGACAGGATGAAAAAGGCCTCAGATGCTTCAACCAGGTTTTGTGGTGAGATCACATGTAATGTGCTCCTGGGAGATCCGACAGGTAGAGCTGTGTGCTCATAACAGCCTGGGATGCTTTAGCCAGGTTTTGTGATGGGTCACATGTAATGTGCTCCTGGGAGATCTGACAGGTAGAGATGTGTGCTCGTAATAGCCTGGGATGCTGCAGCCAGGTTTTGTGACACACGTAATAAGTCCTGAGGATTCCACAGTATGGCCAGTGATGATGAAGACCTGCAAGTGGTGGGCCTACATCCAGTATGAAAAAGGACTGGCTCTGTAGAACTTCCTATGACAAGTAGAGTCAGAGATTGGTTGAGATAGCAGTAGCAGTGACGATGATGATCACGATGCATCGATGACGATGATCCCGAGAAGAAGACTTGTCTACCAGAACTGTGTCGATAAATACAAACCTAGTTAAGAGGGAGTGTTGATGTATATGTAACTTCGGAATGTATTTGATCTATGTATTTCATATATATTTATTGTACCCTTATAAGAGATGTGTTATTCCTCTATAAGGAAGTGTCGTCATGTGGATTGACAAGTGTTGCAAGTGTGTGTACTTGCCGATGGGTTATTAGACCACCATGTGTGGGGTTGGCCCTGAAATATATATTATATTGTGGATGTATCTAGATAGACAAGTCGGCCCCATAGTGTAACTAGGAAAACAGGTTAGTATAAATAGAGATCGGGAGATCTCTATTTTCATCACTCGGAAACTCACATTTCTCTCACTCAGAAAGTGGCGTACTAGTGAGGAGGAGGATCATTTGCTACTAGGAGACTATATCAGTGTATTTTGGTTGTACTTTGGTTGAGCCATTGCTCTCTCTATCTCTGAGGAAGTTGTGGGGTTTTTCACCTTAGGGTTTTCCCCACGGAAACTCTATGTCTCTTGTCTCTTATGCTTTTGATTCTTGTGATGCTTTTCATATTGTGATTGTCATGCATTGATATACTGTATGTGTTATTCTCTCAATGAAGATCCTAGAGTATTGTGAATTAATGCTCAAAATTTAACAGTACATACCACAAAATGTTCATTTTGTCCAGCAATCTTGATAATGGGTGCACTAGTGAGCAGTTTGTTTAACTATTGGAATCCTTCCTCAAATTACATTGTCCATTCAAATTTCACTCATTTATTTTGTAATGAAGTGATTGGATGCACAATTTGGATAATCCTTTTATTAACATAGATATAACATGGAATTCCAGTACCATAGATATAACATGGCATTCAAGGACACATTCAACATTTATCTTATGGAAATGGTCCTCTAATTGGATGCAAATGAAGGACATTCCTCCCAACCTTAATCACTTTGTGACACTTAATTTTTCTATGATAGAGGATGTTGATGTATATGTAACTTCGGAATGTATTTCATCTGTGTATTTTATATATATTTATTGTACCTTTATAAGAGATGTGTTATTCCTATATAAGGAAGTGTTGTCATGTGGATTGACAAGTGTCGCAAGTGTGTGTACTTACCGATGGGTTATTAGACCACCATGTGGGGTCGGCCCGGAATTATATATAATATAATGTGGATGTATCTAACTAGACAAGTCGGCCCCATAAGGTCACTGGGCAAAAAGGTGAGTATAAATAGAGATAAGAGATCTCTATTTTACTCACTCAAAAAAGTAACTCACTCTCACTCTCAGAAGTGGCGCACTAGTGAGGAAGAGGAGGATCATCTGCTAGGAGACTATCTCAATGTTATTTGGTTGTATTTTGGTTGAGCCATTACTCTCTCTATCTCTGAGGAAGTTGTGGGGTTTTTCACCTTAGGGTTTTCCCCACGGAAACTTTGTGTCTCTTGTCTCTTATGCTTTTGATTCTTGTGATGCTTGTCATATTGTGATTGTCATGCATTGATATACTGTATATGTTATTCTCTCAGCAAAGATCCTAGAGTATAATGAATTAATGCTCAAAATTTAACATGGTATCAGAGCTAACCTGAGAAGAAGACATTTTGCAGTGACGAAAGCTTGAGTTCCTTGTTTATTGGGTTTCTCTCCCCAGATTTTTGAAAATAAGTATAGTAGATTGACTCTACTCATCAAGGCGCATCTATCTGTCCAATCAGAATTCAATTTCGAGCATTTTCAGATTTGGCCCTAAAAATTAGGGTTTCCACAAAAATAGGAATTTCTGGAATCTGAAGACACAGCTGGAAGCTCCTTGCAAAAATCGAAGGTTAGAGCTTTGGATCGAGATTTTTGGCTAGGTAGATCTCCGGGAAACTCAAACCCTAATTCAGGGCTCTCTCCAGTGAACCCGGGAGGACAAAAAGGCAATTCTGAAGGGCAAGACTTTGCTGATCTCAAATTCTGAATGCACCAAACTGATTAGCTCATCAAAGCGCATCTTTCTATCCTTTCAGAAATTTGAATTTCACATTTTGAATTTTTAGGGTTTCTCTAACAAACCCTAATCCGAGACCAGATCCAGTTTTTAGCATTTCAAGTGGTAAGACCTAAATCTTTTCTATTTCCATTTGAAGTACTCTTTAAGATGTCTCTCCACACCAAGCTTGAGGATAAGCTTGAAGGGGATGATAACTTCTGAGCCTGGAAGTATAGGATTGGGTTAATCCTGGAAGAGAATGAGTTGGACTCATATGTGAAAGAAGACATCCCTATCCCAAAGGATGAAGAGGCCAAGGTATTGCATAAGAAGAACTTGGTCAAGGCAAAGAGAATCATTGCTGATTCTATCAAAGACCATCTCATACCCCATGTGTCTTCTCTTAAGACACCCAAGGAGATGTTTGAATCTTTGACCAAGCTATTTGAAGGAAAGAACATAAATCGGAAGATGACCCTGCGGAACCAATTGAAAGGAGTGAAGTTCCAGAATGGAGAAACCATTCAATCTTATTTTTCAAGGGTCTCCCAGATAAAGGAACAACTAGAAGCAGTAGATGAAATGGTGGAGAATGGTGAAGTAGTGATGACTACTCTAAATGGCCTACCTAGGTCATGGGATTCCTTCATTCAAGAAATTTGTACAAGGAAGAAGTTGATATCCTTCAACAGATTGAGGGAAGAATGTTCTCAAGAAGAAGCTAGACTTATAGCCCGTGAGGAAAAGATGGGAGGTGAAGATCAAGCTCTTACAGCTCACACCAAAAGAAGCAAAACCAAGAAGGAGCACTCTCGCCACAATAGATCCTATCAAAAGAGTAAGAAGGACCTAAGATGCTTCACATGCAATGAGAAAGGTCACTTTGCTTCAGATTGTCCCAAGAACAAAAGGGATAATAACAACAACTCCAGTAAGAAGAAGAAGGGTAGCAAAAGAAGGTTTCATGCTCATGTTGCCGAAGATGATGAACCCCCAAAGAAGAAGGCTAGGGCAGAAAGTGATAGTGATGATGAATCATCAAGTGAAGAAGAGTATGTTCTGATATCTGCTCTCACAGGTACTATCTTCCATGGTTGTAATGATTGGCTGATTGATAGTGGGGCTTCCAAACATATGACTGGGTTTAAGGAATATTTTGTGAACCTATCTGAACATGAATCACCCCATAAGGTGAAACTTGGGGATGATTATCAATACCCAATCAAAGGAAGTGGTGAATCCTCCTACAACCTAGATTCTGGAAAATCTTTGAAGATGAAAGAAGTCCTTTATGTACCTGGGCTCAAGAAGAACTTACTCTCCATCTCTGCATTGGATGCAAAAAGTATGAGGGTTGCATTTGTGGATGGCCAAGTCCTAATGTGGCCAAAGGGAAAGAACATAGATGATGCAGTAGTGCTTGAAGAGCAAGAGGGAGGATTGTATAAATTGAAGGGACAACCTGAACATGCCATGGTGCATGAATCCATAGAGCCAAGTGAACTTTGGCATAGAAGACTTGCTCATATGCACTATAGAGCACTTCCAATTGCAAGCAAGGCAGTAGAAGGTCTTCCTGAAATCAAGACCAAACATGAAGGTGTTTGCAAAGGATGTGCAAAAGGTAGGAACATTAAGAAGGCTTTCCCAAGCAGTGAAAGCGAGGCAAAAGACATCCTGGAAATCATCCACTCAGATGTATGTGGTCCTATGTCATCCGGTTCCCTGAGTGGGTATGTTTACTATGTCTCATTTATTGATGACTTCTCCAGGAAGACTTGGGTATACTTCTTGAAGAACAAAGATGAGGTGTTTGATAAGTTCAAGGAATTCAAAACCTTGATGGAGAACCAAACTGACAAGAAGATCAAAACATTCAAATCCGACAATGGTGGAGAATTCACCTCAGGTGACTTCAAGAAGCTTTGTAGTGATTCAGGGATTAAGAGGGAGTTGACTGCTCCTTATAATCCTCAACAGAATGGAGTTGCAGAAAGGAAGAATAGAACTATCATCGAAGCAGCAAGGGCAATGCTGCATGACCAGGATCTACCTATGCAACTATGGGCAGAAGCAGCTAGAACAACTGTATATGTGCAGAACAGAACACCCCACAAGATATTGGACAACAAGACAGCAGAGGAGGTGTTTTCTGGTAAGAACCCTGAAGTCAGCCATCTCAAAATATTTGGTTGTCCAGTATACACTCATGTCCCAAAGGAAAAGAGGACTAAACTAGATCCTTCAGGAAAGAAGGGTATCTTTGTGGGATACAGTGAAAGCTCGAAGGCCTACAGAATATACTTTCCAGGGTTCAAGAAGATTGATGTCAGCAGGGATGTAACATTTGATGAAAACTCAGCATTCATCAAATTAAGGAATGCACCTATCGAAGTTTATGAAGAACCTAACGAAACTAGATTTCAAGACACTACCATGACTGAAGCAGTTCCAGAAGTTGTTCGTGAGTCTGAAGATCCGCAAGAACCTGTAGATCCACCCCGTGAGGATAACTCTCACAAAAGGAAACTTGCATGGGATAGAGGGCTATTTCAAGATGCAGAGAGATTTGGCATTCCAGAAGAAGAACACAGAGCAAATACGAGAACCAGATCACATACCAGTTATGTTGCTTTACTCTGTGACATTATGAACAAAGAGCCTTTCAGTTATGAAGAGGCAGCGGAAAAGAAAGAATGGAAGGATGCTATGGTTGAGGAATACCAATCAATAATGAAGAATGATGTTTGGGATGTTGTCCCAAGACTTAAAGAGAAGTCTGTTGTGACTTCCAAGTGGATCTACAAAATCAAGCATGCTGCAGATGGCAGTATAGAAAAATACAAAGCAAGATTCGTAGCTCGTGGCTTCTCTCAGAAAGAGGGAATAGATTATGAAGAAACTTTTGCACCTGTAGCCAGGTATACTTCCATTAGATCAGTACTTTCCCTGGTTGTAGCTATGAAATGGAAAATATACCAGATGGATGTCAAGACTGCCTTCTTGAATGGTGTAGTTGAAGAGGAAGTATATGTGGAATAGCCACTCGGTTTCGAAATACATGACAAGGAGTCATATGTGTGCAAATTGAAGAAAGCTTTGTATGGCTTGAAACAAGCTCCTAGAACTTGGTATGGTAGTATGGACAGTTTCCTATCTAGTTTGGGCTTTACCAAGAGTAAAGCGGATTCTAACCTTTACTACAAGGTTGAGGAATGGAATCCTATGATTCTACTCCTGTATGTGGATGACTTATTTGTAACAGGAGATGACAGACTGATTGCAGATACTAAGAGGAAGCTTGCTGCTGAATTCGATATGAAAGACTTGGGAATGATGCACTATTTCCTTGGTATGGAGGTGTGGCAGAGTACAGGTGGGATCTTCCTTGGTCAAGGGAAGTACACAGTAGATATCCTGAAGAGATTTGGGATGATGGATTGCAAGGCCATGGCCACACCTATGGCATCGAATCTGAAGCTTCTATGTGATGCTTCATCTGAGCCAGTTGATGTCTCTATGTATCGTTAGATGATTGGATCCTTGATGTACCTAACAAACACGAGATTAGACATTTGCTTTGCTGTGAACACATTGAGCCAGTTCCTGACGGATCCGAGGAGTGTTCACCTGGTTGCTGTAAAGCATGTTCTAAGGTACCTGAAGGGTATAGTGGATTATGGGCTCAAGTATGAAGCGAATCAAAAGTTTAACCTGCAGGGTTATGTTGATTCAGATTGGGCTAGCTGTGCTGCAGATAGGAAGAGCACATATGGGTGCTACTTCAGTATGGGATCAGGTGTGATCTCTTGGTTTTGCAGGAAACAGTCCTACGTAGCACTGAGTACAGCTGAGGCAGAGTATGTTGTAGCCTGTTCAGCTAGTTGTGAGGTAGTATGGCTACGGAAGCTACTGTCTGAGTTATTTGATCTCCCGTTGGATGCTACTGGTATCTTCTATGATAACCAGAGTTGTGTGAAGCTGTCCGAGAACCCAGTGTTTCATGACAGGTCGAAACACATAGAGATCAAATATCACTATATCAAGGATATGGTGCAGAGAGGAGTTGTGAAGCTCCTGTATGTTGCGACGGATGAGCAGATTGCAGATGTGCTGACGAAGCCACTAGCCAGGGTGAAGTTCGAGTACTTCAGAGAGAGGCTTGGCATTCTTCAGATCGAGGACACTTCGAGGAATAAGTGATGGACACATTTGCTGAAGCCATTCCAAGCATGTTGGAAGGAGGATCCTTCACATAGCTATTGATATAAGTGCTGGATGATGAGCATCAGGATGATGTTCTGGTTTCTGCTGGATATGATCAGTTGGATCATTTTTATGTATGTATGTATGCATCATGTTGGATGTTGGATATGATCAGTTGGATCATTTATATGTATGTACGCATCATGTTGGATGCTGGATATGATCGGTTGGATCATGTGTATGTATTTTTGTATATGCATCATGTTGGATGCTTGGACAATGTATCTGTATATGTATTAGGTGGATACATTGTATGATCAGGTGGATCATGTATGTTTATATGTATCATGTATTTGTATTTGTATCAGGTGGATACATTATATGATCAGGTGGATCATGTATGATGATATGTATCAGGTAGATACTTGGTATGCATCAGGTAGATGCATTATATGATCAGGATGATCATGGATGACAAGCTTCAGGATGTTGCTCCAGATGAAATACAGCAGGATGTTGCAGTGATGATGATCAGGATGATCATGGATGACGAGCTTCAGGATGTTGCTCCAGATGATATGCAGCAGGATGTTGTAGTGATGATGATCAAGGTGATCATGTGTACATCAAGATGATGTATGGTGAGTATCAGGTTGATACTCTGTGGTCGTGGATCAGGTTGTGCAGATGAGCATGTAATTCGGTGCCCTGGGAGATTTGTAGATAGTCTTTCAAGGTTTTGCCGATGGCATGTAATTCGGTGCCCTGGGATATCTGGAAAATGCTCTTTCGAGGTTTTGCTCTAGAAGGACATATAATTCGGTGCCCTAGGAGATCTGTAGATAGTCTTTCGAGGTTTTTCCTATGGCATGTAATTTAGTGCCCTGGGATATCTGGAAGATGCTCTTTCGAGGTTTTGTCCTATGGCATATAATTCGGTTCCCTGGGAGATTCGATAGGTTGGGCTGTGTGCCCGTAATCAGTCCTGGGATGCTCTTGCGAGGTTTTGCCATGACCACATGTAATTCATTGCCTTGGGAGATCCTATAGGTAGATCTGTGTGCTCGTAACAGCCTGGGATGCTCTTGTGAGGTTTTGTGGTGAGGTCACATGTAATTCGTTGCCCTGCGAGATCCTATAGGTAGAGTTGTGTGCTCATAACAGCCTGGGATGCTCTTTCGAGGTTTTGTGACGCACATAATAAGTTCTGAGGATTCCACAGTATGGCCAGTGATGATGAAGACCTGCAGGTGGTGGGCCTACATCCAGTATGAAAAAGGATTGGCTCTATAGAACTTCCTATGACAAGTTGAGTCAGAGACTGGTTGAGATAGCAACAACAGTGACGATGATGATGACGATGCATCGATGACGATGATCCAAAGAAGAAGACTTGTCTAGCATATTTGTGTCGAGAAATACCTTCCTAGTTAAGAGGGAGTGTTGATGTATATGTAACTTCGGAATGTATTTCATCTGTGTATTTTATATATATTTATTGTACCCTTATAAGAGATGTGTTATTCCTCTATAAGGAAGTGTCGTCATGTGGATTGACAAGTGTCGCAAGTGTGTGTACTTGCCGATGGGTTATTAGACCACCATGTGGGGTCGGCCCAGAATTATATATAATATAATGTAGATGTATCTAACTAGACAAGTCGGCCCCATAAGGTCACTAGGAAAAAAGGTGAGTATAAATAGAGATAGGATATCTCTATTTTACTCACTCAAAAAAGTAACTCACCCTCACTCTCAGAACTGGCGCACTAGTGAGGAAGAGGAGGATCATCTGCTAGGAGACTATCTCAGTGTTATTTGGTTGTATTTTGGTTGAGCCATTGCTCTCTCTATCTCTGAGGAAGTTGTGGGGTTTTTCACCTTAGGGTTTTCCCCACGGAAACTCTGTGTCTCTTGTCTCTTATGCTTTTGATTCTTGTGATGCTTGTCATATTGTGATTGTCATGCATTGATACACTGTATATGTTATTCTCTCAGCAAAGATCCTAGAGTATAATGAATTAATGCTCAAAATTTAACAGAGGACACCACCAAGATGAGTTTTTCATTCCACGAGGGTGTACTTCCATAATTTTATGCTTATCCCACAACTCTTTAAATATATGGTGCCAAAATCCCCTCTAAAACTATCCCAATAAACCAACACTCTTCCCCCTTAACCTACACAATATTGGGAATGTGATACCCTTCTCTAGATATAGTCCCTTGGGTTATCCCACATCCTTTCCAATTCTATAACATGGGATGACCAAGGAATCTCACTACTAGGATTATAGGGATCCTCAGTTGTAGGTTAATTTTCCTCTCATAGTGGCACAATAATAATAAGCATCGATTTCCCATACCAAATTTGCGTCAGCAGGTATGGAAGCTCATATTTCCATTTTTTCCCTCTATAATGTAATAACAATATGGTCCTAAGAATGATTGGAATAATGATGAATTAGTGAAACTCTAAACTCAATTCCCAACCTTTTATTTGCACGCTCTTAACTTGTCATGTGGTTCCTCTTGAGGAGTTCACTTTTCACTTTTTAATCCCAACTTACCATAACAATTAGTAATTAACTAATCAACTACCATAAACATCGTTTCAGGACTTTAGGGTGTATTTATAACTATGGTCTACTATGAAGGCTAGGGACTTAGGTTATATAACTCAGTAAGGTCCTCTGCCATTATCCCCCTCTTACTTCCCCTTCTTGTGGAATCATATCCCCCCATCTCTTATTTGTCCTTCATTTGCAACCATCAAGTATTTGTATAGTATTAGTAAGTGAACATCATTTCAGTACCTTTGGTCATTCTATACTATTTAGTTTGGCTTCTAGCCACTTCATTAGTACATACATATTTTTGTTATGGGGTTAAAAAACAAGGTGTTACATACCCCCCCATCAATCAAATTACATTATTAGAAAATCCCTAGAAATTGATAAACATCTTAGTATGTTTAATCAACTTATTAGATGGTTATACAGTAAGTCAATCTTGGACAAGCATAATCCACCAAACTCGCCAGTGGTCTTTCTCTATATCCTTTATTTTTCTTAATTTTTACACATGATGACTTTTTCTTATTTGTAAAATGGCCAAAATTTGCAAAATCCATTAAAAATTTATTCCCCTTTGACCCATTGTTGGTGTCATTGGTGCTCCTATCCATGCTCTTGCAAACTACTTATGTTAATTACTTAAACCATTTGTAATCCAAACCCATCCATTTACATTCCTATGTATTTACCTAAAAAATAAAAGACTTTAACCTTGATGACAAAGACCTTTTGGAGAGTTTTGACAATGTCTCCCTTTTCACCAAAATCCCCTTCCTTGAAGGTCTTGCAATCATTTTGTAAACTTATTGAATCTAATATCCTAAACCTTATGAAGATCTACCTTACTCTATCTTATTTATCATTAAAGGAAAAATATATGAACATACTTAAAACATTGCAATGAGATCTCCATTATCCCTAGTAATAGCCAACATCTTAATGGAACATTTTGAAGCTTTAGCCTTTAACAATTATCCTCTCAAACCTATGTGTTGGTTATGTTTTGTGGATGACACTTCATCATTTATCCCCATGGCCATTCTACTCTAAAATTATTTTGTGACCATCTCAACAACATATCCCCTTATATCCAATTTACAATGGAAGTTGAACAAGATAATTATATGGCCTCTTTGGATGTCATAGTATTGCATCAGCCCGATGATTCCCTATCACATCAATTTTTTTATAAAAATACTCACACTGATAGATACCTCCTCCAAGACTAATCCCACCAACATCTTAGTAAAAAATGTATCATCAAGACTATGATATCTAGAGCTACTCAAATCTCTAACCCCCATCACATTAACAAGGGATGTTCCCACCTCACTAAATCACTTAAATCAAATGGTTACTCTCTTTTCCAAATTAACAAAACCTTTTGATTTATTCTTCATTGTAAAACCAAGAGCATTGAATCCATGTTCCACGCCCTATGCCAACTTTATCTCCCTTACATTCATGGAATCATTGCTTTTTTATCCAAAATCCTTATCAATAAGAACATTAAAACCTCATAAAGCCTCATAAAATCCTCAAAGTGTTATTTAGAAGTGTTAAAGATAAATTGTACTACCACCAGTTTTGACTTGGAATGTGTTGAATCAAAATGATGTAAGTGATGTATATATGCAAGTGTGGATCCTAATGTGGAGCTCAAGTCCAAGGCTCGACTAGTGAATGTCTAGGCATGTAGGATGTAAATATTTTTAAATGGGTAGTATGTTTGGCTTGTCATGCAAACTAAAAAACTATGTAAATATTATGCTTAAAATAATAAAATGCTCCAAGATGGTTGTGTAAAGAGAACTAGAGGGGTTACAATTTCACTAGAGGGGAAGAGGGAAGGCGGCCTATGGGAAATTAAATCTTATATCGCCAAGTGCCAACCTTGGAAATCATACAATTGATTCCACGTGTTTTAAATGTGCCAATTGCTTCCTTTTGACTATTAAATCTATTCATTGAATGCATGCGTGAGGTTGGTGGGAAAGGTATTTTCTTGTAGTTACGAGAGCACGGGGTGAATGGAACTTCATGATAGTTATATCAATTGTCAAAAGTCCTTTCTTCTATGGTTAGAATTTGTGTTAGTTGTATTTTCACCATTCTCTCATATCCTTTGAAGTCAACATTCAGTCTAATTATTCTCATGCAAATTTACATTATGTAGAATTTCCTATTGTTGTTAATTACCATTAGCAAACTGTGCATTTCCTAGAAAATCAAATTTGGAAGGAGAACTACAAATTTGAAGAAAAAAGGGATCATTGTAGGTGAGCATAGAGGTTGGGAAAGCTTGTAACCTTTACCCATTTAGTTTTGTTACTTTTGTTTGCTTGAGAAGACATATATTAACAATGCGGGAGGTTCTACAACAATGTACAACAGATTGGACTCTTACTGCACATGCTAGTAAGCATTGTAAGTGTTGTCTTTCATGAGGGATTTGTGCATCAATGAAGGGTAATTCCTTTCTTGTGTTGTGTGGGGAATTTAGAAGGAGTTCCATGGTTGTGATGGCTAAGTGAGATTCTTATAGAGATATGGATAAGGATTTGGCTAAGCATAGAGAGAAGAATGGGTGGTGGACTAAGAGAGGGAATCATGTAGGTGTTTCCTTTGCAATGATGGCCTCATATCCCAACTTTGGGGTGGCCTCTCAATAGAAAGAGTATACGTTGGACATAACACCTACGATTAGGTGGAAATCGCTCTTACATAACCAGTTGCTTGGATATTCTTTGTTTACATATTAGTATTCTCTTTGTAATTGGATGTGCAATGATTTATTTTATGCATGTGATAATTATGCTTGTATATCCATACTATGTGTGTGTGGATAGAGCTTTATTTCTGCCGTGGTTTACAATTATACCTTTTCACATGCATATTTATTGTTATGAATTCGTTATATGTCCATGGGGTTAAATTTATTCTTGTTTTCTCCAAAGATATGAATGAGGCCGCATGTGAAGTTGTTTCTAAATAAAAAATCCATTCAGCCATCTTCTCGATGTAGAAAGAAAAAATATTAGGGCTTGATGGCCTCTCTATTGAGTGTTTTATTGGCTTTTATGATCATATCAAGGATGACTTGCTCATGGTGGTAAGGGAATCTCATGCAATGGTAAGGTTTTGGGGTCCTTTAACTCCACCTTTATCACTCTATCCCCAAATACTAGGACGCAAAATCCTTTGGTAAGTTTAGACCAATTCTTGTTGTAAAGTGATCTACAATAACGTGATCTACAAGCTGATATCAAAAATTGCCAGGGGACAAAAGTTGTTGCTTAGTGACATAATTTTGGAGGAACAATCTGGTTTCCTTAAGTAGAGACAAATCCACGATGTTGGTGGTATCTCAAGAATCTATGCACTCTATTAAAAAGTATAAATTGCTCGTGGCTATGCTCAAGCTCAACTTATCTAATGCTTATGATCATGTAAGCTTCCATTTTCTTTGTTTGGTTCTCATTAAGATGTGAATGACCCTCCCTTAAGGTGAATTGGATCATTGGGTGTATTGAGTCTTCTTCATTTGTAGTTATGATCAATGGGTCTCCTTCAAGTTTCTTTAGAGCTTCTAGAGGTCTTCGTCAGGGGTGCCCTCTTTCCCCTTCCTTTTTTTAATCATTGTGGAAGCCTTAAGTAAGATATTCAAAGAAGCAATGGGGAATGGCTCTTTGGAGTTCTTCTTGTCTATGATAAAGAAACAATTTCTCTTCTCCTTCTTGTGGATGATGTGTTTTCTTTGTTTTTTTATCCAAATAAAATTTAAGGTCTTTAAATGCCACTCTTGAGCTTTATTGCAAAGCCATGGGAATGTTGGTAAATTTTGACAAATATTGCTTATACCACAATGCTTTGTCGCCATCTATTCTAAGGTTCTGCAAAATAAAAATTTCTTTTTAGGAAAAGGAGTTGTCAAATGGTTTTAAATATCTAGGTTTAAATCTTAAACCAAACACTTACAGACAAGTAGATTGGTTATGGTTAGTCAAGAAGGTTGAACAGAGGATCGCTATCTCGTTCAACTGATAACTTTCTAGAGGAGGTAGGTTGGTCTATTGAAATCTTCCCTTGAGAGTATCCCGGTCTATTGGACCTCTATCGACTCAGTTCCCAAGGGCATCTTTACTAAAGTAAGAAAATCTAGCTTTCAATTTGTATGGTCAGGATCCAGGCAGACTGACGATGTTCCTTTAGTCAAATGAGACAAGGTGGATCTTCCTAAGGAGATTAGGGGTTGGGGACTAAAATTCCTTCCTATATTTTCCTAGTCTCTCACAGCCATGAGCTTGTGGCACTTTATGAATAGCAATTCTCTCTGGATTCGGGTTCTCAAATCTAAATACCTCAATAGTTTACTAGTGGAATATTGGTTCCATCAATCGATAAAGTCATCTAAAGGTTCTATAATTTGGAAATCCTTATCCTTGGATTTCCTATTGGTTGGTCATTGGACAGTCTGGCAAGTTAAATATGGTCTTTCGGTTTGGGTCAGAGAGGACACATGGCTTGGGGCCAGGGGATATTTCCGTCTTTCTAATTCTTTATGCAGGTCTCTTCATTAAAATAATGTTTTTTTCTTTGTAGATTCCTGTGAGCAGGTATCTATCCCCAATAGGATGGGTGGAAGTACGTGGATTCCTTGGATATTAATGAAGAATATGTGTTGGAGTGGAACAACTATATTAGACTTTTGGTTTCTAATTTTATTATTTTGCAAGACAGTGAGCCCAACTCTTTGTGTTGGTAAAAAAAATCCTAAATATGGGGATTTCTCAACAAAACTTGGTATAAATGTAGGATGGAAAGTAGGTGCTCTGATAATAAAAAATGGTGCTGGAATATTCTGTGGAAAATTTACTCTCCCCTCAAATGTAGAATTACCCTTTGGCTTGATAATAAAAAATGGTGGTGGAATATTATGTGGAAACTTTACTCTCCTCTCAAATGTAGAATTACCCTTTGGCTTGCACTGTGTAACAATCTGCTTTCCTGGGAAGTAGGGCACAAACATGCCTGGGTTGGTACAAATCGTTGTGTTTTATGCAAATTTTGTGAAGAAACTTTTGCTCATCTATTTATTCATTGTGATTATGTACCACAAGTAATGAGGATCATTCAACATGATTTGAATCCTTCTTCTTCATGGTTGAGTGTAGGCTTAGAAGATTACTTGTAAATATGGTTGGAAGATGAAGTAGTTAAAAGATTTGAAGTCATTTCTTGTTATATTGTATTTAGTGGGCTCAGAACTCAAGTATTTTAAAAAAATGAAGTTCCTCCAGAAGTGTCTGCAAGATTAATTTTAAATCTCTCCATGGAATTCATGAATGATTTAAAGATTATGAAACCTAAAGTTTTTTTTATTCTTGATATTGATTTCTTCATCCCATGGGCATTCTTTGATGAGGCTTTCCAGGATCAACTAAGCATGTGTGGATCGGGGTGGTCTTATTCATTTCTCAAAAACATTTTCTTCATGCCCTATGCTCTTGGTGGAGGCACTAACAATAGAGCAGAGTTGATTGCTTTGCATATCCTTCTGGAAGTTGCTTAAAAAAGGAAGCTTCTAAGCTACAAATTTTCGGTGATTCTAAGCTAGTGATCGATTGGGCTGTACATAAGGTTGAGGTAACTGACATAATGCTTGATCCTATACTTTGTTACATATACAATGCCTTTTAGGGGTTCAAATTGCTCTCCTTTCTCTATATATACATAGAATTAAACACTAAGGCCGACACTCTTTCCAATGAAGCTTTGTCCCTCCCAATTGGTGCATTCAGTATTTATGAATTTCTTGATGATGTGGAAATTGAATCTATGGATTTTAGCATTTTCTAACATCATTCAGTTTGACTAGATAGTTTTTGAAAGCTTATGTTCACATTTTTTGCAAGCCTTTGTGTTCAATCAATAGTTTTAAATCCTAGCTGGCCTATAGTCAATCGCCTTGTAATTTGTTTTTTTTTTGTGTAGTCTGTATAATGCTGTTTTGGGTAATGTATGTGACTAAGGTTTCTAGAATGCAAACAACCTGTTGAGGCCGGTTAGATTTAGTATTGTAGTGGTTTCTACTGCAAGTATTTAGAATGTAAGTAGATTGTATTGGTTATAGTTGGTGAAGTAATAAGGTGTCAAATTCATGTCTTGAGGGATATTTTGTTTTTATGCCTCTCTATTAGGAAAGTAACATGTATATTCCTCCATGAATATAAATATTTTTTCTTGGAAAAAAAATATGGCAATGGGGCGAAATTGAGAAGCTTGGAGTTCGTAAATCTCCCTCTTTGTTGGCTAAATATATGGATGTGAATGTGACATAAATCTCACCCTATGTTATATCAAGGAGTTTATCAAGTTCCTTGTTTTTTTTGGAAAAACCTACATTGACCAATTGGCAATGGCTAGTCCATTTAAACCCATCTCAATGAACAAATCACTAACACTTTTCATAAATACATATCTAAATATACCATTTCCAAACACCCTCATAAATCTAAGCACTTAATTTGCTTCATCTAGAACAAATTCTAGCATCTACCTCATTACTTAAATCATAGTATTTATAAAAGCCATAGAAATTGATAAACACATTAATAACCTTAATCATGAACATGAATATAAAGTAAACCAATCGTAGAACCAGATAATCTACCATCCTCATCAATTGTCTTTCTATGTATCTTGTATTTTTCTCAATTGTTATACATTGTGAATTTTTCTTATTCTTCATTACAAATCTTCTACAATTTATTCACCCCCATGATTCACCCCCCATGATGGCCCCTTCTTGGTTGCTCTATCTTACTTCGAGTTTATTTTATTTTATTCTTGTACATGACCTTTGCTTGTCTCTTGTCTTTATTTTATTTGTAGTTTTATTGATAATTAACTCTTATTAATGATTCTCATCTTGTATTACTATATTATTTATTAATTTGATACATTCTTTTGTAGACTACATTAATATCTAGGCTTATAAACTTTAGTTAATTTATCATATTCTTGTATTTTATATTAATTGATTATTATTCTAATTGGAACAAATATCTTATTCTATTTTAGTATAAACAACTAATTTAACATCATAATCATACACAATCGATTATTATGCTAATTTTGACGGTTTTCTAAATTTTCTTTTATTTGGTCCATTGTGCATTTATCTCTAAGACTAGACCCTCATGTGAAACATTTGTGCATTTTAATGATCATTAGGAATATTGTGATATATGCTTGTCCATTTATGCATAATTTGTTTAGTTACTAAGTATAAATGTGATGAGCATTAATGTTGAATGGTTTTGATGATTTATGCATATATTCCATATGAGGACTAATGTGATCTCTAAATGCTAAAAGTGTTGGAAATTGAATCACAAAGAAAAGTTTGGTCCTCTTCATTTATAATGCAAGACTAACCTAGTGTTTGCTGATAATTTCAACTTATCTTGTCCCTTTCCCAACTTTAGAAGATGTCATCACCTAGGGCTAGCATTAATGACCTCTATAAAATCGGCCCTAGCTGACATAGGCAATTTGAATTGCATAAGAGATGCATATATTCCATATAATAACATGCCAATTTTTAGGAGATTATGGTACAAATTCCATTAATCGAGGGATTGATTATAAGATTAGCTAGGTTTCCTCTCCAAGTATAAGTAACATCATAGGCTAATAGGATGGTTAGACTTATTATTTATCTTTCATTTATCTCTTGTTGTTGGTGATTCAAGTTGTTATTAGAAACCATATTGTTTCCCTGATTTCCATAGTATATTTTGAATAAAGAATATATAGTTCTTCTACAATTTTAAGTGTTATTTGTCTACACTGGTTCTAGGATATTCCTTGGCTAAGGCCCACTCAAGTAGAGGAATATTGAGAACCCATGTCCATATTTCCTTCTCGCCTTTCATTCATGTTCTAGATTCTTTTGCAAACTTGTGTAGTGTGATAGAACACTAGTTAATTTAAATCATTTACAATGTTTTTTTGAATCCTTTATATTTCCGAACAAAATTTATATTACCTTACTTCATAATTTTCATTGCCATAATTCATTTGATGATGTTCAGTACTTTGAAGTATGTTTATTGGAATCTCTATGATTGCTAAAGGTTGTAAGGGTTTTTTGATCTAGTAGAAACATAAGGATCCTAGTTTCATTAATACATTCATCTAGCTCTTCAACCAAGAACAATGCTCCTAAACCTTTGTATCCCTACCAAGTCCCCTCCCGTCGATCCGATTCAAGGGAGGGAACATGGCTAACATTTTGTGTAACTCAACCCCATATATCACTAAGAAATTCATAATAAATAAAAACTTATGTATACATATTTATACTCAACAAACACAGAAGAATTAAACACTATATATACACACAGTTTCATCATGCATATAAAAGTCATCAATTATCAGATTGCATAAAACAAGATGCCTTTCATTTCATCAACATGAACAATTATCATTCAGACTTAACACATTGCAGAACATAGAATGCATACAATTTAAACCACATAGAACACTTATCTTTTAGATGAAGTTGTCCAAACAATTCGCTATGTGAGAGCAACGTTCCACCCAACCATAGATCTCTGTCCAACCTATATTCTTTTAGCTAAGAGATCACCCCCGATCTGGGATGTGTATCCACTAAAGAGGAACTAAATGGGCTGACTCACAGCCATGGTTTCACTCAATATCTATGCTAAGCCAACGCACGGTTGGGTTTATCAAGCATACAAAAGATAAAGGAGAGCAATGCTAAGCCAGTGAGCTCAACCACAGAGCTACATGAATCTCAAGATAATTCAAACAGTCAAGGCACCCACAATACCTACCACACCCAACACAAGGAAGGTCCCCTTCTTTGTTGCACAGTCCCTCAGGAATCCCTTCCCTCTAGTGCTCTTCAGAATGGGTATAGAAAGGTCCAAGCTTCTAAATCCTTGAGGTTCCATCCTTCATTGGGTTTATCAAGCATTCCCAACCTTTGTTCTAGAATTCACACCTGGAACTTCTCAATTCAGTGATCAAATAACTCAATCCCGTCACTAGATTTCTGGGCTATAAAGACTGGGTTTTTCTATGGATTTCAGGGTATCTAATACTCTCAAATTCGCCCCAAGGTTCATATCTATGGATCCCCCATTGTATTTTTACTGTCAATACCAAATTCTGGGCATTTATGGCTCTTCAAAATGTGGGTTCTTGCAAAGTTGCGATTTCTGTTTTTTCTCACTACTGGGCATGTGTAATGGATGAATACTAATGCTGGGATCTTCCACAATGGAGTGGGAATGAGGAAGAACCCATTCCCATGAGTTAGAGTGACTTGTGGTACAAGAAAAACAAAGCCCATACCTGCCATACAAATTTCTGGGCTGCCCATGCTCCATTGAAGCCATGGACAGAATTCTTCAACAACTTCCTTACAATAGAATTAAATGTCAGCAAGGAAGTTCAAGTGGGTTCACAAGATGACATTTGGTAGCATATGGTTCATCCCCACAACCCCCTCACCACTCCCTGGTGGAATACACATGGCCCCTTCTCATTCGTTGCTTCCATAGCCAGTTTTGGTATTTTATTGCAATATCAAATATTTACATCATTTACAATATTCCATGGCTTAATAGCTCACGGGTAATAAAATATCAAATACTTGTCCATTTTAAATAAAATACGAACATACACTAGCGGGGCCTTGGCCTTGAGCTCGACGCTAGGGAAACATACATCGCATGTATACAATATTTACATTAAAAGCCAATATTTCATAAGGGTCAAAATTGGGGTATTACAATCCCCTTGCACACTGTCAAGGGAGTTAAGAGTGAATATCATGAGCTTAATTATATGAAAAGTCAAGGGCATGAACTATTAAAGTTGGGAATTTTCTTTATGCAGTTTCTAGAGTATTATTTTAGATTAAACCTTTTTAGTTTCAAATATAATGCACAACACCTCATATGTTTGTATAAGCCTTATGTTGATAATTAGAGCGAAGAGATTGAATGTTGTTTGCTATAATTCTTTCACCAAACAATTTTGGGTTCCGTTATGGGGGGTTGCTAAAATTGCATTAAAATCATTTTTAAAATTATAATTAAATAAATAAATATGCATTACATAATTAGCTTGCATCCATTGACATAGTGGTAGAAATGGAATATTTTTACCAAGAACATGTACTTATGGTGACATTGAAGCATGCACAATGAGCAAGTACAACAATAAGAGGATTATGAAGCATACAAGTCATTGAATAAATTGTTGAACTAACAAAAGAAGGATCAAGGATTTTTATAAATCCTTCCTCTTATCTCATGAATCATTTTTCCAATAAAGATGTTGAAGAAAGTGAAGAATATCTAACCTAGAACACCAAGGCAAAAATAAGGAAAAGAGAAACATGAGAACTTTGAGTTCCCAATTTGGGAAATCAATGAAGAAACAAGGATGAATAATATTAATCATGTTGCTGTTCCTCATTTCCATAGCCTTACAACAAAAACCTTATGCAACATCCCTACCTTGTAGCAAGCAATAACCCATCACTAACTCGGTCAATGATAGACTCAAGTGCATGGGAAATAGGAACACTTGTCATGACCAAGGAATGATTGATGCATTTGGGCACATACAAAAGAACACAAGGAAAAGAGTTTTGCGGTTAGAGGGTTGTTGAGGTAGAGTGCCCAAGTGAAATCATAGGGTACATGCACACTTTTGGAGAGGGAAGAGGATCAAAAAATGAATAGTAGTGCTGGGAAGGAATTGCCATGGGTTATTCTTTGTTGTATTTTAGGTAGTAGGTTGAAGATCACACCCCCTTTGTATCTAAGGTTCCAACCATTGCTTGGACCACCCAATTGTAACTTGTTCACTTTAATAAAGACTTGATGTGTTCCTAGTTTGGGAACTCACAAGATATGTTGTGTTATGGTTCTCTTGTTTGTGATTGAATTGTTAATTTGGATAAGTAATGAACATAACCATCATAAGTTAAGCGTCTAAGTGCAATTTGGACAAGGTTGTTGGGTACAGTTGGCATAAACGATAGCTAGATAATGGTGAAAGGCATGGTCATAGCATGAGTAAAGAGGCATAGTCCACCTAAGAGTAACTCTAGGTTATCAAATCCTAGGGATTAAATCTAGGTGGTATTGCATGATCACCAAATTTTGGGAAAGCCTACAGCACTGAAGCTTTGGGGTTGTGACACCCTGACACTTTCCTTTTTGAGTTCAAGGTTGACTATAGAACTTGTGATTATGCAACAAATTCTCAAAAACTCAATCTATTTCCCTCTACATTGAAGGAATCAGGTTTGATATGGTTTATGAGTTTAGAAGGAAATAATATTAGGAATTATGAGAAAACGAGCAAACCTTCATTAAGAATTATATGGATTATTGCAAGGATAGATATATTAGAGATGAGATATTCAAAATGATACAATGAGAGAATGAGTCCTTGTAATATTATGAAGAAATATTTCAACTTAGTTACAAGATGGCTCATAGTTTCACCTAGGATGAAGAATATTCAAACTCACTATCTTCAGAGGTGTGAGAGAAGAAATGATTTAGACGTTGAATGCCCTAGAAAACTAAAGCTAAATTCAATGTGTACACAATTATCTGAGATAGAACTTAGCTAGCCATAACTGATGCATACATATGTTGTAGGAAATGTGACATGACCATCATCAGTGGTTGTTGAACTTTGGTTGTCATTGATGTCAACTAATGTCAAAGAGGATGTCAACTGATTTAATTTGAGTCATTGATGTCAACCGATGTCAAAGTGGATACAACATTCCTACAAAAGCATGAAGAAGTATATGGAAATCGATATGGATGCCAGCCTGAAAAAGTATATATGTTGCATCTAGTGTGATGATGTGTTTCCAAAGATACATCGTGCATGATGAGTTTGAAGAAGTACATAAGGAAGCTACATCATGCAGATCTAATTCAAATAAGAACACAAGTAATGTATTCCACTACATATGATACCTGCACAAATATCTAGTCCACCAAGTCATACTCTTTCATGGAAGCAGTTAAAGGACCGGTTGGAGAATGGTACATGTGCACAAGAATCCAAGGGGTTGGTTGAGAAAATGGTACAACTGTGCAAGCATGTTTAAATAAGTCTCTAGAATGCACAAGCATTTCTTGGTAAAATATTGAAAGTGCACAAAGAAACAACAAATGGTTGAACGGTCCTAAAAGCACACAATCCTAGCCAATTAGAAGATGCTTTCATTAAGTGGAATGCACACAATTTCCTAGAAGGCTGTAGTGTTTGAAGATAACCTATGAGAAAATTCCACAGTTGATGGAACAACAGGTGAGAAAGTACCACAAGTAGAAGTCAGAATATGCACAAAATCCATGATGCGTTAATACATCAAGTGCACATTACCCAAAGGCGATGACAAGGAAAGGGTCAAAGTCCCACCAAGTAGAAGTTGGAGTATGAATAGATTCCACAAAGCATCAATGCATCAAGGGCTCAATACCCACAAGGGATGGCACAACAAGAGTTGTAGACTCATTAAGTTGAAGAGCAAGGATGCACACATATCTCAAAGCAATGGTACATCAAGAGCGCAATGGTACACGACCAAGGTGTAAAGTCCAACTAATTTGTGCACCATGAAGGCACAAGACACACAACAGATGACACATCAATATTGCAGAAGATGACATATGGAAAAAGCACAATCCATGAAACATGGAAGAAGGAAAGCCACATCTAACTTGTGGACATACAATGCATGCATGACTTGTATAAATATAGATGCAAATTGGAGATTTGATGTAAGCTTGATGGCGAGAGCATAAGCGATTCAAGTAGAATTTTCAGTTTGATATTGGGGGCATCAAAGGTCTCGAGGACATAACAAAATCATCTGGAGAGGAGCCAAGTGCACACATGCAACATAATGAAATTTTGATGGTGCACGTAATGATGTTGTAGATCTATGATGGATACATAAGTATTGAAATGAAGAAATACTGAAGTATGCGCAAGTGCTTGATGTTTTGAATGATAATATTATAGTCAACATGCTGATAGTCATAGATGTTGTAAATACATAAGTGCAGAGACAAATCTGAAGTATATCATATGATGTGTATATGTATGGATGATGCATATAAGCAAAAGTGAAAGTGTGTGAAGTTTAGAAGATCATCTAGTGCATGACCATAGAACAACAATAGGATATAACAAGTGCGTAATGATGCAGATGATCTGAGACAAGTGCGTTAAACTGAACAGACATATCATTTGATGCACAGGATGCCACATATTTTCTAAAGGACCATGGCACTCAAACATGATGGACACATTCGTAAATGTGGAGTTCCATATGTTACTAGTGCATTATTTCATAACAATAAACTATCAATTGAAATCACAATATCAGTTGGTGAAAGAAATAGAGCTGTAGCAGAACGACAAAGCATATCTTAGCATAGACTGCAGCATCAATGAACACATGGTACATGAAGTAATATATCAGAAAAAGTGTGAATTGAGAGGAATGAGAAGTCAAGTGATGTATGCATCTCAGTGATATAGAATCGACTACATACAAAGGTAGGGAACAACAAAACTATCATCAAAAGATCAGAAGAGTACATGAAGTTGAATTTCAATAAGACAGAATAATACTTTGGACATCAAGGCAATAGGACGGGGCAAGGAGACAGGGAGTTGGAGCTTCCTTCAATTTTGTGCCTGTAAAAAAACAAGGAGACGAGTATTTGGAGTTTCCTTCAGGTCGGTGCCTATAAAACAACAAGGAGACAGGGGATCATAGCCTCCTTCCAGTTGGTGTTGGAGAAACTCAGAGAGTTGGTTCTTCCTTCAGGACGGTGCCTTAAAACTAGGGGGTCAGTGCCTCCTTCCAGTTGGAACTGGTAAACACGGGAAGTTGGTGCTTCCTTTAATGTATTCTTTCTCATTATAAAGAAGCATTTTGTGGTTTTCACCCGTTTTGGTTTCCACATAAAAATCATGTGTGTTATGTGTTCTTTGTCTTGGTGCATATATGGATGAATGTTTATTTATTGATGCATAACTTGTTAAGTTTAAACCAAATAGACAAACAAGATCTCTGAAAGAAACACAATCACAAGATAGACACACAATATACCCTGGGAAACCCTCATGGGGTAGAAAACCCAGCAAAGCTTTCCTCAATAAGATGATCAACCAAAATACAAGATGTGCTCCTTCTTCTTGACTCCTTAGCATATCTTCTCAACTAGTGCGCACTCTTCCACAAGTGAGTGAATGATCTAATGAGGAGTTCACCTCCTCTATTTATACTTGACTCTCAACTGACTAAAAGACCTGTTGGGGCCGACCTCACCTGGAGAAGTCTAATAACCCCTAAAATATAACTACAGGGCCGACCCACACATGGTGGGTCTAATAACCCTAGTTAATACTAACCCTCGGAGGAATAAACATCTTCGGATACATAATAGGGTTACCTCGGAGGGATGAAACATCTCCGGAATAATAAAGTACAAATATAATATTCTTTGAAGTTACAATATTCAACACTCCCCCTTAACGAGAAGGATATTATAACAGCATCTGCAGGAACAAGGAGTCACTACACATGATACATCTATAAATCATCGGAAGCTTTCTTCAATTTGTCTTCATCAGTAACTCAAACAGTTACTGGTACATCACTGTCAACATCAACATCAACATCACGATCAGCAGCATCGTCATCACATGATCAGCAGCATCGTCAGCAGCATCGTCATCACACGATCAGCAGCATCGTCATCACACGATCAGCAGCATCGTCATCACACGATCAGCAGCATCGTCATCACACGATCAGCAGCATCGTCATCACACGATCAGCAGCATCGTCATCACATGATCAGCAGCATCGTCATCACACGATCAGCAGCATCGTCATCACACGATCAGCAGCATCGTCATCACACGATCAGCAGCACAATCACTTTCTCGGAGACCACTCGTCTACGGATCAATTCAGGGACCGAAGTCCGGGGATGATACAATCCCCATCACGTACATTTTGAACTATCAGTTCCGGGATGATGCAATCCCCATCACGTACATTTTGAACTATCAGTTCCGGGATGATGCAATCCCCATCACGTACATTTTGAACTATCAGTTCCGGGATGATGCAATCCCTATCACGTACATTTTGAACTATCAGTTCCGGGATGATGCAATCCCCATCACGTACATTTTGAACTATCAGTTCCGGGATGATGCAATCCCCATCACGTACATTTTGAACTATCAGTTCCGGGATGATGCAATCCCCATCACGTACATTTTGAACTATCAGTTCCGGGATGATGCAATCCCCATCACGTACATTTTGAACTATCAGTTCCGGGATGATGCAATCCCCATCACGTACATTTTGAACTATCAGTTCCGGGATGATGCAATCCCCTATCACGTACATTTTGAACTAAGGTCCAGGGACGATGCAGTCCTATCCTCTATTCTCGGAGACCTCACGTCTACGGCTCTCTTTAGGACTGAAAGTCCAGGGATGATCCAATCCCCTCAAGTCCACCAAGGACTTCATTCTCGGAGACCTCTCGTCTACGGCTCTCTTTAGGACTGAAAGTCTAGGGATGATCCAATCCCCTCAAGTCCACCAAGGACTTCATTCTCGGAGACCTCTCGTCTACGGCTCTCTTTAGGACTGAAAGTCCAAGGATGATCCAATCCCCTCAACTGTCCACTAAGGACTTCATTCTCGGAGACCTCACGTCTATGGCTCTCTTTAGGACTGAAAGTCCAGGGATGATCCAATCCCCTCAAGTCCACCAAGGACTTCATTCTCGGAGACCTCTCGTCTACGGCTCTCTTTAGGACTGAAAGTCCAGGGATGATCCAATCCCCTCAAGTCCACCAAGGACTTCATTCTCGGAGACCTCTCGTCTACGGCTCTCTTTAGGACTGAAAGTCCAGGGATGATCCAATCCCCTCAACTGTCCACTAAGGACTTCATTCTCGGAGACCTCACGTCTACGGCTCTCTTTAGGACTGAAATTCCAGGGATGATCCAATCCCCTCAACTGTATTCTCATCCATACAGGTACAATCATGTATCACATCAAAACATGTCTACATCTCATCAAAACATGTGTACATCAAAACATGTATACATCACATCAAAACATGTGTACATCAAAACATGTATACATCACTACATCACATCAAAACATGTGTACATCAAAACATGTATACATCACTTAATCAACACATGTACACATCACATCAAAACATGTGTACATCAAAACATGTATACATCAATAATCAAAACATGTACACATCACTTAATCAACACATGTACACATCACATCAAAACATGTGTACATCAAAACATGTATACATCAATGATCAAAACATGTACACATCACTTAATCAATACATGTACACATCACATCAAAACATGTGTACATCAAAACATGTATACATCACTAATCAAAACATGTACACATCACATCAAAACATGTATACATCACTAGCATGTATATCAAAACAAAACACGTATACATCAGACATGTATTCTCACTAATACATCATATCAAATCATGTATACATCTAGCATAAACGATATGTAATAGTTCTAAATCTAAATAATTGTAAGTAGCTAACAAAACAGAAAATAAGCGACAGAAATACTATACTACTCCCCCTTTCGAGGAGGGTCCTTCTGGATTATACCAAGCTTGTCTCGGAAGTACTCAAACTTCACTCGAGACAGAGGTTTAGTCAAGATATCAGCAACCTGATCCTCAGTGCTTATATACTCGAGCTTGATGGCTCCTCTCTGCACCATGTCTCGTATATAGAAGTAACGGATCTCAATGTGTTTTGACTTATCATGGAACACAGGATTTTCAGTCATCTTAATGCAGCTTTGATTATCACACATAATCACAGTGGGATCCATTTCTAAGTCAAAGATTCCAGATAAGAGTTTCCGAAGCCACACCGCTTCACAGCTGGCAGAGCAAGCAGCTATATATTCTGCTTCAGCGGTACTGACGGCCACACTAGATTGTTTCTTGCTGAACCAGGAGATCATGGCAGATCCAAGACCATAACATCCACCTGAAGTACTTTTTCTGTCTGAGACACTACCTGCCCAATCAGAATCTGAGAAACCATGCAACTTGAGTTCATTGTCTCCAAGATAGTAAAGGCCAAAGTCCACTGTACCTTTTAGGTACCTCATGATATGCTTTGCAGCTATAAGGTGAACCTTTCTAGGTTCTACTTGAAACTGACTTAGGGTATTTACAGCAAAGCAAATATCAGGCCTAGTATTTGTCAAATACATCAATGATCCAATGATTTGTCTATATAGGGTTATGTCCACTAGTTCTGATGAATCATTAGCTAGCAGTTTTAGGTTGGAGTCCATGGGAGTGGCCATAGCTTTACACTCCAACATATCAAATCTTTTGAGGATCTCCACAGTATACTTACCTTGATTTAGAAAGATCCCTTTTGGCTCTTGCCACACTTCTAGGCCTAAGAAGTAGTGCATTAATCCGAGATCTTTCATTTCGAATTCTGAAGAAAGCTTCTTCTTGCTTTCAATGATTTGTTTCTCATTTCCTGTTAGAAATAGATCATCTACATATAATAGCAATATAACAGGTTCATCATTCATTACTTTAAGATAGAGATTGGGGTCAGCTTTACTTTTGGTAAAGCCCATGCTTAATAAGAAATTGTCAATTCTTCCATACCAAGCTCTGGGAGCTTGCTTTAAACCATATAATGCCTTCTTCAGTTTGCATACATGGGTCCTTCCGTCTTTGACCTCAAAACCTTGAGGTTGTTCTATGTATACTTCTTCTTCAATTACACCATTCAGGAAGGCTGTCTTAACATCCATTTGATGCAATTTCCATTTCATCATGGATGCAAGTGCCATGATAGTTCTAATTGAAGTATACCTAGCGACAGGTGCAAATGTTTCTTCATAGTCAATTCCTTCCTTCTGAGAGAATCCTCTGGCAACAAATCTTGCCTTGTATTTTTCAATGCTACCATCTGCAGCATGTTTTATCTTGAAAATCCATTTGGAAGAAACCACACTTTTATCTTTGGGTTTGGGGACTATATCCCAAACATCATTTTTCATTATTGACTGATATTCTTCTGTCATTGCTTCTACCCATTCTTTCTTCTGAGCTGCCTCTTCATAGCTGGTAGGTAGTTGATCCACAAGATCACACATCAAGGCCATATAGTTGGACACTAGTTTTGGTTTCTTCCTTTCTCTAGTGGAGCCTTCGGGGGCACCATATCTTTCAGCTCCTTGAATAATATCTCTAGCCCATGCTGGTCTTCTTTTCCTAGATAATTCTGCTACAGGAGGTTCTTGTGGTTCCAGCATGTCATGATCCTCTGGTGTATCTTCTTTAGGGACATGAACAGTCTCTGAGATTTTGGGAGATGTATCTTCTTCATAAACTTCTTCAAGTTGACACTTTCTGGATTTCTTGAGAGCTGCTTCCTCATCAAAGGTTACATCTCTACTTATTTCTATATGATGGAAACCTGGTATGTAGATTCTGAAGGCTTTGGAAGTTTCACAATAACCAACAAACATTCCCTTCTTACCTGAGGGATCCAACTTGGTTCTCTTTTCTTTTGGAATGTGGATGTACACAGGACACCCAAATATTTTAAGATGGCTTACTTCAGGCTTCTTACCTGTAAACACTTCTTCTGGAGTTTTGAATTCAAGAGCACTGTGAGATAATCTATTTTGCACATAAACTGTTGTCTTGGCTGCTTCAGCCCATAGATACATGGGAAGATCCTGGTCATGTATCATAGTCTTCACAGCTTCCATGATGGTTCTATTTTTCCTTTCTGCAACCCCATTTTGTTGGGGATTGTAGGGAGTGGTTAGCTCTCTCTTGATTCCATCTTCTTTACAAAATTCTTCAAATTCTTTTGAAGTATATTCTCCACCATTGTCTGTCCTGAGAATCTTGATTTTCTTATCTGAGAGATTCTCTATTAAGGCCTTGAATTCTTTGAACTTTCCAAAGACTTCATTCTTACCTTTTAGAAAGTAAATCCAAGTTTTCCTTGAATGATCATCAATGAATGAAAGATAGTATTCAAAACCACTTAGAGAGGTGGTGGGCATTGGACCACATACATCTGAGTGTATTAACTCCAAGATACCCTTAGTCTTTGTTTCACTCTTCGGAAAGGGGTTCTTGACATTCTTGCCTTTCTTACATCCTTTACATGAGCCATCATGATCAACCTTTAAATCTGGTAGTCCTATGACCACCTTGCTTACATAAGGTAAGGCTTTGTAGTTGATGTGAGCTAGTCTTCTATGCCATAGCTCACTGGGGCTGGAGGTTTCATGAACAAGAGCAGCTTCCGGATAACCCTTGAGTTTATATAAACCTCCTTCCTCTTCACCAATAACAATTGCATCCTTAATGGTTTTGCCTTTGGACCACATTAACACTTTTCCATCAATGAAAGCAACTATGTAGCCTTTCTTGTCCAAAGCTGAGATTGAAAGAAAATTCTTCTTCAATCCTGGAACATATAGAACTTCCTTCATCTTCATGGGAGTTCCAGAATCGAGTTTGTAGTTTGCTTCACCAATTCCCTTAATGGGATATTGATAGTCATCTCCTAGAGATACCTTTTGGGGAGAAGTCTTTTCTTCAAATTTTGAGAGAGTCCTTTTCTGTCCTGTCATGTGCTTTGAAGCACCACTGTCAATAAGCCATGTACCTTCTTCAGGGGTTATGGATCCAGAGAGTGCGGAGAAGAGAACATATTCTTCTGCAACTTCTTCTGTATTTCTCCTTGTCCTTCTTTTGGAGAAGGTCCTTTCTTCTTCCTCCCCTTCATCTCTAGGCCTTTTATTGTGAGACCTTTCTTCCTCAACTTCTTCTTCTTCACTGTCATCTTCTGCAAGATGTGCTTGGTGTCTTTTGTAGTAAGAACCCTTCTTCTTTTGTAGAGGACAATCTTTAGCAATGTGTCCTAATTTGTGGCAAGAATAGCACTGGAAGGAAGAGTAATCCCTTCTTTGAGTAGATCCTCTTTTCTTCTGAAATCTGTGAGGAGGATGAGACTCCTTGTGACTACCCTTCTTGGAGTAGGATTGACTCCTTCTTCTTTTGGTGTGTGTGGCCAAGGCTTGGTCATCTTCTTTGAGTAGGGCTTCTCTATTTGCAACCCTAGCCTCCTCTTGCACACAATCCTCCCAAACTACATCAAACTTCATACTTTCTTTTCTGGCACACATAGTTTGAATGAATGACTCCCAAGGTCTAGTGAGACCATTTAGAGCTATCATCACAAGTTCATCCTCATCAAGAGTATCACCAATGGAATCTAGTTGCTCTTTGATTAGAGAGACTCTTGAGAAGTAGTCTTGAATGGATTCTCCTTTGTGCATCTTGGTACTCTTCAACTGAGTCCTTAGATTCATCTTCCTATTGATGTTCTTCCCTTCATACATTCTTCCTAGGGCATCATACATTTCTTTTGGAGTCTTCTTGGAAGCCACTTGGGGAATCAAGTGGTCTTTAATAGAATATGCTATGATTCTCTTTGCCCTAATCAAATCCTTCCTGTGTTTTTCTTTGGCTTCATCTTCTTCTGGTTCTGCAACTTCCTCCTTGATATAATGAGCAAGATCATTCTCTTCAAGAATGAGACCAATTCTGTATTTCCATGCCCGGAAATTTTCTATGCCTTCTAGCTTGTCTTCAAGCTTAGTATTTGGAGCCATCTTCTCTTGGGGGAGTCCAAGAGACAGAGTAGACTAACTTGGAAAGTTACTTTTCACTTTTCCGGAAACTGAAACAGAATTTTATCGCACTTTTGGTAGAATTAGGGTTTGCAATTCCCGGAGTTCTACCCAACCAAAAAGTTCGATCTATAGCTTAAAAGAATGCTCTTGAAAGGGCTATCCAACCATGTAAACAGAAATAAAAAATTCCAACTTTTTTCTGAAACCAAAATCTGACGTATCGCACTTTTGGTAGAATTAGGGTTTGCAATTCCCGGAGTTCTACCCAACCAAAAAGTTCGATCTAGGGCTTAAAAGAAAGGTATTGATGAGAGCTATCCAGCCATGCAACCAAAAATCAATAATACCAACTTTGGGCTGAAAACCCTAACTTCACCAAAGAGAGAGAAAGAGGTATTCTTACCTTGTGAAAGATGTCCTATTCAGTCTAGCTCTGATACCATGTTAAGTTTAAACCAAATAGACAAACAAGATCTCTGAAAGAAACACAATCACAAGATAGACACACAATATACCCTGGGAAACCCTCATGGGGTAGAAAACCCAGCAAAGCTTTCCTCAATAAGATGATCAACCAAAATACAAGATGTGCTCCTTCTTCTTGACTCCTTAGCAGATCTTCTCAACTAGTGCGCACTCTTCCACAAGTGAGTGAATGATCTAATGAGGAGTTCACCTCCTCTATATATACTTGACTCTCAACTGACTAAAAGACCTGTTGGGGCCGACCTCACCTGGAGAAGTCTAATAACCCGTAAAATATAACTACAGGGCCGACCCACACATGGTGGGTCTAATAACCCTAGTTAATACTAACCCTCGGAGGAATAAACATCTTCGGATACATAATAGGGTTACCTCGGAGGGATGAAACATCTTCGGAATAATAAAGTACAAATATAATATTCTTTGAAGTTACAATATTCAACATAACTAAAGATAAATATTAAGTAAAGGCTAATATGTTAAAGAAGGTAAAAATTGATGATAATCGCATTAATACTGATTCACCTCCCCTTTCAGTATTAAATTGATTCCAACAATTGGTATCAAAGAAGGTGTCTTTAGCAACATATTAACATCTAGAAGATAGATCATTGCATAAAAATGGATAAGCAATAAGGTCTTTCCACCAACAGAGCACCAAGGCTTGACGACACTAATTATATTTTCTGGAAGGTTTGTATGGAAGTTTATCTACAATCATTGGGAGCAGATGTTTGCCAGTCCATCATCGATGGTTATGATGTCCCAAAAGTTGTGGCATTTAATCTAGTGCAGAGGAGAATCTATGAAGGCAATGCAAGAGCTAGAAATGCTCTTCTGTGTGGCTTGACAGGTGATGAATTCATCAAGGTTATGCACTGCACATTAGCCAAGGAATTTTGGGACAAACTCAAATGTATATATGAACGCAACGATAAGGTAAAGAAAGCAAAGCTGCAAAGCTACTCTAGGAAATTTGAATCACTGAGAATGAAAGATGAAGAGAACATTACATCTTACTTCTTAAGAGTAGATGAGATAGTCAATGCTATCAAGAGTCTTGGGGTCACACTAGATGAAGAATCAGTGGTAAAAAAGATATTAAGGACTTTTTCTCAAAGATTCATTGCGAAGGTGTCTGTGTTATAAGATCGAGCTAATCTTGAAGACCTGATGAAGGATGAGCTTCAGGGGATTCTAACTGCATACGAGTTTAGAATTGAGAAAGAGGCTCCCATCATAAATGAAGTTTCTTTTAAAGACATAGGAAAGGATAAGCATGACCATGACAAAGACTATTGTGATGAATCAAATGATGAAGAATCAAACACTGTCAAGAAGATTAAAAGAGGACGAGGGAAGTACAAGAACAATTTACTCTTCAAATACTTCAGATGTGGAGGAGTGGTCATTATGCCTCGAAGTGTCCTTTCAAGGAAAATGGAGATAGTAACAGTGATGAGGAATCTATGTCATATGATTAGAAAATTGCGCTAACAAAACAGACATGAAAATAAAAGGAGTATTACAAAACAAAGGAAGAGTCTGTATGCCAAGTAAGGAAGAAATGTGTTTGAAGGAAGTGATTGCAATGAAGAAACCAAATAAGTACTCTTCATGGCTCATGTAGTAGAAGAATGAAAGATGAAAGGAAGAGGAGCAATTCGAATAACACTCCAATTACGTAAAGAAAACCATGATCACTATACAAGTATTTTTTTTAGTGGATCATTCAAAACACCTCCAAATCCAGTCACACCTCCAAAACCTGATGCAGAGGTCAAGACTGACAGTTAATTAGATAAAGATGAAGACACTGCAGATATTGATTGGGAAGGTGAATTGATTAGTTCCTTGAATGACTTAAAGAATTCAAATAAGAAGAATAAACTATTGCAAGAACAATTGTCAAAGTATGAAGAACAAGGGAGACCATGTCAGGAATATGTTGGTGCAGAATTTCATGAAAAGATAACTAGTTATGAGATTCAACTCAATTGTGCACAAGACAAAGTTCAAGTATTTGAAAAAGAGAAATCTGCATTAAAAGCTTCATTGGGGGAATTGGCACAAAAAATTAAGATGGTGACAAATCAACTTGAATAAAAGGACAAAGAGATATCTCATCTAGAAGACAAGATGACTGAGATAAAGTGAAAGAAACAAGTATGTATTGCAAGCAATAATCCTATCTTCCCACAATCAGAAAGTTACAAGACAAAATCTGAAGATGAAGTGCAGAACAAGTTGAAAGACAACACGTCAATGTTGAATAGGATTCTGAAGGATAAGAGACCACTAGAAGACAAAATGGGCCTTGGTTATGTAAAGACACCAAATAAGGTCTATGATAGAGAATATTTTCCAAATCATGTTAATTCATTCAGGTATGAGGAATCCTTCAACTACAAATATTTGGAATATACTAATCAAAGAAGGATTAATAGGGTGAAGTGAGCAATATGCAATTGTTTTGTCCATATTGAAAAATATTGTTAAACTGTGAGATGTTATGCATGTGATGGTTTTGGACACAAAGCCATGTACTGTCCGGATAAATATTTATTGTGAAAAGGATGTCACACTCAAAGAGACTACATTGAGAAATCTTCGGAGCAGAGTCAAAATAGAAGTGCGCACAACAAGGCTTGGGTAAAGAAATCTCCTCAGAAGTGCACCAAAGATGTAGACAATCCAAGTGCATCTAACGCATCAAGTAATTGCTGCCTCTCTGTCTAGTCACATAAAGTCTATGTGAAAGCCTTGAATTCAACATGATTGATATTAAGGAATTCAAGGGGATGATAGTTACGTGTGTGGTTAGAATGTGTCTATGGTTAAGATGTTTGTTGCAAGTATTCATTATTCTCGCACAAGGTTATGTGTTAAGTTGGTAATTTCGCAGAAAAAGGAACATTCAAGTTCATACATACATTAAGTGGTTGAATATTTAGACTGCATATGATATATTACAGAACATAGAGTATCAGTTTGACTTTAGTAGTAAGGACGCAAGAAGAAAATATTTACATGAAGAATCAAACATTGCTTAAAGACATGAGATTGTACAAAATGGATATTTTCATTATATTCAAAATTGGGCATGATTACAAAATTGCATGAGTCAAGACTCCATGCTGAAGCCAAAAATGGCGTATACAAGAAGAAGGTAAAGATTGCAAAAATTGAGGAATTCCAAAGCATTCTACAATCGCAGTTCAAGGAAAAGCTGCATGTCTGTTTGGTTTGTAAGATGTAGCTCCAAATCCACCGAAACCAATGTAGTACACTCTTAAGATGGGTGCAGAGGAAGAAGTTGCAGAGTTGCAGACAACGATGGTTTAGCAAGCTGAGGTCGAAGACAAGACAGTTCATTTAGGATTTGATGTTGTTGACGTTCCATATTATCAACCCGATGAGTCAAGAGAATCAGTTAATCAGAATGTCTGTAATTCTCCTGTGACTGAGAGTATTGATGAAGAGATTTCTTTTCTTCCATTTTTCGTTGCCGGGATCCCATATCATCTCTTAAGTGGAAAAACTCAGACTGTTGAGTCTATACTGCAAGTTGCACATTCTCAAGGGATGTGTTCATTCTCCATAAGGAATTCATTGGAAGGAAGAAGAAGAACCAGAAGAAGGATCAGACAAAAATGCAACATGGAAGAGAAATAGTGCAAGAGGCAATGGATCAGGAATTGTTCACAAACATATTATAGAGTTGAGTGACAGACGTTCATACGAATGAAAGGAAAACAATCAATTCATTGCACCATACGATGGATAACGTTTCCATAAAAGGTTCAAGTATGGAAGTGACACATCATTGTTTCCACAAGAACTGAGTGTCACGTCCGATTTTATTTTGAGTTGGACGATAAATTAAAATCATGGCATATCTTTAGTTGTCTTGGAAAGGGATGTGACAACATTAAATGCGACAAGGACCTGTGATGGTGCAATAAAAGCGACAAATGAAGCAGTCAGGCATATGAAGTTTAATGCAAAACCAGTAGGGGACTGATTTCGGCACTATGCAGTTGGTAGGAAAGGATGTCTATATGGATCATTGTGCAATGAATGATGAAGTGTTGTGACATGAACATGATATCAAGATGAAGGAACAATGTAGTGTCTATATCAAGAAGGAAATAAAAGATAATTATGAAAATATATCAGTATAGAAGTTCTACAAAGAAAGGAAGCATGAAGACATGGGGATTCATCGAAAAAAATCATGGTAGATTCCAGTGCAAAACAAAAGGAAGAACTTACATTGCGCAAGTATTCGCACCTCTTTTCCATTGATGTAAAATGGGGGGAAATGCATGAAGCTAATAGGACATCAGGAACAACTGAAGAGTAATGCATGAAGCTAGAACAAATGATATACAACATTAAGATGCAACATACAATAGAAGATACAACGTGAAAGGGAGAGATTCATGAAGCTGACATAACTCAAGAGTAATGCATGAATGCAGCAGAAGAAGCAACATGATGATCATTGAAAACACGGCATAAAGCCTGCAGGAACCGTGAAATATCGTGATGTAGATCATCAAAGGAACAATGAAGCAGATGTGAAAGAGCATGAAGCAAATCAATTGGAGAAATGGAAAGAATATGACTGAACATATGGTCTACACAGAAATGACAGAAAGTGGCATGGTTCACACAAATGTAGCAGAAGAACTGACAATAGACAATGCAGTAGCCAAAATCCAAAATAACCCAGGGGGAGCATTGTAGGAAAATAATCTCTACTTTTTTTTTTCTGCAATCCCCTTTTGCTGGGGATTGTAGGACACAGTTGGCTCCCTCTTGATCTATGAACTTACCAGATGTTCCACTCTAGTATGGAACAAGTCATCAATATCAAATACCTAGAAGATTCTCTTGTGTAAGCCTATGAATTGGCTAAATCTATGCTAAAACTTAGAAGGATGAACATCTAAAATAACTAATCATGCCTCCTGCGGAGCCTCTTACTCCCTCTGAATCTAAGCACTCATATCCCTCTGGAACTGTGCATCTAAATTTGAACATGAAAATGATCTACAAACTTCATCACTTGTCTTTCAGAGCAAGTCATATCATCCTCCTATTGTGGACATTTCCTACAAGTTAAAGTCAGACTGATAGTCAACAATAACCAAACTTTAATGCAATATGAATTTCACATAATGACATAGTCTTAGCATCCATCCATATACTAGGAAGCTATTTAGATGCCATCAAGAGCATAATATCAGTCTCACATATATGCAATATGCTATAAAAGTATGTTTCACCATGGAACATGAAAACATAGGTGGGATAAAGAGTCCTCCCTCTTAATATCCGCCTCCAAGCAAAAGTCACATGATCAAGTGTCTTTGAGATTTATGCATTCTAAACTAGTTTCCTTAGATTTAAGCATGCACCTCTTAAGTGTGCATAATATCATTCTCAAGATCTCATGTACCATCACACATTTGTTAGTATATTTTGATGAGATCATGACCCTAGATGTGAAAATTTAAACACATATGCTCATCATTACTTCATACATAGATGAACTCTAACTTCTTTACACTTGCATACTTTGATCACATTGTTCAATGAGTCTCAAAACTCTTTACAGAGTAAAATTATCAAGCTAGAAGGAATCATGATTATGTAAACCCTTAACTACTAATGATCATGATGAGAACATACACAAGTCAATATCTAAACACATAAATAATTAATTAGGATTCTTACTCACCTCAGAATAAAACATACCTGAGTCAATCCTTCTTAGATTGCTAGTTATATTTGACATACCTCTTTAAGGGATCATCAAGTCCACATCATGCTAATTCCATCATCCCTTTTCTGATGTTACACTTAGGACATAAAATACCATAATCACTGGAGTTGTAATAAACATATCCTTCATTTATAGCCAATTAATACTTGTATGTGGCCATCCAAGTATGATTAGTACGTTGTTCCTCTTGAGGACAAATTAAATAATGTTCAAATACTTACCTTAGGATCTATGTAGGCTCGGTTAGGGTGAAAAACAAAGCTAGATACAAACCTTAAGCTATGATACCATGTTAAATTTTAAGATATAATTTTCATCTCTTTCAACTTTAACAATCACTAAGGATCACTATGTTAAAGTTAGGGTTTGAAACAAAAAAATTAACAAGTAATGAAGAAATAAACAAAGTACTATTGAAATAAAAACATCATGAATCAGTAAGACAACAACATTAATAATTTTAAACTAATTAATAAAATAAAAATCAGATATGATATGTGAAGAACCTTCCTTATACTCAGAAATAACTTGCATATCAGATCTTTCCTCTTAGAGGAAAGCCAATAACAGGATCAAAACTGACCCTTACCTGAGAGTATGCACATATTTGAGAGTGTGTGTGTGTGTGTGTGTTGGGAAATAGGTTTAGCCATTTATAATAGAAGGTACAATATTTTACTAAGGGTACAGTATATCCAATATCAACCCCGAGAATTTAACCAAAAACAGTCAACAAGTGCCCAACAATGAAAGGCAACCACAAAACTCTCACAAAGGTGGACGACTTCTCCCAAAAACAACACAATAGTGGACGGTTGTTCCAAACATCCCTACACAAGCCTAGGAAATATCAAATAAATCCATACCAGTGGACATCAACCTCATAGAAGGCCTCAGCACCAAGCGACACCCTCAGAACATGTAGCAATAGCCTTAAAAACCCTCACAACAGTCACAATAAGTAGCAACACCCCCTTTACCAGCATACAACAATCTTAAACAAACAGTGGAAACCTCAAACAAGGAAGAGGCACCCTCAAACAGACATTAATAGGGTAGTGGTAGCCTTAGGAAGACATTGGCATCCACATATTAGACTTCAAGGTGGATGAAAACCTCCAAGCATGCTTAACTAGGCAGACGGTGCACAAAATTCAGACCCTAACATGAGAAGGTATCCATAGCAAGAATGAAACATCCTCAGGGAAATTAGCTCAACCTCAAATAGAACTTAATAAGGTAGACGACACCCTACAAAAAAACATAGAAGTAGTGGTAAACAAGGAGAGAGAGCGCATCTATAGATCAAACTTCTAAACCCTTGACGTCATCCAAAAATCAGTGTGTCAAAACCCTTGAATAGTCACAAGCAAATCAGATCTCATATATCCTCTACAAGATGCATTGCTTAGAGTTATATTTATAACCCTTTAAGTACTTCTAGAAGGTTCTACCTTCTAAGTATTCATTGACTTTGGGGTTACTATACAAGGGTCAAGACGTCATACAATTAAGGAGGGTTACCAAATATATAAAATATAATTATTGTTAAGACATCTTTAGGACTGCGTACCAAGGAAATGACAAAGGGTAAGTTACCACACTCAAGGGGGCCACTCTAAAAAAGAAGGGGTCACCATAAAGCTAATCCAATACAAAGATAACAAAGGAGGGGTTTCCCTAACAATGGGGGAGTGACCATCAGTCAACACAAGGTGGGAAGAAAACCCTTTTAACCATAAAAAAACAAGGTCGGAAGACACCATTTTAACCACAAAACAACAAGGTGGGAAGACAACCCTTCTAACCCTCTCTATCAGGGTATGTAGTCCACATATGTCCCAAGCTATAACTGTAAGCTCAACATAACCATATAAGGAAGGTCCACACTAGATGATGTGATCCTCTGGTCCTCCTGACTAATATTAAGGTAAAATGCTAGTGACTCCATCAAGGGGTGGCCAGTCACTTGATGAAACAACCTATCTCAACCAGAATACCAAGGATAGGAGGACATCACACATCATCATCATCATGGTTAACTTACCAAGATCCACCTAGTTAACTGACCGGGAATACACTTGTAGAACCTACTTGGTCCCTAACCAAGAATATGCATGGTAATAGACTAGGATGTCTCTATCTCTAGCTACAGGATCTGCAAGGTCCTTATGACCAAGAAACTGTCCCTAACCATAATTCCCTAGAGATAGATAGGGGCCCTATCCACATGCTAGGGAATTTTCCATGGATATGACATTCTTGGTCCAAGAACAAGAACCCCGGTAGACTATTGGGGGCCCTATATACCCGCCATGGACTTACACTACCTGGTTAACTGACTAGGAACCCTAGTTAACTAACTAGGGTGCCATCCTCCCAGGGAATGGCTCTCACAACTGCATTATGTTTAACATATAGGGACGCCAATATTATACTGGGGTTCTTGGTCTAGGAACAAGAAGGTCATAGCCATGGAAAATTCCCTAGCATGTGGCTAGGGCCTTTATTTGTCTCTTGGGAATTCTAGTTAGGGACCAGACAGTTTCTTGGTAATGAGTACCATACAGATCCTGCAGATAGAGAAAGATACATCCTAGTCTGCGACTAGGTAGATTCTTGGTCTGGGACCAAGCAGGTCCTGCAGGTGTATTCCTGCTCAGTTAACCAAGTGGATCTTGGTCAATTAACCAAAATGATGATGTTTGATGTCCTCCTCTCCTATTTATTCAAGATTTTTTAGCCAGGTTTTCTCCTCAAGGTACTGTCCACCCCTTGTTGGAGTCATTGGCATTTGACCTTAGGAGCAGTCAGTAGGATTAGAGGATCACATCATCCAGTTTGGACCTTCCTTATATGGTGATGATAAAACCTCCAGTTATTGTATGGAACACTTGTGAACCACATACTTTGAGAGAAAGAGATAAAAGGTTTTTCCATTCCTTATGGTTAGCTTTTTTGTTAACTTGGGGTTAGAAGGGTTGTATTCCCACCTTGTTGTTACACCTTTTGTCTTGTGGTTAAGAGGTTTATTTTCCCACCTTGTTCTGACACCTGTTATTGACTTATGGTTAACCTTGTGTTGGATTAGTCTTGTTTTGATCCCTCCCTTGTTGGTCCTATGTGCTAGTGCCCCTTCTTAGGTGTGTCTTCCTACCCTTAGTTTACCGTCTCCTAAGACATCCTAATAATAATTTATTTTTTATGTTTCGGAAACCTTCCTAAAAGGAATTACGTTTTGAATTTATTTAAGTTACCCTAAATTTAATGAAGGATTAGAAGGAATATCCTTCTAGAAGTCATTTAAAGTTATAAATAGATGTTCAAGATCTCATGATGAGATCATGTTGTAGAGGAGATATGAGATATGATTTGTTTATGAATGCTCAAGGTTTTTGGTACACTGATTTAGCCCAAGATAAGGGTTCCATTGTTTCTAGAAAGTTTGTCGTTGCTTGTTTGAGGTTCCACTACTGCTAGGAAGGGTGTTGATGCTTGTCTGAGGGTTCCACTACTTCTAGGAAGGGTGTGAGATTGTTTTTGTGAGAGTTCCTCATCCTTCTAGAAGGTTTTCGTTATTTGTTTGAAGCCTATAAGGGATTTCGTCCACCCTACTGAGGTTTCCTTGAGGCTGTCGTTATCTTTTTAAGGCATGTTTAGGCTTGCTTGAGGCTGCTGGTACCACTTGTGAGAGTGTTGCTGGTTGATACGGTCTATGTGATGGTGTTGCTTCCATTTGTGAGGGGGCCACTACTTTTGTGAGACTATCATTGTCTTGCTTGAAGCTTCCATTGTTTGCTGAGGTATGCTATGAGGTTTTTGGGAGAAACCATCCACTACTATGAGGGTGATAAGGGCTGATGTTCACTGTTGTGAGGGTTTTAAGGGTTCCATCCTTTGTTGTGATATGTTTGCGGTTGTCATTCATAGTTGAACACTTGTTGGTTGTTTTGGTTAAAACACCAATTTCATTAAACTTGGACATATTCTAGAACAAGTCACTCTGAAGACGGGTGAAAAACAACCTTTCTAAACCCCAAAATCAAGAAAAATCCGGTTCAAAACATGTCAAATCCAGGTTCCAAAAGTGCCAAAACTAGTTCCAAAAGTGCCAAATATGGTTCCGAAAGTGCTAAATCCGGTTCCGAAAGTGCCAAATCCAGTTCTGAAAGTGCCAAATGTGGTTCCGAAAGTGTCGAATCAAGGTTCCAAAAGTGACAAAACCAGTTCCAAAAGTGCCAAAACCGGTTCCAAAAGTGCCAAATCCGGTTCCAAAAGTGACCAAAGTCAACACAAGGTGGGAAGACAACCCTTCTAACCACAAAAAAAAAGGTCGGAAGACACCATTTTAACCACAAAACAACAAGGTGGGTAGAGAACCCTTCTAACCCTCTCTCTCGGGGTATGTAGTCCACATATGTCCCAAGCTATAACTGTAAACTCAACATAACCATATAAGGAAGGTCCACACTGGATGATGTGATCCTCTAGTCCTCCTAACTAATATTAAGGTAAAATGCTAGTGACTCCATCAAGGGGTGGCTAGTCCCTTGATGAAACAACCTATCTCAACCAGAATACCTAGGATAGGAGGACAACACACATCATCATCACCTTGGTTAACTTACCAAGATCCACCTAGTTAATTGATTGAGAATACACTTGTAGAACCTGCTTGGTCCCTGACCAGGAATATGCATGGTACTAGACCAAGATGTCTCTATCTCTACCTACAGGATCTACTAGGTCCTTATGACCAAGAAACTGTCCCTGACCATAATTCCCTAGAGATAGATAGGGGCCCTAGCAACATGTTAGGGACATTTCCATGGATATGACATGCTTGGTCCCAGAACAAGAACCTCGATAGACTATTGGGGGCCCTATATACCCGTCAGGGACTCACACTACCTGGTTAACTGACTAGGAACCCTAGTTAACTAACTAGGGTGCCATCCTCCAAGGGAATGGATCTCACAACTGCATTATCTTTAACATCTAGGGATGCCAATTTTCTACTGGGGTTCTTGGTCTGGGAACAAGAAGGTCATAGCCATCGAAAAGTCCCTAGCATTTGGCTAGTGCCTTTATCTGTCTCTAGGGAATTTTGGTTCGGGACCAGACCGTTTCTTGGTAATGAGGACCATACAGATCCTGTAGGGAGAGACAGATACATCCTAGTCTAGGACTAGGCAGATTCTTGGACTAGGACCAAGGAGGTCCTGCAGGTGTATTCCTACTCAGTTAACCAAGTGGATCTTGGTCAGTTAACCAAAATGATGATGTGTGATGTCCTCCTCTCTTATTTAGTCACTTTTTTTTAGCTAGGTTTTCTCCTCAAGGTACTGTCCACCCCTTATTGGAGTCATTGGCATTTGACCTTAAGAGCAGTTAGTAGGATTAGAGGATCACATCATCCAGTTTGGACCTTCCTTATATGGTGCTGATAAAATTTCTAGTTATTGTATGGAACACTTGTGAACCACATACTTTGAGAGAAAGAGATAAAAGTTTTTTCCCTTCCTTATGGTTATCGTTTTTGTTGACTTGGGGTTAGAAGGGTTGTATTCCCACCTTGTTGTTACACCTTTTTCTTGTGGTTAAGAGGTTTATTTTCCCACCTTGTTCTAACACCTGTTATTGACTTATGGTTAACCTTGTGTTGGATTAGTCTTGTTTTGACCCCTCCCTTGTTGGTCCTATGTGCTAGTGCCCCTTCTTAGGTGTGTCTTCCTACCCTTAGTTTACCCTCTCCTAAGACGTCCTAATAATAATTTATTTATTATGTGTGGGGAACCTTCCTAAAAGGAATTACGTTTTGAATTTATTTAAGCTACCCTAAATTTAATGAAGGATTAGAAGGAATATCCTTCTAGAATTCATTTAAAGTTATAAATAGATGTTCAAGATCTCATCATGAGATCACCTTGTAGAGGAGATATGAGATCTGATTTGTTTATGACTACTCAAGGTTTTTGGTACACTGATTTAGCCCAAGATAGGGGTTCCATTGTTTCTAGAATGGGTGTCGCTGCTTGTTTGAGGTTCCACTGTTGTCATGTCCCAAATTTGGCATTGGGTCACAATGGCCTAATCACATTGGCCCTATTCATTAGAGTTTTTCAAATTGATGCTAAAGGTCAAATAATTGCCAAGGAGGAAAATTACTAGTTTCCTAGGTTTGGGGTGGAAGCTTTGGGAATTGGAATAATGGGGATAATAAATGATGTTTGAACATTAGAATGGAATAAATATTTAATAAAGGAGCTAAATAAATATATGCAAGTGAAAATCAAAGTGGCATTTGATCATGAAGACACATGGAGGAAGTGGGACCCACATATGGCTAGATTTCCCCACTACACTTGGCATCATTCTCTCACCAATTCGAATTCAAGGTGAATGGTAACATACTTGGGAGATTCCAAAAGGTATTATTCATTTCATGACTCATCCAAGGTCAAAATATAGAGGAAGAGTAACTCCCATGGAAGAGGAAGAGGCAATTTGGAGCTAGTGAGACACTTGGGCTAGATTCCCTAGCTCTATGACAACAATGATGAAGATGCTATGACACCTATGACACAAATCAGACCTGAAGGTTGACATATGACATATATGACATGTTAGGGCTAAAAATAGACTCCAAGAGGGTGCTCAAGGGTGTTAGGGCAGCTAAGATGCTTCCACATGTGATTTGGTGGAAGTGGGAGACTAGGAATTGTTGTACAAGTGGTGTTCTTTGGAATCTCTTCCCAACTTGAGTTGGCATGAGTCTCTTGGAAGGAATTCGACCCATGGAGGAAATTAGAAGTTTATAAATGTAAATAACAAATAATTAAACCATATTTTGATCATTTGTAGAATTTGCAATTGCATTTGTGAAGAGGGAGAGCTAGTGGATGACTAGTTTCTTGCCTTAGCCAATTTCGAGGGTGAAAGATTCCCATCCAAGCTGGTAATTGGAAAGGCCATTCAAACCTTTTATTTGCAGCATTAATGGAGTCTTTATTTTCATGTGTAAGATACAGTTCAGCTCATGGTTTCTTCTATTGCATCTCACTCCTTCAACCATTTCCAGTTTTGATGGCATATTCTTGATCCTTGAGGGAGGGCATTTTTGGTGAGCTATTGTACTCTTTGGGGGAGCTTCTAATGCCCCATTTATTTTTTAATATGAATTAAATACTCTTTTCTTCATCTCCATAAATTTTCAAGTCAAAATTCTAAGTAAAAATGTATAAATCTCATTTTTAATGGAAGAACAATGCCATTTCCCCACTACCTTGTTGTGAACCAATGTATTGATGATGATTTAGAATGAATGGATGATTCTCTGATGCATTTGTGATTAATGGACTTCCATGGATGTATTTTACAAGTTTCATGTACTGTAATTGAGCATTTGAAGTATTTTTACTCAGTTTAATTGCATTGGGAGAAGAAATAGTGTCATTTCCCCAAGGGTCGAATTGGTGATTTTTGCAGTTGAATGGGAGAGGGTTGGAATAGATATAATAATCAATTAATGGTGCACATGAGAAATTAATAACATAATTAATACATTCCCTACCTCTGTTCATAAATTTGAGTGGCTTTGGAGGCATTTGGGAAGCCATTTTCAGTACTTACCCCAGGGGGATTTGAACGCCAAATTACTAGTAAAATTGCATACTTGGTCCAGAATCTTAAGAGACTTTGCAGAGGTATTTTGGTGGCCATATATCATCCCTGAAAATCATATTCAATTCCTAATATTATTCATACACCTTCCTTGAATATTTGAAGGCATTTGGAGTCAATTCGAGACCTAGAGACCAATACTAGTCAAAGGCAAATTACTAGTAAAGTTCCCTACATTGGCTAGAATTGAAAGAGTATTTGCAGAAGTATTTTAAAGGTACAAAGGCATCCCTAAAACACATATTTATGTTCTAATCTCATTCATATACCTTCTCAAAATATTTGGGATCATTTGGGGCAAATTTGGGACCTAGAGATCAAAACTAGTCAAAGGTCAAACTAGGGAAAAAAAGTGGAAAATTGCCATTTTAATAAAATTCCTAAAAAGGGACATTACAGTGGTATCAGAGCATGGTCCTTGCACCTGTGGATTAGGTACATACATTCAAGAATAATAGGCAGGAATGTCTTACTATTATGATGAATCCTATGAGTACAATTATTATGAGGAATATGCAGATGCTTATGAGCAATATGAAGCAGAATGTGAATGGTACAAGGAAGAGATGCCATCATGCAACACTTCTTACAATTTCAAGAGAAATGAAGATTATTCTTATGAATTTAAATCTGATGAATATGAGTGTGTCACACCAACCAAGGATAATTCTATGAGTGAGTTCCAAAGATGGAGAGCAAAATATAAAACCTTGCCCCAACAATATCAAAAATATCAAGAATATCTTGCTTTTAGCAAAAATACATAAAATGCCATGTCTTTTGAGTACTTTGCTGAACATGTTTTTGAAAATAGGCCCAAACATGAAGTTGTGGAGTTAGTAAAGAAAGGTTTATGCCCTTCTTGTAAAGAACCTTGGAGTGAGTATCATACATGTGTGCATGAAATTATGTCCCACTTGAGGAGAGCTTTTGGGAATTCTTCAAAAAGAGATTCCAAAGATATTGATCATAAGGAAAACAAGGGGAAAAATGCATCATATTGCTTGAAGGATAAAAATGAAGAGACATCACAAGATCATAAAGAAGATTCTATTAAAAATATGGAAGATCATTTCGAGACACCTTCTAGCTTAGACATGAACCAAAGAGCATCTATTGATGGATGCTTAAACTATGAAGGAGTACCTATTGATGGGTGCTCACACCTCTATGTTGGTGACATAGAGATCACTTTTGAAAGTGTTGCTGCAAGCCCAAGTTCCATTAAGCATGATAATGAAGACCTTGTAGTAGTTGAAGAAGAACCAAGATCAACTTCCCATCACCACTTGAGCTTCATGAAGTTGGTCCAAGCAAAATTGAAGAAGATGAGGAGGTTCATTTGCAAGAGCCTCATTTTCTTGAATGGTCCTTAAAGATAAATGAAAAGAAGATCCAAGAGTCCCTCAGCATTGTCCATGACACTCAAGCATTGGTGTCAAATTCTTGTTGGAGAGCTACTTCATTGGAGGAAACATCCTTCATTGAAGACATGGAGAAGATTCAAAGAACAATGTGCCACATCAAAGGTAATTTCATGTCTTTGCTTTTTGATAGAAACCATTTGTTTGAGCTTAATGAATTGTTACATGATGCATACTTGAAGAATAATGAGGATATTCATAAGCTCACAATTCAAAATGAGCCACTTCTTGAAAAGTTGCAAGATACTTGTTTTTCCTCCTATGTTTCAGATTGTCAAATGGTAGATTGTTTGGAGGATTCTCATGACATGGTGGATCATGAGAAATGTGGAAATTTGAATGTGCTTAATGTGTTTGAATATGAACTTGAAGATATCCAAACACTTGATGTGGTGGAAGAGGAACTTGAATTGTCTCTTGATGAAGGTTATGCAATTTTTAAAGAAGAGCATGATTCCTCTGCATTGGAACCAATCTATGACAAAGGTTTCACACTTTTGAAGGAGCTGCATGATACTACCCATATGGATCCTTCCCATGATGAAACTTCTGCACTTTTTTATCATTTGGGTAAGTTAGTTCATTATCCTACATCCTACAATTCCATGTTTTGCAGCATTAGTCTCAATGAAGTATGGGTGAAAGGGTTCTTTTTTATGGTGCCACATGAGGAGTATGGAACTCCTAGATTTAGCTTTTATGATGACATGGTTGGAGCACATTCTTATTCACATTTGCAGAAGCATCCTTTGTTACTTTATGATGATGCACATCTACACGAATGCACCTATGATATGCATTTGAGTCACTTGAAGACTCATGGTTTTTCTTGCTCAACACTTGATTCATTTGATGTTGGAGGAACTTCATCCAACACTTGGGTGAATAGATTTATGATTGGAGAACATTTTTGTTGCAAGACACATACTTTGTTATATCTTTATGACTCTCACATTCAGGGATGTATGGGTGAGACTTCTTTGAGTCATTTGAAGTCTCCTTGTTTTTTCTGCTCATTATTTGGTTCAGATTTTAGTGGAGATTCTTCATTCACTTCTTGGATGAAAGAATAAATGGTTGAATATTTTGATGCATATCACATCCTTTTGGAGCAACATTATAGGACATGGGATCCTCACCTATGTCATTGGAGAATATTTGATTGGTCACTTGAAGCTTCTATGCACTTGGAAAATGGTGGTCTACTTACTTGGAGGTATAAGCACTTTCATGACTCTTTGATGAAGCATATCCTTGATGTACATTTTCATTATGTTGTTATGTACTTTGATGATATATATTTGGTACTCATCATGTTTGGAAGGATGCATACAAGAAAATGGGATCCAGGAATCCTCTTAACTAATGGTGTGGGTTGGAGAGCACTCTTAATTATTGGGGTGCAATACAAGCAATGGGACCCTGGAATAATTTTTATCTCATTGGTTTCAAATTTTTTAGGGAAACAAGCAGTATGGGAGATGGATTTCCCCACTTAATAAAGTGATTTTTATCATAGTAGTGCAGCAGCGAGCATGGTGGTTCCTCTCTAAAATCTTCATGGAAACTCAAAGACTCAAGGTTGGGCAATTCAATGACAACTTCAAAGAATTATACAGAAAGTAGGTTCTTCAACACCCATGTTTAAAATTGCTTGAGGACAAGCAATATTGGGAAGGGAGGATTTGTCATGTCCCAAATTTTGCATTGGGTCACAATGGCCTAATCACATTGGCCCTATTCATTAGAGTTTGTCAAATTGATGCTAAAGGTCAAATAATTGCCAAGGAGGAAAATTACTAGTTTCCTAGGTTTGGGGTGGAAGCTTTGGGATTTGGAATAATGGGGATAATAAATGATGTTTGAACATTAGAATGGCATAAATATTTAATAAAGGAGCTAAATAAATATATACAAGTGAAAATAAAAGTGGCATTTGATCATGAAGACACATGGAGGAAGTGGGACCCACATATGGCTAGATTTCCCCACTACACTTGGCATCATTCTCTCACCAATTCGAATTCAAGGTGAAGGGTAACATACTTGGGGGAGTCCAAAAGGTATTATTCATTGAATGACTCATCCAAGGTCGAAATATAGAGGAAGAGTAACTCCCATGGAAGAGGAAGAGGCAATTTGGAGCTAGTGAGACACTTGGGCTAGATTCCCTAGCTCTATGACAACAATGATGAAGATGCTATGACACCTATGACACAAATCAGACCTGAAGGCTGACATGTGACATATATGACATGTCAGGGATAAAAATAGACTCCAAGAGGGCGCTCAAGGGTGTTAGGGCAGCTAAGATGCTTCCACATGTGATTTGGTGGAAGTGGGAGACTAAGAATTGTTGTACAAGTGGTGTTCTTTGGAATCTCTTCCCAACTTGAGTTGGCATAAGTCTCTTGGAAGGAATTCAACCCATGGAGGACATTAGAAATTTATAAATGTCAATAAAAAAGAATGAAACCAGCTTTTGATCATTTGTAGAATTTGCAATTGCATTTGTGAAGAGGGAGAGCTAGTGGATGACTAGTTTCTTGCCTTAGCCAATTTCGAGGGTGAAAGATTCCCATCCAAGTTGGTAATTGGAAAGGCCATTCAGAACTTTCATTTGGAGCTTTAATGGAGTCTTTATTTGCAGGTGTAAGTGACAGGGCAGCTCATGGTTTCTTCTATTGCATCTCACTCCTTCAACCATTTCCATTTTTGATGGCATATTCTTGATCCTTGAGGGAGGGCATTTTTGGTGAGCTATTGTACTCTTTGGGGGAGCTTCTAATGCCTGATTTATTTTGTAATATGAATTAAATACTATTTTATTCATCTCCAGAAATTTTAAAGTCGAAATTCCAAGTAGAAATGTATAAATCTCATTTTTGATGGAAGAACAATGCCATTTCCCCACTACCTTGTTGTGAACCAATGTATTGATGATGATTTCGAATGAATGGATGATTCTCTGATGCATTTGTGATTAATGGACTGCCATGGATTTATTTTACAAGTTTCATGTACTGTACTTGAGAATTTGAAGTATTTTTACTCAGTTTAATTACATTGGGAGAAGAAATAGTGCCATTTCCCCAAGGGTCGAATTGGTGATTTTTGCAGTTGAATGGGAGAGGGTTGGAACAGATATGATAATAAATTAATGATACACATGAGACCTTAATAACATAATTAATACATTCCCTACCTCTGTTCAGAAATTTGAGTGGCTTTGGAGGCATTTGGGAAGCCATTTTCAGTACTTACCCCAGGGGGATTTGAACCCCAAATTACTAGTAAAATTGCATACTTGGTCCAGAATCTTAAGAGAGTTTGTAGAGGTATTTTGGTGGCCATATATCATCCCTGAAAATAATATTTAAGTCCTAATATTATTCATACACCTTCCTTGAATATTTGAAGGCATTTGGAGTCAATTCGAGACCTAGAGACTAATACTAGTCAAAGGCAAATTACTAGTAAAGTTCCCTACATTGGCCAGAATGGAAAGAGTATTTGTAGAAGTATTTTAAAGGTCCAAAGGAATCCCTAAAACACATATTTATGTTCTAATCTCATTCATATACCTTCTCAAAATATTTGGGATCATTTGGGGCAAATTTGGGACCTAGAGATCAAAACTAGTCAAAGGTCGAACTAGGGAAAAAAAGTGGGAAATTGCCATTTTAATAAAATTCCTAACAAGGGACATTACAACTATTGCTAGGAAGGGTGTTGCTGCTTGTCTGAGGGTTCCACTACTACCAGGAAGGGTGTGAGATTGTTTTTGTGAGAATTCCTCATCCTTCTAGAAGGTTTTCGTTATTTGTTTGAAGCCTATAAGGGATGTCGTCCACCCTACTGAGGTTTCCTTGAGGCTGTCGTTACCTTATCAAGGCATGTTTAGGCTTGCTTGAGGCTGCTACTATCACTTGTGAGAGTGTTGCTGGCTGATATGATCTATGTGATGGTGTTGCTGCCATTTGTGAGGGGGGCACTGCTTTTGTGAGACTGTCATTGTCTTTTTTGAAGCTTCCATTGTTTGCTGAGGTATGCTATGAGGTTTTTGGGAGAAACCATCCACTACTATGAGGGTGATAAGGGCTGATGTTCACTGTTGTGAGGGTTTTAAGGGTTCCATCCTTTGTTGTGATATGTTTGCGGTTGTCATTCATAGTTGAACACTTATTGGTTGTTTTGGTTAAAACACCAATTTCATTAAACTTGGACATATTCTAGTCCAAGTCACTTTGAAGACGGGTCAAAAACAACCTTTCCAAACCCCAAAATCAAGCAAAATCCAGTTCCAAAAGTGCCAAATCCAATTTCCAAAAGTTTCAAAACTAGTTCCAAAAGTGCTAAATCTGGTTTCGAAAGTTCCAAATCCAGTTCCGAAAGTGCCAAATCTGGTTTTGAAAGTGCCAAATCTAGTTCCGAAAGTGCCAAATCAAGGTTCCAAAAGTGACAAAACTGGTTCCAAAAGTGCCAAATCTAGTTTCAAAAGTGACCAAACCGGTTCCGAAACTGCCAAATCCAAGTTCGAAAAGCATACTTTTGCTTTTGATATTGCCACTTTTAAAATTATGTTTCAATGTTTCAACACACACACACAGCACAGTCAAGAAAATATTATGTTTCAATGTTTCTAAGTATATTGCTTTCATGTTCTGAAATTTTTGAAACAATGTTTGAAACACATCACCAGGTACATGACACAATGTCCATAAATAATATGAGAATTGTCCAATAAAATTTACATCAATTAAATGTAGAAGTTGTCAAAAATATACAAATTACTAAATGAATTGTTTTCTGTATAATATGACAGTCATTTGAAGTTGAATTTCATTAACCAACACCCCATTTTTTAATGAGGCCTGAGATAAATGAATGAAGGGGAGGCCGACCCTTCTTTTGCCCACTATTATTTTCATAATAGTTCTAGACTGTAAGAATGGTGGTTCGATCCTTCATGTGTTTACCATTCTGGATATAGGTGAATTGCTGGATATTGGTTTTCACAATTATCTACTAAGGGAAGGGGTGGCTGAACCTTCTTGTCGGAAGTTGGAAGTCTGGCTAAATATTGCTTGCATGTTATAACTTATCCAATGTCCCGATCCCTACTATTTACTACAGAAGTCGCTAGTCGATAATTTGTCGTCCCAGCCTTCGCAGATTAAATATTTTTTTCATTTCTATTTTAAATGAAGGGTCAGCCGACCCTTCTTACGCTTAGTATTTCTCCAGTCTTCACCATTCATGATATACATGAATTGACAACCTATCCTTCGTATGCTGAATATTTGGACAATTCCCTCATAAATGAAGGGGTGACCGACCCTTCTTCTGACCAGTATTATTTTTATACTAGTTCTAGACTGCAAGAAGGGTCGTCCGATCCTTCCTGTGTTCACCATTCTAGATACAGGTGAATTATTGAATTTTGGTGTTCACAATTATCTACTAAACGAAGGGTTGGCCAACCCTTTTTGTGCTTAGTATTTTTCCATTCTTGACCATTCTAGTTATACATGAAGTGATGGCCTAGCCTTCGTAGGTTGAATATTTTCACAATTCCCTCATAAATGAAGGGGTGACCGACCCTTCTTCTGGCTAACATTATTTTCATATTATTTCTAGATTGCAAGAAGGGTCGTCTGACCCTTCTTGTGTTCACAATTTTGTATACAAGTGAATTGTTGAATATTGGTGTTCACAATTATGTACTAAATGAAGGATCGGTCGACCCTTCTTGTGCTTAGTATTTTTCCAGTATTGACCATTCTGGTTATACATGAATTGATGGCCTAGCCTTTGTAGGTTGAATATTTTCACAATTCCCTGATAAATGGAGGAGCGAACGACCCTTCTTTTTCCTAGTATTATTTTCATAATAGTTCTATACTGCAAGAAGGGTTGGTCGATCCTTCTTGTGTTCACCATTCTGGATACATGTGAATTGATGGATATTGGTGTTCACAACTATCTACTAAATGAAGGGGTAGCCGATCCTTGTCAGAATTTAGAAATTGGGATAAATATTGTTTATATGTTTATATGTTATAAATTGGGTAACATTCCTCAAAGAGAAATCAAAATCTTTTGAGAAGTTTAAAATTTTTAAAGCAATGGTTGAAAATTATACAAATCTGAAAATCAAATGTTTAAGGTCAGATAATGGAGGAGAGTTTACCTCAAACTAATTCAATGAGTTTTGTGAAACCTGTTGACACATTATTTTTCAATTTTGAATGGGAAAAAGATTGATAAAAATAAGCCTTGATATAATGTAAAAAATGGTAAGAATAGCTCCAAGTCCTGAAAAAATGGTTCATATGACCATTGCCTATACCAAAAAGGAGCTAAAGAACCGAGCGAAGTGATTTGGAAGTCGTGCGAAATGATCAATGGTCATGATTGCATTGGAAAAAATCGACGGTGGAAGATGAGTTTTGCTGGAAAAGAAGAGAGATGAATAGTGGAATCAAAATCCCATGAAAAATTAGAGGGTGACGCTAAAGGATAGAAATGATCGACGATTGTTGGCGGAAAAATGGATAGATCGACGATAAGGGAAAGGTTTCACTATGGAATAAGTGAGGAGGATAACGAAGATAAAGTGCGTTGAAAAGTCAAGTCAGACGGTGTTAAAGGGACACCAAGATCAATGGCTATTCGATAAAGGGCGGTTAGATCGACGACCCATAATATTTTCACGCTACCAACGTGCAAGATGAAATGGAGGTCAGAGTGGTTGTGAAATATCATACCGATGTATGCATGTCGTCTCCATATCATTTCGCAATCATAGAAAGAGATAAGGAAAACCACCCTCCCAGGTTGCAAAACCACCTTTGGAGTTGTATAAAAGAGAAGGGCACGTAAAAAGTTGATTTTTGTCTTTTGAAATTCAAAGGATTGGAACATGCCCATGCGAAGGGAAAGCGACATAGCATAGTTTATTCAACCTGTCTGTGCTAGGTAGGTCCTCTGAAAATCTTGAAAGTAACTAGAATGGTTTACATAATGGAAGGAAGTAGTGAAACAGTCCCCCAGAACGTTGAAACTATGATGATAGAAGAAACCCTAGTGGACAGAGATAGCAACATTCACTACCCCATAATGGTTAAATTACCAGTTTCATAAATCAAAAGCAAGTTGGAGGGTTTATATAAAAAAAATTTGGATGTGCACAATGTTTATAAGTCTCGTTTTATCCATTTCTGTCTAGAACAAGATTTAGGGTTTCCGGAATTCATTTCGTGGTGTGCAGTAAATTATTCTCAGCATGAAAGAGTCATTATGAATTCATCAAGAACGAAAATTATTTTCCCTGTAAATGCACCTACTGTTAGGAATGCTCTAGTAGTACCCCTGTTTTCCTCCCACGACCAGGAAGATTTTGCCAAGGAATCCCTAGTTAGCCAGTAAAGAGATTCATCCCCTGAGACCAAAAAAACCTTCATTACCAGTTGTATGAAACCTGACCTTTCCATTGATAACAACCCCTATCCACTTGACATTAATTTATTTGATGAAAATTCACAGTTGGTTTTGTCACTCATTTCACATTTTTTAGGGTTTGATGATGATTCCATGGTCACAGAGGTCCTAAGTTTTCTTTTGAGATTAAGTGTTGGTAAACTAGAAATGGATTACAGTCAAGTACCCTGCCTTAAATTTGATGAATTCTTGGCTGGGAACATCCACTCTCATTTAGTGAATTTCCACACTTCCAGACATTTTAGATTCCGGACACACCTACTGAAAATGCTCTTGTTTAGTAGTCAAAAAGATTTACATTTCCCACAGTTAGTGTTTTCAGAAATAGTGGAAGACAATATGTTTGATTTTATGAACATTATTTTATCAGAAGTATACATATTGATGTTTCGAGAAAATTTACCTAGAGTATTATCAGAGATGAAGAACATGATGCAATTAAGCCCATAAAAAACAATTGGAGACTGGTTTTTACTGAAGCATGATACGATAATCAGACTTTATGGATTTATTAAGGAGCCGTATATTCTACCATCCTTTTTTACTCGGATAGTTTTTTCTTTGGAGTTTATCAGACAAAAATTGACAGTAGAAAATGACCATTTTCTAGCTTTCAGGAAAGCTTCAGATATAAAGTTCCCTTTAAAAGTTGGTCCTTTTATCATCAAGAGCAAGAATGCTCTCCCTTTTGTAGAAAAACATTTAGAAGCACTGAGTTTTAGAAAAGTGACAACTATTAATTATGATCCTTGGCATGTTATTTCTGACAGAAGTCACCAGAACATAAATAAAGCCTTTGATCACCTAGAGGTTGAAGGATTGGCGAATATGGCAAATTTACTACAATATCAATCAGACACGAAAGTTTTGGGAGTTTCACATGCTAATCCTTCTACCTTGGATAAAGTTTCAGCTAAGATGGTACCTACCCCAGGAAAGATTGAAGCAACAAGTAAAAGAATTTTTTATGAAAGTACTGATATGCAGATGGAGGAAGAAAGAGAAGCCAAAAGATTAAAATCAAGCCAGTAAGATGAAGTAGTTGTATCCTACAAAGAAAAGCGAAAGAAGAAAGAAAAATACCAAGGGCCAGAAATTCAAGTACAAGAATACGAATTTGATGAGGCAAGAGCTGCAAGTGATTCTAGCAAACTTCATTCAAGAGATGAAATATATGTAAAATATGGCAAAGACAAACAAACAACAACAGAAGCAATGTATAAGTTGTTTCCAAAAGTCAGGAATGTTGTTGATTCAAAAATTACTCTGATGACTAGAAGAGATCTAAACAAAAATACTTTGAATTTGGTCGTAGCGTTTGATGATAAGGTCACATAAATGAAATTTAATTTGCAGAAGATAATAGTACCTGATAAAATTCAGCTACACAGACAGACTAGAGAGGTGACTTATGATGATTTGATGAAAGTTACTTTAAAAGGGGGAAAACTACAGAATACAGTTAACAGGATGGAAATCTAGTTGAGGCAAAAGAAAACAGAGAACAAAGCTCATCAGCAGCAAATAAAAAGATTGCAAGATGACCTAATGGAGAGAAATGATGAACCAAACAGAGGAGAGGCAAGTAAAAAGCTTTTAGCTGAGAAAGAAAACACTATCCAATTACTGAAGAAAAAGGTTAGTATTCCAACCACTCGGTTAACTCAAGCCTCTGGATTAACTGTGTTAGAGCAAGAAAAATAAAATTTATATTGATAATTGGATGACTGTTTAGCTAAATTGCTCATGTTTGAGGAAAAAGAGTTAAGTTGGGAGAAAGATAGATCAAGTCTTAAGACTCAAATTGAAGATCTAAAGGCCAAATTGTCAAATACAACACAAGAGAAGCAAGGAACATATCAAGGCAATAGAGAACCAAGTACAGATGATATAATTCAAGCCATGCACTAGGTTAGCTTGAAAGAGGTGGAGATCAAAGAACTAAAAGAACAAAAACAAAGACTAGAAGAGGAAAATCAGAAAAAGGAAAATGAAATAAAAGAGTTGACAAAGCACAATAAAGATTTGGTAGCCAGAAATCAGAGGATGATAGGTCAAGTGATAGGACAACTAGCATTGCAAGGAGCAAAGCATTCGATTTGGGATTCAATCATCGATGAGGCTGCACAATTCAGGCCTTATTTAGATTTTATGAAGACAAAGGAAGCCATAGAAAATGATAGCTTACAAAGTTGTACAACAATGAGAGAAGTTTTAGATAATATACAAAAGATACAACCCAAGATACCATAAGTTTCTTAAATACTCTGAGAGAAGGTGATCTGGAAGCAATGGCTATCAAAAACAGGGTAATAGTCATAAATTGGGCTAGGAGAGTCCTTTGAAAACATTCTTACATTGAGAATGTTCAAGCTAGAGCATAACAAATGAAGAAACAGGTTGAAGCCTTCAAAAAGGGATTTGAAGAGCTAATATAAAAGGGTCTGCCTTCTTTTTGGGATGAAAATAATGAGTTAATTTCCCAGAAAAATTATAAGGATTTACTATATAACATCAGGAGGAACTATGAGCAATTTGAAGGTTTGACTCATGTTGTAACAGAGAAAATTCTACTGAAGAAACTCTCTCTTTATTTTGAAATTCTAAACCAACTACCCATGATAGGTGAAAAGATTCCTCCAACTTCCATTGCAGAGCACATAGAGATGAAAGTTCTGGTCGAGGAGATGACTAGTTATGACGTACCTTCTACAGAGAAATGGAAGACAGTGGATAGATATGGGAAAATGAAGTACACATTGCACACTTGAGGACTACTAATCGAGAAAGAAGCCTTGTCAACATCTACAACCAATAGAAATACATCAAATTTTATATTCTAAGAAATTTTGGAAATTGTATAAATTTTGACCAAAACGGAATGTAATAGTTAGTTTATAATTTTCTATTTTTACCTCGATAGGCTTTACAATCTATAAAAGACAATTTTTGGCAATGTAGTAAGTGTTGGAACCCGTGAAGAGATACTTGTTTTGTATTGAGCCCTTCAATTTTGAATAAAGATGGCCGAGAAGAGTTTATGCATATTTTCAAGAGTAAGGATTCCCGTGTTATTAGTTTACAGTCTGTGTTTTCACTTTCCTCATTTGATTTTTTATTTCCAATAACTATCTTTCTATTATGTTTTCTTTCATGCTTTGATGAGAGTTTGTTTTAAATCAGAAGTCATGTAACTATGCTTTGGTTTAATCGGATCAAAGTATTCACATAATTTCCTCTAAAGTCAATGTTAGATTCATCCTTGATTGATTCCTGATGTTGATGGATTGTCATTCTGTTGGAATATCAATCAATACTGAGAGGGGGGGGTGATCAATATTACACTATTTTCTAATTTTATCACAATTAAAAAAACTGATTCAACAGGATAGATAGAAGACACAATTTATCGGGGAAGCCCAACTGGGAAAACCACCAATTCTTTCTATTACTGCAAAATTATGTTTACAATTAATTTGAAAGCTCCAACTTGTTGGATACACCAACACCCAAATTCTCAGCTACAACTGAAGGATGCACCAACACCCTGTTTTTGTCATCTATGACTGACAGGATGCACCAACACCCTTTTAGCAGGCTACAACCTGCCCTAGCTCCACCCTTCCACCCTTTTCTGTCTTCTTCATATTTTCCAGAACCTTTTCTTCAATTCTCGATCTTCATTAGTCTCTGCCTATACTTGTTTCTTCTTCAATTTGGACCTGAGAGACATCTTTCTTCCACTTCGATCTTCTTCTTAAATATTCTTCATCCTTTAAACCTTGCATCTTTCCAAAACAGGCTCATGGCCTTTAACCTTCATGCCTCTTCAAATATCTGATATTTAATCTTTAGTTTGTAATTATGTTTATTTCATATTTTTAATTAATTAATTAATCTTTAGTTTGTAATTATGTTTATTGCATATTTTTAATTAATTAATTAATCTTTAGTTTGTAATTGTGTTTATTGCATATTTTTAATTAATTAATTAATTAAAACATCTTTGGTCATCTCAGCCCTGCAGGATTCATCCATCTCAAGACTGTGGTTGTAACACCCCCTGGCCCAGGTTAGAGCTGTTATTGTAATTTGAATTTTGTGGCTATGAGTATGTACATAGCATGATAATATTTTAATAAAAACACCAATTGGCTGCACGAGGAGCAATACGCTGAAGAGGAGATTCAGATATTAACCAAGGGTTGAAGAGGAGTTCCAGATATTAACCAAGGGTTGTGATGGGATAAGGTTGAATTATGTACCTTGTTCCCTAAACCCTTGTTCTATAAACCTTATGATAAACCCAAACCCCATACCCCTAAGCCATATTCTTAGTGGGGGATTAATTATTAATTAATTATTATAATTTTAATTAATCTATAGATTTAGTGTCTAATCGTGATTATGGATGGAGAAACGTGTTCCTTTGGGATAGCCACATGGGATCCCAAAGGAGGACATGGATTTTCCTCAGTGATCCAGGCGGAAATTGGGAAGGCCAGTGTATGCACAACTGGGGTGGTTGGATGTCAGTCTAGGGGGATGCATGTAGAGCACAAGGGATGTGTCGACTGAGTGAGAAGAAGTATGAGAATATGGGAAGGAATTTCACACACGGACAGTGAAGAGGATCACTGTGTGTTTGGAGTTCTCAAAGAGTGAAGAAATCTTGGGGAAGAATCCCTGTGATGAACCTGAACCCGAATTGTTAAGTTAAACCGTTTTGGCCATGATTTCCTTGGTTGCATACACCAGTAAATTGTCAATTAAGAGTGAGACCCAGATGGAATCCTGAATTTTGCAATGAAGTGTGTTGCTATTCATTTTGGGAAGGAACTCAGGTGAGTCAAATGCAGAATTGACAAGGAATTGGTTATCAAACTGTTGTTTGTTGATCCCTGTGTATATCTTTTACCTCTGTTAATTCCACCTTACACTCTGAGAGTGATTTGGGGAAAAAATGGTGAGATATCTATGGTTAATGTCTGGATCTCAGCTCAGGGGTGAACTTGGGGTGGCTAAAATAGTACAAGATGTACAAGTTATAAGGTTGGGTGGAGCGTGGCTCACATGCAGCCAGTTGCCACATTCGTGTGAAACTCAGATAAGTGTATATGTGTATGAATTATAATGTTCATGTATTAAGTATGCTTGATATGTTCAATTTGTGGAATGAATGAGTAAATAAATGTAAGCCATGAATATGCTATGTTAAGCCTGTTAGAAGTTTATATTCATGAATGAGGTTTCTTTCAATTGCATAAGCTATCTGCTGTATTAATTTTGTATGTGAATGATGAATGGCTAAACTCCATTTATGTAATACATGTATGCTTATGATGTCACAACCTCATTGATGGATGGATGCCTCATGTATGTTCTTAGAATGATAGGCATAAGCCTAGTTATGAATATGTTAATTAGATGCTTAATAACTTAACTTAACAAATTAACTTAATATGATGATAATGACTGTTATGTAATTTACAGAATGTGAAACAATATGAATCAAGTAAAGAAATTTACTGATGCATAACTTGCATATAAATCATATGAATGATAAATCAAGCACACAGATTTATATTTTTTATGATTTAACAATACAAAACAGAGTTATTAGATGTATGCATGAAAAACCAAAATGAATCAAGGAAACTTTATACACATAACAAAAGAAAGGAAAAGAGAAACTAACTGAAATTCTTTTAAGATTGTAAAACATTACAATTCTCCAAGTACATAGCGTCTCCAGTTCTCTCCTTCGATGGTTCTCCCCCCATTCATGCAATTTTCCAAGGGAATATTGCCACTTGCCCTTTTGGAAGGCTACTTTTTACACTTCCAATACTTAATCTTGAAATTTTAAAACATATTTTAGCAATTTCAAACTCTGATTTTGCATTTTCGGAAACCAAACTCAACACTTTACAAGAATTATAATCACAGTGAAATTGAACATACTATTAAAAACAAACATTCAAGTGTATTAATTAACAAAATACTTTCATTTTAATTTTATTCACAATTGGCCTCACATCGCTCATGCCATTCAGGTGCAGCAAGCAAGGCCATAATCGATCTAACAAGAATGTGCAATTGACATCTTCGCAAGTATAAGTTTTTGTTATCTCTATGTGTTTCAACCTATCATGAAACACTGGGTTCTCGGATAGCTTCACACAACTCTGGTTATCACAGAAGATACCAATAGCATCCAACGGGAGATCAAATAACTCAGACAGTAGTTTCCGTAGCCATACTACCTCACAACTAGCTGAACAGGCTGCAACATACTCTGCCTCAGTTGTACTCAGTGCTACGCAGGATTGCTTCCTGCTAAACCAAGAGATCACACATGATCCCATACTGAAGCAGCACCCAGATGTGCTCTTCCTATCTGCAGCACTGCCAGCCCAATCTGAATCAACATAACCCTACAGGTTAAACTTTTGATTCACCTCATACTTGAGCCCATAATCCACTGTACCCTTCAGGTACCTCAAAACATGCTTTACAGCAACCAGATGAACACTCATCGGATCTGTTAGGAACTGACTCAATGTGTTCACCGCAAAGCAAATATCTGGTCTCGTGTTCGTCAGGTACATCAAGGACCCAATCATCTGACGGTACATAGAGACATCAACCAGCTCAGATGAAGCATCACATAGAAGCTTCAAATTCGATGCCATAGGTGTGGCCATGGCCTTGCAATCCATCATCCCGAATCTCTTCAAGATATCTACTGTGTACTTCCCTTGACTAAGGAAGATCCCACCTTCACTCTGCCACACCTCCATACCTAGGAAATAATGCATCATTCCCAAATCTTTCATATCGAACTTGGCAGCAAGCTTCCTCTTAGTATCTGCAATCAGTCTGTCATCTCCTGTTACAAATAAGTCATCCACATACAGGAGTAGAATCACAGGATTCCCTTCCTCAACCTTCTAGTAGAGGTTGGAATCCGCTTTACTCTTGGTAAAGCCCAAACTAGGTAGGAAACTGTCCATCCTACCATACCAGGTTCTGGGAGTTTGTTTCAAGCCATACAAGGCTTTCTTCAATCTACACACATATGACTCCCTGTCATGTATTTCAAAACCGAGCGGCTGCTCCATATATACTTCCTCTTCGACTACACCATTCAAGAAAGTAGTCTTGACATCCATCTGGTGTATTTTCCATTTCATTGCTACAACCAGGGCAAGTACTGTTCTGATGGAAGTATACCTGGCTACAGGTGCAAAATTTTCTTCATAATCTATTCCCTCTTTCTGAAAGAAGCCATGAGCTACAAATCTTGCCTTGTATTTCTCTACATTGCCATCTGCAGCATGCTTGATTTTGTAGATCCATTTGGAAGTCACAACAAACTTCTCTTTAGGTCTTGGGACAACATCCCAAACATCATTCTTCATTATTGATTGGTATTCCTCAACCATGGCATCCTTCCATTCTTTCTTTTCCGCTGCTTCTTCATAACTGGAAGGTTCTTTGTTCATAATGTCATAGAGTAAAGCAACATAGCTGGTATGTGATCTGGTTCTCTTCTTTGCTCTGTGTTCTTCTTCTAGAATGCCAAATCTTTCTGCATCTTGAATGAGCTCTCTAGCCCATGCAAATTTCCTCTTGTGAGACTTATCCTCACGGGGTGGATCTACAGGTTCTTGCGGATCTTCAAACTCACGAACAACTTCTGGAATTGCTTCAGTCATGGTAGTGTCTTGAAATCTAGTTTCCTTAGGTTCTTCATAAACTTTGATAGGTGCCTTCCTTGATTTGATGAAAGCTGAGTTTTCATCAAATGTTACATCCCTGCTGACATCAATCTTCTTGAACCCTGGAAAGTATATTCTGTAAGCCTTCAAGTTTTCACTATAACCCACAAAGATACCCTTCTTTCCTGAAGGATCTAGTTTAGTCCTCTTTTCCTTTGGGACATGAGTGTATACCGGACAACCGAATATTTTGAGATGGTTGACTTCAGGTTTCTTACCAGAAAAGACCTCTTCTGGTGTTTTGTTGTCCAATATCTTGTGGGGTGTTCTGTTCTGCACATATACAGTTGTTCTAGCTTCTTCTGCCCATAGATGCATAGGTAGATCCTGGTCATGCAGCATTGCCCTTGCTGCTTCCATGATTGTTCTGTTCTTCCTTTCTGCAACTCCATTCTGTTGAGGATTATAGGGAGTAGTCAACTCGCTCTTAATCCCTAAATCACTACAAAGCTTCTTGAAGTCACTTGAGGTGAATTCTCCACCGGTGTCAGATCTGAATGTTTTGATCTTCTTGTCGGTTTGATTCTCCATCAAGGTTTTGAATTCCTTGAACTTATCAAATACCTCATCTTTGTTCTTCAAGAAGTATACCCAAGTCTTCATGGAGAAGTCATCAATAAATGAGACATAGTAAACATACCCACTTAGAGAACTGGATGACATAGGACCACATACATCTAAGTGGATGATTTCCAGGATATCTTTTGCCTTGCTTTCACTGCTTGGGAAAGCCTTCTTAATGTTCTTACCTTTTGCACATCCTTTACAAACACCTTCATGTTTGGTCTTGATTTCAGGAAGACCCTCTACAACCTTGCTTGCAATTGGAAGTGCCCTATAGTGCATATGAGCAAGTCTTCTATGCCAAAGTTCACTTGGCTCCATGGATTCATGCACCATGGCATGTTCAGGTTGTCCCTTCAATTTATACAAACCTCCCTCTTGCTCTCCAATCACTATTGCATCATCTATGGTCTTTCCCTTTGGCCACATTAGGACTTGGCCATCCACAAATGCAACCCTCATACCTTTTTCATCCAAAGCAGAGATGGAGAGTAAGTTCTTCTTGAGCCCAGGTACATAAAGGACTTCTTTCATCTTCAAAGATTTTCCAGAATCTAGGTTGTAGGAGGCTTCACCACTTCCTTTGATTGGGTATTGATAATCATCCCCAAGTTTCACCTTATGGGGTGATTCATGTTCAGATAGATTCACAAAAGATTCCTTAAACCTAGTCATGTGTTTGGAAGCCCCACTATCAATCAACCAATCATTCAACCATGGGAGATAGTACCTGTGAGAACATAGATTAGAACATACTCTTCTTCACTTGATGAGTCATCGTCACTATTATCACTTTCTTCCCTAGCCTTCTTCTTTGGAGGTTCATCATCCTCAGCAGCATGAGCATGGAAATTTCTTTTGCTGCCCTTCTTCTTCTTGCTGGAGTTGTTGTTATTATCCCTTTTGTTCTTGGGACAATCTGAAGCAAAGTGACCCTTCTCATTGCATGTGAAGCATCTTAGATCCTTCTTATTCTTTTGATAGGATCTCTTGTAGCGAGAGTGATCCTTCTTGGGCTTGCTTCTTTTGGTGTGAGCTGCAAGAGCTTGATCTTCACCTCCCATCTTTTCCTCGCGAGCTACAAGTCTAGCTTCTTCTTAAGAGCATTCCTCCCACAGTTTACTGAAAGAGATCAATTTCTTTCTTGCATAGATTCCTTGAATAAAGGAGTCCCATGACCTAGGTAGGCCATTCAGGGTGGTCATAACAACTTCACCATTGTCCACTACTTCATCCACAACTTCAAGTTGCTCCTTGATCTGAGAGACCTTGGAGAAGTAAGATTGAATGGTTTCTCCATTCAACATCTTGACCCCTTTCAATTGATTTCGCAGAGTCATCTTCCGATTTATGTTCTTCCCTTCAAATAGCTTGGTCAGAGAGTCAAGCATCTCCTTGGGTGTCTTTAGAGAAGACACATGGGGTATGAGATGGTCTTTAATAGAATTAGCAATGATTCTCTTTGCCTTGACCAAGTTCTTCTTATGCAATACCTTGGCCTCTTCATCCTCTGGGATAGGGATGTCTTCTTTTATATATGAGTCTAACTCATTCTCTTCCAGGATTAACCCAATCCTATACTTCCAAGCTCGGAAGTTATCAGCCCCTTCAAGCTTATCCTCAAGCTTGGTGTGGTAAGACATCTTAAAGAGTACTTCAAATGGAAATAGAAAAGATTTAGGTCTTACCACTTGAAATGCTGAAAGCCGGATCTAGTCCCGAATTAGGGTTTGTCGGAAAAACCCTAAAAATTCAAAATATAAATTTCAACTTTATGAAAGGATAGAAAGATGCGCCTTGATGAGCTGATCATCCTGGTGCATTCAGAATTTGAGATCAGCAAGGTTTTACCCTTCAGATTTTCCTTTTTGTCCTCCTGGGTTCACTTGGGAGAGTCCTGAATTAGGGTTTGAGTTTCTCGGAGATCTACCCAGCCAAAAACTTTGATCCAAAGCTCTAAACTTCAATTTTTGCAAGGAGCTTCCAGTTATGCTATGTCTTCAGATTCTAGAAATTCCTATTTTTGTGGAAACCCTAAGTTTTAGGGCCAAATCTGAAAATGCTTAGAATTGAATTCTGATTGGACAGATGGATTCGCCTTGATGAGTAGAGTCAATCTACTATACTGCTTTTCCAAAATATGTGGAGAGAAACCCAATAAACAAGAAACTCAAGTTTCCATCATTGCAAAATGTCTTCTTCTCAGGTTAGCTCTGATACCATGTTAAATTTTGAGCATTAATTCACAATACTCTAGCATCTTCACTGAGAGAATAACATATACAGTATATCAATGCTTAATAATCACAATAAGCATCTCAAGCATCACAAGAATCAAAAGCATGAGAGACAAGAGACACAGATTTTCCGTGGGGAAAACCTGAAGGTGAAAAACCCCACAAATTCCTCAGAGATAGAGAGAGCAATGGCTCAACCAAAGTACAACCAAAATACACTTGAGATAGTCTCCTAGTAGCAAATGATCCTCCTTCTCACTAGTGCATCACTTTCTGAGTGAGAGAAGTGTGACTTTCCGAATGATTCAAATAGAGATCTCTTTATCTCTATTTATACTTAACCTGTTTGCCCAGTGACCTTATGGGGCCGACTTGTCTAGCTAGGTACATCCACAATATAATATATATTTCAGGGCCGACCCCACACATGGTGGTCTAATAACCCATCGGCAAGTGCAATATTATTTTATATTTATGTTACTTTTAATGCTATGATTTGTCTATTATTTGATTATATAATATGTATGTTTGAAAAGAGAACAAAAACAATTCTGAGAAATTTTTGAAAAGAAGGAACACATCAAATTTGAATATTTTAATTCCCCTCAAACAACAATTATCCATCAACTAATTGCAAATCCAATCATTTCTCATAAAACAACAAAAGACAGAGAATAGAGGTAGTAAAGAAAATTGCCATGGATTTCCCGAAGATTTCAGTTTGCTGCAATAGGAACCCAAGATAAGTAATGGTAGCAAAGTCAAGAAGTATTCTAATACTCAGGACCAAGTACAATACAATACAATGTCTCAGTGCCTCCTGTATCTGGCTCTCCATCGTATATATATATATATATATATATATAGATATAGATAGTTTACAAATAGTTACATAACGACTCGTAGGTTCACTAACTTACAAGACTAACCGACTCGACATGTGGTGATCGACACGACGGTTCGACATGTTCTCTGAAGTGGTTGAACAGAGGAACTTGTCGGACGGCTGACCTAATATCCTCCAAACTCTCCCCCATGAACAATACCTTTCTTTGTCCCGAAGAAATCAGAAAATAACTGGAGTTGAATGAATAGAACGTTGATGACTATGAGCTGGTACTAGATACTCCCTTGGCTGGAAATGGGTGTATCTGGAAGAAGAAGCTGACAGCATGGTCTGGTACAATACAATACAATGTCTCAATGCTACCTATATCCAACTCTCCAGCCTATATATATATTTTACATACGGTTACATAACGACTCGTAGGTTCACTAACTTACGAGACTAACTGACTCGACATGTGGTAATGGACACAACGGTTCGACATGTTATCTCAAGTGGTCAAATGGAGGACCCAGTTGGGCGGCCAACCTAAGCTCCTCCAACATATCCCCCACAAATAATACCTTTCTTTGTCTCGAAGAAATCAGAAAATAAATGGATTTGAATGAACAAAACGTTGATGACCATGAGCTGGTACCAGATACTCCCTTGGTTGGAAATGGGTCGTCATGTCTAGAAACGTGTCCATGCAGGAAGAAGAAGCTGACAACATGGTCTAGTACTAAAACAATATTCGACAACTGCTGCAAGCCTAATGTTGACGACTGCAGCAGTGCATGTTGTCTTAGAGAATAAATCTTCCAAGACTGCTAATATCCCTATGTCCTCTCCTCATTGCATACCAATTGATTATTGAAAAAAGAGTGACGGAAAGAAGATTGACGAAAATGTGATTGGTGCCAAGGTGCATAATGAAAAATCCATGTATTGGGACTTTGAGAGTGCTCGAAATTCCCATATACCATGGTGTACTAAGGATTTTCAAGGGATCCGATTTCGAAATGCTCATATATCACGAGGAGAACTGGGGAGGGATCATAAGACTCAAGCATTTCTCATAAAAAAAAAGGACAGAGAACAAAGGCAATAAAGAAAAATGCCATGGATTTCCCGAAGATTTCAGTTTGCTGTGATATGGGGCATGGTTAGCCTATATATAGTGAGTGGCTAGTGATTTGATAGATTGACTGGGATGGGACGGAAGGGAACGATAATTATCACAGTATGGCGAGATGGTGGTCATAGATACCATTTGCAGCGACAACAGATTTTGTTGAACTAATCGTAGATATCACTCGTGAAGAAAATAATCTCATCATGCTTCAGTTGACATTATGTCTTGTCACGAACAAAATATACAGATGTCATAGAAGTAAAGTTTACTCCGCGAAGTAAATGCCCATTGAAGTGAGGTCCTTGGTGAAGTAAAAGTTCATGACAATACATAATGTCACGAACTTCTATATAATTGTACAATTCCTCCAGTTCGTGACCAGACATAATGTCAGGAACTTCCATATAATTGTACAATTACTCTATTGTGATATTTACCATAACTATCCCACCATACTATGATAATTACTGTTCCCCATAAATAAATATTTATAAGTTTTAAATCTGTAATAAAAAATTAGTAACCTCACTATTTTACTTTTTAAGGAGAAACATTCTTTCTTTTTGTTTTTATTTAAATAGAAACATTTTACTTTTTAAAGAGAAACATTCTTTCCTTTTATTTTATTTTAAATAGAAACATTTTACTTTTCAAGAGAAACATACTTTCTTTTTGTTTTTTTTTAAATGGAAACATTTTACTTCTTAAAGAGAAACATTCTTTCTTTTTGTTTTTTTTAAATAGAAACATTTTACTTTTTATTACAATGGTGTAGATAAAAAATGTTATAAAAAGAATGGAATTTAATAAAAAGAATGAAAAGTGTTATATAATATAGTAAATTTCCTTTCCTTTCAAATGAAAAAATATAAAATAGCACATGTCAAAATTTCTCAAAACATAGACTCTTGATGTCTTTTTGTTGGTTGCAGCTGTTTGACAAATTCGAACATAAGTCTTCAGGAGTGCAAGCTATACTTCATTTTTCCATACTTTTCTACCATCTTCCATTGATCTAAAGTGGGTATTTCATAACTCGTCATCTCTTCGACCAAAACCTTCATCTATATGTGATCTGCAATGGAAATTTGGGGTATTCTCCCACCATCATGGTCAACTTATTTAAAAGCTCGAAATCATCTAAAATATTTTCCAATAAAATTTTCCCTGTTAAAACATTCAAACTTTTCATGATTTGTTCTAACCTTGAATAGTAATTCCTTGTAATTTTTCTAAAAGATCAACTCATTGTTTTCTTCCAAAAATGTGGGCAATCCTTTCTTAATTAACTTTTCAAATTCCTTCTTACATCCTGCGACCTATTTTTTCATTTCTTTAGCTCTGGCTTGAACATTTTCAATGTGTGCATGTTTCCCAAGTACTCTCCTTGCCCAAGTTATGACTGACACCCTGTTTTTTATTTGCATATCTTTCAGATCGTCTTCTGTCAAAGTATTCGAAAAATTTACAGTGTTTTGGGATGTGTCTTTTGGTTTTCTGTTCAAACCTTCCCTCATGGTTGTGCAACTTTGTAAACTTTCATCTGCTACTTTTTCTTTATCCTTCATGAAATTTAAGTAGGGTCTAAAATTTGTAGCTTCGTTTATAATTGAATCCCATATAAAATGCTTTGCACCTTGCATTGGGATCTGCCTTGTCACTCAAGTTATGAATCTTTGGCTCCTGTCTATCAAGTCTTTATTCTTATCTTCTAATTTTTGTTTTTCTTTCTTTAATTCCTTTATCTCCACCTCCTTCAAGCTAACCTGAGACATAACTTGGATGAGATCATATGTATTTTCTTATTTTCCTATTTGACTAGTTCCATGTTGCTCTTATGCTATGGTTGCCAATTTTCCTTTAAGATATTCCACTTGATTTTTCATACTTATTCTATCTTTTTCCCATTCAACTTCTTTCTCTGTAAACTTCAATAATTTTTCTTTGCTGTCATCGAATTCCTAAGATAAGCTTTCTTTTTCTTTTTCCAAAACAGTCAATTCAGAATCTTGAATTAATTGTGTTGCTGGGATTTTAAGCTTCTTTTTGTGCAATTGAATAGTATTCTCTTTTTCCATAGATAGCTTCTTACTTGCCTCACCTTTGTTTGCCCCATCATTATTTTCAATTAAATATTTCTGCAGCCTTTTGATTTGTTGTTGATGGGCTGCATTGGAGGAAACTCACTATGGCTTGGGGTGTACCACAACAAACAGATGACTACCAGAAATCAACTCAATTCTTAGAACTATGCTATATAAATGGCAATGCTAAGATAAGGAAGAAGATAACCAACCTTGATCCAAACGTTTGATGTATATCCCCGTTGGAGCTTTTCAATCCATGCACTTGAATCTGCAAATTAGTCTTGACAGCCAATATACAACAAGTGCATAAAATATATAAATGGCATTAACATCATCAATAGAAATGGCCCATGATATAACAAGTAAATGCAACCCAATGTAAGATAAACAACATTTACAACATTAATGGACGAGAATATGAGTATTTCTATTAATAAACAAGAAGAAGTACAAAGTGATACGACCTCTTGCCGGCAAACAATCTGAACCAAGATCTAGATCAATCCACTTGTGCCTCCACCACTTCAATCCTCCATGAATGGAAAACTCAAACTAGATAGGAGTTTGGAAGGTGAACATAAAGGGTTCACAACTACAAGGATCAATGAGTGTAGACTCAAGATAGGGAAGAAATCCACTAGAGTTCTCTTGCTCTTCTTTTCTCCTCCCATCCATAAGCCATATGTGCTCAATATATAGTCCTCTCAAAGGTAGGTGAAAGGACACATCAAGGCGTTACTCGGGCAGATGGAGAGCCAAAGGTCACCCAATGACTGCTTTTTGGGAGTAAAAAGTAATAAACTAGTGATTTTTACCATTTTACTTGATACCCATGGGCTATAGTGATGCAACTCGTGGGTACGCATGCTATAATGATGCAACATGCGGGTAGGAATAAAAATAGGGAAAAATAGTATCTCTGAAGGATATAATTGGATCTGAGTCGGTGAAATGGATCCTAACAGGCCAAAGAATGTTGATGCTCACAGGGTGGAAGATTACGTTGTAACAGATGCCCCCTAATGTGTGAGGTCAGAGACTGATGCTACGATGGCCAAAGTACATTATAAAACTCAAGAGTGGAGTGATGGAGACACAAGTGGAAAGAGAAGCTCACTCGTCATAATACAATAGTATCCCTGAATACATGTCGGTAATACAACAATATGATACAATGGCCATGAATAGGCAATACATAGTGAATACATGTCATAAGTGATCATAGCCATGATCCCTCTATAGTAAGATATGGTATCCTGCTGAAAAGGAAACAACTGGTGCAAAATGGAGGTACAAACTGTTGATATCTGAGAGGTGATATTTCAGATGTAAAGTCAAAGTCAGAAGTAGCATACTGAATGCCACTATCGCTTGGGGTCTTCTACACAAGTCTTCGATGGTGCAAGTCCCATCAAGTGAATAAATGGAGCTGGGGTCGAACCTGATGAGACATCGTCTCATTACCGGTCAATGATGTATATCGTTAACAGACACGAGATAACCCACCAATAATGAAAATGGGCACCAAGGCACAAAGGACAATCATCGGAGTGTGAATAAATGGGTTGAAGTCGAACACTAGGATGAATCCATCGATCAGGGGACATTGATGTATTCCCAAAACTGTCGATGGTGAGAGAACCTGCCACTAATGACTACAAGCCTCAAGGTACTCAAACGAACTCTAAGCCTCAAGTCTTGGAATAAATGGGTTGAAGTCGACAGAACGAGACTCGCTGGAAGGAGGGAATTAAGCCATCCCCCATCAACCAGCATGAGGTACCAGCTATGCTGAAAGATTTGGAAGAACTCATGTAAAACGGACTAACTCAATAAGGATGGACGACATGCAATGGTCAAGAGATCTGAGGAGTGGCCAACACTGGTTCAGGACTTCCTTTGAACAAGAGCATGAGCAGATGGATAGACTCAGGCAGCATAGACTTGACAAAAACTGTGTAATGCAGGAGGCATTAAAGATGGCTCCATAATGACTGAAAGCTTAACCAATCGGTGGAGAAAACTGAGAAACAAGTACAGCTCCTAAGGTCCAACTATAGTCCTGAATCATAATGTACGGAGTGGAATGAATGCTCTGTTCAAAGGCGACACAACAGCTGCCAACAAGAAATAGTGACCATAATCCCGTCCAACTTTTTGGAATATTTGTTTTTTTGTCTTTTTCATATTTTGAAAAGCTTGAAAAAGAATAAAATTTCTTATAGTACAACAAGTGAGGGAACGAGTGTAAAATAGAGAGCAGACTAGTTCCAAGCAGTGGAACATACCTATGATCAATGCAAGGAAGTGCATGTAGGATGTGGACACTCAGGGGGAATGTTCCCTCGGGGTCAAAAGGTGATCAAATTGTGAAAGGGAAAACATATAAGCTCTGCAAGGCTCGACAGGGAAAGAGTGCTCAGGCACCAGGATAACAATTGAGTAAGCGAGAGCTGGCACAAGGCTCAAGCAGCAAGCAGGATGATGCAATGCAATCACAACATGATATAACTGAGGGGAGTCCTTAAGGGAGATGGCCAGCATAAGACAAAGTAGAGTATGAGTCTTTATCCCAATGTCATGGTGTAACTACGAAGGACTCCTAAACCTAAGGACAAATAATGGCATGGGCACCAGAATGCACAAAGGGGTTCTAACTAAGGTACCCATGTTCGAAAAAGCCCAACCGCAACATAATGACACTTCTATAGCAGTGTGAAGGTTCTGTGTCAGTTACGAAGCAGGGTCGCACCTAGGGTTTATGACAATGGTCAATAGGTCAAATGCATAATGCATGCAAAAATGGCATCTAATGTAATGTCCCTTGTTAGGAATTTTATTAAAATGGCAATTTTTCACTTTTTTCCCTAGTTAGACCTTTGACTAGTTTTGATCTCTGGGTCCCAAATTGGCCCCTGATCCCAAATCTTCTGAGAAGGTATCTGAATGACATTAGAACATAAATATGTGTTTCAAAGATGCCTTTGGACCTTTAAAATACTTCTGCAAATCCTCTTTCAATTCTGGTCAATGTAGGTAACATTACTAGTGATTTCCTTTTGACTAGTATTGGTCTTTAGGTCTCGAATTAACTCCGAATGCCTTCAAATATTCAAGGAAGGTGTATGAATGATATTAGGACTTGAATATGATGTTCATGGATGATATATTTCCACCAAAATACCTCTGCAAACTCTCTTAAGATTCTGGACCAAGTATGCAATTTTACTAGTAATTTGGGGTTCAAATCCCCTTGGGTAAGTACTGAAAAATGGCTTCCCAAATGCCTCCAAAGCCACTAAAATTTCTGGAAAGAGGTAGGGAATGTATTAAGGATTTTATTAAGGTATCATGCACACCATTAATTGATTATTATATCTTATCCAACCCTCTCCCATTCACCTGCAAAAATCACCAATTAGACCCTTGGGGAAATGGAACTATTTCTTCTCCCAATGCAATTAAACTAAGTAAAAATACTTCAAATGCTCAAGTACAGTACATGAAACTTGTAAAATATATCCATGGCAGTCCATTAATCACAAATTCATCAGAGAATCATCCCTTCATTCGAAATCATCATCAATACATTGGTTCACAACAAGGTAGTGGGGAAATGGCATTGTTCTTCCATTAAAAATGAGATTTATACATTTCTACTTGGAATTTCGACCTGAAACTTTCTGGAGATGAATAAAAGAGTATTTAATTCATATTAAAAAATAAATGGGGCATTAGAAGCTCCCCCAAAGAGTACAATAGCTCACCAAAAATGCCCTCCCTCAAGGATCAAGAATATGCCATCAAAACTGGAAATGGTTGAAGGAGTGAGATGCAATAGAAGAAACCATGAGCTGCCCTGTAGCTTACACCTGCAAATAAAGACTCCATTAAATATCCAAATGAAAGGTCTGAATGTCCTTTCCAATTACCAACTTGGATGGGAATCTTTCACCCTCGAAATTGGCTAAGGCAAGAAACTAGTCATCCACTAGCTCTCCCTCTTCACAAATGCAATTGCAAATTCTACAAATGATCAAAAGCTAGTTTCATTCTTTGTTATTGACATTTATAAACTTCTAATGTTCTCCATGGGTCGAATTCCTTCCAAGAGACTCATGCCAACTCAATTTGGAAAGAGCTTCCAAAGAACGCCACTTGTACAACAATTCCTAGTCTCCCACTTCCACCAAATCACATGTGGAAGCATCTTAGCTGCCCTAACACCCTTGAGCACCCTCTTGGAGTCTATTTTTAGCCCTGACATGTCATATATGTCATATTTCAGCCTTCAGGTCTGATTTGTGTCATAGGTGTCATAGCATCTTCATCATTGTTGTCATAGAGCTAAGGAATCTAGCCCAAGTGTCTCACTAGCTCCAAATTGCCTCTTCCTCTTCCATGGGAGTTACTCTTCCTCTATATTTTGACCTTGGATGAGTCATGCAATGAATAATACCTTTTGGACTCCCCAAAGTATGTTAACATTCACCTTGAATTCAAATTGGTGAGAGAATGATGCCAAGTGTAGTGGGGAAATCTAGCCATATGTGGGTCCCACTTCCTCCATGTGTCTTCATGATCAAATGCCACTTTGATTTTCACTTGTATATATTTATTTATCTCATTTATTAAATATTTATTCCATTCTAATGTTCAAACATCATTTATTATCCCCATTATTCCAAATCCCAAAGCTTCCACCCCAAACCTAGGAAACTAGTAATTTTCCTACTTGGCAATTATTTGACCTTTAGCATCAATTTGACAAACTCTAATGAATAGGGCCAATGTGATTAGGCCATTGTGACCCAATGATAAATTTGGGACATGAAAAATCCTCCCTTCCCAATATTGCTTGTCCTCAAGCAATTTTAAACATGGGTGTTGAAGAACCTGCTTTCTGTATAATTCTTTGAAGTTGCCATTGAATTGCCCAACCTTGAGTCTTTGAGTTTCCATGAAGATTTTAGAGATAAACCACCATGCTTGTTGCTGCACTACTCTGATAAAAATCACTTTATTAAGTGGGGAAATCCATCTCCCATACTGCTTGTTTCCCCAAAAAATTTGAAACCAATAAGTTAAAAATTATTCCAGGGTCCCATTGCTTGTATTGCACCCCAATAATTAAGAGTGCTCTCCAACCCACACCATTATTTAAGAGGATTCATGGATCCCATTTTCTTGTATGCATCCTTCCAAACATCATGAGTACCAAATATATATCATCAAAGTACATAACAACATAATGAAAATGTACATCAAGGATATGCTTCATCAAAGAGTCATGAAAGTGCTTATACCTCCAAGCAAGTAGACCACCATTTTCCAAGTGCATACAAGCTTCAAGTGGCCAATCAAATCTGCTCCAATGACATAGGTGAGGATCCCGTGTCCTATAATGCTACTCCAAAAGGATGTGATACGCATCAAAATATTCAACCATGTATTCTTTCATCCAAGAAGTGAATGAAGAATCTCCACTAAAATCTGAACCAAATAATGAGCATAAAAAACAAGGAGACTTCACATGACTCAAAGAAGTCTCACCCATACATCCCTGAATGTGAGAGTCATAAAGATATAACAAAGTATGTGTCTTGCAACAAAAATTTTCTCCAATCATAAATCTATTCGCCCAAGTGTTGGATGAAGTTCCTCCAACATCAAATGAATCAAGTGTTGAGCAAGAAAAACCATTAGCCTTAAAGTGACTCAAATGCATATCATAGGTGCATCCGTGTAGATGTGCATCATCATAAAGTAACAAAGGATGCTGCTGCAAATGTGAATAAGAATGTGCTCCAACCATGTCATCATAAAAGTTAAATCTAGGAGTTCCATACTCATGTGGCACCATAAAAAAAAACCCTTTCACCCATACTTAATTGAGACTAATGCTGCAAAACATGGAATTGTAGGATGTAGGATAAGGAACTAACTCACCCAAATGGTAAAAAAGTGCAGAAATTTCATCATGGGAAGGATCCATATGGGTAGTATCATGGGAAGGATCCTTAGGATCAATATCTTTGGAATCTCTTTTTGAAGAATTCCCAAAAGCTCTCCTCAAGTGGGACATAATTTCATGCACACATGTATGATACTCACTCCAAGGTTCTTTATAAGAAGGGCATAAACCTTTCTTTACTAACTCCACATCTTCATTTTTGGGACTATTTTCAAAAACATGTTTAGCAAAGTACTCAAAAGACATGGCATTTTGTGTATTTTTGCTAAAAGCAAGATATTCTTGATATTTTTATATTGTTGGGGCAAGGTTTTATATTTTGCTCTCCATCTTTGGAACTCACTCATAGAATTATCCTTGGTTGGTGTGACACACTCATATTCATCAGATTTAAATTCATAAGAATAATATTCATTTCTCCTGAAATTGTAAGAAGTGTTGCATGATGGCACCTCTTCCTCGTACCATTCACATTCTGCTTCATATTGCTCATAAGCATCTACATATTCCTCATAAGAATTGTACTCATAGGATTCATCATAATAGTAAGATATGGCTGCCTATTATTCTTGAATGTATGTACCTAATCCACAGGTGCAAGGACCATGCTCTGATGCCACTGTAATGTCCCTTGTTAGGAATTTTATTAAAATGGCAATTTTTCACTTTTTTCCCTAATTAGACCTTTGACTAGTTTTGATCTCTAGGTCCCAAATTGGCCCCAAATGATCCCAAATATTCTAAGAAGGTATATGAATGACATTAGAACATAAATATGTGTTTCAGGGATGCCTTTGGACCTTTAAAATACTTCTGCAAATCCTCTTTCAATTCTGGTCAATGTAGGTAACTTTACTAGTGATTTCCCTTTGACTAGTATTGGTCTCTAGGTCTCGAATTGACTCCAAATGCCTTCAAATATTCAAGGATGGTGTATGAATGATACTAGGACTTGAATATGATGTTCAGGGATGATATATTTCCACCAAAATAGCTCAGAAAACTCTTTTAAGATTCTAGACCAAGTATGCAATTTTACTAGTAATTTGGGGTTCAAATCCCCATGGGTAAGTACTGAAAAATGGCTTCCCAAATGCCTCCAAAGCCACTCAAATTTATGTATAGAGATAGAGAATGTATTAAGGATTTTATTAAGTTCTCATTTGCACCATTAATTGATTATTATATCTGTTCCAACCCTCTCCCATTCAACTGCAAAAATCACCAATTCGACCCTTGGGGAAATGGCACTATTTCTTCTCCCAATGCAATTAAACTAAGTAAAAATACTTCAAATGCTCAAGTACAGTACATGAAACTTGTAAAATACATACATGGAAGTCCATTAATCACAAATGCATCAGAGAATCATCCCTTCATTCGAAATCATCATCAATACATTGGTTCACAACAAGGTAGTGGGGAAATGGCATTGTTCTTCTATTAAAAATGAGATTTATACATTTCTACTTGGAATTTCGACCTGAAACTTTCTGGATATGAAGAAAAGGGTATTTAATTCATATTACAATGTGAATGGGGCATTAGAATCTCCCCCAAAGAGTACAATATCTCACCAAAAACGCCCTCCCTCAAGGATCAAGAATATGCCATCAAAACTGGAAATGGTTGAAGGAGTGAGCTGCAATAGAAGAAACCATGAGCTTCCCTGTAGCTTACACCTGCAAATAAAGACTCCATTAAAGCTCCAAATGAAAGGTCTGAATGGCCTTTCCAATTACCAACTTGGATGGGAATCTTTCACCCTCGAAATTGGCTAAGGCAAGAAACTAGTCATCCACTAGCTCTCCCTCTTCACAAATGCAATTACAAATTCTACAAATGATCAAAATATGGTTTTATTCTTTGTTATTGACATTTATAAACTTTTAATGTCCTCCATGGGTCGAATTCCTTCCAAGAGACTCATGCCAACTCAAATTGGGAAGAGATTCCAAAGAACGCCACTTGTACAACAATTCCTAGTCTCCCACTTCCACCAAATCTCATGTGGAAGCATCTTAGCTTCCCTAACACCCTTGAGCGCCCTCTTGGAGTCTATTTTTAGCCCTAACATGTCATATATGTCATGTGTCAGCCTTCAGGTCTGATTTGTGTCATAGGTGTCATAGCATCTTCATCATTGTTGTCATAGAGCTAAGGAATCTAGCCCAAGTGTCTCACTAGCTCCAAATTGCCTCTTCCTCTTCCATGGGAGTTACTCTTCCTCTATATTTCGACTTTGGATGAGTCATGCAATGAATAATACCTTTTGGACTCCCCAAAGTATGTTACCATTCTCCTTGAATTCGAATTGGTGAGAGAAAGATGCCAAGTGTAGTGGAGAAATCTAGCCATATGTGGGTCCCACTTCCTCCATGTGTCTTCATGATCAAATGCCACTTTGATTTTCACTTGTATATATTTATTTATATCCTTTATTAAATATTTATTCCATTCTAATGTTCAAACATCATTTATTATCCCCATTAATCCAAATCCCAAAGCTTCCACCCGAAACCTAGGAAACTAGTAATTTTCCTCCTTGGCAATTATTTGACCTTTAGCATCAATTTGACAAACTCTAATGAATAGGGCCAATGTGATTAGGCCATTGTGACCCAATGCCAAATTTGGGACATGAAATCTAACCTATATGCCAGGTGTGAAACGTACCTGCCGTAGGTGTGAAATGGTTCAGAACAACTTTCGCTAAGGAAATCTGATTAAAAAACACTACTCCATGACACGATATTAGTTCATAACGGCTCAAAACGATAAAAACTATAGACAAGTGGGTCCAGAAAATTATAAATAGTAATAAAATTTTACAATTTTCAATTCATTTTTTCTATTCACCACATTTGGATTTTTTGGTTAGTTTTCACCTAAAAGTTCAGTTCCCGATTCTGGGAGCTACAAGCGACCATTCATCGAACCGTCCAAAGTAGGTTAGTAGTCACTTCCATACCTTTCATTTCAATGCTTTCATTTTAGTTTTCAGTGGTGGTTTTTTTTGGTTTGGCCAAGCCCTAGATGGATTCGGCGCTACCTGTGGGCTATAACTATGCGGGTCACGGGTAGGGCACCAAACGCGCAGTCAAAAAATAGACTGGCCGCGGGTACCTGCACCTGTATGCAAACTAGCCCGTGGGTACAGCCGTGAAGAAATTTTACACAAGGAACTAACCAAAACTTGTTTGTTTCTCAATCCAGGATGGTTCTAGAGTGGAGGGAGAGAGAGCATGACCAAGTTGATGAGGCCGTGCGCAATGATGTGCAAGAACAGCAGGCATTGCAAGCATGTGGGTTGTACAAGTTCTGGAGTATAGGGGGTTTAAGGGCCCAAAACCTATTACTCTGTCACCTGATAGAGTACTGGGATGTGGACTCACAGAACTTCATCCTCAACGGGAAAACCCTCACACTAGAAGTGGAAGATATCTACTTCATTACCGGTTTATCCCATAGAGGTGAGGTGGCCAGTCTTCGGTCTCGAACCGTGGGTGGTGGGATCACTGTTCAGGACTACATAGCGTGGTATTGTCCCGCAAACACACGAGCGATGGGAAGTCAAGTGCCCGTCAACGCCATAGTAGATCTGAGCACAAAGATCATTGTGGCTACCTTGGTGCGGATGACTGGATCCAAAGCTTTGCACCAGGAATCCAGGTCGGTGATGTTCTATGCATCACAATGCATGCAACCTATGGTATTCGATGGGTGTACTACACTGCTATTGTCTATGAAGACACAATTGACAGAATGCAAAGAGGGGAATGCCAAAATATTCAGGTATGGTAGTATCCTATGCAGCTTCTTCTTTGAGAGGGTTCCAGGGCTTAGTTCGAGGGTGGATGTCCCTCCTCAAAGTCTCCGTGATCTAGCCCTGACCCGGTGGACTGAGATCTTGACATGACAGGGTGGTGGCCATCTGGCGTCACCATATATTGAGGAGTTCTTCCGCTGGTGGAACCCGTAGGTGATCGCTATAGAGGACTATCCCTATGCAGGGATAGACTTCCAACAGGATCGGGACATGCTGCTCCCACCATGCGCAGCATTCGAAGAAATCGGTGAGCACTCTTTTGGTTTTGTGTTTATTAATTTTTTTATGGATTTTTTTATTATAGTTGAAAATGCAAAAATATTTTTGGTGGTAGTATCAAGTGCTAAAGTTTGACTGTTTGCTCGCAGACAAAGGCCCAGGGAGACCCGAGGGCTTCTCGAGACATGGTCGTCAGGGTAGAGGTGATGAGACAGGAGATGCTGCAGCAGGGCGCACTCTACAGACATTACGGTGCAACATATCATGGATGGTTGCCCGGTGTATTGGAGAAAACTCACTAAGGCTTGGGAATACCACAACAGACAGATGACTACCAGAAATCTACTCAATTCTCAAAACAATGCTATTATAAATGACAATGTTAAAATAATGGAGAAATGTAACCAACCTCGATCCAATGTTTGATGTAGATCTCCGTTGGAACTTTCAATCCGCCCACATCCAAGCACTTGTAATCTGCAAATTAGTCTTGACAACTAATATCTAACAAGTACATGTGATATATAAATAACATTAACATTATCAATAACAATGGTCCATAATATCATAAGCAAATGCAACCCAATATATAATAAATGACATTCACACCATGAATGGACGAGAATATGAGTATTTCTATTAATGAACAAGAAGAAGTACAAAGTGATACGACCTCTTGCCGGTAACCAATCTGAACCAAGATCTAGATCAATCCACTTGTGCCTCCACCACTTCAATCCTCCATGAATGGCAAACTCAAACTAAAAAGGAGTTTGAAAGGTGAACATAAATGGTTCAAAACTACAAGGATCAATAAGTGAAAACTCAAGATAGGGAAAAAATCCACTAGAGTGCCTTTACTCTTCTCTTCTTCCTCCTATCCATAAGCCATATGTGCTCAATATATAGTCCTCTCAAAGGTAGGTGAAAGGACACATCGAGACATTACTTGGGTAGATGGAGAGCCAAAGGTCACCCAATGACCGCTTTTTGGGAGTAAAAAGTAATAAAATAGTGGTTTTTACCATTTTACTTGATACCCGCAGGCTATAGGGATGCAACTCGCGGGTATGCATGCTATAGTGATGCAACATGCGGGTAGGAACAAAAATAGGATAAACTGGTATCATTGAAGGATAAAAATGGATCTGAGTCACTGAAAATGGATCCTACAGGCCAAAGAATGTTGATGCTCATAGGGTGGAAGATTTCTGTGTAACAGATTCCCCCTAATCTGTGAGGTCAGAGACTGAAATGTGCTACGATGGCCGAAATACATTATAAAACTCAGAAGTGGAGTGATGGAGACACAAGTGGAAAGAACGGTTCACTCGTCATAATATAATAGTATCTCTAGATACATGTCAGTATAGTACGACAATCTGATACAATGGCCATGAATAGGCAGTACATAAGTAGATACATGTCATAAGTGATCATAGCCATGATCCCTCTATAGTAAGATATGGTCTTCTGCTGAAAAGAAGACAACTGGTGCAAACTGGAGGTACAAACTGCTGAAATCTGAGAGGTGATATCTCAGATGTAAAGTCAAAGTCATATGTAGCATACTGAATGCCACAATTGCCTGGGGTCTTCTACACAATTCTTCGACAGTGCAAGTCCCATCAAGTGAATAAAGGATTTGGGGTCGAACCTGATGAGACATCATCTAATTATCGGTCATTGATGTATACCGTTAATAGACGCGAGATGACCCACCGATAATGAAAATGGGCATCAAGGCACAAAGCACAATCATCGGAGTGTGAATAAATGAATTGAAGTCGAACACTAGGATGAATCCATCAATCAGTAGACATTGATGTATTCCCAAAACTGTCGATGGTGAGAGAACCTGCCACTAATTACTGCAAGCCTCAAGGTACTCAACCGAACTCTAAGCCTCAAGTCTCGAAATAAATGAGTTGAAGTCGACGGAACGAGACTCGCTGGAAGGAGGGCATTAAGGCATCCCCCATCAACCAGCATGAGGTACCAGCAATGCTGAAATATTTGGAAGATCTCAGGTGAAATGGACTGACTCAACAAGGATGGCCAACATGCAATAGTCAAGATATCTGAGGAGTGGCCGACACTGGTTTCAGGACTTCCTTTGAACAAGAGCATGAGCAGATGGATAGACTCAGGAAGCATAGACTTGACATAAACTGTGCAATGCAGGAGGCATTACAGAGGGCTCCATACTGACTGGAAGCTTAACCAATCAGGGGAGAAAACTGAGAAACAAGTACAGCTCCTAAGGCCCAACTATAGTCTTGACTCATAATGTACGGAGTGGAATGAATGCTCTGCTCAAAGGCGACACAACAGCTGCCAACAAGAAATAATGACCATAGTCCCATCTGGCTTTTTGGAATATTTGATTTTTTGTCTTTTTCATATTTGGAAAAAGCTTGAAAAAGAATAAAATTGCTTATAGTACAACAAGTGAGGGAACGAGTGTCAAATAGCTAGCAGACTAGTCCCAAGTAGTGGAACATACCTATGCTCAATGCAAGGAAGTGCGTGCAGGATGTGGACACTCGGGGGTGTGTTCCCTCAGGGTCAAAGGGTCATCAAATTGTGAAGGGAAAATATATAAGCTCTGCAGGGCTCGACAGGGAAAGTGCTCAGGCACCAGGCTAACAATTGAGTAAGTGGGATCCGACACAAGGCTCAAGCGGCAAGCAGGATGATGCAATGCAATCACAACATGATATAACTGAGAAGTCCTTTTTCGTAAAGTTAGTCTCCTCACCCAAAAAAGTGTAAAACAATGAGAGAAGAACTCTTCTAGTCACATATGACTAGAGTATACCTTTTTTGTAATTAATCCACAAAGGTTCGGAAAAGGGGTAAACTTATACCTACGTGAATGTCACTTCAAATCCTTTAACGAGTCTGAAATGACAAGTATACTTGGAAATCTTGTTTGATTTTGAAAAGTCTAACAAGGGCTTAAAAAATACTTTATAAAAATCTTTTCCATAAAGGTTTAACGAGCCCGAAAAAGTAAACTCATGACCTCCTTACTATTTTTAATGAGCTCAAAGGAGATATGGAAGAATGCTCATAATGAGAGCAGACGAGTGTCAGGGATATGCGAGACTAGTTCCGAGCGCATGGGACAAAGCTATGCATAATGCAAGGAACATGAGCAAGATAAGGACACTCAGGGGGTGTCTACGAATTCGGATAGTAATAGGTTCAAATTCATCATAACAATGGGGAGGCCTAAACCTATATGCAAGGTTCCAAATATTCCTACCATGGCCAAAGCAAATGTCCGAAAGGACCAATAAACAAGTATAAGTCCATCTAAGAATCCTGTCTCCAAGAAACATAAGTACCAAGATCATTTCTAAAACGTACGTAAAGAAAAATCCGATACAAGTCACTACGGTAGAAACATTTTCAACTTCACTATTGTTAACCTCAGACATAACGCAGGAAGAGCTAACCACTGAAGGTGCCATAGTACCAATACCTGAGGGATCAAAATGATCATCTTCAAAATGAAGAGCAAAGTTGAAGGATGTGAAGGAATCTGCAGTGGCAAATTCATCATCACAGGAGTTGGAAATTATAGAAGTAGAATCGAACTCATCATGATCACCGATTTGCGGATCTATAGGAGAGCTCAAAATTAGACTCAAACGTCAAATTAGGGATGGATGAGACAGTGAATGGATCCAAATTCAAATGGATGGCAGGTTGTATTCTAGGCCCATCTTGTTCAATAAGATCAAGGGGAGGAGGGGAATGAGATCTATGATAAAGATCCCCCCACGGCTTTTCATCACCACCCATGGCCTCAAAAAGAACTCCATCTGAAGGTAGGATACTATCGAGGAAATCATGTGAACAAGATAGGTTGGCTGCCAAAATTGGCAGCGTAACAGAATCTTCCTCAACTGTCTCGAAAGAAGAGAGATCCGGATCTGCAGTGGTTTGTTGGATATGATCATAAGTGAGCTCCGCTACAGATAAAAGCATAGACATCCCGACGTGCGCAATGTCTCTAGATGTGGAACTCGTGGATGTTAAAGTCCACGGATCATTTAACTAAGAGGTCTGGAATAACATATTATTCGAAGGAGGAGGCGCACTGTCGAAAATGGTTCCAATAAAATTCACAGGTGTGGAATGGTTAAAATTTCCCATCAACGAGGGGTACATTCCAACACATATGTTCCCAGTTGCCGACTGAGAATCCGAAACTTGTGGGACTATTGATCCCATGGATGCTGTGGAAGGAGTGCCAACATAATCCAGCTAATCGATCGTCACAATATTGCCTTCATATGGAAAGCAAATAACTCGAAATATCGTAGATGCGACAGCCTTCATAGCATACATCCAGTTTCGACCCAATAAAAGGTTGTAGTCGATGGGCGCATCAACCACTTCGACTTCAATAGGCATGGACTTACCTCCCAAGGAGACAAAAAGGGAAGGGATAATTCCATGTGGCATAAAAGATATACCATCAAATGCAATGAGTGTAGTTCGAGACGCAAGTGTTCGGATATCCACATCATCTATTTTGGGATACATCATCTATTTCGGGATCCTGCATGATCTATTTCAGGATATGCAGAATCTAGGGTTTTGCATGCACAGGCATGCATCCCAGTCACCAGTTTGATGCCTCCAGCACCTTATCCACCTTCTTCTAGCACCCGGGAGCCACTTACCACAGAGTTTTATCCCTCCTAAGCTGAAAGGCGCCCTCTTCTCACCTACTGCCAGAGAAGGGCGCACTTGTTCACCTACCACTACAGATTCACTCCAGTTACATTCAGTTAGCTCCGATTCTCCCTGATTTGAGGCTAGTTTCACTCCCGACTGACTGTATCACTTCCGTTTGACCTCCAGTTTGATTAGGTGACTTTTTCTGACTTCAGTTAGCCTCCCATGCGCCCCCACTGAGCCTCCAGATCCTATATCAGTGCTACACACTTCAGTTACATTTATTACACTCAGTTTGACACCTGGATGACTGGTTGTTGTGATTGATGAGCACCACCGATGATTGATGAGGACTCCTAGATAGAGTCAAGCTACTCCATTCAGTGATTTGAATGACCTCCTTAGGCAATTCGAATTGCTCAGTCATTGTGACAGTTTGTATTGTAATTCATTCACCCTTTCTGGGATAGAGAGCACTGCTGCATGTTTTGCACAGTTTTGCACCATATTTTCTATGTTCATCTGTTGTGATTGATTTACTTGTTCATTAGATCTGCTGTGACTAATTTTACATGGTATCAGAGCCATTGCAGGGACAAGATCTCTTTTCTACAGGTGTTTATATAAGAAGATTTGACTGAATTGCTAAAAATTGCAAAAAGTTTGGCATGAAATATCTCAAGGGAATTCGCTCCTGTGCATGCAAAGCTTGAAAAATACTCCAATACCACTCCAGAAGCTTGAGTTACCACATAATTCCTGGATCTGATACATTGGACCTATTCAACATTGCTTGAAATCCAATCCCAGGTGTGATGCAACTCTCAAAGGGTGGATTGTTCGACCTTATTGTGGTTGTTTTGATGTGATTTGCAGGTTTATTGTCTCCTCCAATTGCACTCGCTACCTTTTGCATGCAAGCTTCCCTACAGCAATTGCATTCGCTATAGTCTACATGCAAGCTTCCTCTTCATCAGTTGACTCAATCCTTGCAATGGAATACTCTTCTTCAAAGCCTATCCTCACCCCATTCAATTATTTTGATTGGAAAGATGATATGGAGATCATATTACGTTCAAAAGGTTACTACCGAGTCACTCTTGGTCTTGAATTGGAGCCAAACAATGTGGCAGAAAGAACTAAACACTACAACAAGCTTGATGAAGCTTACGGTCTTCTTTGTCTCTCCATCTCCAAGGATCTTCACTTCCATCTCAGTGGATTGAAGACTCCAAAAGCCATATGGGAGCAACTTGAAACACTATTCGGCAAGCAGAATGAGCTTAGGGCTTTTCAATTAGAGAATGAATTGATTGGCCTTAATCCTGAGAATTTCGAGACCATCAATGAATTCTTCACAAAATTCAAGAACTTGAACTTGCAATTGAAGAACAGTGGTGTTATCAAAGAGGATAAACAGTTGATCCTCTCCATTCTAAGCAAGCTTGGGAAAGATTATTCGGTATTTGTCTCTACTTTCAATTCCGGTCGGCTAACTACCCCGAATTGGAAGATGCCTACCTTGAATGCCTTCATTGAGTCCGTTACGAAAGAGCATGACAAGTTGATTCAAATGGGGTCCATAAGCTCCAAAGATTCAGCCCTATTTGTTCAAGGACCCAAGATCTCGAATGGTAAAGGAAAGCTAAAGAAGGAGAAGCCCAAATTCGAGCCTCACAAGCAAAAAGACAAAGGCAAGCAAACGGATGCACCATCCAGTTCGAAATCCAAGCAAAAGGGCAAAGAAGGTAACCAAAAATCTAAATGTACTTATTGTAACCGTGGCTTTCATCCCGAAAGTTCATGTATGAAGAAGACTATAGATCAAATGGCCCTCCTTTTGGAAAAGAACAACATAACCCTTCCTGACGGTGCAAGGAAGAAGGATCGGAATGACGATCATGAAAGAGGGCAAGCACTCATGGCAACGGTTTCGAAGCCCACTACTCTCTTGATAGATTCGGGTGCATCAAATCATATGGCTGCAAATATTGATTCTTTTTCCTCATTCGATCCAAACAGCTCCATCCCCATCCATTTGGGAGATGACTCAAAAATTTCTTCAAAGGGCAAAGGTACGATTCATGTAGAACATGGATGCTTTCAGAATGTTCTCTATGTGCCTTCCTTAGCTTCGAATCTCCTTTCTGTGTATCAAATGACACATACTGGTGATCCAAAGAAAGTCACATTCAGCCCTAATACAGTTGAAATTTCTGATATCAAAAGTGGAAGACTAGTTGCGGTTGGAAAGGCAAACCACACTGCAAAATGTTATGAGTTTTCGCACTTTATACCGCTTGCAAAGCCCACTGCTCTTCGCACACATGGTAATGAGGTTAGTAGGCTTTGGCATGAAAGATTTGGACATCTAAATTATAAGTATTTGCTGCTGCTATCAAATAAATCCATGGTAGATGGGCTTCCACAACTCCGTTCCTCGAAGGGAATATGCACCGGTTGCATTATTGGGAAGCACCCCGAGCACAGATTCGACCGCGGCAAGGCTAGCAGAGCCTCTACTATTTTGGGATTGATCCATTCTGATATCAGTGGTCCGCTGCCCCATATGTCATTAAATGGTTCAAGGTATGTTTTGACATTTATTGACGATTTTTTCCGCTTTACATGGGTATTCTTTCTCAAAAACAAGTCAGAAGTGCTTGGAAAATTCAAGGATTTTAAGGCTTCTGTTGAGACCACCACTGAGAGCAAGATCAAAGCTCTTAGATCTGATAATGGTGGGGAATATATCAAGTCCGAGTTGCTGCAACTTTGTGCCCAAAGCGGAATCAAGATCCAACATACAGTTCCCTACACACCCCAGCAGAACGGTGTAGCGGAAGGGAAAAACCGGTCACTGAAAGAGATGGCTACATGCATGATTGAATCGAAAGGTTTGGCTGCAAATATTTGGGCTGAAGCAATCAATGTTGCTGCATATATACAGAACCGTGTTCCACATTCATCCGTGAAAGGTATGACTCCTTTCGAAGCATTCTTTGGTCACAAACCGGATGTGTCAAATTTGAGAGTTTTTGGCTCTACTGCATGGGCTAGAATTCCTTCTGAGAAGAGACGAGCTTTGGATCCACAAAGTATCGAGTGCATATTGATAGGATATGGGGAAGAATCAAAAGCATATAAACTCATGGATATCAGATCTAAAAAGATATTCATAGAGCGCAGTGTGCAGTTTGAAGAACCGCTTCAAGAATTGCAACTAGTTGAGGAGAAAACTGCCGATTCACCGCCTTCACCAGAAGAAGATTCGAGCAGCGATAATGAAGGTATGAGTTCTGATATTTTTGATATTGTAGCAGTATATGATGATCATGACATATCAGGTTCGGAATCCGATCATGATGATCCTCCTCAGTTACCAAAGTGGGCCCAAAACACTCTACAATCTGCTGGTTCGAATCTTGGAAATCCTGCTGATCTGAGACGAACAAGAGGAGACTTTCAAAGAGCAGGTATGGCTCTTTCTATTGCTGATCCATTTCTTCCTGAGATTTTTTATTTGATGGCTGGTTCAGATCCCCAATCATACTATTCATCCCATCGAGATCCGAGATGGAAAAGTGCCATGGATGAAGAGTACAGTTCTCTTCAAAAGAACAATACATGGGAGCTAGTTTCTCTTCCACCTAGAAGAAAATTAGTGAAGTGTAAATGGGTCTACAATACTAAAGTTGCTTCTGATGGCACTATCAGCAAATATAAAGCAAGGTTGGTGGCAAAAGGTTTTTCCCAAGTCCAAGGAGTGGACTACACAGAGACCTTTGCACCGGTTGCAAAGATGGATTCCATCCGCCTTGTTTTAGCTATTGCCGCATCCAAGCACTGGGAAGTGCACCATATGGATGTGAAGAGTGCATTTTTACATGGAGACCTTGCTGAAGAGGTCTATATGCAGCAGCCAGAGGGTTATACATCAGATCCATCATTGGTTTGTAGATTGAAGAAATCTTTGTACGGGTTAAAACAGGCCCCAAGAGCTTGGTACGCAAAGATGGACTCCTTCCTTCTTTCTCAGAATTTCCAAAGATGCAAATCTGATCCAAATGTCTATCTTCAGCGAGTTAAAGGTAATTTGTTGGTTATTGTACTTTATGGTGATGATCTGCTTATTACTGGTAGCACACTTACTTCAATAAACAAGCTAAAATCTGCCTTAAATCTAGCTTTTGATATGAGCGATTTGGGCTTGCTGAGTCACTTTTTGGGCTTGGAGATAGCTCAAAATTTCGATGGGATCACTATATCTCAGCAAAAATATGCTTCCGACCTGTTATTGAAGTTTAATATGGCTGAATGTAAGGCAGCCCCGTTCCCATTCCTCTCAGGAATCAGTCTTGAGGAGGGAGATTCCACACCGCTTGCAGATTGCAGTATGTATCGACAGTTGATTGGTTCACTACTTTATTTGACACATTCACGGCCTGATATCTCATATGCCGTGAGTGCCGTGTCAAGATATATGCAGCAGCCACATGAGCTTCATTGGCGAGCAGCCAAGCGGATCTTGCAGTATGTGCAAGGTACAAGACAGTTTGGCATACACTATGCTGCAGATTCTGAGCTAGATTTCATTGGTTTTACTGATTCAGATTGGGCAGGTGATAGAATTGATCGGAAGTCCACTTCCGGTTATGTTTTCATGATTGGTCATGGTGCTATTTGCTGGTCCAGCAAAAATCAAGCAGCCATTGCACTTTCTTCAGCTGAGGCAGAGTATCGAGGGGCAGTCAATGCCTGCATATAGGCAGTTTGGTTGCAGGGTATTCTTTCCGAGTTTGGTTTTGGTGGCACTACTTCGAATGTCCTATTTTGTGACAATCAAAGTGCTATCAAGATCTCCACAGATCCAGTTCAGCGGCAGAGGACCAAACACATTGAGATTCATATGCATTACATTCGACAGTTGGTGCACGACCGCACTATCATTCTGCAATATTGCCCTACTGATGAGCAAATTGCAGACATCTTCACCAAGAGCTTCACTGAGAAGAAGTTCTCTTACCTCCGTTCACTGTTGGGGGTGAGTTCCATCATGGTGGAGACAGATTGATTCATTATTATGCTTTAGCTTGAGGGGGGGCTTTCTTCCCACTGGGTTTTCCCTCTTTCCTCACTTAGTTTATTTTCAGCATTTTTTGGATTATTGTATTGGGGTGACCTTTGGTCTTAGTTACCAGGGCCCCACATTATTTTTATTGGCACATCATATTCTAGCTTGAGGGGGGGTGTTCGGATATCCACATCATATATTTTGGGATACATCATCTATTTCGGGATCCTGCATGATCTATTTCAGGATATGCAGAATCTAGGGTTTTGCATGCACAGGCATGCATCCCAGTCACCAGTTTGATGCCTCCAGCACCTTATCCACCTTCTTCTAGCACCCGAGAGCCACTTACCACAGAGTTTTAGCCCTCCTAAGCTGAAAGGCGCCCTCTTCTCACCTACTGCCAGAGAAGGGTGCACTTGTTCACCTACCACTACAGATTCACTCCAGTTACATTCAGTTAGCTCCGATTCTCCCTGATTTGAGGCTAGTTTCACTCCCGACTGACTGTATCACTTCCGTTTGACCTCCAGTTTGATTAGGTGACTTGTTCTGACTTCAGTTAGCCTCCCATGCGCCCCCACTGAGCCTCCAGATCCTATATCAGTGCTACACACTTCAGTTACATTTATTACACTCAGTTTGACACCTGGATGACTGGTTGTTGTGATTGATGAGCACCACCGATGATTGATGAGGACTCCTAGATAGAGTCAAGCTACTCCATTCAGTGATTTGAATGACCTCCTTAGGCAATTCGAATTGCTCAGTCATTGTGACAGTTTGTATTGTAATTCATTCACCCTTTCTGGGATAGAGAGCACTGCTGCATGTTTTGCACAGTTTTGCACCATATTTTCTATGTTCATCTGTTGTGATTGATTTACTTGTTCATTAGATCTGCTGTGACTAATTTTACAATCGATCGTCACAATCTTGCCTTCATATGGAAAGCAAATAACTTGAAATATCGTAGATGCGACAGCCTTCATAGCATACATCCAGTTTCGACCCAATAAAAGGTTGTAGTCGATGGGCGCATCAACCACTTCGACTTCAATAGGCACGGACTTACCTCCCAAGGAGACAAAAAGGGAAGGGATAATTCCATGTGGCATAAAAGATATACCGTCAAATGCAATGAGTGTAGTTCGAGACGCAAGTAGAGGAGGAGAGCCAAGAGCTTTCCAACAAGTCAATGACATTACCAACGCGGAAGCACCTTCATCAACCATAGTATGTTTGACGAAGCTCTTAAGGCAGACCACCTGGATTTGAAAAGCCACGTGGTAAGGCAAGCGAGGTTGTACATCAGTAGTATCGAACTTGATAACACTAGGACTTCCCCCATCCTGAACTCCTAATGCACTCAAAAGGGCATGCCTCTGAGAAGGACAAGCTTGCAAAACTTCAAGAGCCGACATGGCACACGGAGTTTGGCCCAAATCTTCTACGATGGAGTAGTTCTGGGAGGCTTCAACATTAGGATTATGCGTGAAGTGCTTGAGAACACCTTTCGGTATCCGTGGCATAATAGAAGGCTTCTCAATATGTAAGGAATTATCAGGAGGAGGGGGAGGCTCATTCCCCAAATTCAGTTGTGGTGCACCATAATCACGTTGACGAGTAGCAACACAAACCTCTGACTGAACCATATTCACGCATCCATAACCACTAGTATTGGAAGAAGATGTTTTCGTTTCATTAGTACCATAACCAGTGGTGGGAGCATGCGAAGCCATGTTTTGGTGATGAGGTAGGGGATCCTTCAACACATCTGGGCTCTATGCCAAATGCTTCGATGCTTCTTCAATACGAGGACATAAGTGAGTAAGATGATCCTCCCCACAAAGCTTGCAAGGGAATTTCACCTTACGCCTAGGTTTATGATCCTCGCCAGCATTACCGCCTTCTCGAGGAGGGTTGGCATTCTCTTTACGAGGATTATTATGATTTCTCTTATTGTTACTTCCATTGTTTCCACCCCTACAATTAGTTCTCCCCTTTTTCTTACCACCAGGTTGCTGGTTACCCGACAGTTTCGTTGATTGCACATTGTGTACATCAGACGACGGAGTGGAAGTGGAAAAGGTGTGAACCTCTCCGGGTGCAGACTGGTCTAGCGACAAATTTTGCATTTGATTAGCTACCAAGTCTATAGGTCCAGTGCATGCGAACCCCACAATGCCATCGGCATGTGGTCCAGGAACTGACGTGGGCTCATGTCTTGTTCTCGGTGCGTCAGGAATAATGTCATACAAAATGCCAGACTGAGAATAAAGAAGATCTAACTGCTGGATTTTCAAGATAGCTTGTTCCTCAATCATAATGCCGGACATCAAAACATCCTTAGCAATATATGGAATTAAATACTTGAGGAACCATTCCAATAGGAACTCTGGAGGAATGTTGGCTTTCACTAATCTCTTCCAGTGACGCCACTCTTGAATGTGGTCAGAAATATGTGTGGCCTTATTCTGACGAAAGGTGGACAACAACTCAGTACTAGTATCATAACAAACTGGCAATTGGAAATGGTCTAAGAAAACAAAAGCAATCTCGTTGAATCCCCTATAGGTTTTTCAGGCAACTCCACATACCACTTCATGGTTGCCCCCGTGAGGGTGTACTGAAATAGTCGTAATCGGATGGAATCATGATTCAAAGAGTTGGAGGAGCACCAAAGGTGAAATTTCATGACATGATCTCCCGGGTCCTCACCACCTTTCCCCTCAAACTTTGGAATGTCCGAAGGGATCTTGGTAGGGACCGGGGGCCAAGTAGGGTCATGATACACTGGATCATTCGTGAGCTTCGAAAGATCTGGGAGATTCAAGTGTGAAAGGAACGGGAGCTGCAGCTGGAAAGCTTGATTATAAGCTCACATAAAAGGTTGATTGAAAAGAATTGTGTTATACGATGGACCAAAAGCTTGACCATGAGGGTTAAACTGCTGATACTAAGGACCTGACGGCCCATAAGCTTTCCCATGGCCATAAGATGGATAATCTCCCCTTGCCTAACCCATTTGAGGGTAAGCAGGTATATGTATGTTCTGAGCACCATATTGGGGTGGTGGGTGATACTGGTGGCCAGCACCGACTGTGTTGTATTAAGGGTTGTCGCCATGGGTATGGGTCATGTATGTACTATTCATAGTGGGAACCGTGTTGTATTGACCGTAATGGTATGGTATGTTCCCACCCCCAATATTCGGATTAGCTTGAGCAGTCGTGTGATGACCATAAGCATGAGAAGTATTCCCAGGTCCAATATGGGTGTGACCAGTAGCAAGGTTGGTGGTGTGATGTCCATGTGGATAGGAAATATTCCCACCCCCTACATTACTATTACTAGCAGCGGTAGTGGACGCAAAAGTATGTGGTATGTGTCCACCCCTGTGGTTGGGAGGAACCGTATCATGTGCGAAAGTGGTCCTAGGTTGACGAGTAGCGACATGTGTATTAGGTGGTAGATGGCAAGTCGTGTTTCGGACAGCATTCTGAATAGGTTGGGTATTCCTAGGAGGTGGTTGCGTTCCAACATTAGCATGGTTAGGAATCAAACCAGTCCCCATACTATGTGAGTGGGTGGATAACGTAGTGCCCCCAGCTAGGGTAGTGCCCCCAATGAGTATAGTATGGCTAACACTTTGACTAGTGCCAGCATGAGTACCAACCATAGTGGAAGGTTCGACAGTATTGGGACTAGGAATACCAAAAGTGAGTGCAGTGGGGTTGACCATAGGGCCAGAATCATCATGAGTCTCAGACCTCCTATATATAGAATCGCGTGGAAATGAAGGAAGGAAAGGCTCGTCCTAGTCTTCCTCCTCGGGTAAGTCAGGCATCCCATAAAGATAATTATCCAGATTCGAAGGATCAAACGGATCCCGGTCAAGTGGATTAGGCCAAATAAAACCAGGTTGAGTCGTAGGTGGATCACCTCCCCAATCCTCACAAGGAGTCTGGGGATCAAAAGTATGTTCAACCATACCCGAAGGAGTAGAAAGGTCTTTCCCAATATCAGGATGTGTAGCCATGTAATCTGCAATGTAAGTCGTGTAAGAATCTGAAGACTTGAAGGGAGCCCTCCTGCGTCCTCTATTAATACATTGTGTAACCAAAGCTAGCTTTAAACCCGCCAAACGACAGGACCGACGGAGAGTGGGGCTCCACGACACATTCTCTCCGGAGAGAGACACAACGTCTCCTAAAGGCCAACTATCGATCAAAAAATAGTAAATCAAAAACACACACCTAGAGAATCTACATCCAAGAGCAGACAGACAGAGTGGCTAAATGAGCTCCTGACACTAGAGCCGGTATGTCTCGCCTAGGAGAGGCTTTAGACTCCCAAACTATAGACGGAGGTAACAGAATCAGTTATAGAGACACGCAGGCTTCACTATGTCGACAGGTTCAAGTACACTACACGAACACAACTGTGTTGTCCAATCCCTATCTGACTCAAGACACAAACAGCATAACCACTGCAAGTACCCTGTGCAGTACCTAGGTAAGGCAACTATGTCTACCGAAATATAACCAATGCTCAGGGGGACAGTCGCAGGTGGGACCCGTTGTATGGGCAGGGTAGCTAAGCCTGAAGCACAAGAGGACGAACCTCCGGTACCCCCAGATACGAACAAATCCTGGATATATCTCCCACTTTCAGCCAGTATCAGAGGGATATCTCCTCAAGCAACCTCCCGTGACCTCGTGCTTAACTCTAGTTTGAGTAGAGCTTTCCTGAGAACATCGATCTATACCATGGATTCCTCCACTGCCTAGTCAGACACCTAATGTTTCGTTCAGTAGTCTTGGATTGTTAACTCACAATTATCTATTCCAAGACTCTAAACCTATGCTAGTTGGTGTACCCTATAAATAAAATAAGTCTAATCAATTTTATGATTAAGCATTAATTTTAGTGGCTGTGATTACTCAAGGGATATGGTTGTGAAACTAGTGATGTGTAGACTCAATAGTATGCACCATCGTCCAATCCTAGACTCATCTATTCAATAAAAAAATGTCACTAATATGCAAAATCAACCAACAATTCCGAAATAAATATGCAACTTTTATCTTTTCAATGCACAAGCAGAACCTAAAATGAAGGCAACAAGCACTCAATGCAAAATGCAGTACATGGAAATAAAATATTTTTGTATTTTCTCTTATAAACAGAAAGGAAAATGCAAAAAACTAATTAATATTTTTGTATTTTTTTCAATATATATGGAATGAAAAAATGCAAGCAAAATCCTACTATTCAGTCACTGAAGTGCCGAGAAGATCACTAAGACAACCCAACAGATCCTAAATAGCAAGACTCAACCAAAAGGAAGAGCTCAAAAGGAAGAAACCAAGATGTTAAAACCAAAGATGGTGAAAAACCAAGAAGGCTCAACCAAGAGAAACGAAGAGATCTGGTCACAACCAAGGCATGAAACAATCAAGAAAGAGGCCAACAAAGACTCAGGAATCAACCAAACTCACCCAGCAACAACCAATAGCCATAAACCAACAAAAGTCGAAGTTACACGCTATTGTCGAAGGAAATCCTGCGGGTACCCGCGAGCAGTAGTGTAAACAAAGGCGGGTGTACACGGGCAGAACTAAGCCAGCCCGCGGGTTAAAAAACAACAAATGGTCAAACAGAGAGTCCAGAGGCTTAGAAAAAGCAAGTTTTCTATAGTGTATCCTAACGGCCAATCAGTGACACAGAGCTTCGATAAACAACAACTCTAAATATGGACTAATGCTCAAAAAATTTCCCAAACATGGATGTTTTCCCCAACGGAGTCGCCATTTCTGTATTGGAGAAAACTCACTATGGTTTGGGAATACCACAACAAACAGATGACTACTAGAAATCTACTCAATTCTCAAAATAATGCTATTATAAATGACAATGTTAAAACAATGGAGAAATGTAACCAACCTCGATCCAACGTTTGATGTAGATCCTCGTTGGAGCTTTCAATCCACGCACATCCAAGCACTTGTAATATGCAAATTAGTCTCGACAACCAATATCTAACAAGTACATGTGATATATAAATAACATTAACATTATCAATAACAATGGTCCATAATATCATAAGCAAATGCAACCCAATGTATAATAAATGACATTCACACCATGAATGGATGCGAATATGAGTATTTCTATTAATGAAAAAGAAGAAGTACAAAGTGATACGACCTCTTGCCGACAACTAATCTGAACCAAGATCTCGATCAATCCACTTGTGCCTCCACCACTTCAATCCTCCATGAATGGCAAACTCAAACTAAAAAGGATTTTGGAAGGTGAACATAAATGGTTCACAACTACAAGGATCAATACGTGCAGACTCAAGATAGGGCAAAAATCCACTAGAGTGCCTTTACTCTTCTCTTCTTCATCCCGTCCATAAGCCATATGTGCTCAATATATATTCCTCTCAAAGGTAGGTGAAAGGACTCATCGAGACATTACTTGGGCAGATAGAGAGCCAAAGGTCACCCAAAAAGTAATAAAATAGTAGTTTTTACCATTTTACTTGATACCCGCGGGCTATAAGGATGCAACTCGCGGGTACGCATGCTATGGTGATGCAACATGCAGGTAGGAACAAAAATAGGATAAAATGGTATCATTGAAGGATAAAAATGGATCTGAGTCACTGAAAATGGATTCTATAGGCCAAAGAATGCTGATGCTCACAGGGTGGAAGATTTCTGTGTAACACCCGGGTACCACAGATAGAGGTGGCCCGACTACCTGAGGCCATGCAGTGCTAAGTAGTGGGTGTTCCTGGTGAGTGGGTGCGGCTACTGCAGCGGGTACCCAATGCAGTATAGTATTTCTATAATGACCCTTTTTCAAAATTTTATTAAAATGCCAATTTTTCCACTCTTTCCCCAATTTCGACCTTTGACTAGTTTTACTGTTTTGACCTCCAAATCAACCCAAATGCTCAAAAATATTCTGTAGGAGTGTATGAATGATATTTAGACTTCAATATTAGGTTCAGGGATGTTTTATGGCCCTCCAAATTCTACTGCAAACTTGATTTGTCTTCTGATCAATATAAGTAATTTTGACTAGTAATTTCTACATCAAATCCCCTCGGGGTAACACTGCAAATGGCCTTCCAAATGCCTCCAAAAGTCCATGAATTTATGAAAAGAGGTATATAATGTGTTAAGTATGTCATTAAGGTCTCATATGCACCATTAATTTTTTTACTATTGTTCTAACTCTCTCACATTCAACAGCAAAAACCCCCAATTCGACCCTTGGGGAAATGGCACTATTTCACCTCTCAATACAAACAAACTAAGTAAAACTGATTCAAATGCTCAAGTATAGAACATGAAACTTGTAGAATATATCCATGGAAGTATATCAATCACAAATGTATCAAAGAATCATCCATTCATTCGAAATAATCAACATTATAGTGCCATACATCAAAACATTGGGGAAATGGACATTGTTTGCTCATTAATCAATAATTTTGCATACAATCAATGGGTATTTCGACCTGAGAGTCTCTGAATATGAATAATAGAGGATATGAAGCTATTACAATCAGAAAAATATCATATTAATCTCTCCCAATGAGTGCAAGATCTCACCCAAAGCGCAATCCCTCAAGGAGCCCGAATATGCCTTCAAAACTGGAAATGGTGGAGAGAAAGTGTTGCACTAAAACAAACCATGAAACTTCCTATATCTGCTACCTTCAAATAAAACTTCATTAAATCACCATGAAAGACCTTAGTGGCCTCTCCAAACACCAACTTGGATGGGAATCTTTCACCCTCGAAATTGGCTAAGGCAAGAAACTAATCATCCACTAGTTCTCTCTTCACAAATGCAATTTTTCTCAAATCATCAAAAGCCATTCTCATACTTGATTTCTACATTTTATAACCAAAATTATCTTTCAAGGGGTCGAAATTCTCTCAATAGATTCAATAATTTTCCATTTAGAAAATATTCCTCATTTGCCACTTGTCTCCTAGTTCCAACCTTCCATCTTCTCCCAAATTCGAATTTGAGTCTCTTTAGCTTCCCCCAACTCCATGAGTGCCTTCCTTGAGCCTATTTTTGGGGATGACATGTCATAATGGTCAGGTGTAAGAATTCAGGTCTGAATTTTGTCATAAATGTCATAGATGCTTCATTATTGTTGTCATAAAACTAGGGAATCTAGCCCAAGTGTCCACTAGTCTCCAATTTGACTCTTCCTCTCCCATGGAGGTTACTATTCCATCCCATTTCGACCTAAGATGCTCAATGCCATGTGTTATGACTTACCAACTCACCCAAGAGTGTTCACCTTCCCATGAATTCGAATTGGCAAGAGAGCTGCCATGTGTCATTGAAAAATCAAGCTAGTGTGGGTCCCACCACCTCCATATGTCTCCAAAACCACTTGCCACCTAGAATTTATCTTGAATTTATTTATTCACCATATTTATTAAATTCTTGAACCCTTCTAATGTCTAAATATCATTTATTAGCTTCCTTATTACCATCCCACATGTGCCCATCCAATCTAGGAAACTAGTAGGATTGATGGGATTGTCTTACTATGCACTTATTTGAATGGTGACATTACAGTCCTCCCCACCCAAGATTGCTTGTCCTCAAGAAATTTCAAATTTGGATGCTGCAAAATATTCTCCTCTTCCCATGTGGCATCTTCATTTGGTAAGTCCTTCCATTGCACTAAACATTCTTTGATGATTCTACTCCTCAACCTTATTTCCTGTGTCTTCAAAATATTTTACGGAACAAGTGTGAGCTGACCTTCATCATCCAAAGGAGGAAATATTTATGAAGTGATGATTTGCTGACCAAGAGCTTTCTTGAGACAAGAAACATGAAATACATTGTGGATTTTACTCCCTTCCGGACGTTCTAGTTCATATGCTACTTCTCCAACCTTCCGCACTACCTTGTATGGCCCATAGTACCTTGGTTTTAATTTTTCTGCTCCATTCTTTTTGAGAGATGTTTGTTTATAAGGCTGCAACCTTAAATATACTACATCATTGACTTGAAAGGTTCTTTCTTCTCTATGTCTATCAACATATTGTTTTTGTTGATTTTGAGCAACCTGCAAATTGTCTTTCAAGAGCTTTAAAATTTCTTGGCTCTCTTCCACCCAATTTTTAGCCTTTGGGGCTCTACTATCACCAAATATAATGTCAGCAAATGTAAGTGCATCATAACCATATAATTCTTTGAAAGGAGACATTCCTATTGACATATGATAAGTGGTGTTGTAGCAAAACTCACCCAAGTGTAGCCATTTTGCCCATGCTTTTTGCTGCCCTCCCACATAGTTTCTTAGGTATCCTTCCAACCATTGGTTTACCCTCTTTGTTTGTCCATCAGTTTGTGGATGATAGCTGGTACTTGGAGTCAATTGAATGCCTACTAATTTAAAAATTTCTTGCCAAAAGGAACACATGAATCTACTATCTCTATCACTGACAATGCTCTTGGGGAGCCCATGCAATCTGAAGATTTCTTTGAAAAAAATATTAGCCACTTGTGCAGCACTAAAAGATGATGTAACAGCAAAGAAATGAGCAAATTTTGTCAACCTATGAACTACCACATAGATGCAATCCTTACCCAAGGATTTAGGCAATCCATGGAGATACTGTCCCATTTTTGCTCCGGAATGGGCAATGGTTGTAATAGGCATGATGGACATGTAAGTTCTGATTTGTTTTGTTGACATGCTTTACATTCATTCACATACTTCTGAACATCTTCCTTCAGCCCCTTCTAAAAAAATCTTTGCCTCGACTGTCTATAAGTTTTGAAGATCCCCGGATGGCGCACTAGTGGAGAATCATGTGCTTCTTGCAAAATTCGGTACTTGAGCTTTGAGTTATGAACTAAATAAATTCTTCCCTTATAATATATCATCCCATTCAAAATCCTATAATTATCATCCCATTTGATTCCATCCAACACATCACAAGCAAATTTGTCTTTGGCATATTCAACCAGTAGCATGTTTTTCCAATCCTTGGCAATATCCATGAGAGAAAAAGAAGACCTTCTTGAAAAAGCATCTGCTACTATATTATTCTTTCCTTTGACATATTCAATATCAAAATCATAAGCTTGAATCTTGCTTACCCACTTTTGTTGCCTTTCATTTAGATCTTTTTGGGTGAGAAAGTGTCTTAGACTATTGTGGTCAGTTTTCACCACAAACTTGCTGCCCACCAAGTATTGTCTGAATTTAGCCAATGCATGCATAATGGCCAGAATTTCTTTATCATAGATGGAGTAAATTTTTTCATGAGGGTGCAACTTTCTGCTCTCAAAGGCTATGGGTTGTTGGCCTTGCTTTAGGACAACCCCTATTCCTCCACCTAAAGGATCACATTCCACAACAAAAGGTTTAGTAAAATCAGGAAGTGCAAGTATGGGACAACTACTCATTACCTCTTTCATTTTTTGGAAGGCCTTTTCAGCCTCTTCATCCCACTTGAAAGCATCCTTCTTAGTCAAATAAGTGAGTGGAAAAGTCAACTTGGAGAACTCTTTCACAAATTTTCTATAGTAGGTGCATATGCCAATAAAGCCTCTCAATTCGGTAATATTTTTTGGTGATGGCCATTCCAAGATAGCCCTGATTTTTTTCTTGTGTACCTTCACTCCTTCTTGCCCAATAATGTGCCCAAGATACAGTAGTTCTTTCATCCCAAATTCATATTTTGATAACTTAGCAAATAAGGACTCTTCTTGCAAGATTTTCAACACAATCTCTAACTACTGCAAATGCTCTTCCCATGTTTTACTGTAAATGAGAATATTATCAAAGAAAACCAAAACAAACATTCTTAGTTACTTGAAAAATATCCTATTCATACATGCTTGAAAGGTGGCTGGAGCATTAGTTAACCCAAAAGGCATGACAAGAAATTCAAAGTGGCCAAAATGGCATCGAAAAACAATCTTTTGCACATCTTCATCTTTCATTCGAATTTGGTGATACCCTGATCTAAGGTCAATTTTTTAGAAGTATTTGGCCTCATGTAGCTCATCCATGAGCTCATCAATCCTAGGAATAGGATACCTATTTTTGATAGTATTTTTGTTCAAGGCTCTAAAATCTATGCACATTCTCAATGTTCCATCTTTTTTCTTCACTAACACTACTAAAGAAGCATAAGGGCTAGAGCTTGGTCTAATGAGTCCCAACTCTAGGATTTCTTGGATAGCTTTTTCAATCTCATCTCTGAACTTTTTACGATGTCTATAAGGTGGTATCTGAATGGGTGAAGTACCCTCCTCCAAAATAATAATGTGCTCAACCCCCCTATTCGGTGGCCTACCATGTGGAAGGTTTCTAAAAACCTTTTCATATTTTTGCAAAAGTCTCTCTATTTCCTTTGGGTGTTTGAAAATATTTATAGTTGGCTTGGGAGATGTAATATGACATTCAGCAGGCCATTCTATATCCCCATGCCTCAATATAGATCTCATACTATTGCAAGTCACTACTTGATTTGGATAAGTGTGTTTCCCTCTCACAACTCTTTGTACTCCTTTTGAATCTTGGAATTTCATTTCGGGAATTTGATATTTTACTGTATGCTCTCCTATTGAATACGGCCATTGCACTCCCAAAACAACATTAGTATTAGCAACATCAACCACATAAAAACTATCAACAAAAGTATAGTTACCTACGGTGACTTGCAACTTTGGAACCCATGTTTTGCATTGCATTGTGTTGTGACCGGGAATGACAACTGTGAAGCCATCAAATGGTTCAATAGGTATCTTTCTTTTCTCTACCATCTCTACATCAATGAAGTTATGATTGGCTCCTCCATCTACCAAAACTAAAGTTCTTTGTCCTTGTACCACACCTTTGCATCGGATAGTATGATAGCGAGGTACTGTTGAAAGCACTGTCATTCTTGCTTTATCCGGTGAAGGCTGATTTTCTTATTGTCTTTCCTCTTCTACTGCTGTCTCATATGTCTCTTCTTGATCTGAAATATTTCCATCTTCATCCATGCCCCCATCATACCCCTCATTATCAGAAAATACTTCTATATATTGAGCCTTTCCTTTGGTACATTTGTTGCCTGGTGTCCATGGTTGGAAGCATATGAAGCACAGTTTCTTTTTTCTAAGTTCATCCCTGTTTAGTCCCTCTTTTTTATTCCTCTCAAATGACTCTCTTTTCCAAGGTTTCTTATCATATCCATCCCTTTTCCAAGGGTTCTTTTCAAATTTATAGCTAGGCTTAGGAGGAAATCTCGTTCTAGGAAGCACATTTTGGAGATCCCTAGTCAAGCTCATTGCATCTTTTAATGTAGTTGGCTTGTGGGATTTGACCAAACCTATTAAGGGTTCAACCAAACCTTCAGTGAACAGCAATACTAATCTTCCCATAGATACGTCAGCCACCTTTACTGATAATTTTTGAAAGTCCAACATATATTCAGTAGGGGACCCGGTTTGCTTCAATTGAGCTAGTTCTTTGAAAGACAATTCTGGATCTTTTTGTTCAAATCTTTCTAGTACCCTGTCAACAAATTCTCCATATGTTTTAACCTGATTATGACCCAAGGTTTTCAGCCCATGAAACCACCATTCATTAGCGTCTCCTTCCAAATGCAAAATGGCCATTTTTAATGCATCCTCTTCCAACATAGGATTCAGCTGAAAATATACATCCAATTTTTGCACCCAAGTGTTAGCAGAATTTTGAGAAGAACCATCAAAAGTAGGAAGTGACATTTTTCCAATAGCACTATTTAATTCTTTTTTTTGGAATGGACTCCTATTGTATCCCTTACTTTTAATCTTTTGCATAGCATCAATGTAGTCACTGAGTGGTACACCTCTTTTACACTCTTCATTCAAATCATTCCAATCATTTACTAGTTTCTTGTAATCCAATTCAAGATTGGGCTCTTCTTTGGGTGTGAGAAATTTAGGTGCAGTATGCCTTTGTGTGCTTTGAAATTCATCAGGTCTATTATGAGGTCCTGTACTTGAGAAAATATGCTCATTCCCTTTCATATTTTCCCCTGAGTGTGAACCACTATTATCTCCTATCATCCCTTTGCTTTGAAGTTGGCTAATCAACAATTCGAATCCTTGCAACAATTTGTCACCTATCCTATCCATGTTTGCTGAAAGTTTAGAGAAACATGGATCTAAGGTTTCAATAAGTTCCTCCTTATGTTTTAATTTGTCAACCTCCTCTCTACCCATGGTTTCAGCAAAAGACTCCTCTTCTTCTACTACCTCTTCTTCAACAAAAACCTCTTCAACTACTGGTTCAAAGGGTGGTGGATTATTATTTTGACTTCTTGTTAAGACCATCAGGTGCCAAGAAGATGCTCTGATACCACTTGTAATGACCCTTTTTCAAAATTTTATTAAAATGCCAATTTTTTCACTTTTTCCCCAATTTCGACCTTTGACTAGTTTTACTGTTTTGACCTCCAAATCAACCCAAATGCTCCCAAATATTTTGTAGGAGTGTATGAATGATATTTAGAATTGAATATTAGGTTCAGGGATGTTTTATGGCCCTCCAAATGCTACTGCAAACTTGATTTGTATTCTGATCAGTATATGTAATTTTGACAAGTAATTTGTGCATCAAATCCCCTGGGGTAACACTGCAAATGGCCTTCCAAATGCCTCCAAACTCCCACAAATTTATGAACAGAGGTATATAATGTGTTAAGTATGTGATTAAGGTCTCATATGCACCATTAATTGATTTTTACTACTGTTCTAACTCTCTCACATTCAACAGCAAAAACCCCCAATTCGACCCTTGGGGAAATAGCATTATTTTACCTCTCAATACAAACAAACTGAGTAAAAAGGCTTCAAATGCTCAAGTACAGTACATGAAACTTGTAGAATATATCCATGGCAGTATATGAATCACAAATGTATCAGAGAATCATCTATCCATTCGAAATAATTAACATTATAGTGTCATACATCAAAGCATTGGGGAGATGGACATTGTTTGCTCATTGATCAATAATTTTGCATACAATCAATCGGTATTTCGACCTAAGAGTCTCTGAATATGAAGAACAGAGGATATGAATCTATTACAATCAGAAAAATGTCATATTAATCTCTCCCAATGAGTGCAAGATCTCACCCAAAGAGTAATCCCTCAAGGAGCCCGAATATGCCTTCAAAACTGGAAATGGTTGAGAGAAAGTGCTGCACTAAACAAAACCATGAAAATTCCTGTAGCTGCTACCTGCAAATAAAAATCCATTAAAGCACCATGAAAGACCTGAGTGGCCTCTCCAAACACCAACTTGGATGGGAATCTTTCACCCTCGAAATTGGCTAAGGCAAGAAACTAGTCATCCACTAGTTCTCTCTTCACAAATGCATTTTTTCTCAAATCATCAAAAGTCATTCTCGTACTTGATTTCTACATTTTATAACCAACATTAGCCTTCAAGGGGTCGAAATCCTCTCAATAGATTCAATAATTTTCCATTTAGAAAATATTCCTCATTTGCCACTTGTCTCCTAGTTCCAACCTTCCATCTTCTCCCAAATTCGAATTTGAGTCTCTTTAGCTTCCCCCAAATCCATGAGTGCCTTCCTTGAGCCTATTTTTGGGACTGACATGTCATAATGGTCAGGTGTAAGAAGTCAGGTCTGAATTTTGTCATAAATGTCATAGATGCTTCATTATTGTTGTCATAAAACTAGGGAATCTAGCCCAAGTGTCCACTAGTCTCCAATTTGACTCTTCCTCTCCCATAGAGGTTACTATTCCATCCCATTTCAGCCTAAGATGCTCAATGCCATGTGTTATGACTTACCAACTTACCCAAGAGTGTTCACCTTTCCATGAATTCGAATTGGCAAGAGAGAGCTGCCATGTGTCATTGAAAAATCAAGCTAGTGTGGGTCCCACCACCTCCATATGTCTCCAAAACCACTTGCCACCTAGAATTTATCTTGAATTTATTTATTCACCATATTTATTAAATGCTTGAACCCTTCTAATGTCTAAATATCATTTGTTAGTTTTTTTATTACCATCCCACATGTGCCCATCCAACCTAGGAAACTAGTAGGATTGATGGGATTGTCTTACTATGCACTTATTTGAATGGGGACATTACAATTTCTACGAGACACATCCCGTCGAGGCGGAAGCTAGGCCTCCTCGAAGGGAATAGATATTCCAAGATCTCATTTTTTGTATCGATATGTATATTTTGAGGGCTACGGGCTCCAATTTTGTATGACACTACCATTTTTGGACATATTTATATATATAAAAACTTTAGTTCTCGATTCTACTATACGTGTGTATGTACAAATGTATGAATGTCTTTGTATTTATGTGCTTCATAATGAATGTGACAAATGCCAATCTAATACATAGTTAGTGTATGCATCATGTATATGATTAACACTTCTCAGAACATGTATGTATGTAATTGAAACAAAATATTGTTCCAAGAATCTTACCCTCAGGAATTTCCGTAATAGCGTAGGAGCTCGCACACAGTACTGCCCATTCAGCTGAGACACAACTAGTTGTGAATCCAAGTGGACTTCTAAAGATTGGACGCCATGGGAAATGGCATCCCGAAGTAGCTCAATGAAGGCACTATACTTAGCCACATTGTTAGATGTAGGACCAAGACAAGCACCTCCTAAGGACACAACTAGGTGGTCAGGTGAGAAAATAACCCAGGCAGCAGAAGCAAGCTGCTGTGTATGACGGCTAGCATCATCCGCGAATCGTAGGAAACTCTGCTGATATCTGTCAATCAAACGGAAGCTAATCAGCAGGACCGAAAACCAAAAGAAATCTAAACTATGTACAGAAGCAACTACACAATAGTATACAAAAGTATCAGCCTGAACCAGAGGTTCAAGCATAATACCGCTTGAGGTAGAGCCCATTTCTAGGGTCCTTCAAGACAGTTCCCTCATAGTCTTCTAATTCATAGGCTTCTTTTTCCAGGACATGCCTCACGATGTAAGGACCGTGCCACATGGGGTTGAACTTGCCTACCCCCAGGGGTTCTTTAGCTTGGTCATATAAGAGGACCAAGTCACCTTCAGCATACTGCCGGGGACGGACAGACCTATCATATTGAACCTTAACACGATGTTTGTTGGCATCTATGGCCACAGCGACATCTTGATGCTGCTCATCAAGTTGCTCAAGGTGGATTAAACATTGCTCAAGACCCGTCATATCAAGGAGGAGCTCTATGGCTAGTTTAAGTGAAGGGATCTCGCATTCAATCGGTAAAAGTGACTCCACACCGTGAACTAGCTAAAACGGTGAGAACCCAGTGGCAATCTTGACTGTAGTTCGATACGCCCACAAAGAAGGATATAACATGATATGCCAATTGGTCTTGCTTTGTTGGATGGTATGCTGGATAATGATCTTCAAAGACTTATTGACTGCTTCTACTTGACCATTCGCTTGGGGATAATAAGAATATGAGTGTTCTTGACGAAACCCAAGCTTGAGGGACAAATCCTCCATCAACTTGTTTTGAAAGTGACTGCCATGGATAGTGACAATCTCTTTCGGAATACCGAACCGAGTTATAATTTGATTGAATACGAAGTAGGCTACTGTAGCACCATTGGCTTTAACCGTCGGCATGGCCTCAGCCCATTTGGAAAAATAGTCCACGGCCACTATGATATGGTGATGCCCCCCAGCCAAAGCTGGTTTGTAATCCATGAAATCCACCCCCCACTTGGTGAAGGGACCGACGGTGACGACCAGATGAAGGGGAACTGGATGCGAGTGTATGTTCTGAGAAAACACTTGGAAAGGGTGACATCTCTTCACAACATTAACACAATCCTTAAATATGGAAAGCCAAAAATAACCAGCTCGCATAATAAGTTGGGCTGTAGCAAGCCCAGATAAGTGACTGCCACACGCCCCAACAGGGAAATCATTAAGCACCTGCTCTACTTCTTCATGAGTTAAGCAACGACAGAGGATAGAATACTTTCCTCGGTGATACAAAGTGTCACCAATGATAGTATAATCTTTAGCATGATGTTTCACACGTCATCGCTCATCTCGTGAATAGTGCGAAGGAAACTTCAAAGTTTGGAGATATACAATGACATCCCCATACCAAGGGTCCTCTAATGAGATAAGAAATAAGTGCTCTTCCACAAAGGAATCGTCATGAATGACATCCTCATCAAGTATCGGAAGGTCCGACATAAGCTCAGCAAATACCAATGATTTCATCGACTTTGGTGAAGCAAAATCGAGATCAAATTCCTGAAGGATAACAATCCATTTATTATAATTCCCCCTGATAAGGCGTCGTGATAGCACGAACTGAAATGGATTGATATGTGCGACAACTATGGTGGTCCTAAGCAAAATGTAATGTCGTAACCGTTGGACTAAATGAACAGTCGCAAGTGTCGGTTTTTCCACATGAGTATATCTTAGCTCAACGTCTACTAGATTTTGACTAAGGTAATAGATGACATACTCGACAAGCGCATCATCCACCTGAACCAAGACCATGCCAATCGTCTCTTGAGACGCAGCCACATAAAGGATAAAATCTCATGCGAAGTCTGGTGGACTAAGCATAGGGCCGATACCAAAGCTTTCTTAAGGGCATCGAAATACTGCTAGGCTCACTCATCCCAGATAAAAGGTGTGTCCTTCTTCAATAAGCGTGCGAAACCTTTGGTAAGATTAGCATAATTGACTACGAAAAGGAGTAGAAAAGTGGCTCTCCCTTGGAGGCTCTGAAGTTGTAACAATTACAAAGAGGAGGCAACTGAAGTATTGCCTCAACTTTAAGAGGATCAACTCTAATACCCTCTTTCGAAACTATGAATCCCAGAAGGTGACTCGTCCTTACAGCAAAGATGCATTTGTTAGGATTCAATCGAATCTTGTATCATATACATCATTCGAGAATCATGCGGAGGTGCTTGGGGTGGTCCATTCTCTTGCGAGAATGGCCGACAAGATCATCCAAGAAAACCTCCATAATCTTTTTAAGATCGTGAAAGGCGTAGGTCATGGCGCACTGAAACGTAGCTCCGGCATTTTTAAGGCCGAAGGGCATTTTCCGATATGCAAATGTTCCCCAAGGACAAATAAAAGCTGTCTTATGTTGATCCTCAGGTTTGATCTGAATCTGGTTATAGCCGGAAAATCCGTCCATGAAGGAAAAAATCTCACTCCCAGCGCAAGCATCCAAGATTTGATCTATGAATGGTGTGGGGAAGTTGTCTTTCGGACATGCACGATTCAAATCCATAAAGTCGGTACATACAAGGATCGTTCCCTGCTTCTTATCCACAGGAATGGGATTTGACACCCATTCGGTAAGGGGAATGGGGTAGATGAAACGAGCTCTGAGTAGTTTCTCCACCTCTGCCTTGATAGCGGATGCCTTTCTAGGTTTCACAGCACGTAAGCATTGTCGAATCGATTTAGTGTTGGGATACGTTCCAATTTCATGTTCAACAATGCGGGGGTCTATTCCCGGCATCTCCTCATATGACCAGGCGAAAGCTTCCCAGAGTTCTGTAAACAATTCAGTGTAAATAGCAATCTCCTCAGGAGTGCAATCGTCACCGATGTAAACATTCTCAACTATTCCAGGAGTAAAAGAGATATTGATCGACATAGTTGGGGAAATATTAGCCATATTCCCTTCCACGAAAACATCATGTGACTCCAAAAGAGCCACACGGTGACCAACCATCTCTGCTAGAGTCGTCCTAAACTCTTCTCGTTCGGCAAGTTCGCATCTGGGAAGGAAATAAGAGCGATGGTGCATATCTTCCCAAGGTCTATCACTACCACACATGGCCTCCACAATAGCTTCATCGGAAGGCAAAGGATCATCGAGGCAATCATGGGAACAAGACGAGTTGGCTGCCCAAACTGACAGTATAACGGGATCTTCCTCGACTGTCTGGGAAGAAGAGATTCGGTTCTGTATTGGCTTGTTGAATATGCTGGTAAGCAAGCTCAGCTACAGACAGTGGCAGAGACATCCCAACACGCGAAATGTTTCCAGATGTGGAACTCGTGGATGGTAAAGTCCATGGATCATCAAAATAAGAAGTCTGGAATAACATATTACGTGAAGGAGGAGACGCATCATCAGTAATGGTTCCAATAAAATTCATAGGTGCGGCAAAATCATAAGTTCCCATCAATGAAGGGTACATGCCAACACCCATGTTCCCAGTTGCCGGTTGAGAATGAGTAACCTGCGGGACTATGGATCCCGTGGATGCTGTGGAAGAGAAGTTAACGTAATCCAGCTGATCGATGGTCACAATCTTGCCTTCGTGAGGAAAGCAGATAACTCTGAATACAGTGGATGCAACATCTTTCAGGCATACATCCAATTCCGTCCCAGTTAAAGGTGGTAGTCGATGGGCGCATCAACCACCTCGACTTCAATAGGCACAGACTTACCTCCCAAGGAGACAACAAGGGAAGGGATAATTCCATGCAGCTTAAATGAACGACCGTCAAATGCAGTGAGCGTGGTTCTAGATGCGAGTAGGGGAGGAGAGCCAAGAGCTTTCCAACAAGCTAACGACATTACTGACACAAAAGAACCTTCGTCAACCATAGTACGTTTGAAAAAACTCTGAAAGCACACCACCCAGATTTGAAAAACCACATGGTAGGGTAAGCGAGGTTGGACATCAGTAGTATCAAACTTGATAACAGTGGGACTTCCCCCATCCTGAACTCCTAATGCACTCAAAAGAGCATTCTTCTGAGAACGACAGGCTTGCAAAACTTCAAGAGATGACATGGCACACAGAATTTGGCCCAAATCTTCTACGATGGAGTATTTGTGGGTGGCTCAAGCATTAGGATTATGCGTAGAGCGCTTAAGAACACCTTTCAGTATCTGCGGCATAATAGAGGGCTTCTTGCATAATAGAGGGCTTCTTGATATGCAAGGAATTGTCAGGAGGAGGGGGAGGCTCACTTCCTAAATTGGGTTGTGGTGCATCATAATCGCACTGACGAGTGGAAACACTAACCTCTGACTGAACCATGTTCACACATCCATAACCACTAGTATTGGAAGAAGACGTTGCCGTCTCAGTAGGTCCATAACCGGTGGTGGGTGCATGCGAAGCCATGTTTTGGTGATGAGGTATAGGATCCTTCAACATAGCTGGGCTCTGTGCCAAGTGCTTTGATGCTTCTTCAATACGAGGACATAAGTGAGTAAGGTGGTCTTCCCAACAAAGCTTGCATGGAAACTTCACCTTACGCCTAGGTTTATGATCCTCACCAGCATTTCCACCTTCCCTAGGAGGGTTGGCATTATCCTTACGGGGGTATTGTGATTGCTATTTTTATTTCCATTGTTTCCACCCTTACGATTATTTCTCCCCTTTTTCTTAACACCAGGTTGCTGGTTACCTAACTGGTTTGTTGTTTGCACAATGTGTACATCGGACGATGGGGTGGAAGTGGACAAGGTGTGAACCTATCGGGGAGTAGACTGGTTTAACGACAAATTCTGCATTTGATTATCTACCAAATCTACAGGGCGAGTGCTTGCAGATCCAATGATGCCATCAGCATGACGTGGACTCATGACATGTACGCAGTGCGTCAGGGATGATATCATACAAAATTCCAGACTAAGAGTATAATAAGTCTAACTGCTGGACTTTCAAGATAGCTTGTTCCTCAGTCACAATGCCGGACATCGAAACATCCTTAGCAATGTATGGGAGTAGAGACTTGAGGAACCATTCCAACAGGAACTCTGGAGGAATGTTGGCTTTCACTAACCTCTTCCACCGATGCCACTCTTGAACGTGGTCAGAAATATGTGTGGCCATATTCTGACGGAAGGTGGACAACAACTTAGTACCAGTATCATAACGAACCGGTAACTGGAAATTGTCTAAGAAAACCAAATAAATCTCATTGAATCCCCTATAAGTGTTTCCAGGAAACTCCGCATACCACTTCGCAGCTACCCCCATGAGGGTGCATTGAAATAGTCTTAATCTAATGGAATCATGATTCAAAGAGTTGGAGGAGCACCGAAGGTGAAACGTCGTGACATGATCTCCCGGGTCCTCACCACCTTTCCCATCAAACTTTGAAATGTTCGAAGGGAGATTGGTAAGGACCAGGGGCCAAGTAGGGTCGTGACACACTGAATCATTCGTGAGCTTTGAAAGATTCAGAAGATTCAAGCATGCAAGGAACGGGAGTTGAGGCTGGAAAGCTTGATTATAAGCCCCCATAAAAAGTTGGTTAAATGAAACCGTGTTATAAGATGGACCAAAAGCTTGACAATGAGGATTAAACTACTAATAATGAGGACATGGACGACCATAAGCTTTCCCATGGCCATAGGATTGATAACCTCCTCCTGCCTGACCCATTTGAGAGTAAGCAGGTATATGTGTGTTTTGGGCACCATATTGGGGTGGTGGGTTATACTAGTGTCCACCACCAACTGTGTTGTACACTACAACAAAATATCCCTTTAGGGGCGGTTTTGGCTTGCGGGGATCTTGGTAAACCCCCCCCCTAAAAAAATTTTCAGACCTTTGGAGCCGGTCTTTTAAAATCGCCCCTAAAAGTCATGGAAATTGGACTTTTGGGGGCGGTTTTTTTAAATCCGCCCCCAAAAGTCCTGAAATTTGACTTTTGGGGGCGGTTTTTGGAAAACCTTCTCTAAAAGCCCAATTCTCATAACTTTTGGGGAGGGTTTGTCAAAACCCCCCCTTAAAGTCATGAGAATTGAACTTTTGGAGGCGATTTTTTTGGAACCCCCCTTAAAAGTCATGAGAATTGAACTTTTGGAGGCGGTTGTTTAAACCCCCCCCTAAAAGCCCAATTCCCATAATGTTTGAGGGCAGTTTGTCAAAACCCCCCCTAAAATTCATGAGAATTGAACTTTGGGAGGAAGTTTGTTTGGAACCCCCCTTAAAAGTCATGAGAATTGAACTTTTGGAAGCGGTTGTTTGAAAACCCCCCCTAAAAGCCCAATTCTCATAACTTTTGGGGGCGGTTTGTCAAAACCCCCCCTAAAAGTCATGAGAATTGAACTTTGGGAAGCGGCTTGTTTGTAACCCCCCTTAAAATTCATGAGAATTGAACTTTTGGAGGCAGTTGTTTGAAAAGCCTCCCTAAAATCCCAATTCTCCTACCCAAATTGATGATCCTCTTTATTAACTCAAATGGGAAAAAGTTTTTTCAAAGTTCGACTCAATTTTTGGGTATCATCATATGAGAGTGGAATAAATTAGCGTACCAAAGACTTCTTTTAGAACTATATATTGGCATTATGAGTTCCTAGATTTCCCCTCTGCATTGACAAATGCTCCATACTTTTCATTTAATTAACAAATGATGTGTTCCAAAAGTATTGAGACAAGTGTGTTTTGGTATTCATTAATGACATCCTAATATATTCTCAAAATGAGGAGGAATGTAACACTTATCACATTTCTTCCTATTGTTGTAGAAGCTACATGAATACCATCTATATGCTAAGTAAAGAAAATGAAAATTCTTTAAGAAGGAGATTAAATATATCAGGCTTGTCATATCTAAAGAAGGATTAAAGATACACCCTAATAAGGTTGAAGCTATGTCTAGTTGTCCAAACCAAAAGAATGAGACCAAAGTAATAAGCTTCTTGGAATTAGTTGGATATTATCAGATAGTTGTCAAAGGATTCTAAAAAATTATAAGATCCTTGCCAAAGTTACAAGATAAAGGTGTCAAATTTATGTGGAAAACCATACATGACGAAAGATACCGAGAACTTAAAGAGAATTATCATGACAACACCTATAATGATACTTCCTTGCTTTGATAAGGATTTCCTGGTATGCATAAATGCGAGTGGTGAGAGCATTTAGGGAGTGCTCATGAAGGAAGGAAAAGTGGTGGAATATGAGTCTAAGTAGTTAAATATTCACAAGCAAAAGTAAGCAGATCATGACAACTTGGATCTCTTAGTAACAATAGATGCCCATGTCCCAAATGCATGGAAATATTATTTGATTGATAGAAAGTTTGAATTAGGAATATATCATGAGATCTTGAGATACTTGAGACTCACCCACCATTGACTGCTAGGTAGTGGTGATGGGTGAAGTTTTGGGCCAACTATGATTACAAGTTATTTCACATAAAAGGGGAAGAGAATCAAGTGGCATATGCCTTGAGTTGAAGATGCCATATATATGCAATCTCCCAAGCTTAATAAAATTTAAGGACAATGATAGGAGGTGATTCAATGATGATAAATGTTACCAAGAGGCGTGTAAAGCTCTATTAAGAAATGAGAGTTGGATGGAGAAGGAAGTCAAAAATATGAAGATTAACATTTAGTTGAAGTGAAGTACTACTGTGAAGAAATCAAATGTATGTGCCAAATTTAAGAGGGTTAGTGTTCCATGAAGCCCATGATGTTTGTATTCACTAGGGTACTCAGGATATCAAAAGACCTACCTAACTCTAAAGATAATTAGGATTGAAGGCATACACCATAGAGTTTTGTATGGAGAAATTAAATTTATGTGCCAAATTAGACAAAGTCAAGAATGTTAGTGTTCCATGAGTCCCATGGTGCCCCTTATTCATTGGAACACTTGGGATATCAAAACACCTACCTAACTATGAAGCAAATGTAATACTAGCCAGGATTAAAATTATATACCAGAGGTCATGTGGCCATGTACCTTGAATTCTATTAGATAAAAATAGACCATCAACACCCAACTAGAAAATTGAATTCCCTAACCATACATAACATTCCTTAAGAAATAACATTATCCTTTGAGGTTCATGGTCCACACTTGAAGCCCTAGGACATCACACATGCCCTACATGATACAGTGCCCATTTCAATAATAACTATGCCAATGAATGTTCTCATGGTCTAGGGTCAAACATCATAGTCTAAGGCCATACAATTTCCCTTACACTACTACAAAACAGGACATTGGTGAGGGGGGCGCATGGTTGTGACGGGCCTTAAAGGGTTGTCACCAATGTCACAAATGATGACGAACCTTAAAAAAACGTCATTGCTATTGTATTTGGAGACATTCATTTAAGTTTTGTCACCAAAACTCTTTTCAGTGACACTTTTTGTGAGGGTTATTAAAGGCCTATTGCCAATTCTCTCTTTACTGACACTTCTAGTGACGATCCTTTAATGGCCCTCATTAATATCCATTAGTGAGGGTCATGGTTGTGGCAGACCTTAAAGGGCCATCACCAATTTCATATATGATGACAGATCTTAAAGAACCATCATTATAATCGTCTTTGGAAACATTCCTTTAAGGTTTGTCACTAAATCCCTTTTCAATGACACTTTTGGTGAGGGTTGTTAAGGGCATGTTACAAATTATCTCTTTGGTGACACTTCTAGTGACGATCCTTTAATGCCCCCAACTAATACATTTTTTGGTTACTTTTAGTGACAATAAAAAATGTAATTCTAATGAATTTTTAATTGATGATTCTATGTGACCATTTCTATAGGTATTATGCGTGTTTGAGTTAAGTTTCCCTGGCATTCATTCACCATGGTTCTCTTTGCACCTGAGTTCAAAAATATTTAAAGTAGTGACATTAGTCTCACTCATTAAATTTATCATTCAATTCCTAGCCATGCAAAACTTGTAGGTAGCTATTTATTCTAGTTGCATACATCATAGCCATGCATTTTCTTCAAGGCATGACAACCAAGGCACATGAGCAAACTCCAATGACATAGGCACAACCAAGGCACATGAGCATGCAACACTATGTATGTGTCTTATGGCCTTGAAAGTGACATAGGGAATAAGGGCATGCCTTAATCCATAAACAAAAATTTGAGACATCCAAAGCCATGAATAATTCCTCGAATCACCACATATGACTTACCAAGGGTATCCTTAGCCTCTGATAAATCATGCAACTAGTTCTTTCATGTCAACATTTTAAGCATTATATATTGGTCTCAAGACTTTGATATAGTCAAGGAAGGAAATCCAAGCCTTATCATATAAATAAAGCTTATGAGCAACCAAGGCTAAACATGATTCCACCCAACCTATCGAGGGTTGCAAATTAGTCACTTTAGGTTACAAAAAGGACCTAAATGGTAGTCAACACAGCCTAAATGGTTTATCTCATAAATGAAATTCTAGGCATCTAGCACTAAACATAATGTCTTGGACACCATACCTAACCTTGATACCAAATCCTACTATGAAAATACTATGAATGCTTCCCATATCTGTAATAAGAGTATTGAAATTTCCTATAGAGTCTATTTGTGGTGATATTGTTTAGGTGTTAGAGGCTATGGATTAAGGTTGATAGTAATGAGGTAGGAAGTATGGTAGGTTATATAGGTTTAGTACCATTGTAGTAGGAACATGCACGTGTTTTAGAGTGTGTGTGCATTATTAACATGCATGAATTTTAGAATGGATGTTCATTATTGAAACATGTATGTAAAAATGGCATAAATCCTCACCTCAAACTCTTTGAAAAATGCTCTTTTATTTGTAGGTTATCTGCCCTCTTCCTTGAAAAATGGATGTTACATACAATGTTTATGATTTCTATGTGACTGGAACGAAAATATTTGTTTATTTCTTGTTGACAAAACATGTAAAGATGGTGAAGATATGTAATCAATCAAGTATGTATTTTAGGAAAGTGTAGCCTAGTGAAAGGCGAAATTATGAAGGAAGAGAAACAACAATGTTGGGTATGGACAGATCCAAGCTTTCAATTTAGGCCAATCCAAATTATAGTACAACATATGCCACTATAGTGTAATGTCCCTTGTTAGGAATTTTATTAAAATGGCAATTTTTCACTTTTTTCCCTAGTTAGACCTTTGACTAGTTTTGATCTCTAGGTCCCAATTTTGCCCCAAATGATCCCAAATCTTCTGAGAAGGTATATGAATGATATTAGAACATAAATATGTGTTTCAGGGATGCCTTTGGACCTTTAAAATACTTCTGCAAATCCTCTTTCAATTCTGATCAATGTAGGTAACTTTACTAGTGATTTTCCTTTGACTAGTATTGGTCTCTAGGTCTCAAATTGACTCCAAATTCCTTCAAATCTTCAAGGAAGGTGTATGAATGATATTAAAACTTGAATATGATTTTTATGGATGAAATATGTCCACCAAAAGACCTCTGCAAACTCTCTTAATATTCTGAACCAATTATGCAATTTTACTAGTAATTTTGGGTTCAAATCCCCCTGGGGTAAGTACTGAAAATGGCTTCCCAAATGCCTCCAAACCCACTCAAATTTATGAAAAGAGGTATGTAATGTGTTAAGTATTTTATTAAATTCTCATATGCACCATTAATGGATTATTACAACTGTTCTCACCCTCTCCCATTCAACTGCAAAAATCCCCAATTCGACCCTTGGGGAAATGGCACTATTTCACCTCCCAATACAACTAAACTGAGTAAAAATGCTTCAAATGCTCAAGTACAGTACATGAAACTTGTAGAATACATACATGGCAGTATATTGATCAAAAATATATCAGAGAATCATCCATTCATTCGAAATCATCATCAATACATTGGCTCACAACAAGGTAGTGGGGAAATGGCATTGTTCTTCCATTAAAAATGAGATTTATACATTTCTACTTGGAATTTTGACCTGAAACTTTTTGCAGATGAAGAACAGAGTATTTAATTAATATTACAAAAGAAATAGGGCATTAAAAGCTTCCCCAAAGAGTACAATAGCTCACCAAAAACGCCCTCCCTCAAGGATCAAGAATATGCCATCAAAACTGGAAATGGTTGAAGGAGTGAGATGCAATAGAAGAAACCATGAGCTGCCCTGTAGCTTACACCTGAAAATAAAGACTCCGTTAAATCTCCAAATGAGAGGTCTGAATGGCCTTTCCAATTACCAACTTGGATGGGAATCTTTCACCCTCGAAATTGGCTAAGGCAAGAAACTAGTCATCCACTAGCTCTCCCTCTTCACAAATGCAATTGCAAATTCTACAAATGATCAAAAGCTGGTTTCATTCTTTGTTATTGACATTTATAAACTTCTAATGTCCTCCATGGGTGGAATTCCTTCCAAGAGACTCATGCCAACTCAAGTTGGGAAGAGATTCCAAAGAACGCCATTTGTACAACAATTCCTAGTCTCCCACTTCCACCAAATCACATGTGGAAGCATCTTAGCTTCCCTAAAACCCTTGAGCGCCCTCTTAGAGTCTATTTTTAGCCCTGACATGTCATATATGTCATATGTCAACCTTCAGGTCTGATTTGTGTCATAGGTGTCATAGCATCTTCATCATTGTTGTCATAGAGCTTGGGAATCTAGCCCAAGTGTCTCACTAGCTCCAAATTGCCTCTTCCTCTTCCATGGAAGTTACTCTTACTCTATATTTCGACCTTGGATGAGTCATGCAATGAATAATACCTTTTAGACTCCCCCAATTATGTTACCATTCACCTTGAATTCGAATTGGTGAGAGAATGATGCCAAGTGTAGTGGGGAAATCTAGCCATATGTGGGTCCCACTTCCTCCATGTGTCTTCATTATGAAATGCCACTTTGATTTTCACTTGTATATATTTATTTAGCTCCTTTATTAAATAGTTATGCCATTCTAATGTTCAAACATCATTTATTATCCCCATTATTCCAAACCCCAAAGCTTCCACCCCAAACCTAGGAAACTAGTAATTTTCCTCCTTGGCAATTATTTGACCTTTAGCATCAATTTGACAAACTCTAATGAATAGGGCCAATGTGATTAGGCCATTGTGACCCAATACCAAATTTGGGACATGACAAATCCTCCCTTCCCAATATTGCTTGTCCTCAAGCAATTTTAAACGTGGGTGTTGAAGAACCTGCTTTCTGTATAAGTCTTTGAAGTTGCCATTGAATTGCCCAACCTTGAGTCTTTGAGTTTCCATGAAGATTTTAGAGAGGAACCACCATGCTTGCTGCTGCACTACTCTGATTAAAATCACTTTATTAAGTGGGGAATCCATCTCCCATACTGCTTGCTTCCCCAAAAAATTTGAAACCAATGAGATAAAAATTATTCCAGGGTCCCATTGCTTGTATTGCACCCCAATAATTAAGAGTGCTCTCCAACCCACACCATTAGTTAAGAGGATTCCTGGATCCCATTTTCTTGTATGCATCCTTCCAAACATCATGAGTACCAAATATATATCATCAAAGTACATAACAACATAATGAAAATGTACATCAAGGATATGCTTCATCAAAGAGTCATGAAAGTGCTTATACCTCCAAGCAAGTAGACCACCATTTTCCAAGTGCATACAAGCTTCAAGTGACCAATCAAATCTGCTCCAATGACATAGGTGAGGATCCCATGTCCTATAATGCTGCTCCAAAAGGATGTGATATGCATCAAAATATTCAACCATGTATTCTTTTATCCAAAAAGTGAATGAAGAATCTCCACTAAAATTTGAACCAAATAATGAGCAGAAAAAACGAGACTTCAAATAACTCAAAGAAGTCTCACCCATACATCCATGAATGTGAGAATAATAAAGATGTAACAAAGTATGTGGCTGCCAACAAAAATGTTCTCCCATCATAAATCTATTCACCCAAGTGTTGGATGAAGTTCCTCTAACATCAAATGAACCCAGTGTTGAACAAGAAAAACCATGAGTCTTCAAGTGACTCAAATCCATATCATAGGTGCATCCATATAGATGTGAATTATCATAAAGTGACAAATGATGCTGCTGAAAATGTGAATAAGAATGTGCTCCAACCATGTCATCATAAAAGTTAAATCTAGGAGTTCCATACTCCTCATGTGGCACCATAAAAAAGAACCCTTTCACCCATACTTCATTGAGACTAATGTTGCAAAACATGGAATTGTAGAATGTAGGAGAATGAACTAACTCACCCAAATGATAAAAAAGTGCAGAAGTTTCATCATGGGAAGGATCCATAGGGGTAGTATCATGCAACTCATTCAAAAGTATGAACTCTTTGTCATAGTTTGGTTCCAATGTAGAGGAATCACGCTCTTCTTTAAAAATTGCATAACCTTCATCAAGAGACAATTCAAGTTCCTCTTCCACCACATCAAGTGTTTGGATCTCTTCAATTTCATCTTCAAACACATCAAGAACATTCAAATTTCCACATTTCTCATGATCCACCATGTCATGAGAATCCTCCAAACAATCTACCATTTGACAATCTGAAACATAGGAGGAAAAACAAGTATCTTGCAACTTTTCAAGAAGTTGCTCATTTTGAATTGTGAGCTTATGAATATCCTCATTATTCTTCAAGTATGCATCATGTAACAATTCATTAAGCTCAAACAAATGGTTTCTATCAAAAAGCAAAGACATGAAATTACCTTTGATGTGGCACATTGCTCTTTGAATCTTCTCCATGTCTTCAATGAATGATGTTTCCTCCAATGAAGTAGCTCTCCAACAAGAATTTGACACCAATGCTTGAGTGTCATGGAGAATGATGAGGGACTCTTGGATCTTCTTTTCATTCATCTTTAAGGACCCTTCAAGAAAATGAGGCTCTTGCAAATGAACCTCCTCATCTTCTTCATTTTTGCTTGGACAACCTTCATGAAGCTCAAGTGGTGATGGGGAAGTTGATCTTGGTTCTTCTTCAACTACTACAAGGTCTTCATTATCATGCTTAATGGAACTTGGGCTTGCAGCAACACTTTCAAAAGTGATCTCTATGTCACCAACATAGAGGTGTGAGCACCCATCAGTAGGTACTCCTTCATAGTTTAAGCATCCATCAGTAGATGCTCTTTGGTTCAAGTCTAAGCTAGAAGGTGTCTCGAAATGATCTTCCATATTTTCAATAGAATCTTCTTCATGCTCTTGTGATGTCTCTTCCTTTTGCTCCTTAAAGCAAGTTGATGCATTTTGCCCCTTGTTTTCCTTAGGATCAGTATATTTGGAATCTCTTCTTGAATAAATCTCAAAAGCTCTCCTCAAGGAGGACATCATTTCATGCACACATATATGATACTCGCTCCAAGGGTTTTTACAAGAAGGGCATAAACCTTTCTTCACTAACTCCACATCTTCATTTTTGGTCCTATTTTCAAAAACATGTTCAGCATAGTACTCAAAAGACATGACATTTTGTGTATTTTTGCTAAAAGCAAGATATTCTTGATATTTTTGATATTGTTGGGGCAAGGTTTTATATTTTGCTCTCCATCTTTGGAACTCACTCATAGAATTATCCTTGGTTGGTGTGACACACTCATATTCATCAGATTTAAAGTCATAAGAATAATCTTCATTTCTCTTGAAATTGTAAGAAGTGTTGCATGATGGCACCTCTTCCTCATACCATTCACATTCTGCTTCATATTGCTCATAAGCATCTGCATATTCCTCATAAGAATTGTACTCATAGGATTCAACATAATAGTAAGACATGGCTGTCAATTATTCTTGAATGTATGTAGCTAATACACAGGTGCAAGGACCATGCTCTGATACCACTGTAATGTCCCTTGTTAGAAATTTTATTAAAATGGCAATTTTTCACTTTTTTCCCTAGTTAGACCTTTGACTAGTTTTGATATCTAGGTCCCAATTTTGCCCCAAATGATACCAAATCTTCTGAGAATGTATATGAATGATATTAGAACATAAATATGTGTTTCAGGGATGCCTTTGGACCTTTAAAATACTTCTGCAAATCCTCTTTCAATTCTGATCAATGTAGGTAACTTTACTAGTGATTTTCCTTTGACTAGTATTGGTCTCTAGGTCTCAAATTGACTCCAAATGCCTTCAAATCTTCAAGGAAGGTGTATGAATGATATTAAAACTTGAATATGATGTTTATGGATGAAATATGTCCACCAAAATACCTCTGCAAACTCTCTTAAGATTCTGAACCAATTATGCAATTTTACTAGTAATTTTGGGTTCAAATCCCCCTGGGGTAAGTACTGAAAATGGCTTCCCAAATGCCTCCAAACCCACTCAAATTTATGAACAGATGTATGTAATGTGTTAAGTATTTTATTAAATTCTCATATGCATCATTAATGGATTATTACAACTGTTCTCACCCTCTCCCAGTCAACTGCAAAAATCCCCAATTCGACCCTTGGGGAAATGGCACTATTTCACCTCCCAATACAACTAAACTGAGTAAAAATGCTTCAAATGCTCAAGTACAGTACATGAAACTTGTAGAATACATCCATGGCAGTATATTGATCAAAAATATATCAGAGAATCATCCATTCATTCGAAATCATCATCAATACATTGGCTCACAACAAGGTAGTGGGGAAATGGCATTGTTCTTCCATTAAAAATGAGATTTATACATTTCTACTTGGAATTTCGACCTGAAACTTTTTGGAGATGAAGAAAAGAGTATTTAATTCATATTACAAAATAAATAGGGCATTAAAAGCTTCCCCAAAGAGTACAATAGCTCACCAAAAATGCCCTCCCTCAAGGATCAAGAATATGGCATCAAAACTGGAAATGGTTGAAGGAGTGAGCTGCAATAGAAGAAACCATGAGCTGCCCTGTAGCTTACACCTAAAAATAAAGACTCCATTAAAGCTCCAAATGAGAGGTCTGAATGGCCTTTCCAATTACCAACTTGGATGGGAATCTTTCACCCTCGAAATTGGCTAAGGCAAGAAACTAGTCATCCACTAGCTCTCCCTCTTCACAAATTCAATTGCAAATTCTACAAATGATCAAAAGCTGGTTTCATTCTTTGTTATTGACATTTATAAACTTCTAATGTCCTCCATGGGTCGAATTCCTTCCAAGAGACTCATGCCAACTCAAGTTGGGAAGAGATTCCAAAGAACGCCACTTGTACAACAATTCCTAGTCTCCCACTTCCACATGTGGAAGCATCTTAGCTTCCCTAACACCCTTGAGCGCCCTCGTGGAGTCTATTTTTAGCCCTGACATGTCATATATGTCATATGTCAGCCTTCAGGTCTGATTTGTGTCATAGGTGTCATAGCATCTTCATCATTGTTGTCATAGAGCTTGGGAATCTAGCTCAAGTGTCTCACTAGCACCAAATTGCCTCTTCCTCTTCCATGGGAGTTACTCTTACTCTATATTTCGACCTTGGATGAGTCATGCAATGAATAATACCTTTTGGACTCCCCCAATTATGTTACCATTCACCTTGAATTCGAATTGGTGAGAGAATGATGCCAAGTGTAGTGGGGAAATCTAGCCATATGTGGGTCCCACTTCCTCCATGTGTCTTCATGATGAAATGCCACTTTGATTTTCACTTGTATATATTTATTTAGCTCCTTTATTAAATATTTATGCCATTCTAATGTTCAAACATCATTTATTATCCCCATTATTCCAAACCCCAAAGCTTCCACCCCAAACCTAGGAAACTAGTAATTTTCCTCCTTGGCAATTATTTGACCTTTAGCATCAATTTGACAAACTCTAATGAATAGGGCCAATGTGATTAGGCCATTGTGACCCAATACCAAATTTGGGACATGACATATAGTCCAATAAATCTTTCATCAAGACAAGTTGTTCTAGATGAGTAGTCGATGATGGATTTTCTTAAATCTAATTACACTATGCATGGAATGATGACTATGATGATGATGCCAATGAAGAGGATGACGACGATGATGATGACAATGAATAGGATGACGACGATGATGAATATGATGATGATTATGGTGATGATGGAGATGTTTAATATTATGATGATGGTGATGATGGTGATGATGAAAATGACAATGACATTGATGATGAGGATGATGATGTGGACGACGACGATGATGATGATGATGATGATGATGATGATGACGATGATGATTATGATGACAATTACGATGATGATCACAATGACAACAATGATGATGAGGATGAGGATGAGGATGGGGATGACAAAGATGATGACAATGATGATGGTGATGATGATGATCATGATGATGATGATAATGATGATGATGATGATGATGATGATGATGATGATGATGGTGACGATTATGGTGTTGATGATGATTTCAAAGACAACGATGATGTTGATGATGGCGATGACGATAATGATGATGGCATTGATGATGAAGATGATCATGACATGGATGATGATGATGATGATGATGATGTCGATTTGTTTAAGTTTTTTCTTGATTTGTTGGGGGTTACATGTTTGAGGATCTGTAGGGAATGATAACACTGACAATGCCAATGATGATGTTAACGATGATGCCAATGTGACGACAATGAAGAAGATGATGATGATTATGGTGATGATGAAAATGAGGTTTGAATAGTCGGCCATATAATGATTAATGCCATGTCATGCATGCATCTTAAAATGATGATGTTGATGATGATGACGATGATGGTGATGGTTTATAAGTGTCTCTCATTTGGTTTATATGCTATATTATTAAGGCTTAAGAGTTACAAGAGACATAAATTAAGGGTTATATGTATTGGTGTTGATAAATGTTAGATTTTAATAATTGTAAGAGTAGGGGGATATATGTTGACACCTTCATGAGTGTTGACACCTTCCATCACTAGAGGTAATTTTTGGATGGGAGATAAAACCCACATTTTGGCCTTCTATTCCAGCTCATCAATATGTGTGGACCAAACTCTAACTATAAATGGGTGTTTTCTTGGAAATTGAGTGAAACCTTATTCTTTCTTGGTGGCCACTTTTATATCGATCGACTCCCTCAAGTTCTTGTGGAAGTATGCTTTCCCACTTTGGTTAGTTTCTCCATTGTTTCTGAATTATTACATAATATAATTCTAATGGATGCAACCAACAATGCTCTAATATTCGATTAGGGTATTATTAAAATATATGTGGTTGGAGGCACACAAATTTATTCCATGTGTTGAAATAAATATGCACTTGATTAACCTTTAGTGAGTTTGGGATTGAATAATGACTATCTCGTTACTTTGTGTAACATGTCCAATCCATTGCTCATGTATGTTGTACACTAGGACACATGCATACAATCAATAAGAGACCCTAGTAATCAAATCACCAAACTCATGTTTGGCATCTCTAAACTTCTAGATAAATGTTCTATTCCAACCTATTTTGTGCTCAACATAGCGAGAATGCACATGCTCCCATTGGTCAACATCAATATGTTTGAGAGCCCATGTTTTGCACTATTGTATTTTGGCATGCATTCCTTCATTCCAATTTACACAAATTCACCTACTGTAATTTTTGTTGATATTTCTCCTACGATAGTAAACCTAAAGTCAAATTGAAAGATATGATGCCTCTCTTAACTTGAGAGGTTTGTTTATTGGTCAACATTGCTAGTATTATCTTTTGTAGACTTGAAGAAACCAAATATGTTTTTCACTTAAATAGGAAGAAACAATAAGAGTAGAAAATATGGGTTAATGGAAAATGTATAATTTATATGGCATTTAATGACAAGCATAGAAATGATGCATTAGTAGAGCATCTATTAATTTCACAACATTTATTAAATTAATCATATTAAACATGTGGACCAATCCACTTTGATCATATTTATTATATTTGACATTGCCAATATTAATTTATTTTTTAATCTATATTTGTATGTTAATAAAATGCATGAACAATGTAACGCCCTACAATGTTTACAGCTTTAACAAAGTGCTATTAGTAATGATTTTTCAATCTAGTTTCTATGTAATTGAATCTAATGCATTATCATTTATCTTACAAAAGTATATTATTCAATTTATCTAATTTAGTTTATTTTTAAACTTTAATTTAATTAAATAAAAATAAGTCCTTTATATAATTATACAATGAAATTTTTTTAAAAATTAATTAACCATTGAAAATTTGAACTTATAACTATAAAACATCAATGCTTATGACATCAAATTAACTATGAAAAGTCAATAATTGGTTGTAAAATGAAAAATTTAAAACAATTAATAATTAACCATTAAAATTTTGAACTTATAATTATCAAAATTCAATGCTTATTACATCAAATTAACTGTGAAAAGTCAATGCTTTCTTATTACATCACATTTAGGGCATAAATATATTGATTAAAAACCACAAAAATATCTCTATCTCTATCTCTATTCTTCTCTATTTGTGGGATAATTGGGCTTCCACAAATATTCTAGCTATGTGTGAGTTAGGCTAGACCATGCACACAAGGTTGGAGCATGTGCCCATTCTTGAAACTTGGCATCACCCCTTGGACCTTACAAGTGGTGTTTTCCTTTGACATCATAAGAGGAATTAGCAACCAAAGGTGGCCTAGTTAGAGGAGGCCAACATTAGAGATAAATGCTTTTTAACACACCATTATGCATGAATACTCACAACTATGTTTGAATCAATAAAACAATAATGTTTAGCATTACTAGACAAGCTAAAAAAAACCCTAACCCAAATAATTAACAAGATAATACACATTTCAAATATAAAGTTTGTGTTATCATTAAGGTGGGGCCAACCATTATTTACTAAGCTGATACATTGGATGGCAAGTCCCTAGTATTCATTACCATGGTCAAGCTCCCCATGGGGCCTCTTTGTGTTTAAAATGATAAAATGAAAGTTACACGAACGTATCACATTTAAAATGATAAAATGATAAGTTACAAGAATGCATCGCATCACTTTAGTATTATAGAAGAGGAATAGTTTAATAATTATTTTTATAAAATATATAAAACCATAATGGTGATCGTTGGATAATTATTTTTATAAAATATATATAGGATATATATATATATATACTGTCTTACATGTATATATACATTTTTATAAATGATTAATGGCAGATCCCTCTTTTGATTCCCAGCAGGGCGACCTATTTTAGGATTCTGTTTTGCAATTTTCTCTTCATTTCTTGAGCAAATAATCTTGAAGATTATCTTGTTGTTTTCATTCTTCTCTGCACCTTTCATGTCCACACGATTCACATTATGACACGCGATATATCCTCAAGGGTTACATACAATTTCAAGGGTGCGGGTTACATACGATTTCAAGGTTACCCTCGACGCAGGTTCAAATCTCATGGCCACAACGACGGTTAGGCAAAGATATCATCTGAGGTCTCATTTCTCTCAAGTCCCACAGGTTTTCCTCTACTCTCCACGGCTCTAGTTATTTCTTTCAAGAAAAGGGGAGGGTTTTGTAGTTCTTTATATTAATTAAATTTAGGGTTTAGTTGAGTTTTAAAATTAAATTTAGGATTTTTAGATTGAGAATGGGTATACCCTACTGAGAATAACCACGAGACTATAGCTGGACTATCGACAAAGGCAATGGTTTCTAGAGAAGCCTACTATACAAATGTAAAAATTTTGAAAAAATTGTTAGAAGAGGGGAGATTAATAAAAAGGAAGACTTTGCTTTTGTTGTGGCTCTGTGAATTCTATGTGTATTTTTATGTGCGGTTTTGAGATTGTAGACTCCCTGCACCCTTCAATTTTGAATACAACAATGAAACATCTTAGGCGCTCAAGAATTGTCAGCTTTAGTTGAAGATAAGTTCCACTTCTTATTATCAATGTGTTAACTCGGCATCGTGTAATTCCATTGATCTGGTCAATTCATTTCTGTGAGATGTTTCTATACTCTTTTGCTTTGGCATTGCCACGCAAGATTGTTTTTCAATGACATGTCAAAAGATATGGAATTTTCGACCAAGCATTTCAGATTGAAATACAACAATTGAGACTGAAATATATCCATGTCATTTAAATATGTCTCTTTCTTGCATGATAAGAAAATAGCTTCAGGAGTTCAATCTCTCCTTAGTTCAAGAAGAACCTTTTCAGGTACTTTATCAATCGTATCGTTTGCACCGAATATGATCAAAGATAATCTAAAGAGAATTAATACCCCAACGTGTCACTCACTGCAAGATTTTGGAGACATGTCAAAATATCTCCCATAAAATCAACATGGATCAAATGTAAAAAAAAATTCCTAACCCATCTAAGCAATGCACAAGAAGTGATCTGAGTCCAAACCCATGATGCATGTGTTCACCATTTGCAGCATTGATATGCCTATCTAGTTGTGGGCCCAAACTACTTTTTAAAATGAGAAAATAAGTCTCAAACACATTAGCAAGTGTCTATGTTTGCATTCTTCTACATTCTGAAGAATCTGGAGCAGAAAAATCTGCTTTAAGATATTCCTCAACCTCTTCTCTCAACTTTGTAGCCAATTGGTGCCTCTTTACTTTATTCTCTCTTTTTTGTTCCACTTTGCTTGAGGTCATTATTTTTCTGTTTTTGTCTATAATGATCATTAACATCTTATTTTGACTCATTATGTATGTCGAGATCTTCATAAAATACAGTAATAAGGAAAACTCAATAGTGTGAGGATGAAGATGACAATGGTTTCACTTTACAAAATCTTCTATCAATTGAACAACCTTTGCAGTGGATTCTCTATGATGGTTTCCCTCACTCAAAAACAATGATCTTATGGTAGCACAACTCAGTCTCATGTTTAAATCCTCAATATAGCTCATGTGTGTGATAGTTGCAGCTAGAAATTTGTCTCGATAATTAAAATGTGGAATGGATTCCAATAAAATACACATACATCAAACTGCAATTTGGTGCAAGTAATAACCATTTCCTAATGTTATCAGCTTTTGTAGAAATGTATGGTAACACTGTAGAAGTGTGGATTCATAATAGTGCATTTCTTTATTTCTTTAGAATACTTCATATCCAGTTCCTTTTATGTTGGAATCCTCACTCAGTAACCTGGGATAATGTCCTTGAAAACAATCAAAGAAGAAAGCCATGTAAGCTTTGAAATATTATTTTCCTCATCACTGCATCTCTCTACTTATTCCTTTAAAGTTGAGGTATTTTTATCTAAATCAGAAAGTATCCCAATTCTAGTCTCTATTATGTGGGCATTTTGTTGCACAAGCAATTCTTATATAGAAAGGTCCTTCTCTAGTTCCTCCAGCACTGCTTACTTTGGTGCTTTTGTTTCCTTGTCGTATTGGATTTCTTCTTTTGCTTGTATCTTGGCTAGAAATTTTGCATGCTTGAACTATTTTCTTATTTTAGCGTTTGTAAGCTTCTCCTTTGTTTTTATAACACAAATGTATTCACTTGCATTGTTCTCAAGCATAGTTCCTTCACTTTTTAATATATATACTTGATTTTTCATTGAAAATGGCATAAGTCGGCCCTGTTTTTTCTTGGGTAGGTTGGCCCCAATTCTTTCTTAGATAGGTCAGCTCTAATACATTAGTGGGATAGCTTGGCTTAAGATTATTTGGGGACCTTTTGATGACTACCTCTTATGTGACAACATCTGAAATACGCCTCATAAATCTCCTAGTTTAGCTTCCATAGTCATACCCAACATACAGGACGTCACCTTTACTGCTCAAGATGACAGGACATGAGGTTGTTCATGCTCATTTACTGCCATAGGAACATATTAAAGATGTAACAACCCTCATGTATGTACATTGTGGAATTGTTCACAAGTCATTCTCAGGATGGGAGATTTCCTTCATAAAGACAACACCAACTAACTTTGAGTCATATGAATCAAAATCCTTACATGGTGGAAATTGCTTTTATAGATCAAATATATCTCTTCACCTTAATCACATGACCATCCATCTAATTCTCCTTTTCTCTCATTATTCTCTCTTGCAGTACTTCAAGATTGCATTAGAGCAGAACGGATAAAATTTGAAACTAAAAGTTCTTCTTTATTATATATCTGGTGCACCTATAAAATATCTTTTGTTAATTAACTGTCTCCTGCTGGAGTTGAACAAATAAGAGAAACCAAAATGTAAGCAACTAGCATTTGATGCTGAGTCAAGTTAAAAGAAACTGTTATTTGGTTGGAACTCTACCTTCAAAATACTAAATATTAGTATTACAAACTCATGAATAGATTTGGAACAAAATGATCTATTGTATAGATAAATTTAAATGAACTCACTTCAATTTTGTTGTTATGATCGTTTATGGTTTGCTCGAGTATTTCCATCTGCTCCTGCATCTCTTGAGATTGAGCATGCTCAGCATCTAACTTTTGCACTATTTTTGAGATTTCTTTTTTATATCTTTCTTTCATATCTGTGAGTCCCTGTTGATGCATCTTGATTTCTGCCTCCAACTCATTTACTTTCTTGTTTTGTTGATATAGAGTCTGTTTGGAAGAATTTAATTCTCTCTCCAAGACTTCCTTTTCAATTTGCTCAGCTTCTACTTTTATTCTTAGCTGCACAATTTCTTGTTGGTAGGCGTAGGAGTGTGACGTGTCACCAAACTCATCTTGATGCCTTTGTTGTTCAGCTTGTAGTTCTTTCTCTTTTTCTTTAAAAATAGCCTGTAGATTTTCAATTGTTTTTTCCATGCTCTCTATATGGGCCTGTTCTTCATTTAATTGGTGTACTCCTTCCCGAAATTCCTTCTGAAACCTAAACTTCTCAGCCGCCATTGCCTCCAAATTGGTAGCAAGAAATTTTGCTTAAGTTAATCCACAAAATGTCGTGAATATATTTCAGTATCATGTGTTGTCGTATTTAAATTAATTTGCAAATTGTTTCCTTGTTGTAATATTTTTATGTACCACATAACTTACATTTCCTTTAATATTTTCCTTTGTTGCCGTTGGGTGATTCCTTTTCTTCTTTTCCTATGCTTATGCTGTGATTATTTCGTTTATTGTTTTCTGCCATTTATCATTCTTTCTAATAACATCCAACTATTATTTTTTTAGTTAGTATCTTCACTAGACACATTGATAAACTATGTGAAGAGCAAACCAACCTTGTCTGGTTCTGAAACTTAGGCCTCAGAAAATGAGAAATGTAATGTCCGGAACTGTATGTGTCCAGAAGATGCATCTATTACCATTTGTAACAAATGATTGCTAGACCCTCTTCCATCGACTGTTCTAATGTAACCGTGTTTTCCGAATAACTTACCTTTGTGCACCGTTTTCTGAAAATTTTCTCTTCTTCTCAATAAAAACTTAATAGTGGTATTAGAACAGAAAAGTTAATTCCTGTAATTCTCAGTGAAATGAAGCCAGTAAGAAAGTTCATGGCTTGGAGCAATTGTGAGGGGACTATTTGAACCATAAGTGTTTCGGCAGAATTTTGTGTGGTGTCATGTGAGAGAACAGATGTCAATGGCTGAACCCAAAACATTAAAAATCAAAACTAAGGTTCAACATTATCAAGGCTTTAAAAAGTAAAAGATGACAAAAGTTATCGTGAACACAATCGAAGGATTTTTTTAGTAGTGTCGTCCAACATAAGCTGGAGATTTGAAGGACATAGACACCATATCATGAACAACAAATCATGTTAGCCACCCAAAGCTTCCAAACAGCAAAAGCCAACAAATCATGTTAGCCACCCAAAGCTTCCAAACAGCAAAAGCCAACAAATCATGTTAGCCACCCAAAGCTTCCAAACAGCAAAAGCCAACAAATTGTGTGCATGGTGTCACAGTGTCAATGTTATTGCAGTTCAATATGTACCGAGAAGAATGGATTGTGTAGTGTGAAAGAAAGGGTAATAATTCATTAGTGTGCAAGTAGTTTGAACAACAACAATCTTAGGTAGTGTGAGACAACTGAAAATTTAAAGATATAATTGAAGGTTTAACTCTAAAACATAATTATTCCACAATGTACATACATTAGGGTTGTTACAAAAGAATTCACGAGATGGCCAGACAATGTCCAAGATTGATGATGATGATGATGTTGGCTTCCGAGAGATGAAGTTTAATTCTTGTTGTCAATCACAGGCATGCCCAAAACTACTTTTTACTTGTACCATAATCAACCAAGAACTCAATATGATGATGTTTTACTGCTATTTAATGATGAAAACATGCCTAGTATTTCTGTAGGTGGCATTATTTTGCTTCAAAGTACCCAGAACAACTGACCTCGGTCCTCCTTTTCCATTGTTCATCATTATGATAAGGAGAACCCCTTATCATCCACATAGATTCTAGCTCCTTGTGAGATTCTAGCTAGTTTCCTCTAGCTCCTTGTGCGATTCTAGTTGGTTTCCTAACTCTCTACATCCCACCAGTAGGAAGAGGAAGTCAAAGCTTCTTTTGTGCAGAGCTTGGCCATTATTCAGAGCAAAATCTATAGCAGAATCCATGACATCCTTCAGCAGACAGGCCAAGTACAAGGCACTACACGGCTGACATTTAGTTGATCCACATTTTCAGGTTGGTGACAGAGTTTGGCTACATTTTTAAACTTCTCATAGTTTACAAAAACAGAAAGGTGCATAAGCAGAAACTTCATCTACCTCGTTGCTGTCAACATTGAAATAAGGTCTCAAAGCCCAAGGTATGATTTTACAAAAGAAAGAAGCATGGCACTAGTTGAGAACTGTATATGATAAATAGGATGGAAATAAAAATTTCCAAGTCCAATGAGATTACAACCACAAAATAAACTTGGGTGGAGCTGAGAACATAGTATATGAAATTGACAACTTCAAACTGTGAACAAGCAGAAATCTAATAAGCACTCTTATGAAATTGCAATGATACACAAAAATAATATGCCAAATAACTTAATAAGGGACCAAAATGATGCATGAATATATTCTAGAAAAACTATATTGACAAGATTTCCATTCATCTTCTCACCTCAAAGCGATCAAGGATGCTTGTTTTTCACTATCCAATTAATTGGTACCTACAATTCCTGTCTCTGAATGCTTGTTTTTGACCATCAATATACCTCAGTGATTGATAAGTTACAGAAAAGGCATCCAAGAACCGATTTGACAGTGATAATTATTTACAAGTGGTATTGGAAGAGTGTAAATTGACAATAATGCTGTAGCAATCCAATTTGTTGGTCTACGAGAAGCTTGTTCATAGATTGGTTGAATCATTTGTCCAATTGTTTTTCTGCAGGTTGTTCATTTACTTGGGTTCTTTCTATATGAGCTTCTAATATAATGTTCAAATTTGTGGTTTTGATTTCAGGCATATTTATCATCAACTTGGGTAAGAGTTGGGAAAAGCTACAGATTGCTGCAAGAATAATTGTTGCAATAGAGAACCCACAGGATATAATTGTACAATCTGCAAAGCCATGTGGTCAGCAAGCAATTCTGAAATTTGCTCAATTTACTGGAGCTCATGCAATTGCTAGCAGGCACACTCCTGGAACATTTACAAATCAGCTTCAGACATCATTTTCCGAGCCTCATCTTTTGATTCTTACTGACCCAAGGACTGATCATGAGGTAATGGGTTAAGTAATTAGTGATTTGAATGATTTAAATTTTAAGTCTATTACATGTTGCTTCATATTTTAAACTTTTTAAAGCTTCTATTCATAAGAGAAGCAACCCTCAGTAATATTCCAACCATTGCCTTTTGTGACACTGATTCTCCAATGAAACATGTTGACATCGATATTCCCGCGAATAACAAGGGCAAGCACAACATTGGTTATCTGTTTTGGATGTTAGCAAGGATGGTCTTACAGATGTGGGGAACAATTGCCCCAGGTCATAAATGGGATGTCATGGTAAACTCAAGTCCAGGCCAATGAATATATTTCATTTATGGTTTACAGATCATTGTACATGAACAATTTTATGACAACTTGGTGCCTAAATTCATTTTTATTCTTTTTTTGCAGGTATACTTGTTCTGTTACATGGAACCAGAGGAAGCCAAGGAAAGAGAAGAAAGGAGGTTGCTCAAGATGAATATGTTCCTACCTTTACCTTGGAGTAGAGCAATGGCCTACAGAGGTTGTTGATGCTCAGTGGGAATCTGAGGCTCCTACAGCTCCTGGTATTGTGCCTACAGTTGCTGGTGCTGATTGGATGGCTGCTCCCAGTTAGTTTCTTTTTGTTTTTCAATGTGATTGTTATAATTTTCCAGGCCTGTCAAAGATTTTGGGGTTTTTAAATCTTTAAAAGCTGGTAGTTGCTTTTCTTTTGAATTTTAATTTTTTAAACTTGAATCCTTAAAATTTGTGTTCTCTGCGTTGCACTTCTTCAGAAGCTGTTAGTTTTTTTCCCTTTATTTTTAGGTTTTAAATTTCCAACTTTAATAAAATGATGATATTTTGGACATGTGAGCTCTTCCCAATGTCTCTCTTAATTATAATTGTGTTTAACAAGTCTATGTTTTTGTGATCAGTTCCCAATAAGGAGCACATATTTGTCAGTGTCTTGTAGACTAGGTGTTGATATCTTTGCTCCTCTTAATTCTTTTGGCCTCTTACAAAGACAAATCAGTGCCCTATCCACCATCTACAACCTTCAATAATTGACAAAAACCAAGGCTATATACTTCAACTTGTCAAAGAGTGCTCTCTCCACATTTCATTTGTACTTCCAAAGGGATCACCATGGCCTATGTTCTACTTATAGGTCTAGTTCATGTGGTCATGTTTTAACATGCACAAGGCCTCCAATGACGACTTAACAAGAGATGTGGATTCCTTTCCATCCAATGCTTCCAAATCTATGCTAGTATGTCTCGTCCAAGATGCACCTCTTGGATGCAATCTTCAAACCCATGGTCCTTTACAATCCAGAGATCTGGTGTCCAACTTTACTTCACGGTGATTGGGCTTGGCAATGAGAGAATCCAAACCTTCTTTCTAAGACACATCATCTAATGCAAAAGGAGTCTCTCCTGCCACATTTTTCAAGTAGACTTCAAATCCCATCCCTTTAGACTTGAGGTCATCTTCCATTTGGTATATTTCATTCATAGAGTAGGATCTTTGGGGAATTAGTTTCTAAGAGGAATCAATATCCCTATTTTGCACTTTGTGCTTCTAAGGCCATCACCTCAACTACCCTCCTAGGTGTGCATACAATTGGGCTTTCAGGATTCTTAAATGTAATTGGAAATGTCTTATCGTCTAAGCAAGACTTGAATCAAGCGATTCATGAGGACACTTATAAAACCACCTAGATCCTACCTTCGAAGGGTCCAGACTTAAAGACGATTTTTTACCTAGAGCACTTTCTGAAGCTAAGGAATGACCTTATTGTCTTCCCTCCTTACACAACATTCATTGGATGCATTCCCTCAAGATTTCCCTATGTCTTTTTTGGTGGGTCCTCATAGATATCCGGTTGAGACCGATCAACACCTTCAACATTGCAATGCAACTTATAGGGGTATGATATGAACGTACATATTTCTCCATCTTCTCTCACCACCTCGACCAATGATGCTTTGCTCTCTTTACAAAAGAGGTTTGAGCATATACTCGATGTATACGAGTCATACCTCAAACGAAGGCCCTTAGAAGGATCACCCAATTTTTTCAACTCCTACAAGGATTTGTGATTCCAAAGCACAAGTCATACACCACGATACCAACAAGCAAATCAACTCAAATCAACCCCAAAGTCATGCTTCCCACATCCAACATACTACTCACTAGGTTCAATGATGTAGCAAGGTTTCTAGCAAGAGATTCTTCCTATTGGCCTGAGATATCAGGAGAGTAAAGCTCCCTCTTTCTTTTGCACCCCTCCCCGCCAACCCCCCCACCTTAGGTTCATATAGCCAAGATACCAAAATATATCATCCACGAATCCATCAGTCCTTTCACAAATCTTAACAACTCAAACAATAAGCCCACCTCTCAATCTCCTCACTTGTCCTTGGTGACACTAGCTCTAACAAGTTTAGAGTCTTAGATATCCTCCCTCTCTTTTACGTTTTGAGCTTTCTTTAGCTAGACATCTAGCAGCTAATCTCTAACCAACTCTTAGATCCTCCTTTGAGTAGAGATTGAATTTACTCTTTTATTTCATTTGACCTACTTTTGTGGTCTTTTGTTAGACATTGATAAAACTATTTTATCTTATCTTATCTATGGTTATTGATCTTGCAGCTCTATTAAAATGATGTTGCAACAACAATTATTGTTTTATCAGCACAACTTTACCTATGTTTGAATCATAAAATGCTAAATATCCCGATAGTGTGCTAGAGATGGGGTTATAATACGTATGCCTAATACTCTTAACAACCTTGCAGAGTTTATTTCATGTTTTAGTCAGTTTGTCTATTGTACTTTTCCAATCATTCATATTTTTTATGTTCCAATGTTATGAAGAAAGGGAAAATAGAAACCACACCTCTTTCTGTTCCATCCATTTGTCTAGTTCTTCCAACTCCTTACCCATCTCATCTTGTAAGAAAGAATGCTCAAGTTCGTTTTCTACCTCATTTTCTTCACCTTCCCTAGATTCCTCACCTGCAAGAAAGTAAAAATGTAAGAAGAAATGAGAAAAAAGGTAATAAATAATCTCAATTCTCAAACCTTGTGTGCTTTCGCCACTAGCTAAGAATCTAAAAGAATCAAAAGAATTAAATACTATCCTACCTCCAACATCAATAGCTTGCAAGCCTGCAATGTCTGTAAAAGCTTCATGAGACGACACCAATGTATTATTTTCTATATCAAGACGATCGACAAAAGTACTAGATCTGGTAGCCCTAGAAGTTTGAGAATTCATTGCAGCTTGTAACCGTTCCACTTCATTTTCCAACTCTTGTATTTTTGACAAGTAACCTTTTATCAAATCCACATCCTGCAGGCAAAGGATTGTAGAAATTTAGTTATAACTTCAACCATAAAGCTCCTAAAATTTCTGGGCTAGAAATTTAGACATGAGAAAGGCCTTTTCTTTTGAAAAGGTAATCGTTTGCAAATTTTGGAACAGGCATTTTTCAGGGTCACACATCAATTCTTAGAGAAAAAAAGAACAGGACAATTAATTGTGGTTCAAGCCTACAATTATATCATTTTCTTTAAAAGAATCAGTTTCTTGGTGCAGTTGATACATTAAGGGTCATTAATGTATGTTCTTGGTGTTTCTTGCAGTTATTTATGTTTTCAACATGTGATTGATTTTGTTGTTATGACATTTTAATACTTGTTGCATAAAGAAAATGAATTTGCTTTTCAAGTGGGTGACTTAGGTTTCACCAAATATTGCAATTCATTTCAGGAAAACTAGTAAAAATCTAAGATAAGCAGAAACCATATATGATTGTGAATCACAAACAATTCATTGAGAGCTGATAGTAGGATGAATATAATCATATATTAAAATGATTTCAATGAAAAAAATACAAACCTGGGAATCATCATCATCATCAATCTTTTTCCATGTTTTTTCCATTACGTGATTGCTCCAGTTTTAGACACAACTTGTCTTTCAGGATCTAGTACATTTTAATCATAAAAAGGATAAACATGAGATCCATAAGAAATTAAACATGTAACATAGCAAATACATATAGCCTTACAATAACGCCACAGTTTTGTTTAAATAAATAACCCTACAGAAAGTCACTTGCCAAACAAATGGTAGGGTTGTTTACACATATGATACTGGGGAAATGAAATACAAGATGGCTTTCAACCAAAAAAGAAACTCACAAGTGAGCAATTAAGAGAAAATGTGTCTAATGAGATATATTTGTTATTTACTTGCCATCAACATTTCCAATTAATTTGTAACATGAAAATTTTCCCGTCAAATTACTAAATGGCAAATGCCCCAAATTGATTTTACAATTAAGAAACAAGCAAAGTCAATGAACTTGTGCATCCATCACACGTTATTCTCAAAATTGAGAGCTTTCATGACCCTCTTGGAGCTCCTGTCGTAGCTCTGCATTGCTTGCTTCAAGCTAGGAGATTTTATGCTTTAGTATCTACAATAACACAAAAAAAATATTTAGCGGAACTCAGCTATTTTCCTTTCCTCTGTGCAATAAAATTATTGTCCATGTCTTTTAGAGGATTTATATTACCTGCAATTCATCAGATGAGACACCCCGGTACATTAACAAAGAATCTCAGCTTGTAAATACTCTAGTTGATTTCGCATTCTTTGCATCTCAGCAATGGATGGGTCACGTTTATCTAGCAGAGAAAATGTCACTTACGAAAAACTATTTAATGGACACAAACGAAGTCTTAGCCAGGAGCATTTAGTAAACCCATAAATAAGTAGCTAACAAAAAAGAACTAGTCCTACTTACAATGGCCTTGTTCTGAATGTTTCGAGCTTGATTTGCATACTTCAGAGTATTGAGTGTTTCTTCAGTGTTTGTGTCAGAAAAACTAACACAAGCTGACAAATATATGAATAAAATGAGATCTTGTAATGACCCTTTTTCAAAATTCTATTAAAATGCCAATTTTTCTACTTTTTCCCCAATTTCGACCTTTGACTAGTTTAGCTATTTTGACCTCCAAATCAACCCAAATGCTCCCAAATATTCTGTAGGAGTGTATGAATGGTATTTAGACTTGAATATCAGGTTCAGGGATGTTTTATGGCCCTCCAAATATTGCTGCAAACTTGATTTGTATTCTGATCAATATAGGTAATTTTGACTAGTAATTTGTGCATCAAATCCCCCCTGGGTAACACTGAAAATGGCCTTCCAAATGCCTCCAAACTCCCACAAATTTATGAAAATAGGTATATAATGTGTTAAGTATGTGATTAAGATCTCATATGCACCATTAATTGATTTTTACTATTGTTCTAACTCTCTCACATTCAACAGCAAAAACCCCCGATTTGCCCCTTGGGGAAATGGCACTATTTCACCTCCCAATACACCTAAACTGAGTAAAAATGCTTCAAATGCTCAAGTACAGTACATGAAACTTGTAGAAGACATCCATGGCAGTATATTGATCACAAATATATCATAGAATCATCCATCCATTCGAAATAATCAACACTATAGTGTCATACATCAATGCATTGGGGAAATGGACATTGTTTGCTCATTAATCAATAGTTTTGCATACAACCAGTGGGTATTTCGACCTGAGACTTTCTGAATATTAATAATAGAGGATATGAAGCTATTACAATCATAAATATATAATGAGAATCTCTCTCAAGAAGCACAAGTGCTCACCAAACACGCCCTCCCTCAAGGAGCATGAATATGCCTTCAAACCTGGAAACGGTGGAGAGAAAATGCTGCACTAAAACAAACCATGAAACTTCCTGTAGCTGCTACCTACAAATACAAACTCCATTAAAGCACCATGAAAGACCTGAATGGCCTCTCCAAACACCAACTTGGATGGGAATCTTTCACCCTCAAAATTGGCTAAGGCAAGAAACTAGTCATCCACTAGCTCTCTCTTCACAAATGCAATTTTTCTCAAATCATCAAAAGCTATTCTCATTCTTCATTTCTACATTTTATAACCAACATTAGCCATCTAAGGGTCGAAATCCTCTCAATAGATTCAATAGATTTCCATTTAGGAAATATTCCACATTTGCCACTTGTCTCCTACTTCCAACCTTCCATCTTCTCCCAAATTCGATTTTGAGTCTCTTTGGCTTCTCCAACTCCCAAATTCGCCTTCCTTGAGCCTATTTTTGGTGTTGACATGTCATAGTGGTCAGATTTCAGAGGTCAGGTCTGCAATTTGTCATAGTTGTCATAAATGCTCCATCATTGGTGTCATAGGGGCTAGGGAATCTAGCCCAAGTGTCCACAAACTTCTACTTTGACTCTTTATCTTCCATGGAGGTTACCAATCCTTCCCAATTCGACCTAAGATGCTCAATGACATGTGTTATGACTTACCAACTCACCCAAGTGTGTTCACATTCCCATTAATTTGAATTTGCAAAAGAGAGATACCATGTATTATGAAAAATCAAGCTAGTGTGGGTCCCACCACCTCCATATGTCTCCAAAACCACTTGCCACTTAGAATTTATCTTGAATTTATTTATTCACCATATTTATTAAATGCTTGAACCCCTCTAATGTCTAAATATCATTTATTAGCTTCCTTATTACCATCCCACATGTGCCCATCCAACCTAGGAAACTAGTAAGATTGATGGGATTGTCTTACTATGCACTTATTTGAATGGGGACATTATAGTCCTCCCCACCCAAGATTGCTTGTCCTCAAGCAATTTCAGATTTGGATGCTGCAAAATATTCTCCTCTTCCCATGTGGCATCTTCATTTGGTAAGTCCTTCCATTGCACTAAATATTCTTTGATGATTCTACTCCTCAACCTTCTTTCCCATGTCTTCAAAATCTTTTCCGGAACAAGTGTGAGCTCACCTTCATCATCCAAAGGAGGAAGTATTTCTGAAGTGATGATTTGCTGACCAAGAGCTTTCTTGAGACAAGAGACATGAAATACATTGTGGATTTTACTCCCTTCCAGAAGTTCTAGTTCATATGCTACTTCTCCAACCTTCCGCACTACCTTGTATGGCCCATAGTACCTTGGTTTTAATTTTTCTGCTCCATTCTTTTTTAGAGATGTTTGTTTATAAGGCTGCAACCTTAAATATACTAAATCATTGACTTGAAAGGTTCTTTCTTCTCTATGCCTATCAGCATATTGTTTTTGCTGATTTTGAGCAACCTGCAAATTGTCTTTCAAGAGCTTTAAAATTTCTTGGCTCTCTTCCACCCAATATTTAGCCTTTGGGGCTCTACTATCAACAAATATAATGTCAGCAAATGTAAGTGCATCATAACCATATAATGCTTTGAAATGAGACATTCCTATTGACATATGATAAGTGGTGTTGTAGCAAAACTCACCCAAGTGTAGCCATTTTGCCCATGCTTTTTGCTGCCATCCCACATAGTTTCTTAGGTATCCTTCTAACCATTGGCTTACCCTCTCTGTTTGTCCATCAGTTTGTGGATGATAGCTGGTACTTGGAGTCAATTGAGTGCCTACCAATCTAAAAAGTTCTTGCCAAAAAGCACCCATGAATCTACTATCTCTATCACTGACAATGCTCTTGGGGAGCCCATGCAATTTGAAGATTTCTTTGAAAAAAATATCAGCCACTTGTGCAGCACTAAAAGATGATGTAACAGCATAGAAATGAGCAAATTTTTTCAACCTATCAACTACCACATAGATGCAATCCTTACCCAAGGATTTAGGCAATTCAATGATGAAATCCATGGAAATACTGTCCCATTTTTGCTCCGGAATGGGCAATGGTTGTAATAGGCCGGCTGGACATGTAAGTTCTAATTTGTTTTGTTGACATGCTTTACATTCATTCACATACTTCTGAACATCTTCCTTCAACCCCTTCCAAAAAAATATTTGCCTCAACTGTCTATAAGTTTTGAAGATCCCCGGATGGTCCGCTAGTGGGGAATCATGTGCTTCTTGCAAAATTCAGTACTTGAGCTTGGAGTTATGAACTAAATAAATTATTCCCTTATAATATATCAGCTCCTTCAAAATCCTATAATTATCATCCCCTTTGATTCCATCCAACACATCACAAGCAAATTTGTCTTTGGCATATTCAACTAGTAGCATGTTTTTCCAATCCTTGGCCATATCCATGAGAGAAAAAGAAGGCCTTCTTGACAAAGCATCTGCTACTATATTATTCTTTCCTTTGACATATTCAATATCAAAATCATAAGCTTGAATCTTTCTTACCCACTTTTGTTGCCTTTCATTTAGATCTTTTTGGGTGAGAAAGTGTCTTAGACTATTGTGGTCAGTTTTCACCACAAACTTGCTGCCCACCAAGTATTGTCTGAATTTAGCCAATGCATGCATAATGGCCAGCATTTCTTTATCATAGATGGAGTAAATTTTTTCATGAGGCTGCAACTTTCTTCTCTCAAAGGCTATGGGGTGTTGGCCTTGCTTTAGGACAGCCTCTATTCCTCCACCTGAAGCATCACATTCCACAACAAAAGGTTTAGTAAAATCAGGAAGTGCAAGTATGAGACAACTACTCATTACCTCTTTCATTTTTTGGAAGGCCTTTTCAACCTCTTCATCCCACTTGAAAGCATCCTTCTTAGTCAAATCAGTGAGTGGAGAAGTCAACTTGGAGAACCCTTTCACAAATTTTCTGTAGTAGGTGCATATGCCAATAAAGCCTCTCAATTCGGTAATATTTTTTGGTGATGGCCATTCCAAGATAGCCCTGATTTTTTCCATGTGTACCTTCACTCCTTGCCCAATAATGTGCCCAAGATACAATAGTTCTTTCATCCCAAACTCACATTTTGATAATTTAGCAAATAAGGACTCTTCTTGCAAGATTTTCAACACAATCTCTAACTGTTGCAAATGCTCTTCCCATGTTTTACTGTAAATGAGAATATCATCAAAGAAAATCAAAACAAACCTTCTTAGTTGCTGGCAAAATATCCTATTCATACATGCTTGAAAGGTGGCTGGAGCATTAGTTAACCCAAAAGGCATGACAAGAAATTCAAAGTGGCCAAAATGACATCGAAAAGTGGTCTTTTGCACATCTTCATCTTTCATTCGAATTTGGTGATACCCTGATCTAAGGTCAATTTTTGAGAAGTATTTGGCCCCATGTAGCTCATCCATGAGCTCATCAATCCTAGGAATAGGATATCTATTCTTGATAGTCTTGTTGTTCAAGGCTCTAAAATCTATGCACATTCTCAATGTTCCATCTTTTTTCTTCACTAGAACTACTAAAGAAGCATAAGGGCTAGAGCTTGGTCTAATGAGTCCCAACTCTAGGAGTTCTTGGATAGCTTTTTCAATCTCATCTTTGAACTTTTTAGGATGTCTATAAGGTGGTATCTGAATGGGTGAAGTACCCTCCTCCAAAACAATACTGTGCTCAACCCCCCTATCCGGTGGCCTACCATGTGGAAGGTCTCTAAAAACCTTTTCATATTTTTGCAAAAGTCTCTCTATCTCTTTTGGGTGTTTGACAATATTTATAGTTGGCTTGGGGGATGTAATATGACATTCAGTAGCCCATTCTATATCCCCATGTCTCAATATAGATCTCATGCTATTGCAAGTCACTACTTGATTTGGATAAGTGTGTTGCCCTCTCACAACTCTTTGTACTCCTTTTGAATCTTGGAATTTCATTTCAGGAATTTGATAATTTACTATATGCTCTCCTATTGAATACAACCATTGCACTCCCAAAACCACATTAGTATCAGCAACATCAACCACATAAAAACTATCAACAAAAGTATAGTTATCTACGGTGACTTGCAGCTTTGGAACCCATGTTTTGCATTGCATTGTGTTGTGACCGGGAATGACAACTGTGAAGCCATCAAATGGTTCAATAGGTATCTTTCTTTTCTCTACCATCTATGCATTAATGAAGTTATGAGTGGCTCCTCCATCTACCAAAACTGAAGTTCTTTGTCCTTGTACCACACCTTTGCATCGGATAGTATGATAGTGAGGTACTGCTGAAAGCACTGCCATTCTTGCTTTGTCCGGTGAAGGCTGATTTTCTTCTTGTCTTTCCTCTTCTACTACTGTCTCATATGCCTCTTCTTGATCTGAAATATGTACATCTTCATCCATTCCCCCATCATACCCCTCATTATCAGAAAATACTTCTATGTATTGAGCCTTTCCTTTGGTACATTTGTGCCCCGGTGTCCATGGTTGAAAGCATGTGAAGCATAGTTTCTTTTTTCTAAGTTCATCCCTGTTTAGTCCCTCTTTTTTATTCCTCTCAAATGACTCTCTTTGCCAAGGTTTCTTATCATATCCATCCCTTTGCCAAGGTTTCTTTTCAAATTTATAGCTAGGCTTAGGAGGAAATCCCGTTCTAGGAAGCACATTTTGGAGATCCCTAGTCAAGCTCATTGCATCTTTTAATGTAGTTGGCTTGTGGGATTTGACCAAACCTCTTAAGGGTTCAGCCAAACCTTCAGTGAACAACAATACTAATATTCCCATAGATACATCAGCCACCTTGACTAATAATTTTTGAAAGTCCATCATATATTCAGTAGGGGACCCAGTTTGGTTCAATTGAGCTAGTTCTTTGAAAGGCAATTTTGGATCTTTTTGTTCAAATCTTTCTAGTACCCTGTCAACAAATTCTCCATATGTTTTAACCTAATTATGACCCAAGGTTTTCAGTCCATGAAACCACCATTCATTGGCATCTCCTTCCAAATGCAAAATGGCCATTTTTAATGCATCATCTTCCAACATAGGATTCAGCTGAAAATATACATCCAACTTTTGCACCCAAGTGTTAGCAGAATTTTGAGAAGAACCATCAAAAGTAGGAAGTGACATTTTTCCAATAGCACTATTTAATTCTTTGTTTTGGAATGGACTCCTATTGTCTCCCTTCCTATTAATCTTTTTCATAGCATCAATGTAATCACTGAGTGGTACACCTCTTTTACACTCTTCATTCAAATCATTCCAATCATTTACTAGTTTCTTGTAATCCAATTCAAGATTGGGCTCTTCTTTGGGTGTGAAAAATTTAGGTGCAGTAGGCCTTTGTGTGCTTTGAAATTCATCAGTTCTATTATGAGGTCCTGTACTTGAGAAAATATGCTCATTCCCTTTCATCTTTTCCCCCGAGTGTGAACCACTATTATCTCCTATTATCCCTTTGCTTTGAAGCTAGCTAATCAACAATTCGAATCCTTGCAACAATTTATCACCTATCCTATCCATGTTTGTTGAAATTTTAGAGAAACATGGATCTAAGGTTTCAATAAGTTCCTCCTTATGTTTTAATTTGTCATCCTCCTCTCTACCCATGGTTTCAGTGAAAGACTCCTCTTCTTCTACTACCTCTTCTTCAACAAAAGCCTCTTCAACTACTGGTTCAAAGGGTGGTGGATTAATATTTTGAATTCTTGTTAAGACCATCAGGTGCCAAGAACATGCTCTGATACCACTTGTAATGACCCTTTTTCAAAATTCTATTAAAATGCCTATTTTTTTACTTTTTCCCCAATTTCGACCTTTGACTAGTTTAGCTGTTTTGACCTCCAAATCAACCCAAATGCTCCCAAATATTTTGTAGGAGTGTATGAATGGTATTTAGACTTGAATATCAGGTTCAGGGATGTTTTATGGCCCTCCAAATATTGTTGCAAACTTGATTTGTATTTTGATCAATATAAGTAATTTTGACTAGTAATTTGTGCATCAAATCCCCCCCGGGTAACACTGAAAATGGCCTTCCAAATGCCTCCAAACTCCCACAAATTTATGAACAGAGGTATATAATGTTTTAAATATGTGATTAAGGTCTCATATGCACCATTAATTGATTTTTACTACTGTTATAACTCTCTCACATTCAACAACAAAAACCCCCGATTCGACCCTTGGGGAAATGGCACTATTACACCTCCCAATACAACTAAACTGAGTAAAAATGCTTCAAATGCTCAAGTACAGTACATGAAACTTGTAGAAGACATCCATGGCAGTATATTGATCACAAATATATCATAGAATCATCCATCCATTCGAAATAATCAACATTATAGTGTCATACATCAATGCATTGGGGAAATGGACATTGTTTGCTCATTAATCAATAGTTTTGCATACAACCAGTGGGTATTTCGACCTGAGACTTTCTGAATATTAATAAAAGAGGATATAAAGCTATTACAATCATAAATATATAATGATAAACTCTCTCAAGAAGCACAAGTGCTCACCAAAAACACCCTCCCTCAAGGAGCATGAATATGCCTTCAAAACTGGAAACGGTGGAGAGAAAGTGCTGCACTAAACCAAACCATGAAACTTCCTGTAGCTGCTACCTGAAAATACAAACTCCATTAAAGCACCATGAAAGACCTGAGTGGCCTCTCCAAACACCAACTTGGATGGGAATCTTTCACCCTCGAAATTGGCTAAGGCAAGAAACTAGTCATCCAGTAGATCTCTCTTCACAAATGCAATTTTTCTCAAATCATCAAAAGCTATTCTCATTCTTCATTTCTACATGTTATAACCAACATTAGCCATATAAGAGTCGAAATCCTCTCAATAGATTCAATAGATTTCCATTTAGGAAATATTCCACATTTGCCACTTGTCTCCTACTTCCAACCTTCCATCTTCTCCCAAATTCGATTTTAAGTCTCTTTGGCTTCTCCAACTCCCAAATTCGCCTTCCTTGAGCCTATTTTTGGTGCTGACATGTCATAGTGGTCAGATGTCAGAGGTCAGGTCTGCAATTTGTCATAGTTGTCATAGATGCTCCATCATTGGTGTCATAGGGGCTAGGGAATCTAGCCCAAGTGTCCACAAACTTCTACTTTGACTCTTTATCTTCCATGGAGGTTACCAATCCTTCCCAATTCGACCTAAGATGCTCAATGACATGTGTTATGACTTACCAACTCACCCAAGAATGTTCACATTCCCATTAATTCGAATTTGCAAAAAAGAGATACCATGTATTATGAAAAATCAAGCTAGTGTGGGTCCCACCACCTCCATATGTCTCCAAAACCACTTGCCACTTAGAATTTATCTTGAATTTATTTATTCACCATATTTATTAAATGCTTGAACCCCTCTAATGTCTAAATATCATTTATTAGCTTTCTTATTACCATCCCACATGTGCCCATCCAACCTAAGAAACTAGTAGGATTGATGGGATTGTCTTACTATGCACTTATTTGAATGGGGACATTACATATCTAATGTAGAAGAGAAACCTACATTGAAATTGGAAGGCTCATAAAGATAACTATTGGAACAGTTGAAAAGTGCAAAGCGAGCAATGTGGTAATAAAGGAAACCAGGTCAATATTTATAATTATGCACAAGCTTAGACAACTGAAGAACAAATGTAAAGCAAGATACAAATTTTTTCAAATTAGACAGCTTCCTGTATATATTAAGATAGTCTACCTTTATCTTGAAGTGTAACTATCATATTTGCTGGCAATTTCATCCTATGCCTTGAACCTAATCTGCTACAAGTCTTACTTTTTCACCACTTCCTTCTAGGCTAGGTGTTTCTTGACCACTGGGAAAGCCACCAATCCCTAGGGCATTCATTTTTAATGATTTTCCTGGGCTTCCTGATCCATTCCAAAAGGGATCCAAGGCTTATATACTTCTGCTTGATAATCTGCCTCCAAAGACTGTTATTCTGACTATGACAACAATTTTTGTAAATGGTTGTTGGGTTGGTATTTTCCAGTTGAGAAGATAGGTTGATGTGAACCTAGAAAGACATCTATCTGATTGCATTGAAGACGTATACTGGATTTTTTTTAATATGTTTGATATGTTTCAGTCTTTAGAGATCTAGAGGTTTTTGTTTGTTTTTGGTAATTTGTGCCTGTGCAAGGATCAGATGTATGGAGGGTAGGAGGACAGTCTTAGGTCACTGGTCGAGATCTTACTTTTTGGGATTTATTGAGACTTTTATGTTCTAATGGATAGTAGCTGAGACAGACTGGTCTCTCTTTTATGTTGTTCAGGGTATAGTCACATACTCTCTCCTCTTTGTATTGTGCTATAAGCACTTTAGAAATTTGATTTCCATTCTCTCTTTTGAATATAAGTTGTGATTTTTTTCCTTGGAAAAATATTAAGGATAGTCACATAAAAAACACAACAATGTGCTTCCCCAACATTTTGAACCAAAAGAGCATAACATACATGCTTCTAGTTCTAACAAAACCCTAAAACATTCAAAAACAGATGAGTACAATTTTTTCACTTCCCATATATCCCTAGAACATTTAGGATCCCAAACAGTCTTTATTACACTCGTCCAAAATCAGAATCACGAACCTTTATAGAAGTGCAAATGCACATGATAAGATAGAGGAGAATACCTTCATAATATATCGAGCAGAATCGTTAGTCTTACAAGATGGATGACTGAACTCTGGGGATGTCCTAGATATAACTTTGGAATCTAATATTAATTTGCATAAGTAGAATTTGAATTCATAATAGCTTATTGTTGTAGGCTTGCTGCTGGATTCTTCATTTTACATACTATTTAAAGATGATCAAATTTTACATTCTCAGCAAATTCTCCTTGGCCAACCCATTTTGATTTGCATGTGTGCATACAACATGAATGTAACCAGATAAACAAGTCCTCAAGTTAAATCTAGGACATTCAATTGCCTTGCCATGCAAAGGTTTTATATACAATACACAATTAGGAACAACCAAATCCGTAACATCATGAAATGTAAGATCTTAACCCACTTGCTTCCTGAAAGAAACATGGGTTGGAGAAAAGTAGTGAAAGGTTTCTAGCTCAATGGAAGAGCGCCTGCCTTACAAGCAGGAGGTTGGGGGTTCGATTCCTCTATGACCTATTGATATTGAAATATTAGTATTTTTAATAAAATATATTTTATTGTGATTTATTATGGCTATAGAGTGGGTTTCAAACCGTCTTTGTATGTTGTTATGAGGGGGGTTATAAACCGCCTTCATATGTCACTACGAGGGGGGTTCGAAATTGCCCTTGTATGTTACAATGAGGGGGGTTTAGAACCACCCTTGTAGGTACCTACGGGGAGGGTTTATAACCGCCCCCAAAGGTTTGTAATAAGGAATTTTAGGTGGGGTTTTGAACTACCCCCATAGGCATCTACCAGGGGGGTTCTAAACCAACCCTATAGGCCTCTATGAGGGGGGTTTCAAACTGCCTCTATAGGCCTCCACAAGGGGGGTTCAAAACCGCCCCTATAAGCCTCTATGAGGGGGGTTCTAAACTGCCCCTATAGGCCTCTACAAGGGGGGTTCCAAACCGCCCTTATAGGACTATACGAGGGGGGTTTACAACCTCCCCTATGGGCCTCTACAAGGGGGGGTTTGAAACCACCCCTATAGTCCTCTACAAGGAGGGTTCCAAACCACCCCTGTAGGTTTGTATGAGAGGGGTTAACAACTGCCCTCATAAGTCTCTATGAAGGGGGTTCAAAACCACCCCCGCAGGTCTCTATGAAGGGGTCTACTAGGGGGGCTTCAAACCGCCTCCATAAACCTCTACGAGGGGGGTCACAAACCGCCCCTAAAAGTCACTTTTGGGGGCGGTTCCAATCTTGTAAAAAACTGCCCTTAAAGAGCATAAATTTTAACATCGATTCCTTTAAGGGCGGTTTTTCCAAAACCGCCCCCAAAGCCAAACCCCCCCCTGTCGGTCACTTTTGGGGGCGGAAGACAACCCCCCCTAAAGGACAAAAATGTAGTAGTGGTAGTAAGGGTTTCCACCATGAGTATGGAGCATGTATGTACTACTCATAGCGGGAACCATGTTGTAATGACCATAATGGTATGGTATGTTCCCACCCCCAGCATTAGGATTAGCTTGAGCAGTCGCGTGGTGACCAGAAGCATGAGAAGTATTCCCAACTCCGAAATTGGTGTGACTAGTAGTAGGGATGGCGGCGTGATTTCCATGTGGATAGGATATATTCCCACCCCCTAAATTAGCATTACTAGTGGCGGTAGTGGACGCAAAAGTATGCGATATGTGTCTACACGCGTGGTTGGGAGGAACATTATCATCCGTAAAAGTAGTCCTGGGTTGACGAGTAGCGAAAAGTGTATTAGGTGGTGGATGGCGGGTCGTGTTTCGAACAACGTTCCTATTAGGTTGGGCAATCCCAGGAGGTGGTCATCTTCCAACATTAGCATTGTTAGGAGGAACATGACCAGTTCCCATACTATGTGTGTGGGTGGACAACGTAGTGCCCCCACCAAGGGTAGTGCCCCCAGTGGGTATAGTATGGCTAACACTATGACTAGTGCCAACGTGACTACCAAACGTAGTGGAAGGTTCGACAATACTATGACTAGGCATACCAAAAGAGAGTGCTGTCGGGTTGATCGTAGGGCCATTGTCATCATGTAACTCTGGCATCCCCTGTCTATAATTGTGTGGAAACGGAGGAATTAACATGTCATCCTGTTCTTCGTCCTCGGGTAAGGTTGACATTCCGTAAAGATAATTATCTGGATTCAAAGGATCAAACGGATCTCGTTCAAGTGGATTAGGCCAAATAGAACTAGGTTGAGTCTCAGGTGGATCACCTCCCCACTCCTCATGAGGAGTATGGGGATCGGAAGTGTGGTCAACTCTACCCAATGGAGTCGAAGGTTTTTCCTCAGTATCGGAATGTGTAGCAGTCATGACGTCTTGGACGTAAGTCTCGTAAGAATTTGAAGACTCAGATGGAGCCCTCCGGCGTCCTCTAGCAACATGGCGTGAAAGCTCGGTCGGTTTTAAACCAGCCAACCGACGGGACCGGTGGAGAGTAGGGCTCTACGCCACGATATCTCTGGAGAGAATATATAATCGAAACATCCCCTAAAGGCCAACTATCGATTAAAAACAGTAAATCAAAAGCACACACCTAGAGAAACTACAGCCAAGAGCAGACAAACAGAGTGGCTAAATGAGCTCCCGACACTAGAGACAATATGTCTCGCCTAGGAGAGGCTTGAGACTCCCAAACTATAGCTGGACGTAACAAAATTAGGACACCCAGGCTTCACTGTGTGTACAAGGTCAAGTCCACTGCACAAACACAACTGTGTTGTCCAATCCCTATCTGACTCAGGACACAAACAATATAACCACTACAAGTACCCTGTGCGATACCTAGGTAAGGAAACTATGGTCACCACAATATAACCAATGCTCAGGGGGACAGTCGTAGGTGGGATCCGATGTATGGGCAAGGTATTTGAGCCCAAAACTCAATGAGGGTCAAATCCCCCAAGAGTCTCCAGATATGAACAAATCCTAGAAATATCTCCCACGTTCAGCCGGTATCAGAGGGATATCCCTTCAACCAACCTCTCGTGACCTCGTGCTTAACTCTGGCTTGAGTAGAGCTTCCTAAGAACACCGATCTATACCATGGATTCCTCCACTCCCTGGTCAGACACCTAATGTTTCGTCTAGTAGTCTTGGATTGTTAACTCACAATGATCTATTCCAAGAATCTAAACCTATGCTAGTTGGTGTACCCTATAAATAAAATCAATCTAATCAATTTTAAGATTAAGCATTAATTTTAATGGATGTGATTACTCAAGGGATATGATCGTGAAACTAGTGATGTGTAAGACTCAATGGTATGCAAAATCGTCAAATCCTAGACTCATCTATCCAATGAAAACAATGCCCCTAATATGCACAATCAAACCAACGATTCCGAAATAAATATGCAATCTTTTATATTTCTTTCAATGCACAATCAGAATCTAAATGAAGGCAGAAAGCACTCAATGCAAGATGCAATACATAAAAGCAAAAAAAAATTGTATTTTCTCTTATAAACGAAAGGAAAATGCAAAAACTATGTATATTTTTTTTTGTATTTTTCAATATATAGAAATGAAAAATGCAAGCAAAATCCTACTATCTAGTCACTGATATGCCAAGGAGATCACTAAGACAACCAGGCAGATACCAAACAGTAAGACTCAGCCAAAGGAATGAGCTCAAAAGGAAAAAACCAATAAGGCTAAATCCAAAGATGGGTAAAAAACCAACAAGGCTCAACCAAGAGAAAGGAAGAGTTCTGGTCACAACCAAGGCATGGAACAGTCAAGAAATAGGCCAACAAAGACTCAGGATCAACCAAAACTAACCCAGCAACAACCAAAGGTCATAAACCAACAAAAGCTGGAGTTGTACGCTACTGTCGAAGGAATACCTACGGGTACCCGCAAGCAGTAGTGTAAACAGATGTGGGTATACATGGGCAAAGCTAAGCTAGCCTACGGGTGAGGAAAGGTAAAATGGAAAATAGAGAGTCTAATGGCTCAGAAAAGTAAGTTTTCTATAGTGTGTCTCAACGGCAGATAAGTGACACAGAACTTCGACAAACAACAACTCTAATTATAGACTAATGCTCAAAAAATCCCCAACATGGATGTTTTCCCCAGTGGAGTCACCATTTCTGTATTGGAGAAAACTCACTATGGTTTGGGGTGTACCACAACAGACAGATTACTACCAGAAATCAACTCAATTCTCAGAACTATGCTATATAAATGACAATGCTAAGATAAGGAAGAAGATAACCAACCTTGATCCAAACATTTGATGTAGATCCCCATTGGAGCTTTTCAGTGCATGCACTTGAATCTGCAAATTAGTCTTGATAGCCAATATACAACAAGTACATATAATATATAAATGGCATTAACATCATCAATAGCAATGGCCCATGATATAACAATTAAATGCAACCCAATGTAAGATAAACAACATTTACAACATTAATGGATGAGAATATGAGTATTTATATTAATAAACAAGAAGAAGTACAAAGTGATACGACCACGTGCTGGCAACCAATCTGAACCAAGATCTGGATCAATCCACTTGTGCCTCCACCACTTCAATCCTCCATGAATGGCAAACTCAAACTACATAGGAGTTTGGAAGGTGAACATAAAGGGTTCACAACTACAAGGATCAATGAGTGTAGACTCAAGATAGGGAAAAAATCCACTAGTGTTCTATTGCTCTTCTTTTCTCCTCCTGTCCATAAGCCATATGTGCTCAATATATAGTCCTCTCAAAGGTAGGTGAAAGGACACGTCGAGGCATTGCTCGGGCAGATGGAGAGCCAAAGGTCACCCAATGATCGCTTTTTGGGAGTAAAAAGTAATAAACTAGTGATTTTTACCTTTTACTTGATACCCACGGTCTATAGTGATGCAACTCACAGGTACGCATGCTATAATGATGCAACATGTAGGTAGGAATAAAAATAGGGCAAAATAGTATCTCTGAAGGATATAAGTGGATCTGAGTCAGTGAAATTGATCCTAACAGGCCAAAGAATGTTGATGCTCACAGGGTGGAAGATTACGTTGTAACATGGGCTTTGTTTTCAATTTTCTCCTATCTTAGTTGAATTTCCAACCTGTTAACTTTATTTTGCAACTTTGAAACTTTCAAAGTAGCCTTCATTAAGTCTGTATAAATAACCTCCCCAATTTGCCTATGTAGGTTAATCTTATCTGGGACTGTTATTTTTGTCAAATTCAATTTCATTTCTGTAACTTTCTTATCAGTTGACACGGCTAAATTCATAGTGTTTTCTTTAGGAGCCCTCATGGCCATCAAGGTAACTTTTGATTGCATTAGGATTCAAACTTTTGGGAATAAATTATAAGTTTTTTTCTGAAGTTTCTTGATTATACTGTCCATATTTGACATACATCTCTTCCCTTGATTGAAATTTGCTGGTGTCACCATCTTCCTTGGCTTCTTGAAATTTGTAATCAAGCATTTGAACTTCTGGAGCTTCATATTTCTCTTTGTTCTTCTCTTTTACACCTGTAAATATAACCAAATCACTTTAGGGATTTGCTTTAGGTCTCTTCCCTCTTTCCTGTCCTTCAATTTCTACATCAATAATTTCTTCAAATCTCTTTTTACTAACTATCTCCACCTTGCCTAGAGTAGGTATCACTCCTGTTGAAGATATTTCAGGAACAACAGGATTTGACTGTGAACATGCTGAGAAAAAGATTTCAGATTCATATTGCATACGATTAGCCATTTTTTATAATCCCTGAACTTCTTGATGGTCAAATCCCTTATTCTTATTTTGTTGTCTCCTTTGAGAAATAATATGGTAGGGATCATAGTTGAAAGCATCTGCCTTTTTAAAATCCATCTCTTCTAACTGTTTTTCCACAAAAGACAATGCATACTTATTCTTTACAATGAAAGGTCCCAATTTCAAAGGAAACTTTATATCAGATGCCTTTTTAAAAGACAAAAAATGATCATTTTCAACAATTAACTTTTGCCTGAAAAAATTCAAGGAAAATATTCTCGAGGTTAGAAAAGTTGGTAAGATATAAGGTTGTTTGATGAATCCATACAGTATGAATACTGTATGTTCTTTTAATAGAACTCAATCTCCTACTACCATGTCCTTTTTTAGTTGCATCAATTTCTTCATCTCCGGCAGTACTCTTGGAAATTCTTCCCCAAAAATCAATTTATATATCTTTGACACAATATGATTGTAATTAAACATATTATCCTCCAAAGTGTTTGAAAAAACCACCTTTGAGAAATGTAAGTCTTTCTGACTTGAAAACAGAAGCATCTTCATCAAACAAGACTGGAATCTGAAATGCCTCGTATTGTGGAAATTCACTAGCTGAGAGTGAACACTTTCTGCTAGGAATTCATCATATTTAAGACAAGGTATTTGACTGTACTCTACTCCTGGTATGCCAATAATTACTCTAAAAAGAAGACACAATTGCACTTTTGATACCATTGCATCACTGTCTAACCCTAAAACTGAGCAATTAGGGATAACAAAAACTGTGTATTCTCATTGAAAAAGTTCATATCTAATGTATAAGGAGTATCTTGAATTTCAAGGTCGGGTTTAAGACAACTGGTTAAAAAATCTTGTTTAGTATCTAGAGACGACTGATGGTACTTGGTGACAACAACTTCTTCGGTAAGATTATCTTGTTCATGGGATTGAGACAGAGGTACTTCAAGGGAGATTCTAACGATGGTAGACTCAATAGGAAAAATAATTTTGGATTTTGGGGCATTCATGATTACTTTCTCAGTTTGCGAGTAGTTCATTACACACCAGGAAACAAACTCGAGAAACCCTATAATTTGGTCTGGGAAAAAATTTATGAAAGAAGATTGAAAAAATATGTGCATGTCTGTGCCTTCCTTATACAACCTATCCAATTTGGCCTTTGTCTCTGTAATTGAAACTTTTACCACAGGGTCAAAAATATATTTATCCCTATCTTCTAGGGCATCATCTATCCTGTTATGTTCGACAGCTACGGTCTCTTCCATTCCTTGCATTATAAAAATAACTTAACTGAATGAGAGCATGAGTTTTGAAACCTACCTAACACTCAAAAGTCTACAAACAGGGCGTGCTCTGTCACTTTCCCGGTCCGCTCCACGACACAAATGTCAAATGTCACCCTCACATCATGTCTTCCCCTTTTATAACCCTCGGAGGTGGTTTCGCACGGCGTCCGAGCAGTTTTCCTTACCACTCTTTCAATTTTCAAAATTCTCATGTATCGACACATGGATAGCGGTTTCAGATTTTGCAACTACTTATCCTTTCAATCTACTGTGCATCTCCACAATGCGAAATGTCTCTGAGCCATCGATCCATCCATTCATGTTCAATCAATGGTCATACTTTCCCACTTTTTAACCTTTTTCGCTTTTAATGCTGCCCATGGAATCTTGGCTATACCCCCTGCTTTTTCCCAGTGGAAGAGTATTCCATCCGTCGATCTACCCTGGTGCGATCCAGACCATTGGAAAGTGGAAATATCCACAGAGAAAGAGTGATCACTCTTTATCCAAGTTCTAGTTTCAAAATTCCCTCGTAAAGTAAGGGGCAACCAACCCTTCTTGTTCCCAATATTCTTTTCATTATATTTTGAGATTGCAAGAAGGGTCGTTCGATCCTTCTTGTGTTATCCAGTATGGATATCGTTCAATTGCTAGATAAATGTTTTCACAATTATCTACTAAATGAAGGGGAATCCGATCCTTCTTGTCTGAAAACGGAAGTCAAGACAAACAATTTGTATATGTTATAACTTAGTTGATATCCGGTTTTTACACTTCTCTCGTAAATGAAGGGTCGACCGACCCTTCTTGTGCGCAGTATTCTTCTAGTGTTCACGAATTTAGATCTAGATGAATTGACATCTTAGCCTTCATAGGTTGAATATTTTTACAATTCCCTAATAAATGAAGGGGTGGCCGACCCTTCTTCTGCCCAGTATTCTATTCATAATAATTATAGAATGCAAGAAGAGTCGGTCAATCCTTCTTTTTTTTGCCATTCTAGATACAAGTGAATTGTTGGATATAGTTGTTTACAATTATCTACTCAATGAAGGGGCGGTCGATCCTTCTCGTAGGAAAATGGATGTCGGTGTTAGGATATCTCATCATTCAATTATGTACTTTGCATGCATGCATCCGCATGCATCCCAGTCACCAGTTTGATGCCTCCAACACCTAGTCCCTAGTCTTCTAGCACCCGAGAGCTTCCTTCCACTCATTTTTAGCCCTCCTAGTGCTTAGTGCGCCCAGCATGCACCTACCACCTGAGAGGGGCGCCTTTTCTCACCTACCACTCCAGTTCACTTCAGTTAGCTAGTTGACTTTCCTTGATTTGAGGCTAAACTGACTCCTAACTGTTGTTATCACTCCGATGGACCTCCAGTTAGACTTGACTACCTATTATGAGTCCATTTAACTCCTCATGCGCCCTCCACTGAGCCTCCTTCCATACATTAGTGCCATTACCATCAGTTATACTTATTACACTCAATTAGACTCAGTTTGACACCTGGCTGACAGTTACTTGTGCATTGATGACCACCACTGATTGATGATGAGGACTCCTAGTTGGATCCAAGCTATTCCATGCAGTATATTCGAATGACCTTCTTGGCTAATTCGAATTGCTCACTCATTGTGACAATATTGTATTTTCACCCTTATTGGGATATAGAGCACTAATGCAAGTTTTTGCACAATTTACACCATATTTTTTGAGTTTCATCTATTGTGATTGATTTACTTGTTCATTAGATCTACTGTGACTATTTTTACATGGTATCAGAGCCATGGCAGGGACAAGATTTATTTTCTACAGGTGTTCTACATGAAGATTGAGTGAATAGCTCACAAAATATTTTAGCAACAGCATGCAAAATATCATGTGCATGCAAGACTGAAATTTCTCTGCAATCCACTCTAGAAGATGTGATTTTTCCACAAAATTCCTGGATATAGATCATTGGATCATCAAGCTTGCTTGATCTCCTATGTCGGGTGTGATGCAACTCTAAAACGGGTGGATTGTTTGACCTTATGGTTCTTGTTTTCTTGTGATTTGCATGTTTCTTTCTTCCTCCATTTTCATCCACTATTGCAGAGATGGAATATTCTTCTTCAAAAAATCTTCTTACTCCATTCAACTATGATGAATGGAAACCAAAGATGATTGCATGTTTGAAGATACAATGTCTTTTTTATGTGTGCATTGGTATTACAGGAGATTTTGATTCCGATGAAGAGGAGAATGATTGGCTTAATGATTGTGACAGAGCTTTTGGGACAATATGTCTTGCTATGTCTCCTTGTATGTGCTACCTCAGTACTATTGCTGAAAATCCAAGAGATCTATGGGCCCATCTCAATAGAGAATTTGGAAAGCAGGAAGAAGAGGATCATGCTAGACTTTTGGAGAACAAGCCCAGTGAGATCTCCTTATGTGCTCTCTCCGATTATGTCTTGGCCTCATCCATTGTTCAAGATGATGAAGAAACTGTAGATTCAACATTCATTCTCTCAAAGTCTTCTATTTCGAATTCTGAGCAAGATAAACCATCTCATACTCTATATTCTGAAGAGGTTCTTGAATCTTCTCTTTCACATGAGTTTGTCAGCATGCAGAATAATGATCTACTTGATGTTTTGGAGGTAAAATCTAATTTTGGAGGTGAAGCATTCGTCCTCCTTGATTGCATGCCTCCTATAAACTTTTTTTCTATCATTTTCACAGTTTCTCAGAGTTTTACTAAAGATAAAAGAGCACTACCATTCGCTTGAGTTCAATTCTCATGCAATTTTTGTTGATTTTGGTTTTGATCTCACCCCTGTTGGTTCAAAGGAGATCTCAAGAAACCATTTGTCAAATACTAGAGCTGATTTAACTTCCACTGATAAGAAGTTCAAGTTTCAAGATCTATTTGATCTGATTGGAGCTATTCCTACCTCACTTGGTTTGAATCACAGGTTCCAAGATCATCCTCATATTTTCATATTTGTTCTCACCATTTTCGGTATGAAGAGCAAGTTCATAAAGTCTCCACATTCGCTTGCATCCACTGATGGAGAATTCAAGCACATATTTTTGGAGCATGATCCATTTACTCCCAAGAGTAAGATACCTCCAGACATATCTACTTGAGTTTGGGGTAGTTAAATCTTTTGGTGTGTTACAGTCCATTTTGAGGGGGGGGTTTCCCATGAGGTTTTCTCCATTTCCTCGGTTCATGGACTGTTCTTTATTTGGATTATTATTGTATAGGGGTGACCTTTGGTCTCAGTTACTATGGCCCTATCATTTTTTTTTACATCATATTATAACTTGAGGGGGGGTGTTAGGATATCTCATCATTCAATTATGCATTTTGCATGCATGCATGCATCTGCATGCATCCTAGTCACCAGTTTGATGCCTCCAGCACCTAGTCCCTAGTTTGCCAGCACCCGGGAGCTTCCTTCCGCTCATTTTTAGCCCTCCTAGTTCTTAGTGCGCCCAACATGCACCTACCACCTGAGAGGGGTGCCTTTTCTCACCTACCACTCCAGTTCACTTCAGTTAGTTAGTTGTCTTTCCTTGATTTGAGGCTAGACTGACTCCTAACTGTTGTTATCACTCCGGTGGACCTCCAATGAGACTTGACTACCTATTTTGAGTTCAGTTAACTCCTCATGTGCCTTCCACTGAGCCTCCTTCCCTACATTAGTGCCATTACCATCAGTTACACTTATTACACTTAGTTTGACTCAGTTTGATACCTGGCTGATAGTTACTTGTGTATTGATGACCACCACTGATTGATGATGAGGACTCCTAGTTGGAGCCAAGCTATTCCATGCAGTATATTCGAATTACCTTCTTGGATAATTTGAATTGCTCACTCATTGTGACAGTATTGTATTTTCACCGTTATTGGGATATAGAGCACTGATGCAAGTTTTTTCACAGTTTACACCATATTTTTTGAGTTTCATCTATTGTGATTCATTTACTTGTTCATTAGATCTGCTGTGACTAATTTTACAGTTGGGACAAACATTGTTATATGTTAGAACTTAGATGATGTCTGGGTCCCTACTATTTACAGCGGAAGATGGAAGTCAGGAATTGTCGACATAGCCTTCGTAGATTAAATATTTTTAAATGTTCTCATAAATGAAGGGTCAGTCGACAATGGTTAATCGAACCCAATCTAGAAGCGATCATTCGTTAAGGAACGACAGAGGTGACTCGGTCGGATCAATCTGGAAAGAAGAAATCATTCAGGGGCGACTGGACCCCGCACCTCTCATATTGCATGATATAAGATTTAATAGTTAAACTTCTTTGTTTTTAAAATATTAAACATTAAAACTGCAATAATTGGGTCATGTTCCCTTCCTTGAATCGAATCGACACGACCCTTCTAATTGACTTATTTGATAATATATACTAGTGGAAAAATTATTCTTTGTTTAAAATAAATATGATTTTTAATGTGCTTCTGTTATTTTATATTTCATAAATCGCTTCGGAATTGGATTTTGTTTATGAACGATGTGTCCTCTTATTTTGTAATTCAGAGATCGTTTATGAAATGGATTTTGGTACTCAACAATGTGTAGACCTGCTTTTGAATGGATTGAAGGTTTCCGAAGGAATATATTTTTCAGAAAGAAAAATATTGCAAAATATCAACATTCATGATGGATGTATCATTGTAAATGTTACCAATACTTTAAATGCAAGTCTTCCATTGCCCTATCCATCAGAAGGTGTAGATACATTGTCAGAGGTTGTCGGTGGTTATATTCAATGTCTTGTATCCGAGATTGTTAACCAAATTGGGTCTGCTCTTCGTGAGAATGACGTGAATGATGTAGTAGCTTCTAATTTGTCGAGTGTAGCACATATCATAACAACTGATAATAAATCTTCTTTTATTATGAGAAAATTTAAGTTGTTACATAAGTGTTCAAAAATCAAGGATTGCATTTCCATAGGTTTTGTAACAAATGTGAGTGGGAGTGATTTTGTTGGGGGAACATTTTTGGGTGACTTCTCCTTTGGTATTCTGGTGGATGAAGTGGTGATTTATTGTATGGAATGTTGTCTAGGGTTGAGCAATGGAGGTTTTTCTATATGGCCTATTAAAAGAATCATAGATTTTAATATAGAAACATTGCTTTCTGTTGAAAGCAATTTCAACAATAATCAATCTGAATCTACTTTGAAAGTATTAAGAGAAAATCACAATGTCATTTTTGTGGGAGAGAAAGTTAATTTGGTACATCAATGTTCTTTAAAGCCACGGTATGTTGCTCGGGGAACAATGTCAACTGTTTTTTAGGGAGACATTGTACAATTCAAAGCACTAGATGTTGGTGAGTTTGGTATTTTAGTTCATAAAGTCTTCTTCGATTGCGAGGATTGTGGTGTATTTGAAGGATCTCTTATAACATGGCCTTCAAACAATTTGCTTGACCTCGATAATGTTACTTTGGATGTTATACTAAAAAAGAAAACAAACGAAGATATGGTCAACTTTTGGAATATTTTTGAAGAATGTCCTTTATAGATGATCCTTCCAGGTACTACCCATTGTAAATATACAGATGGTAAAGGTAATGGAACAAGGCCATACAATTTCATAAAGTGGAAATATGGAACTAAAATATCCAAAAGAAATTCAAGATCAGTACCTCACAGACTTAGAATTGATTGAGGTGCATTCCTTTTAAAAATTGTCACGGAACATTGTTGCTCAAATATTTGTATATCAAAAATTTCACTTCAATCTATAGTTGAATGTGTAAATAAATTTGATAGTATGAATGGAAATTTGAGAATACAGTATGTTATAAAATCTATGGGATCAAATGATCCTGTGGCCAAAGAAGGAGATGACAGAAAAAGAAGCATGTTTACAATGAGGTTAGACACAATAGACGTTTGTCAAAATGCATGGTATAAATGCCATGGGATAAAAAGAAGCACTTTCTTCAATTATAAAAGAATTTTCTTGAATGGTGATGTGAGAGCTATGCATGGTAACAGTGGCTTTGAAAAATCTAGGGCGAACACTACTACACTGGTAGCTACTATTAATAAAATTGTAGAAGAGAATTCAGACGAATCTCCACATCTTACACGATTAATCAGTGAAGATGGAACAAGGACAACCTTGAAATTATTGCCATCTAATATGTCCCATGGTTTGCTGCGAAAAATGGATAATGATGAAATCGAAAGAATCGGTTTGCCTCCAGTATCACAATCCTCCTTTAGCAAGGTGATGAAAGAATATTTTCGAGATGTTAAAATTTCTAAATCAAACTCCTTTGCAAGGTGTAATGAGTGCATTACAATACGGGACAGGATTAAGGGGACCACTGATCCAACTGAGGTGGAAAGGTTGTGAGGAAATCAAACAACTCATAATGAATATATCGCAAGTTGTCGCCAACTATATTATTCTCACAAATTAGTTTCACAAAAAAATCCAAACACTTTTCTGAGTATTGTTCATGACAAAATGGATAAGTCAAAGACTTCCATTCCAAGGATGGGTAAGAAGGAAAAATATTTTAGTAATGTTATGAATCTTCCCATATCATTGATTGGAATGTTGACTCATGGGCACAGGATTGGGGGTTTTGTCCATTAAGCCTCGCATTTTTAGAGATGGGATCGAATTTCACTGTGACATCCCTATCTAAATGCTTGAAGTGTCTTGAAGAACCAGTGGTTGATAAATATGGTGATTTTCTCTACAAATGCAGAACATCTAAGCACCAATTGCATGATGCTCTAATGCAATCAGACTCATATGAAAAGTGTTTTCTATACAAATAATATGTAATGCAAGATGATGTATTGTGTGTTGATGGTACTAATCAATGCATGTCAAATAGAAAAATTCCACCCATATTGTTGTTGCAAATGGATAATTGTTCAGGTGATAAAAAAAACCACTTTGTATTTGCATTTTTATCTCTTTTAACATCAAGGAGAGTGTTCGAGATAGTTGAAGTTGGATTCCTCCTGCTTGGAAACACCCATGAAGACATAGATGGAACTTATGGCAGGTTATCAGTAAATCTAATGCGCAAGGATATATTTTCACTCTCGGAAATTATGGATATGTATACGACATGTGAAGATCAAAATTTATATGTCCCTTATCTAATTGATGAACTTTACGATTCTAAGAGTTTTGTAAAACCCCACCTTTTGGATGGAAATGCCAACATCATCGATATAATCAAATGCTAGTTTTTTAAATTTCATCTCATAGATGACATTCCAGTCATGTAATGGAAGGCATCACTTCAGGATGAATCTTGGTCGTCTCCTATTCATCTCTGGCTGTCATTGCCAAATGGTAGTGCAAAATTTCTGGTGGGACAGCCTAGGTTATTAAATCTGCAATCAAAAAGACCTTCAGACATTGACGAAATAAAAAAAGGATTAGAAACATATATTTCATTCTGGAATCAAGGGATTGAGAAGGCAGGTGAAAACTTTTGGTGTCCCAAGATAAATTATTAGGAGGCTGTATATAAAGATTTAGACAACCCCTTTGAGAGAACTCAACATTCCATTCCAGGAATAAACATATACAGCTCAAGTACCATTTCATGCACTACGTTCTGGAAGATGAACTGTTGAAGCTGGAAAAGATACATACTAGCCAGAATCCTGCAGACATGTTCACAAAGGTAGTGACCAGAGAGAAACTAAGTTCCTGCTCGGTTTCAGATGGCCTTCTAGCATGAAGGTGAAGATGAGAAAGTTGCCAAGTCCAAGGTCCAGCAAGTACATCAGCGGTGGATTTATTGTGATCAGTCTCCAAGTGGGAGATTGTTGGTTGTCGAGCCAGATATTCCAGTCTCATAGATGATATTGTCTTAGCCGTGCACCCCAGATAAAATGTTTTGGGGTTGTTTTCGCCAACATATTTCGAGCCCATGGTTTTAGGTATCCCGTGGTGTTTTCCCATTGTATTTCCCCTTATAAAAGAAAGACATTGTAATACGGATAGGGTTGATGTATTAGGTTTTATGCATTGTAAAGATCTCTGAGATCAAGAAGAGAGATTGTGAGATAGTGAAGAGGAAGTGTAGCGGTTGTGCTGCAGGTTGTATCCCTTCACTTTGCTAGACGGTATAATAATAAGGACTAGAAACTTTATTGTGGATGTAGCCCATCTTGGGTGAACCACGATATATCTGTGTCTCTCTTATAATATGTGTGTGATTATATTTGCATTTCTATTTATTGTTATTGCTCTGTGATCTTGTTTTTCTAACAATTGGTATCAGAGCCAAAGGTCTATTTGGCAGATAAACCCACAGGAAGCTAGGGTTTCTGGTTCGAGTGGGAACAATGGCAGAAGAAGGAAAGTTTTAGGTTGAGAAGTTTAACGGCCAAAAATTCCAGTTATGGAAGATGCAAATGGAGGACTATCTGTACCAAAAGGATATATTCCTATCATTGGGACGAAGAGCAAAGTAGCCAGCGGCCATGAAGGACGAAGAATGGAAGGTTCTTGACAGAAAGGCTCTGGGAACAATATGGTTGAGCCTGGTTTCATCGGTGGCTTTCAATATCTCAAAGAAACGACAACGGAGGGTTTCATGAGTGTGTTGCGTAAGCTGTATGAAAAACCCTCGGCCTCCAACAAGGTATTTCTAATGAAGCATATATTTAATATGAAGATGTTTGAAGGTGGATCTGTTACTGATCATTTAAATGATTTTAATATGGTTACAAATCAACTTAGTTCTGTAAGTGTGAACTTCGATGATGAGGTTAGGGCTCTTCTAATCTTGTGTTCATTGACAGAAAGATGGAATAGCTTGGTCATGGTTGTAAGTAACTCTATCTCTAGTTCAAAAACTTTTAAATTTGATGATGTTATTGGTGTTATTCTTAGCGAGGAAATGTGAAGAAAAAGCACAAGTGAGACATCAAGTAATGCGTTGACCATGGAGAGTAGGGGAAGACAAAAGGATAGAGGAAAGAGCCAAGGTAATCATGGAAAGTCTAAAATGGGCAGATCCAAGTCCAGTCTGGGAAAAATAGAGTGTTGAAACTATGGAAAGAAAGGACATCTGAAGAAAGACTGCAAATCTCTAAAGAAGAAATGAGATGGACAAAAGGAAACTACCCAGGAAGCAAATGTAGCAGGTGATGTGTTACAAGATGCTTTGATTCTTGCATTAGATAATACTAGTGATTATTGGGTAGTAGATTTAGGGGCTTCATGTCATGCTACACCCCATAGGAAATATTTTCATGATTATGTTCCAGGTGATTTTGGACATGTTTTATTGGGTGATGATGAGCCATGTAATATTGTTTGAATGGGTAAGGTATGAATAAAAGTTAAGAATGGAACTGATTGGTTGCTAAAAGATGTTAGTCATATTCCTGCTATGAAAATAAATCTGATCTCAACAGGGTAGTTGGGAGATGGCGGTTGTCTATTTACATTTGGAGAAAAGTGGTGGAAGATCACTAAAGGATCAATGCTGATAGCAAAAGGAGACAGGGTAGGTATGTTGTATTTATGTCCTCATAATACTAACCATTCTATCTCTTTAGCTTCCACAGGAACATATACAACATTGTGGCATCATAGGCTTGGCCACATGAGTGAGAAGGGGATGTAGATTCTCCACTCAAGGAAGTTGCTGCTAGATTTGAAGCATGTAAATTTGGAATTCTGTGAGAACTGTGTTTATGGAAAACATAAGAGAGTCAGATTTCTCAGGGTTGGGAAACATAAGAAGAATGAAAAATTGGAGCTTGTGCATACAGATGTATGGGGATCGGCTCAGGTACAATCTCTTGGTGGCTCTCATTATTATGTTATATTTATTGATGATGCACCTAGGAAAACTTGGGTTTATTGCATTAGACATAAATCTGATGTGTTTGCTTCTTTTAAGAAGTGGAAAGCTTTGGTTGAGAATGAGACAGGAAAAAGGTTAAAGTGTCTCAGATATGATAATGGTGGTGGGTACTGCGACAATGAATTTGATAGTTACTGTTCATACCATGGGATTCGTAGAGAGAAGACAGTCTCAGGAACACCACAAGAAAATGGTGTGTCAGAAAGAATGAATAGAACGATCATGGAGCATGCAAGGTGTATGAGATTGCATGCAGGGTTTCCCTTATAGTTTTGGGCAGATGCTGTAAATAATGATGTTTATTTAATAAACAGAGGACCTTCAAGTGCTTTGGATGGTGGTATTCCAAAGGAGGCATGGACAGATAAAAATGTAAACTACTCATTTCTGAGAACATTTGGTTGTGAAGCATTTGTCCATATTGATAAAGATAATAGAACAAAGCTTGAATCTAAATCCAAGAAATGTACCTTTATTGGATATGGGGTTGATGATTTTGGTTATCGCTTATGGGATTATGAAAATAACAAAATCGTTAGGAGTAGAGATGTGATATTCAATGAAAAGGTCATGCATAAAGATCAGTTGCAGGGAAAGAAACAAGAAAAGGAAAAGACAGAGTACATAGTACTTGATGAAATTGAAGAAAATGAAGTTCCAAAGGTGCCAGAAAATCAAGAACAGCAGCAAGTACCTAAAACTCCTGCAACTGCAAGAAGGTCTACCAAGTTAAGTAGACTCCCTGAACGATACTCTCCTTCAATGTATTATTTATTAATGACTGATTATGGTGAACCAGAATGTTATGAAGAAGCAATGCAGGTGGAAACTAGAAAGAAGTGGGAGCAAGGCATGAATGAGGAGATGGACTCATTGGTAGGAAACCAGACTTGGGATTTGGTTCAGTTGCCTGCTGGTAAAAGAGCATTGCAGAAAAAATGGATTTACAGGTTGAAGGAAGAAGAAGGAGGCAAGAAGCGGTACAAGGCCATACTTGTTGTAAAGGGGTTTGCACAAAAGAAAGGTATAAATTTTGATGAAATATTTTCTCCTGTTGTTAAGATGACTTCAATTAGGACTATCTTAAGTCTAGTGGTGGTAGAATATTTGCATCTTGAACAGCTAGATGTAAAAACAACCTTTCTCCATGGGGATTTGGAGGAAGAGATATATATGCAACCGCCACAAGGGTATGAGGTTAAAGGTAAGGAGAATTTGGTATGCAGGTTGAAAAAGATGACAGAACAAGGTTATAGTAGATGTCATTCTGACCACTATGTTTATTTCAAGAAGCTAGACAATGAAAGATATATTATCTTGTTATTGTATGTGGATGACATGCTTGTTACAAGGTCTAACATGCAGGATATAAATGTACTCAAAAGGAAGCTAGCTAATTCATTTGCAATGAAGGATTTGGGTGCTGCAAAGCAAATCCTTGGTATGAGAATAACGAGAGATAGGAAAAATCACAAATTGACATTGTCTCAAAGTGAGTACATATAAAAGATGTTGGAGAGGTTCAGAATGCAGAATGCAAAACCAATAAGTACACCTTTGGCCGTCCATTTCAGTCTAAGTAAGGAAATGTGTCCCAAGACACCGGAAGAGATAGATTACATGTCCAAGATTCCCTATCAATCAGTAGTTGGTAGCTTGATGTATGCCATGGTGTGCACAAGACCAGATATTGCACAAGCAGTGGGAGTTGTGAGCAGATATATGAACAATCTAGGCAAAGAACATTGGAAGGCAGTATAGTGGATTCTCAGGTATTTGAGAGGTACTACCACTCAAGAATTATGTTTTGGAGGTTCAGAAACTGTTCTACAGGGATATGTTGATGCAGATATGGTAGGTGATCAGGATAGCAGGAGGAGCACCACAGGGTATGTGTTTACTGTAGGTGGAACAACAGTAAGTTGGATTTCGAAACTGCAGAAGGTTGTTACACTTTCAACAACGGAATCAGAGTATGTTGTTGTTATAGAGGCTAGCAAATAGATGATTTGGTTTCAGAGGTTTATGGAGGAATTGGGTAAGAAACAGAAGGATAGTAGGTTGTATAGTGACAGCCAGAGTGCCATTCATCTTGCAAAGAACTCAGCATTCCCTTCCAGGATTAAACATATACAGCTCAAGTACCATTTCATATGCTCTGTTATGGAAGATGAACTATTGAAGATGGAAAAGATACATACTATCCAGAATCCTACAGACATTTTCACAAAGGTGGTGACCAGAGAGAAACTGAGTTCCTGCTCGGTTTCAGTTGGCCTTCTAGCATGAAGGTGAAGAAGAGAAAGTTTCCAAGTCCAAGGTCCAGCAAGTACAGTAGCGGTGGAGTTGTTGTGATCAGTCTCCAAGTGGGATATTGTTGGTTGTGGAGCCATATCTTCCAATCTCATAGATGATATTGTCTTATCCGTGCACCCCAGAGAAAATTTTTTGGGGCTATTTTCACCAACAGATTTCGGGCCCATGGTTTTGTGTATCCCGTGGTATTTTCCCATTGTATTTCCCCTTATAAAAGAAAGACATTGTAATACGTCTAGGGTTGATGTATTAGGTTTTGTGCATTGTAAAGATCTCTGAGATCAAGAAGAGAGACTATGAGATAGTGAAGAGGAAGTGCAGCAGTTGTGCTGCAGGTTGTATCCCTTCACTTTGCTAGATGGTATAATAATAAGGACTGGCAACTTCAATTTGGACGTAGCCCATCTTGGGTTAACCGCGATATATCTGTCTCTCTTGTATGTGTGTGTGATTATATTCGCATTTATGTTTATTGTTATTGCTCTGCGATCCTATTTTTCTAACACTATTCATCTCTGGTGGTCATTGCCAGATGGTAGTGCAGACTTTCCGGTGGGATAGCCTAGGTTATTAAATTTGCAATAAAAAATACCTTCAAACATTGACGAAATTAAAAAAGGATTAGAAACTTATATTTCATTCTGGAATCGAGGGATTGAGAAGGGAGGTGAACAATTTTGGCGTCCCAAGATAAATTATTGGGATGTTGTATATAAAGCTTTGGACAACCCCTTCGAGAGTGTTGATCAGTCATCAACTAACTTTTGGCCAGACAAGGCATGATATTCATAGTAGTGAACCTACAAGATATGAACATGAAATTATGGATGCCTATTTGAAGGAAAATGTTCCTGCTTTGCAGGATTTCTATGTTGGACTAGTATGCAACAAGCCTAGAGATGAATTCAATTCAAGAGTTGATGTTGTAAAGGGCCAAATGGTCATTGTGAAATCACCAGAGCTAGATTGTTCAATCTGGTTGGGTAGGGTGATTAGTGATATTTATCAGGATTTAGATGCTAGTATTGTTGGGTCTTACAAAGTAGAGGTGCAATGGTGGAATCCAATAGGAGTATCAGAGGATATGAAGGTCTTGTACAAAAATTGCTTAGATAGAAAGCAACAATGGGTTGTTGGTGCAGAAGAAAATATGATGGTCGATGTAAATAGCATCATATGGGCATGGTCACCAAGGCAGGGATGGACATGAGAACAAATTAGAATAAATGAGAAGGGCCTTGCAGTAGTCAAGGCACAATGAGAAAATATGGGGCATAGTGTTCAGAGTGGGATGGATGTTCCTTCGGATATCGTTTGATGTGATCTTAGCCCAAGCAATTTATATTTTGTTGCAATCCTTCTAGTCTTTCTATCAACCTGGCTGGTTCTTTTCTATGCCAACCGCTTTGATGTCAAATAGTAAGGCTTTATGTCTAGTCTCCAAGGTTGATAGTAGACATGGGAATTTCTCTATATGGAATTTTTTGTCTCAGAAGTGAAATGTAAAAAGAAGACGGATGTAATCTTTTTTACCAATATATAATACATAGTTCCTCTTTTTTTGCTTTAAACTTAATTTGATCAAATTTGAAAGGTTGAACTTAATTTCAGGTGGAAGGTTATATATTCATACTGCCCTTCTAGCATGAAGGGCTTTAATTTAAAAAAGATACTAACTAAAAACACTTTTCATTCTTTTAATTAGATTTCATTCTATTTTAAAAAAATGCTTCTACTTAAAAAAAAAAAGGAAATAATATTTCTATTTAAAAAAAAAGCAAAAAAAAAAGAATGATTCAATTTTAAAAAAAATAGAATAGTATTCATATAATGCTACTATAATTATACTAGTGTAAATGTGTAAAGTTACTTATTTACAATTACTTTGACAAGTAAACTTCAATTCGACAAGCATTATGGACCACCATCGTCAGGAAGAAGAGGAGAATATAACCTATGGATGTCGCAGAGTCTCTCGTGCTCATAAGACAGTTTGGAGGCAATCTAGGGATCATACGATTGGTAGATTAAACAACTATTTCATTTACCTAAAGACTCTTTTGAGATCATAAGTTGGAATTGAAACTGTTGGCGGATCGAATTTTTATTTCAAACTGTGACCAGATCCAAGGTTTAATTGAAGCCGTGAGCAGATCTAATTGATTCGGCCCCTTCTATGGCCTATTCTCTCAATTCAATGGCGAGCCTTGCAGATGGAACGATATTCCTAAGGTCCAGTGTGGAAGACATCAAACAACACCTGTGAAAGTTTTATGAGGCAGTATCCTTAGGCATCAAAGTGCACAGAGAGTCAGTCGACGACATGAGGTATATCTTTGAGCAAATAACCTATCAGGACTCAAGAATTGACTATTTGGAATGCAATTTGATTGAACTTATGGGGATAGTGGATATTATAAAATATGAAATTTTGAAGATGGCCAGGATGTCACACTGTAGCCACTGCTAGGAATCCCCCTCTATGGACATGAGAATTGCTGAGGAAACCTCTGTTCAGCGGCATAATTTTGTGTAGAAGAGATCCCTACTAGGATGAGTTGTTACCTCCATTTTGGAAAATTTGAATTTTTTTTGCATCTTGTTAAATTTACAGAGCCATACTGGGAAATTTATTTATGATCCCAAGCTCTCCTTTTTGTAATGAATGGTTGTGCATAGCCTTTTGAATAAATCCATCTATATGCTTCAATATAATTACAGAGAAGTATTTTATAGAGAAATATGGTCAAATGATGAATATATCTTTTTTAATATAACTCACTGTAGACAAACATCTTGTCAATGGCAGAAGGAAACTTCCTCAACGTAATTACATAAAAGTAATCTAGATGGAAATAGGGACAATGGAAGAAGATTGTTGAATATATACTTCTAAATATAACTCATTGTAGACATAAATCTTGTCAATGGCAGAAGACCAGTTCCTCAATATAATTCCAGAGATTTAATCTAGATATGAAATCTTGTCGAGTACGAATACGAATTCGAATACGATAAAGAAAAAATATTTCAGCCAAATCAAATATGCCATGTGTCACAATATGAGCGTTCCATGTGTCACCCTGGGATACTAGATATCAACATTTAACAACAAAATTTATAGACGTTTTGCTTCAAAGACTTTGCTAGCAAGTGGAAATATTCTCAGAGAAAGAGCGAACGCTCTTTCTCCAAGGTGTTCTATTTTTACAATTCCCTCGTAAATGAAGGGTCGACCGACCCTTCTTATTCCCAATATTTTTTTCATAATAGCTTGACACTACAAGAAGGGTCGGTCGATCCATCTTGTGTTATCCATTATGGATATAGTTGAATTGTTGGATAAAGTTTTTCACAATTAACTACGAAATAAGGGGTGGTTGATCCTTCTTGTCGGAAAACGGAAGTCGGGACAAACCATTTTTATATGTTATAACTTCCAAGGTGTTCTATTTCTACAATTCCCTCATAATTGAAGGGTTGGACGAACCTTCTTATTCCCAATATTATTTTCATAATAGTTCGACACTACAAGAATGGTCGGTCGACCCTTCTTATTCCCAATATTCTTTTCATAATAGTTCGACACGGAAAGAAGGGTCGGTCGATCCTTCTTGTGTTCTCCATTAAGGATATAGTTGAATTGTTGGATAAAGGATTTCACAATTAACTATGAAAATAAGGGGTGGTCGATCCTTCTTATCGAAAAACAGAAGACTAGACAAACCATTTTTATATCTTATAACTTCCAAGGTGTTCTATTTTTACAATTCCCTTGTAATTGAAGGGTCGACCGACCATTCTTATTCCCAATATTATTTTCATAATAGTTCGACACTGCAAGAAGGGTCGGTCGATCCTTCTTGTGTTCTCCATTATGGATATAGTTGAATTGTTGGATAAAGGTTTTCACAATTAACTACGAAAAGAAGGGGTGGCCGATCCTTCTTGTCAGAAAACGAAAGTCAAGAAAAGCCATTTTTATATGTTATAACGTAGCTAATTGACTTGTTATTCAAACAATGACTGAATATTTTAGACATTGAACTTTTTATCTTAAAATGTTGAACATTTACAAATGAAAATTGCACTTTTCATTTAAAAATTTTAATGTTTTAATTTGAAATCAACACTTTTCAAATTAGAAATTACATTTTTTATTTGAAATTCACACTTTTCAAATCAAAATTTGCATTTTTTTATTTGAAATTCACACTTTTCAAATCAAAATTTGCATTTTTTTATTTGAAATTCACACTTTTCAAATCAAAATTTGCATTTTTTAATTTGAAATTCACACATTTTGAATTGAAATTCATAGTTTTATAACAAAAAACTGCAATTTTAAGGTTCATAAGTAGTCAAAAAACACACTATTCGAATAGAAAAACACACTTTTCAAAGCCAATATGGCCACTTTCAGAACCTGGTTTTGCACTTTAAAAAGGTTGATATTGACACTTTCAAAGTCTAGATTCACACTTTCAAAGGTTGATATTGACATGGGAATTTCTCTATATAATAGTTTTTGTTTCAAAAGTGCAATGTGAAAAGAAGACGGATGTAATCTTTTCTACCAATATATAATACAAATTTTCTCTTTTTTGCTTAAAAAAAAACAATCCTTTCAATAAACAAGAAAACTAGGTGGCACTAGGTTCAAATTTGAAGGGTTGAACTTAATTTTAGGTTGAAGGTTATATATTCATACCACCCTTCTAGCATGAATGACTTTAATTAAAAAAAGATAATAACTAAAAACACTTTTCATTATTTTTATGAGATTTCATTCTATTTAAAAAAAACATGCTTCTATTTAAAAAATACAAAAGGAAAGAATGTTTCTATTTAAAAAAAAAACAAAAAGAAAGAATGTTTCTATTTCCCTGGATGTGGGTGACAAGAGGAGCTATGCCACGAATACTAGGCCAACCGGGACACCTAGGCACGAGCGTCATCAAAGTGGCAGTGCTGAGGTCAAGCTTCCTATAGAAGCGACGTCAAGTCATCGGCCTCATTAATCACCCTACATATGACATCTCCTCAACTAGCTTAGGCTGGTATGTTGTGCACTACCCCTATGGCTCTCAGGCCTGTGAGGTTCAGTGCACCAGCTAATAGGAAGCTTCGTCCTTTCAACAACATCTTATTTTGGCCCCTTTCCATGTTGGTTTGCATTCTTGACATTCTGCATCAAACTTCCTCTGCTCCTGCACTCCACGAGCTTCTATTTTCCAGCCTCTGCACCATCCTCTAAACATACTTCATGGGACAACCGAAAGGAACCAAGGGAAAAAAGAAGAATGAGGCCCAAGAAACTGGGAAAACCAAGAAAGGTTACTGAACTCTCAGAAAGTGAAGGAGCAGGTCCAACCCTTCTTCCCCATCCCCTCCACCCTGGGCCCAATTCTCTCCAAACGTACTCGCAATCAGCCAGATAGCAGTGCTCCCATCACCAGGAAGACTGCGCCCCTTCTTGTAAAGCTCCCCGTGAGAGATACATGGCCTCCAGCGAAAGACATTCTGCCACCTATGAAATATACTCTGCCACCTACGAAGGACCTAGAGGACGACGCATGTTACAGCTACCCCATCTTGGAGGAAACTCCTTCATATGTACAGGCCCCCTCAGCACACCGTTAAGAAGCTTTTTTAGTACTTTTTTCTTGTGTTTTGGTATAAATCATCAGATTGCTAGTTTACTTCAGGCCTTAATGGAGATGGCTCCACTACTTGGTTACCCTGGTCTCCCTTTACTGGGCAGGTTTTCTTTTGTATATTTTGAGCAGCACCTCCAAGAATCTATTGATATTCAAGATTGGCTAAGACCACCTCAGATTGTAAATTTTTATGTATCTTTACTTCTCCTAGTTTAATAGAATTTGTAGCATTACAAAAAAAAAATGTTTCTATTTAAAAAAAAAACAAAAAGAAAGAATGATTCTATTTAAAAAAAATAGAATAGTATTCGTATAATGCTACTAAAATGATACTAATGTAAATGTGTAAAGTTACTTATTTACAATTACTTCGAATTCAAATAAGATGTCTACTGCCGTATTTAAACATAAATCTTGTCGAGTGTGAATTTGAATTCGAATAAGATGTCTACTACGACTAAAATACTATAGTAGACATCTTATAAATACAAAAAAAAAACAATTTTAATTTTAAAAAAATAATATTATACATAAATCATTCCAAATTTTAACATATCATTCATTATTCATTGAAAACAATTTGAAACATATCTCAAATATCATTCATTCTTCATTGAAAACAATTTGAAACATATCTCAAATTCAAAGTCGATACATGGCGTATCATATAATATAACAATGTTTATGATGTCATCATCCCCATTCCCTCACCAATCCTAATATAATTACTAAATAAATAGTAAAATCATAAAATTTAAATTTAAAATGACAACTACATAGTAAATATAAAATGACTTGAAACTTTAAAAATAAAAGTTAAAAATATATATAAATCTACTTTTATACAAATGACTTAAAAAAATGAAGAACAAAGGAACTCTCCCGAACTCGTATCATCGTGAATGTTTACCGTATTTTTAACTTTGTTCAAATTTCTGTGCGGCAACTACTAATACGGTCATATTTTGTTGCTATGACATAAACCAAAAAACACACCAACTACATGGAAGAAACAACCCCCGATCACTAAAGAGAATAACAACATTATGGTAAATTATAACGCAAGTCCGGGAAACGAACTTGAGGATTTTCTTTCGGCGCAGTCGTGGTAGCATCAGGAATACGGAGGCCCATGGATTGCAACAATAATTCCATCTTCCAGTTCAGCTCCTTGGTTTCATCTTGAAGCGAGTTATGCACCAGATCCTCTTTTTGCATACGGTTCGTAAGAGCATACCCCACCAAGTTTTTCATTACCCAGTAAAGGGAAATAGTTCGCTTGTACAGGGTTAAACGGCTAGCAGTGTTCCTCGGGTCCATGGACGGATTTTCCAGCTCCCAGCTTTCCTCCTATAGGGTATCTTTACCAAGATTTTCTTCCGACGTGACCATGGTAGAATTAGGAATATGGAGGCCCATGTATTGCAGCAATAATTCCATCTTTCGGTTCATCTCCTTGGTTTCGTCTTGAAGCTTTTTCTGCACCGGATCCTCTTTTTGCATACGGTCCATAAGAGCATACCCCACTAAGTTTTTCATTACCCAGTAACGGGAAATAGTTCGCTTGTACAGGGTTAAACGGCTAGCAGTGTTCCCAGAGTCCATGACCCAATTTTCCAGCTTTCGGCTTTCCTCCTGCAAGGTATCTTTACCAATATTTTTCCAAATCCCCTGCTCCACACATTGGATTTCCTTCTGCACTTCAAACAGTTCAAAAATCCTACATTGCCTCCAAACTGTCCTATGAGAAGAAGAGACTCTACGACTAACCTCCAAAAGGATCTGTTCTCTGTTACACCTCTTCCTCTTCACCTCTTCCTCCTGACAATGGTTCATAATGCTTGTCGAAGTGAAGTTTACTTGTACAATTACCGTTCTAGTTCCTTATCAATGTCACGAAAAGGCCTAGAATTTCAAATTTTGTGTACTTGTCAATTCAAAATTTGATGACAGTAACATGTTTTTAGTGCCTGACATTTTACGTTTTATGTAACAATAGTCAAACAATTCGTGTATGTGAATGATCATTCCAGGAAATGATAAATCTTTAATATCATGATAATGACACAGCAGTCGAATAATTTGGGGCTTGGGATGGAACCATGTTGGGATCACCAAGCTCCTTGACATCATAATAAGTATGTAGCATCAAGGCATGGCATTAATAGGAAGGTCGCTCGATCATCCCCTCTTCCTAGCAAACAAGAAAATACAATAAGCAATAACTAGCAATTTGAGCATGCGTTGGCAGAGATCTCTTCTTTCTAAAAGCAATGAAATTACATAAATTAATGTATGGAGCATTCTCATGAAAACAAGTCTTCCTTTCAAAAATCAACGAAGGAACAATAATCAATAAACAATATGAAAATAGAGTTCATCCTATCCCTATTGAATGCAACATGCAAAGTCATAGAATATTGCAGCAGTTAAATACAAAGGTCGATCCCACAGGTGGTCACCATATATATATATATAAAAGAAAACAGTGATAAAAATGGGTATATCAGCCTCGAGTGCCCCTATCCATGGCGTCGTCATGGTAATTTCAGTTCAAGCCAGAAGTAAAATAGATGTACAATAACAAGCAATGATCCCATACTTTTCTGGGTAAATAAATAAAATATATGGAGGATTTCTAGTCCATGCTAAAAGAAAGTGCATCTATGGTAACAAGCAACGATCCCCTACTTTCCTTGGTAAATAAATAAAATATACAGTGGTGTTCCACCCCATTCCAAAAGAAATAAAAAAATCAAAATCCAAAACAAATATGAGGGCCACACTCTCTTTATTTAAAGACATCAATTTTTTTATATTGCCAGTAAGCATATTGTTGTTCTCTTATTCAATGTCTTGTTTATTCACAAAATATTACACAAAATTAAAAGTCAAAAGGATGTAAAAAAACCTAAAAACCAACCACAAAACATAGTTGCCATAAAAAATTTAAAAAAAGCAAGAATCCCATCGAAAAACTACCATCAAAAAAGTTTTAAAAAAGAAGGAATTCCATCGAAATACTACCAATTACTACATTTCAAAATCATCAAAATAGAAACCATAAGCCATACGAAACTTGAAAAAATTCGACATACCTCAAGCAAGCTGGTATTTTTTATTTACATCAAAGTTGGTAAAGAAATCCATTTCATCTCCCTCTGAAAAATGCCACACTACACTCAGGTAACAAGTGCATCTAAGAAGCATACTACACTCATGTCACAAGTGCATCAAACAAGCATAAATATGATGAAAATTTTCAATTCATTAAACGATGTAAATCTTCCCAATCTCAATTACTAAACTGCAGAATTGCAATAAGTACCAAACTAGTAATTTTACTAGTATTTGTTTATGACGGATAAGTGAATTTGGTGGACGTCGATTTGATGGGTTTAAATTATGCATGCCGGTAGACACACGGTTAAATTCCAAGCAGACCTGTCAAATACGTTCCAGTGAAGCAAATACGTTCTACACGCCATCAATTTCTAGGCCTCGAGTATCACGAACTACTGGATAATTGTACAATCACTCTAGCAAAATCTACAGAGATGATATCTTACTCGAGCAAAATCTACAGAGAAGATATCCCGCCATACTGTGATAATTACCGTTCCCCATCCGTCCCATTCGTCTTCATTATTAATTTTGGAAAAATAAATATTTATAAGTTTTAAATCCGTAGTAAAAAATTAGTAACCTCGTTATACTCAATGTGCCACGTGTCACAATATGATCAATCTACGTGTCACCCTGGGATACTAGATATCAAATATGCCATGTGTCACAATATGATCATTCCACGTGTCACCCTAGGATACTAGATATCAACATTTTAACAACAAAATTTATAGACGTTTTGCTTCAAAGACTTTGCTGGCAAGTGGAAATATTCTCATAGAAAGAGAAACCGCTCTTTCTCCAAGGTGTTCTATTGTTACAATTCCCTCGTAAATGAAGGGTCGGCCGACCCTTCTTATTCCCAATATTCTTTTCATAATAGTTAGACACTGCAAGAAGGGTCGGACAATCCTTCTTGTCGGAAAACAGAAGTAGGGACAAACCAATTTTATATGTTATAACTTCCAAGGTGTTCTATTTTTACAATTCCCTCGTCATTGAAGGGTTGGCCGGACCTTTGTATTCCCAATATTATTTTCATAATAGTTCGACACTACAAGAAGGGTTGGTTGACCCTTCTTATTCCCAATATTCTTTTTATAATAGTTTGACAGTACAAGAAGGGTCGGTTGATCCTTCTTGTGTTCTCCATTATGAATATAGTTGAATTGCTCGATAATGGTTTTCACAATTAACTACGAAAAGAAGGGGTGACCGATCCTTCTTGTCGGAAAATAGAAGTCGGGACAAACCATTTTATATGTTATAACTTCCAAGGTGTTCTATTTTTACAATTCCCTTGTAATTGAAGGGTCGGCCGACCCTTCGTATTCCCAATATTATTTTCATAATAGTTCGACACTGCAAGAAGCGTCGATCGACCCTTCCTGTGTTCTCCATTATGGATATAACTAAATTGCTGGATAAAGGTTTTCACAATTAACTGCAAAAAGAAGGGGCGGCCAATCCTTCTTGTCAGAAAACGGAAGTCGGGACAAACCATTTTTATATGTTATAACTTAGCCGATTGATTGGCTATTCAAACAATGACTGAATATTTTAGACATTGAACTTTTGACCTTAAAATTTTGAACATTTAAAAATGAAAATTGCACTTTTCAAATAAAAAATTGTATTTTTTTATTTGTAATTCACACTTTTCAAATCATAAATTGCATTTTTTTTATTTGAAATTCACACTTTTCCAATGAAAATTTGCATTTTTTTATTTGAAATTCACACTTTTAAGGTTCATAAGTAGTCAAAAAACACACTATTCGAATAGAAAAACACACTTTTTCAAAGCCAATATTGCCACTTTCAGAACCTGATTTTGCACTTTAAAAAGGTTGATATTGACACTTTCAAAGTCGAAATTCACACTTTCTTAGTCCAAAATTTGCCTAATATGTCCAAATTTAATGAAATTGGCGTTTTAAAGTCTTGGGGTTGATCTTGGATGTATTGTACCTTCAGTAAGTTTTTGTACTGTAACTGTCTAGACTTATTCTTCATCACCTTATCTCTCTCTCTCAGGTATGTGAATACCCTTAGGTAAGGGTTAGTTATTTGTTCCATTTGTTGACTTGCCTCTGAGAGGCAAAGTCTGATTTGAAAGTTAAATTATGAGTATAAGGAAGGTTCCAACTCATCAAGTAAGTCATCAGACCTATTTCTTTTGTGTTGTTAGTTAGATCTCTTGTTGTTGCTATCTTTCAGTCTATTTTTTTAATTAGTTTACTTTATTATTGATGTTGCTCTACTACTAAATTTATTTATGTAGTATCTATAGTTCAAGCCCTAACTTTAACACAATGATCCTTAATTATTGTTAAAGTTGAAAGAGATGAAAATTATATCTTAAATTTAACATGGTATCAGATCTTAGGGTTTGTAGCTAAATCTTCTTTGCATCCTAACTGAGTCTACATATATCCTTAGGTAAGGGTTTGAGCATTAACCAAATTGACTCAGGGGTTTCTTGGAAAATCTTATCAAGTTGGCAATGAGGATGTGAATATGGCTTGTTCTTCAGTTAAGTTAGAATATGGGCTTGAAGGAGCCTCAAATTCAATGCATGGAAGGCTAGGGTTTTGAATATCCTAGAGAAGAGTGACTTGGATGATTTCGTTATTAGGGTTGTGGAAGAGCCCAGAACAAATCAAGGAAGAGAGGTACTTAAGAAGAAGCAATACAAGGCAAAGGGAGTCATATTTGACTCAGTTGAAGACAATTTGATGCTATTAATATCTCCTCTAAGGACATCTAAAGAAGGTTTTGATGCCATAGAAAATATCTATGAGCATAAGGCCCCTACTCATATGAGGGTTTTGAAAAAGCAAATTCGTTCATTGAATATGGAGGAGAAGGAGTCAATTTCCTCTTTATCATCAAAGATCTCTCAGATAAGATATCATCTCATGGCCATTGGAGTTGCAGTAGATGATGATGACCTTATGCAGACAACAGTATATGGTCTTCTTGTGTCTTGGGAGACATTTCTGGCAGCAATAAATGGAAGAGATATTCAACCAAGTTTCGATAGGTTATGGCATGATTATTTAGAAGAGGAAGGTAGGATCCAGAGCAAATCTAGGCCTCCCACTGAAAACGATGATGCTCTTGCTGCCAAGACAAAGAAGGGAATAAGATTTCATCAGCACAAAGGCAAAGGAAAGAAACCTCAGGGTAATCATTTTAATATGTCAAAGATAAGGTACTATAACTGCATCCAGTTTGGTCATTTTGAAAAAGACTATAATAAACATCCTAACAAGAAATGGCATATAGGAAAGTATCATGCTCCAGCTGTTACAGAATAAGAATAGCCACACAAAAAAAACTAAGGCTGAAACCAAAGAACGAGATCAAAGGGAATGCTACTTGGTTTCAGCACTCTCAGGTTCCATCTCCAACTTGTCAAATTCCTAGTGGATATATAGTGGAGCCTCCAAGCATATGATTGGATTCAAGAAGGATTTTGCATATTACAAGGCCAATAATTTCAATGTGAAAGTGGAACTGAGAGATAGTGGTACCTATTCCATAAAAGGAGTTGGATCAACCTCCCTTCAGCCTGATTCAGGTATGTTTATTCACATTGAGGAAATTTTACATGTTCCTAGATTAAAGAAGAATGTTCTTTCAGTTGCAGTTCTAGAAGACAAGGGGTTCACACTAGCCTTCTCAGGAGAAAAGGCCCTTATGTGGCCTGAGGATGGAAACATGAGTTCAACCATTGTGATTGGTGTCTGTGAAGGAAACCTTTATAAGCTTTCAAGACATGTTATTCAAGCTCTAGAACCTTGTGAACTATGGCACAAGAGGATGGTCATAGATAATGGAGGAGAGGTTGAATCTCATAAGGTTGATGACCCATTTCAAGATTCAAAGATCAAGAGGGATCCAACCATGCTATACAATCCCCAACAAGACGAAATTGCAAAAAGGAAAATTAGGGATGTGATACTTAATGAGGAAGTTGTTTCTCATCACTTCAAAAAGCCTCCTAGTGATATAGACATGTAAGTGCAAGAAGCACCAGCTTCATTGAGCCCAATCCATGGGTCATCTCTTTCAGATGAGCAGAGGGAGGAGGTCAGGGAGCTTTTAGTTGATCCCATTAAGGATCCTATTGAGAGGCTTCAAGGGTGGTCTAGTTTGATATATCAGATGAGCCACATCACTAATTCATAATCCTCTACTTATGAGGAGGTAGCCAAACATCGGGTTTGGAAAGGTGCTATGACAGAATACCTCCATTAATAATTGAAAATGATATGTGGAAAGTGGTTCTCAGACCACAAAGGAATTCAGTTAGAACTTCCAAATGGATCTATCAGATCAAGCTTCCTACTGACATCAAGAGTTGTTTGAAGCTCTCATAAAATCTTGTGTTCTATAACAGGTCAAAACACATCGAGAGAAAGTGTCACTATGTCAAGGACATGGTGCAAATAAATGCCAGTAGGATTTAGTATGTTCTACAGATATATACTAGATTATCGATGTGTTGACTAAGCCTCTTTCCATGACGAAGTTTATGTATTTCTGAGACAAGCTTAGTGAGAATCATCTCTTGATGAAAGGCAGTGTTAAAGCTAATGCAGCTATGAGAGCCATTCTCTGGGAGGATCGCACCCTGGTCAGTTAACTAGGAAGTGTAAATCCCTAGTAGGTATCTAGGACCCCCAACAATCTACTAGGGTTCTTGGTCTGGGACCAAGCAGGTCAGAGCCATGGAAAAGTTCCTAGCATGTGGCTAGGCACCCTATTTGTCTCTAGGGAATTTTGTTCAGGGAACATAAATTTTCTTGGTCATGAGGACTAAGCAGATCCTGCAGGAAGAGACATAGACATCCTGGTTTGGGACCAAGCAGGTCCTATAGGTGTATTCATGGTCAATTAACCAAGTGGTCTTGGTAATTTAACCAAGATGATGATGTGTGATGTCCTCCTCTCCTATGTCTTTGAGATGGTTGAGCTAGGTTGTCTCCTCAAGGGACTGGCCACCCCTTGTTGGAGTCATTGGCATTTGAACTTTGGAGTATTCAGGAGGATTAGAGGACCACATCATCTAGTTTGGACCTTCATTATATGGTGATGATAAAACTTCCAGTTATTGTATGGAACACTTGTGGACCACATACTTTGAGAGAGAGAGATAAAAGGTTGTTTTCCCTTCCTTGTGGTTAGCTTTTTTTTTTTACTTAGGGTTAGAAGGTTTGTCTTCCCACCTTATTGTTACACCTAACACCTCTTATTGACTTAAAGGTTAACCGTGTGTTGGCTTAGTCTTGTGTTGACCCCTCCCTTGTTGTTCCTATGTGCTAGCGCCCCCTCTTAGGTGTGTCTTCCTACCCTTACTTTACCCTCTCCTAAGGCATTTTAATAATAATTTATTTTTTATGTGTGGGGAACCTTCCTAAAAGGAAGGACGTTTTGACTTTATTTAAGTTACCCTAAATTTAATGAAGGATTAGAAGGAAGATCCTTCTAGAAGTCATTTAAAGTTATAAATAGATTTTCAAGATCTCATCATGAGATCATCTTGTAGAGGAGATATGAGATCTGATTTGCTTATTACTGCTCAAGGTTTTTGGTACACTGATTTAGCTTGAGATGAGGGTTTCACTGTTGCTAGGAAGGGTTTCGCTGCTTGTTTCAGGGTTCCACTGCTACTAGGAAGGGTGTCAATTCTTGTTTGAGGGTTCCACTACTGATAGAAAGGGTGTCACTGCTTTTGTGAGGGTTCCTTAGCCTACTAGAAGGTTGCCACTATTTGTTTGAAGCCTATTAGGGTTGTTGTCCACCTTGTTGAGGTTTCCTTGAGGTTTTCGTGACCCTGTTAAGGCATGTTAAGGCATGTTTAGGCATGCTTGAGGCTGCTTCTACCACTTATGATATTATCGCTAGCTGATAGGGTCTTTGTGAGGGTGTCGCTGCCATTTGTGAGGGTGCCACTACTTTTGTGAGAATGTCACTGTCTTGTTTGAAGTTGCCATTGTTTGTTGAGGTCTATTGTGAGTATTTTGGGAGAAACCATCCACTACTGTGAGGGTGCTAAGGGATGTTGTTCACTACTGTGAGGGTTTTAAGGCCGTCATCCTCTGTTGTTGTATATTTGGGGCTGCCATTCATAGTTGAACACTTGTTTCCTGTTTTGGTTAAAGTCTTGTGGTTTATATTGGATTTATTGTAACTATCTAAACTTATTATTCATCACCCTATCTCTCTATCTCGGGTATGTGAATACCCTTAGGTAAGAGTCAGTTATGTGTTCTATTTGTTGACTTGCCTCTGAGAGGCAAAGTCTAATCTGAAAGTTAAATTATGAGTATAAGGAAGGTTCCAACTCATCAAGTAAGTCATCCAACCTATTTATTTTGTGTTGTTAGTTAAATCTCTTACCACTGCTATCTTTTAGTCTAATTTTTTTTTTTTTTTTATAATTAGTTTACTTTATTAATACTATTGCTCAACTGTTAAATTGTATTTCTGTAGTGTCTATAGTTGTTAATTTTTTTGTTTCAAACCCTAACTTTAACACTGTGATCCTTAATTATTGTTAAAGTTGAAAGAGATGAAAATTATATCTTAAATTTAATAGGCCACACGAATAACTATCGCCCCACGCATTAGTACTAGTTATTTAAGTACATATTGTATGATGATTGTGCATAATGTGTGTTGTTATGTATGTCTTACATGGAGATATGAAATGGGGATGATGCAACTTCGGGATGAAGTTTTTTGAAGGGGGAGTGTATGTAATGCCTCAACTTGCAAATTATATATATATAAGACAAATAATCATAAATAGAGTAATAGTTAGGCACATACTTAATTTTAAAATGAGATTTATTAAGCTCAAGTGGGATTAGTGCATGGATGACAAGTGTCATCCATGTAGAAAAAACCATATTTTAATAATAAGGAAAATGAGATTTTAAGTGGGAGAGGACTTTATGGGGGATTCTTCTCCACCTTTGGACTTGGATTTTTTTAGAGGGTCATATTGCTGCAAGAGTCTATTGTCAGGGTTACCTTCTAGTGGTGAGGAGGAGTTGAGGGGAAGTAGAGTACATATTTACTTGATTCTAAGGGAGGTAAGAAGATTGTGTTTGGGATAGTTTTACTGATTGAGGGCTTGGGGGATCTCAGTCTTTGACTGGGAGGTAGGTTGGGTGGACAGTTGTCCCCCGCACATTATTTCATGTCAATGTCGTTGTTGCTACTGGTATGGGCCTATTGTACATTCATGTAAGTCAAGTTTTTCTTACTTCATTTCCATGTATGTTTCCTTGAGTTTCTTCTATTTAAGGTACTTTTACTCACAATTTAAGTTATTTGTAAATCGATGTGTTTTGTGTTGTATTGTGGAATCTAGCGGTGATATTAGTGATGAATTTTTTATTTGTCTATCTTTAAGTAGTTTTATATTTAGGGATTATATGATGCATGACACATGTTTCCTACAATTCATGAATAATATTTTCAATTGCATTTGTTTTTGCAAAAGGGTGTTTATAAGGATGCACATTTGGTGGTTGGCTACATTGAATTAATAAAATTCCATGATCATGCTATCCCCGTGAAGGGTTAACAAGTAAATATCTCAAATACCTGACAATGTTTGTTCAAAACCTATTGAAATTTCTGGTGGATTTCTTATGCGGGGCTATCTATAACCTGTATGGCATTGAATTTGGAAATAATATCATAGTGGCCTTTCTTTAATAACTTCTCCATATGTTGAGAGTTTATGATTTCGGAGGATCTCAACTGAAGCCCTTTGAGAGTGTGTATGAGCCTCTTTAGTAAAGTTCGTGTATAATTCCTTGAAATCCATGGTGACTAGCCCCAAGGTGCATAACCATTCTTCCCCCCAAAAATATATCACTACCTCCCATATCTATGGAAAACATATGAGTTTTGAGATGATAGTCCCCATATGAGTTTTGAGATGATAGTCCCCTAGTTGGAGTTTCATATTTCCACATATGCCTATGCATTTCATCATACCTCCATTGCTTATCATAATTTGAATGTTTTGCACCAAGTGGACATAACAATGGGATTCGTCAACTACATGCTTGTGAATAAAATTGTGGGTGTAGTCCCTATTAACCAAAATAATTAAATTTTTATGCTTAATGTAGCCAAGAAGTTTCAAGGTTTGAGGAGTGGAAATGCCCTATAAATCATGAAGGGGGATTAAAGGTTCTTCTTGATGAACTTTTGGCTCCATGTTTTCCTAGATGATAGGGTCATTGTTGGCTACCTTTAACTCAAGGGTAGCTTCCATATTGATTTCTTCTTATTTGGCGGAAGGGGTGGCATCAATTTGAAGTAATTTACGTTGTTTGCATTTATAACTTGGGACATATTTTTCATCACAATTATAACAGAGTTTGCACCATTGATGCTTTGCCAATTCTGTTGGAGACAATCATTGGACATTTAGGGGTTAAGCAGGCAAGTGTTTGGGGAAGTGGCCTATGAGGGGTGGGTATGGGGCACAAAAGGGTGTCTTTTGACTTGTGCAATGATTATTTTATTTACTTATCAAGCTCACTAAGAGGCCTCCAACCAAATAGTGTGTTTTTGCATCCTTACTTCATGTCCCTAAAGCCATTAATGAAGTACTCTTTATAAAAAGAATCAAAATTAGTTAAGCCAAAAGAAAAAATGAAATGTTAACATTTAGTTATCATTTTAGATTATTCATTTTTTGGGTGATGATGCATGGCATGACAACCAAATCCTAACTCCTCTAACCAAGCCCGTTTAGTTATCATTTTAGGCGATCCATGCTTTTTTTGGATGAGCTCACTAAGAGGCATGCAACCAGATAATGGGTTTATGTATCCTTACTCCATGTGCTCCAATATCCTCCTTGAGACAATTAATGAAATTTTCTTTATAAAAAGAATCAAAATTAGTCAAAAAATAAAAAATGAAATGTTAACATTTAAATACCATTTTCGCTAATTCATTTTTTGGATGATGATGCATGGGAAAAAAACCAATCCTAACTCCTCTAACTCCATTGAGTGTCTTCATAATGACCATTAAAAATAGGTAGATGTAGAATTCATATTATCCTAAGGAGACCAATAATGAACACCATAAGCATTTAAGTGATTCATTTTTTAGTAATAATGTATGATATGACAACAAAAATCTTAACTTCATTGTCTCTTATGTGAGCTAGTTAAGTGAGTTAATTTGAGTAGTTTGAGCTTCATATAAGAAGTTTCAAATTCTCTCTTAGATCAAATAACATAAGAAACACCAAAAAATATACAATAAAAAATATATAAAAAAAATAACTGCTTATGATAATATAAAAAGATAATATATACATGTAAATTAAAAAAGAAAAGTGTGACCACATCATTGAATTGCTTCGGGGACTCAATGATTGTTATATTGGATCAAACAGATACAAGAATGCAGATATTTGCGGCTGGTGAATATACTCTCATCCATTAGGATGATCCTTTTGCGGTTTGACAATATTTCTTGCCGGCATGTTTACAGGAATAACAACAAAGAAGCGGACACCGCATCCAAGGAGGGGCTCTTGAGGGACATTGGCACATGGCATGTAAAAGAAATTTTAAATGGCCGAACACAGACTTACTATCATAGGCCATTTATAGAGAACCTTTGAATTATATCAGCGCATTATCTATGATATAGTTCCTGCTTTTTGATACACTGTAATAGCTTATTAGTACTCTACTGTTTTTTCTTATTGTGACGAAGTTCATAAACACAGACAGAAATATTTTATGAGTTATGCCTTACAGGGCTGATCTACTTATCTATTCAGCATCATAGTATGCTCATGTATGTAACCTGAAAGAAGACATAATAGTTCCATCATAAGAACATATGATCTTGAAGAATTCACTATTTATGGTGAACCTACAGAATGTAATTTTGATCTCTACAGATGAATGAAATTACGCTTTTTTTTCTTGGAAAAAAAAAACTATTTATGAATCCAATAAACAACATAATCAACACCAACAAATATACACTAAATAACATTCACAAAATTAAATTAAGAGAAATGAAAAAACTTAAAAACTTTCCTTTATAAAATAACCAATTGTGATAATATATATATATATAAAAGAAGAAGTGTAACCACATAAAACCATTTGTCTCCTTCAATCATTTTGAGTGCTAAAAACAACATAGTACAATGTAAAAGCTCGGAGCATTAATACACGTGTACATTCATAATGGAGAAGTTATAAATTCAAACATAAAACCCTAATAAACCCTTCAATATATACAAGGGAAGGCTCTTTAAATAAGTGAATTTTCAATCAAATGTGATTTGAGGGATTATCACCAAATGTTAGGGCTCTAAAAAATTAATGGCGTAAATCCTTCAAAACACCTAACATATTATTTGTTGTTAATGTGAGTTTTTGAAGCCTTATAAACTCATCTTTAAACCAATCCAATAATTCTATTCAATATTTCTTTAGACAAACAATGTTAGAACTGCTCAATACCTTACCTTTTTAGGTAAATCATATTAAAATAAAGAGTGTTAAAAATTTTGAAATTTGTTTATATATAACAACTTCATTATAAAAAATGTTATATATCAAAATTTAATTATAAATATTTATTGTATTTTTTTATAAAAATGAAATTCTTACTTTTTTAACTAAATCATATTAAAATAAAAAATGTTAAAAATTTTGAAATTTGTTTATATATAACAACTTCACTATAAAAAAATGTTATATATCAAAATTTAATTATAGATATTTATTGTGTTTTTTTATAAAAATGAAATTTTGCATCTTTTCATAATTTTAAATTCAAAATTATTTGGTATTGTTAGCCTAAATCATGGTGGAAATGAATTTAATATCTTCAAAAACTTTTTGGACACCCAAAATTCTAGAATTTGACAATTGTAATTCCCCAAAAATTCATCTATTCCAACTCAAATCATAGAATTTTTAGACTAGACTCGTCTAATCTATCTCAAAATAAATAAATAAAAATCTTATGATAAAAATAGATCCCCATTTGAATAAAAAGCTTCCTTACAAAAATACATTACTAAAAATTATAAGTGAACTTCAAATATTTACTTAAAAAACCACATATACTAGAAAATATAGGTGAACTTCACATATTTACTTAAAAAAAACCACATATTCTTGACATTTTCATCTTCAAGAAAACTTTATTATGATAAATGACCTACTTTATTATGATAAATGACCTCAAGCTAGATATTAGGTATTCATTCACAAAAATCTACAACACATAATTTATATTGAAATTTTTTATCTATGAATGACATTTAGTTACATTTTCAATATTTCTATTTATGTTGAAAATGACATAAAGTTCAATATTTCCATCAGTGTTGAAAATGACAAAGTTTAATATTTTTATTTATGTTGAAAATACATAAAGTTCAATATTCCCATCAGTGTTGAAAATGACATAAAGTTCAATATTAGATATTAACTATTGTGTTTAAATCTATACATTCTTTTATTAATGTTGAAAATGACATAAAGTTCAATATTGAAAATGACATAATGTTCAATATTTCCATAATATTGAAAATGACAAAATTTAAAATTTCCATAAATATTGAAAATGACATAAAGCTCAATATCAAATATTAACTATTATTTAAATTTTTATAATATTAATATTATGATATTTTATTATTCCTAAATAACATTAAAATTATGTAATAAATACAGTATTTAAAAATCCACATTATTCCCTACATATTTAACAAATTATTACTTTCTAACTCTGACGCTTCAATATTGTCCTCCATATTAACCCCTGAGTGAAGCTTCAATATTGTCCTCCTTATTAACCCCTGAGCGGTGAAATAAGATCAAATAACTTTGCTTTTGCAGCGCGAAAGCTTCCAATGTTAATTTTTTTATAGTCGTTAAAATAAGATGCACAAACATGGAAAAAATCTTTAATAAATCTACATCATCATGAGGTTTATTCAATCAACTTTGACCATCAAAATGGCCATGAGAAGGTAAAGCTATGCAAAAGCATAATATATAATGAGATTCTAAACACATCAAATTGATATAACCAGCAAACTCTAACATGACACTGATTTTAGTAAAAAAAATAAAAGCTGACATTACATAATATATAATGAGATTCTAAACACATCAAATTGAGATAACCAGCAAACTCTAACATGAAATTGATATAACCAGCAAACTCTAACATGAAACTGATTTTAGTAAAAAAAAATAAAAGCTGACATTACATAATAGAACTCAGTGAAGGCATGCAAGAGCCTGATATAGGATGGAATCTACAAACATCAAAATTACAAGAAGCAAACTGAAACATGGCATTGATTATACTATAATTTAACCAACAAGAACCAACATGCAAAATGAAAAGTAGCAGTAGTCTGTCAGAGACTAGTAGCAGACTAGTAGCAGAGTAGTCTGTCAGAGACTAGTAGCAGACTAGTCTGTCAGAGACTAGTAGTCTGTAGCAGAGTAGTCTGTCAGAGACTAGTAGCTGAAAGGTTAAGAAAAGTTAAATACACAAATTTCTAAGAAAAGTTAAATGCACAAATTTTATAGCACAGATAGATCCATGGAGAATTTAACCGACTCTGCAATTTTTATTAAGTATTCCCACTGACCTAAAAATAACATACTCTCAATAGAAGAAATAGATCTGAACGAAAAATAACATACTCTCAATAGAAGAAATAGATCCATGGAAGTACAAGCTCAATCAAAGCATGCATCTGCATGCAGCTTACCTAATGTACTCCACCACTCAAATGATTCTAACGATGTCAATCTAATCTAGCTGAATTGAAAAACAAACTAATCACTACAGCTGAACTATGAAATAGAAAGCCTGCAGAGTTCAAAAATGCTTGTTGCTTGGCTATGCCTTAGCTGGTCCATTGGGATTTACTTCAGATTCTGCAGCATGGTTGGCAGTGGGATTAAGCTCATCCCAAGCCTCAATCCAAGTGACCATGGCATCTGCCAACTTATGGAAATATGGATCTATTTTGCCAAGGCTGTCCCTTACCTGCTTTGACAACTCAATGTAACATTGCTGGACAGAGGTACATTCCTTTGAAAGTTTAGCAGATTGGAAAAATGGAATGATGTCCTCTTGCCAAAATATTCCCTTGTACTCTTTCTTCAAATTAACAAAGGGGTTACTGGCCTTGCTGTGCCAAATATATGGCAGCCCTGTCTTCACTCCCAACCCCAAGTGGTCACAGATCACCTTGATACACCATCCTGCCCACATATCGTCATAGCGACCAATAGGCTGGCCATCACCCATCAAGCCAAAATACATTGCAGGGCCAATCAAGTCCCTATTGAAGGCCAAATTCATCCCACACATAGGAAACAGAGTACCCTTTGGAATTGTCAAAACTGCATCAACATACTTGGTGTTGCGCTCCATGGGCTTGACAAGCTGAGTTGGGGCATCATAATCAGGAATATTCATCCAGAGGCCATGAGAAACCGCAGTGGGTGTTCCATGGCGAAGGCTGAAAGGGTACCCACGAACAAAATCTGCTCCCTCTCTGTATGGATCATACAGTGTATTGAAAAATAATGGGGTTGAAGGGGAGAGCAAATTCGTAATGTGCTGCCGGAGAGCATTGATGTCGTTGCCAGAGGGATCCTTGGCAACAAAGCAATCATCATCAATTGTGAAGATATATTTCTTCTTGGAGACCATGTAACCGAAGCAGCGGCAAGCACTGTCCTTGAAGGAGATGCAGGAGGCTTTGGGGCCGAGGATCCTGTTGATATCGTTTCTGTTGTAGAGTTCGTAATCGAAACCCTCGGGCACGCTGATGGTCTTAGATGGATCCCCATCCTGCACAATGATGAGATGATAGGGCTCAAAGAATGGCCTCCACATTTCCAGAAAATCCAAGCTCCGGATCGTGGGTATCACTATGTCCAGATCGTCCTTCAAGATGGGGATGGCAGCACTAGGACCTGCCATTGTTGCTTCTTGGGCGGATGGAAATAGATCTGGATCAGCTGAACGAAGTGCCAAGCAGGGAGCAAAGAAAGAAAATGAATCACCGCAGCACTTATTCTTCTACAGGGGGGAATTACTTTCCCTTCTCTCAGATTTGATTTGGTTAAGAGGTTGTATATGCTCCCATATATATATGGAGGAGCAGTACCAGGCAACGGAATAGTCAAAGAGATTTGTTACATGGAAAATCATGCTCTTGCCCCAGTTTCCCCAAAGGCTCCTCGCAGTTCGGGATTGCCAGCTCGCTTCCATTAAGAGAGCGGTGCCACTTCTAAGATCTCGTACAACGTGCCAGATCTTTGTACATTAGATGAAGGGTTAATAGGACCCGTGAGGGGCTTTTACCAACTTTCTACGTGTCAGATCTTGCCATAAGATTTTTACTTACATTTTCTATTTTGTATTTCAAATTGTAATTTTCAAAGTGGGAATAAAATGTTTAAGTATTGGTCCTTAATGTTAAGAAGTTTAATTTTAAAAAGAAAAACATAAAGTGCATTTACGCTTTAGGTAAATGTATTACATTTACAATGCTATTAAATTAAATTTGAAAAAAAACAAGAATTTGATTAATAATATTAAAAGATATTTTGGTTACGAGGTAAAACCGTAAGGGGTTGAAACGGCTCTTTAGGTAATGGATTAAGACTAAAATAGGTCAGCGATGGTTATCCTCATTGCAACAACTAAGTTACTATAGGTTTTGCCATTTCCGCAAAAAATGAGAAATAAAAACCATTGTAATAAAATAAAATAGTGTAAACTATCTTGACTCCAATATATAAGCACCCAATGGCTTGTGTTTCAATCTATTAGATTTGGGTTAAGAGGGCTAGTTGTTGGTTTTTAGTTTTCCATTGGTGAAGATATGGTAGCCCCATGATCTAATAGAAGGGGGCAATTCATTGCATATTGAGGTTATCGACATGAAGTCCTTTAAAGTGCTAAGCATTTGTGTCACTACCTCAAACATTAGCCTTGTAGTTTTAATAGTAGTGTGCACCTTGAAAACTCATTCCATGGTACGTCTACAATGTTGATAAAAATTGAACACTAAGCATTGTAATAATTACCAGCATAGATCCATCTTAAACCTGTATCTATCAAGCACCGAGAGGGATCCAATTTCTTGAGGTATCCGGGTTTAAGTTTTAAGTTTTTATTTTATAAACGAACATCTATTTTTTAATTACTTTTCATAATATTTTATTTCATGAACCAACATGGATTTTTTTTAAATATATGAGATTTTGGTGAAACCCCAGCCGCAACGATTCTGAGTAACCCTATATGGTCATCAAGGGTGGGGAGGGTGGACTAGCTCCCTCCTACAAGGAAGTGTTGAACTAACATAGAGGAAGAGGCATTAGCCCCACGAGAAAAAAACCCCAAAACTTGAACAAGCCGGTGGATGAAGGATCGCAGATGGATTTGGGAGGAGCGAGAAAAAACAATGCAATTCCTTCAGCGAAAAATACAAGCAAGGTGGGATCAAAACTAGGAGCGGATCGAAGCCTCTAAAGGATTGGCAGTTATTCCCCGTTGCATGGTCACCTCAACCAATATTGGAAATTATATTCAATATGTGCGAGATCGCGGTGTTGTTGGAAATTTTATGGGGTTTTGGTCCACAGAAAGAGCTCTTGACGACTAGATCACGACTATATGGAAACCAAGCAGGCACATTGAGCTAAAAATTCAATCCAAAGATTTTTTATTGTTATTTTAAATAGTTTGGAAGATAAGGTTAAGGTGGTGGACAACAACCCGTATTTCTTCAACTTTGCAGGGTTATTTTTGAAAGATTGGAAGGAATGCTTTACCCCAAAATAGGAGGATTTCTCAAAAGCACTGGTGTGGATTCGATTGTATTCCCCACCTCACGAGTTCCAGGATGGAGAAATATTGGAAGGTATTAGCAACACGTTAGGCTCATTTATCAAGACTGCAGAGGCAACAAAACAAGGGAAATATAGATTTTATGCTAGAATCTGTGTGTATATGGATATCACCATGGTTTTTCCTAAATCAATATGCTTAAGTTACCAGGATAGCGAATGGATTCAAATAGTGGACTATGAGCATGTTCCGTTCAAATGTTGCACATGTCATGAGCACATAAATATGTTTCACGATTTCCCATTAAATTGATGCCTCACAAGTGGTAAGATAGGAGCTCGAGAGCATTCAGAAGGATTTAGGACCATCCCTACTAGGGGAAACCAGGGATTCTTGAAACAATCACAATCAAGCGTTGGACCTGATCCACAATCAAATAATCTATTTGAAGCTCTATCTACTCATGAGGGATCAAAAGAGAACTTGTAGAGTCTAGAGGACGGATAACGACAAATTAACCAATAAAACACCTCCCTTGATTTGTTGCTACCAAATGGAGGTAAAAGGAGATGATTGCAGGATCTGCCAAAATTGATAGGAGAGCTCGGCCTAGATCAGACATGTATAGCCAAAGAAGAAAGGACCATCTTTAAGGAAAATGAGGACATGGATCTAGGATACCTTAACATCTAGGACATTCTAATAGCATGCAAAAAGCAAGATGTCCAAACCATTCTAGAGAAACATCAAGATCTACTCTAGGAAGAACTAGCAGAAGCTAGAATAAAATCAACATAAACAAAACCGGGAGGCACTACAAGTCGCTCATTATTGGGAGTCAGAAACAATCCCCCCCTAAGATCACCAAAGGATTCCAAAGAAAGACAAAGAGAGAGGAAGGAAAACTAAGTAGCATTCTTTAAAAGAACTAGGAAAAAAAATTGATAGACTCATGGTTGTGTGAAATGGTGGATACAAGGTACTTCTCTCTTTCTCAAAATAGTTAACCATGAAAATTTTGTCATGGAATATTAGAGGTCTTAACAGTAGGAGTAAGTAGAGAATGTTAAGAATTAAGATTCATTCAAAAATGCCTAATGTTCTCATGTTACAAGAAACGAAATGTGATCATGGTGTTTAGCTTGAGAGAGTAGATCAATATGTATGGAAGAATGCTCAGGTTATAATAGTATATTCCAAAGGAATGACTGAGGGTCTTGCAATCATGTGGGATCCCCTAGTAATAAGAATGGAGGACTTCTTAGCTAGTCCAAGAATTATTTCGACCTCCTTCATTCTTTTAGAAACAGAGGATAAATGAATTATAACCAATGTGTATGGCCAATCTGTTAAAGTTACAACATCATGAGTAATTCTCCAAGTCAATCTTGTGTGTCAATATTGAGCCTTATGTGTCAAGGTAGTTCCTTATAGGAGCCTGAGTTGGACTCAGGAAACCTAGAGAAGAATCTTGAGTTGGACTCATGAATGGTTAAGCTTCATGTGTTGAGGCAAGTGCTTTGTATATCAAAGTGATGATATTGTAAAGTCTTGCTAGTCAAGGATAAGGTCTTATTTTTCAAGACAAATCCTCATGTGTTGAGGTGGTGCCTCATGTGTTGAGGTGATGCTTTGCATGTCTAAGCATGTATGGTGTGTGATGTACTACTAACCATGGTTGAGCTATTAAGTCTCCCCTAGGGACTTCCCACCCCTAGAGTGAATTACTTTAGTATATAACCACTTGGAACGATAGTAGGAGAATATGATCACATCATTGGGAAAGTCTCCTTAGTAGATTTGATATGATAATTAAGCTGACACATGTGGACCATGCAGATAAGACAAGAGATAAATATAAGATGTGATAAGATATGAGAGAATTCAAATTGCACATAAAATAATTAATTAATAGAGAATTTGAATTGCTAAACATCAGTGAATACTTCAGCAAATCAAAAGAGAACTCAAATTTATCACTACAATGATGTTAACAAGAAAGAATCAGTTAAAGAGAGTTAACTATGTGATAACAAAGAAATTATTGTTAACTAAGTGTTATTGCATGACGACAGTTATGTTAAGCTAAAATACGACAAGAAAGATTAATTAAAGAGAGCTAACTAAGTGATAATAAAGAAAATCTAGTTAATTAAGTGTTATTGCATGACGACACTTATGTTAAACTAAAATACAACACTTGAGTTGCGACACTTGCATGAAGACACTTAAGTTAGCAACCTAACTAAGTGGGAAATATTTTAGTCAAGGGGCTAGTTCATCCCAAGACTTAGTTTAGTGAGTTAATGCACTACATGAGAAGTGGGGAGCTCTTCTTCATACAAGATTGATACATCCAGATGGAGGGCAAGTTCATCACGAAGTCAGAAGATAAAAATAGAAGCCGATGCATGTGAAGAATGTATAAATATGTTATATAGGATTGATGAATTCAATGTGAAGTGAATTCTCTTCTCCCTTGAAGGCAAGGCATTTATCTTTGTGCAAGATATTATTCCAAGTCTCTCTTCTTTATCTTTCTCTTGATTTGTAACTGCACCGGGGGTGCTTGATGTAAAATACATTCTCTGCTATCTATCAATATACTAAGGAAGGTTTTGTTGGGGTTTTCTCCCTCAAGTCATAGAGGGTTTCCCCAGATTAAATTCATGTGTCGAATGTGATTGATTATGTGTATCATTGTGATTTGATTTCAAGTACTATTGCATTTTTGAATTAAAGATAAAAAAATTAACATGGTATCAAATCTTAGGGCTTGAAAGAGCTAAGTTCAGCAATCAAGCTTGAGCCTATGTAGATCCTGAGTGTGCACAGTACTTGAAGAATTATGGCTTCAATCTCAGTAAGACCAGATTACCATCTTGAAGGAACTTTGAAATTCAATACTTGGAAGGCCAGGATCCTGGATATCCTAGAAGAGCATGATTTGGATGGATATGTATCCAGTATTATTGAAGTGCCTACTTCTAATGCAGGGCACATTACCTTCAAGAAGAATCAAAGCAAAGCAAAGAGAATCATTTATGATTTCGTGAAATAAAACTTGATGCCCGTGATCACTCCATTGAAGACCACAAAGGAATGCTTCGACACTTTGTTAAATCTTTATGAGAAGAAGGTTACCATTCAAAAGAGAGAATTGAAGAACAAGCTTTGCAATATGAAGATGGAAAAGGAAGAAGTTGTGGCTTCTTTCTTCACAAACATCTCTTAAGTAAGAGATCAACTCATGAACATTGGTGTGACGATTGATGATGATGATCTCATACAGACCTCTGTCAATGGCCTTTGATCTTCATGGGAGGCATTATTGGATGCAGTAAATGGTCAAGAAGTGCAACCTAACTTTGAGAGACTTTGGCATGATTTCCTACAAGAAGAAGGGAGAATCCAGGGAAAGTATACTGCCTCCAAGAAGAGAACCTTGCTCTTGCGACACAGATGAAAAGAGGTAATAAAGCTCACAATAAATTCTCTCATCAAAAGAGAATGATTTCAAGAACTTTGATAGGTCTAAAGTTAAATGTTCAATTCCAATAAGAACGGCCATTATGCAAGAGAATGTTGTGTAAAGAAAAGAGGAAAATCCAAGGGTAGGTTTCATGCTTCTACTACTACATAAGATGAACCTATAAGAAAGAATTCATCTGATAATCAAGAGACAAAGAAGGAGTACTATCTTGTCTCATCCCTTTTTGGACCCATTACCACTAGTGCTGAGACATGACTGGTAGACATTGGTGCATCCAAGCACATTACTATGTTAGTTTTTTTTTCAGAATTTACTTCAATCTGATCTAGGATCTTAACTGAGAGAACAACATGTGCAGCATATCTACAGCATATCAATCATGGGCATAATAATGCAAGCACACAAGAGACAATAGACACACAGAGTTTCACTAGGGAAAACCATAAAGGTGAAAAACCCCACAACTTCCTCAGAGATAGATAGAGCAATGATACAACCCAAGCATAAGAGATATACTTCTAGCATCAGCTTCTCCTCCTCCACTAGTGTGCCATTCTCCAATGAGTGTAAGAGTGAGTAAGTGAATGATCAAATAGAGTGCCTCCCGCACTCTATTTATACATGACATGACTTGCCTAATAACCTTTACTAAGTCGGCCTCAACTTAACCACATAACATAATGCTGATAGGGCTGACCCCCAATAGGGTGGTCTAATAACCCTTTAACCCACATGACTTATACAGGGCCAACCCCAACAAGGTGGTCTAATAACCCATCAAGTATAAGTTACGACACTTACAATATAAATGACGACACTTCCGTATAGAGGAATAATAACATCTCTATAGGAATACAAACACTTCCGTATAGAGGAATAATAACATCTCTATAGGAATACAGTATACATATATGAAATACATTCCAAAGTTACAAATACATCAACACTCCCTCTTAACTAGGAAGGTATTTCTCGACATAGATCTGCTAGCACAAGTCTTCTTCTCTGGATCAATGTCACTGGATCATCGTCATTGAATCATCGTCATCGTCACTGCTACTGTTATCTCAATCAATCTATGAATCTACTTGTCATAGGAAGTTCTACAGAGCTAGTCCTTTTTCATACTGGATGTAGGCCTACCACCTGCAGGTCTTCATCACTGGCCATACTGTGGAATCCTTAGGACTTATTACGTGCATCACAAAACCTCGCAAGATCATCCCAAGATATCACGCGCACACAGCTCTACCTATCAGATCTCCTAGGGACATATTATATGTGACCTCACCACAAAACCTCGCAAGAGCATCCCAGGCTATTATGAGCACATAGCTCTACCTATCGGATCTCCCAGGGACATATTACATGTGGTCACCACAAAACCTCGCAAGAGCATCCCAGGACTTATTACGGGAACACATCCCAACCTATCGGATCTCCCAGGGCCATATTACATTTGGTCATGGAAAAACCTCACAAGAGCTTCCCAAGACTTATTACGGGCACACAACCCAACCTATCGGATCTACTAGGGACATATTATATGCCATAGGACAAAACCTCGCAAGAGCATCCCAGGATTTATTACGGGAACACAACCCAACCTATTGGATCTCCCAGGGCCATATTATATGTCCTCCTAAGCAAAACCTCAAAAGAGCATTTGCCAGATATCCCAGGGCCATATTATATGCCAAAGTCAAAACCTCGAAAGAGTATCTGCAAACCTCCCAAGGCCATATTATATGCTTATATGCATAACCTGTCCATGACCATAGAGTATCATCCTGATATTCACCATATATCATCATGATGTATATCATCACATGATCAACCTGATCATCATCATAGCATCATCCTGATGCATATCATCTGGAGCAACATCCTGAAGCTCATCATCCATGATCATCCTGATCATACAATGCATCCACCTGATGCATATCCGATACATATCACCTGGAGCAACATCCTAAAGCTCATTAACCATGATCATCCTGATCATACAATGCATCCACCTGATGCATATCTGATACATATCATCTGGAGCAACATCCTGAAGCTCATCAACCATGATCATCCAGATCATACAATGCATCCACCTGATGCATACACAGTATCTACCTAATACATATCATCATACATGATCTACCTGATCATACAATGTATCCACCTGATACATATACAAATACATGATCCATCTGATCATCACAAGCATCCAACATGATGCATATACATATACATGATCCAACTGATCATAACAAGCATCCAACATGATGCATATACATATACATGATCCAACTGATCATAACAAGCATCCAACACGATGCATATGCAGAGCAGTAACTAGAGCATCGTCCTGATGCTCATCACACAGCGCTTACATCCATAGCCATGGGAAGGATCCTCCTCTCACCATGCTTGGAATGGCTCCTGCAAATGTGTCCATCACTTCTTCCTCGAAGTGTTGTCAATCTGAAGAATACCAAGCCTCTCTCTGAAGTACTCAAACTTCACTCTGGCTAGTGGTTTCGTCAGCACATCTACAACCTGCTCATCTGTCGCAACATATAGGAGCTTCACTACTCCTCTCTGCACCATATCCCTGATATAGTGATATTTGATCTCAATGTGCTTCGACCTATCATGGAACACTGGGTTCTCAGGCAGCTTCACAGAACTCTGGTTGTCACAATAGATACCAATAACATCCAACGGGAGATCAAATAACTCAGACAGTAGCTTCCTTGGCCATACTGCCTCACAACTAGCCGAACAAACTGCAACATACTTTGCTTCGACTGTACTTAGTGCTACGCACTGCTTCCTGCTAAACCAAGAGATCACACCTGATCCCATGCTGAAGCAACACCCAGAAGCTCTTCCTATCTGCAGCACTGCCTACCCAATCTGAATCAACATAACCCTGCAGGTTAAAATTTTGATTTGCATCATACTTGAGCCCATAATCAATCGTACCCTTTAGGTACCTCAGAATATGCTTTACAGCAACTAGGTTAACACCTATCAGATCCGTCATGAACTGGCTCAATGTGTTCACTGCAAAGCAAATATCTGGTCTCATGTTCGTCAGGTACATCAAGGACCCAATCATCTGACGATACATAGTGACATCAACCGGCTCAGATGAAGCATGACACAGAAGCTTCATATTCGATGCCATAGGTGTGGCCATGGCCTTGCAGTCCATCATCTTGAACCTCTTCAGGATCTCTACTGCATACTTGTCTTGTCCAAGGAAGATTCCATCTGTACTCTGCCACACCTCCATGCCCGGGAAATAGTGCATCATCCCCAAGTCCTTCATCTCGAACTCGGCAGCAAGCTTCCTCTTCGTGTCGGCAATAAATCTATCCTCTCCTGTTACAAACAAGTCATCCACATACAATAAGATTATCACAGAATTTCCTTCCTCAACCTTGTAGTAAAGGTTGGAATCTACTTTACTCTTGGTAAATCCCAAACTGGATAGAAAGCTGTCTATCCTACCATACCAAGTCCTAGCAGCTTGCTTCAATCCATACAAGCCTTTCTTCAACTTGCACACATATGACTCTCTATCATGTGTCTCAAAACCAAGTGGCTACACGACATACACTTCTTCCTCGACTACACCATTCAAGAAATCTATCTTGACATCCATCTGGTGTATCTTCCATTTCATCATTGCAGCCAGAGCAAGTACTGATCTAATGGAAGTGTATCTGGCTATAGGAGCAAAAGTCTCTTCATAGTCTATCCCCTCTTTCTAAGAGAAGCCACGAGCTACAATCCTCGCTTTGTATTTTTCTATGCTACCATTTGCATCATGCTTGATCTTATAAATCCACTTGGAAGTCACAACAGACTTCCCTTCAGGTCTTGGGACTGCATCCCAAATATCATTCTTCATGATCGACTGGTACTCCTCGATCATGGCATTCTTCCCGAATCCTAGGAACTTCAATATCTAACTTTGTTGCTGAACAAATGTTGTAGTCCTTCTTTTGTAGGTGATGGTATACAACCTTTCCTACAAAACAAGTTAAATTGCATTATTAGAAACATCTCATAGTTTTTAGAACAAATTCTTACACATAAATAAATATGTCATACAGTCATGCAATTATCTTAGCCAATGCTTCAATACAACATTTATCCATATCCCATAACTTTCTAGATGCCTTCCAATCTCTACCAAAACATTGTTAAGAGTGTGCACAACTCCCAACATGTCAGCAAAGAGGTTTTATTCTAGATAAGTAGCAATGGAATGTTGTACAGTGCCATAGGCCACTTACCCATCACGTGCATATTAGTAGTATGATGTTCATTAATGCAATTATTCTAATATTCATAATACACACCCTAAGTATAGGAACATAAGCATATACATCATTGAACAATATTATTTAAACAAACAAGTATGCAAGAAATGACAATTCAAATACCTATCTTTGTTTGGTTGTAGGGTGGACTCCCTCTCAATATTTGCTTCCTTGCAGGAACTACTAGAGTGTGCTCCCTCTTGATCTTTTCTTCATGGATTACCTGTCCTTGAACTTATACCCATCCTCGATCAATTATGCATACTTACTAGTATCATCACTGTGTTATCCTCGAGGTCTCATACACAATCATACATTCATTAGTATAATCTCAATCCTATAAAACATTATGATTCTAATTAATCTTAAACATGTATGGTCAAGATCATTTCATACACAGATAATTTATCACAAGCATTAGTAATCAAGGTTTCAGGGAGTACTTCCTTTACTCATGCAAATTCTTATTTGACCATAGGACTCTTCTGGTTAGTCATATCATCGATTAAAGTAAGAAACATAATATGCCTAAACCCATGATTACTCAAACCTATAACTTCATGAATAATCATTATCAATCATACCAAGTATACTTATATAAGAGATCCTATCACAAGGTAGGATTCTAACTTGATATAGGAAAAACATACCTGGATTAATATGTTAGTTGGTTATGTCTAACATACCCACATTATGTCTTCTTGTTCTCTTAAATGACTTGTGCTAGTGACCTGCATATCTCATAAGTTAACCATTGTGGAACTAAATTATACATACCTTGTAAGTAGATCATTTATGTGATCCATGACAATGGATAAATATTTGTCTTCATGTCACCATGGTCATATATTCTTGAACTAGAACATGATTTGTCTTTCTTGATGTACCTTACATGTTAGTAGACAACATCAACCTCATACAACACCACAATGCATTAGTACAATCATACGTGTCAAAACCCTAATCAATGAATATCTTCTATCATGCATTCATATTTTTATTAAGGTGATACGACAGATCTAAAATTAATCAAGATTGTACTAATCTTAATGAAGACAAACATATCATAAACTTAATCATGAACAGATTTCGAAACATACCCGTAAGTCATACCTGTCGAGTTTGCTTGTAATCTTCTTTTGCAAGGCCTTAGCCTCATCTCCCTTTGAAACTGGAACTTCTTCACTTATGCAGGTGACCAATCTATTCTCTTCTAGGATTAACCCAATCCACTTGATTTGCAGAAACTGGATCTAGAGCTGGATTAGGGTTTGTCAGAGAAACCCTAAAAATTCAAACTTTGAATTTCAAACTTTTGAAAGGATAGAAAGATGCGCCTTGATGAGCTGATCAACCTGGTATACTCAGAATTTGAAAACTGCAAAGTTTCACCCCTCAAAATTACCTTTTATATTTCTGGATTCACTAGGGAGGACCCTGAATTAGGGTTTGATTTTCTCGGAGCTTCACCCAACCAAATAGTTTGATCCAAATCTCTAAACTTCGATTTTTCCAAGGAGCTTCCAGCTATGGTCACATATTTCAAAAATTCCCATTTCTGCAGAAGCCCTAATTTTTCACCTTTCGGATCAAAGTTCCAAACTAGGGTTTGATCAAGCTAGGCCTTCTGCCCAACCAAAAAATTTGATCTTGGTCTCTAAATTTCAATTTTGATGAGGAGCATCCAGCCGTGGTCTCTAATTACAAAAATTCCAACTTTCTCCGAAACCCTTAATTCCTGTAGCCATGAATGAAGGTGCTCAAGATCCAATTTTGTTTTGACAGAAATATGCACCTAATTGTTTCTGGTGTAACTCTGAAATTTCAGATCTACAGGGTCTGAAAATTCTTCCTGTGGTAGCCTGACCTGTTATCTTTCCAACCCCACAGGTTTGACCTCAAATGGATTCTCTGAGACAACGTTATGCCAAGTGTCGCAACGTGACTTGTTTATGGGATAAAACAAGAGAGCGAACTTGTACAGAGTGCCACATGTCACTGGCTCAATTTCGGCCTCTGAAACTTGTACCTGTGAAAGTACAGTCCATGCCCTACCTTCCAAATTTTACGAAAATTCATTTGGATCTTTCTAGCACAAGTTGTGACCTTTTTTCCTAGGTCACCTATTTATGACTGAGATCTAGAAGAGGCATAAACCCTATATTGTACATATCATAAATCTGAAAGTATAACGAATTAGAGGATCTCCTTCGGACAAAAGGTACATTGGGATCTTATCTTTGACCTGTAAGAGTTTTACATCCTGAAACCTTGCATAAATGGATTTATAGCGAAAGTGCTACGTTGACTTGTTTTTGCTATATCAAGCCCTAGCTTCGCAAGCGCAACAAGTGTCATAAATGCCATATCATGACTTCTTTCAGGCTAGCTCTGATACCATGTTAGCTTTTTTTTTTAGAATTTACTTCAATATGATTTAGTATCTTAACTAAGAGAACAACATGTACAACATATCTACAACATATCAATCATGGACATAATAATGCAAGCACACAAGAGACAATAGACACACAGAGTTTCACTAGGGAAAACCATAAAGGTGAAAAACCCCACAACTTCCTCATAAATATATAGAGCAATGATACAACCCAAGCATAAGAGATATAGACCTAGCACTAGCTTCTCCTCCTCCACTAGTGTGCCACTATCCAATGAGTGTAAGAGTGAGTAAGTGAATGATCAAATAGAGTGCCTCCCGCACTCTATTTATACATGACATGACTTGCCTAATAACCTTTACTAGGTCGGCCTCAACTTAATGACATAGCATAATGCTGACAGGGTTGACCCCCAATAGGGTGGTCTAATAACCCTTTAAGCCACATGACTTATACAGGGCCAACCCCAACAAGGTGGTCTAATAACCCATCAAGTATAAGTTACAACACTTACAATATAAATGACGACACTTCCGTATAGAGGAATAATAACATCTCTATAGGAATACAAACACTTCCGTATAGAGGAATAATAACATCTCTTTAGGAATACAATATACATATATGAAATACATTCCGAAGTTACAAATACATGAACATACTGGATATAGGAGCACTATCACAAATCTGAAGGAAAAGAAGTTTTCCTATAAGGTGGAGCTTAGAGATAATACCACCTATTCGATCCAAGGCATTGGATCCACTTATTTTCAATTGGATTCAAGATATTTACTGCATGTGGATGAAATTATGTTTGTACCTAGATTGAAGAAGAACCTATTGTCTATTTTGGTTCTAGAAGATAAAGGATTCAGAGTTATCTTTATGGAAAACAAAGCGCTCCTATGGCCTAAGCATGAAGACTTGAACTCTGCATCAGTGATTGGAGTTAGAGAGGGAGGTCTCTACAAGGTTCCTGGAAATCTCATTCAAGACATGATCCATGACACAGTCAGTCCTTGTGAGATGTGGCATAGAAGGCTTGGTCATATCCATTTCAAAGCACTACTTGGATTGCAAAATATGGTGAAAGGTTTTCCCATGTTTAAATCTGATTTTGATAGTTTTTGTAGAGATTGCGCTCTTGGAAAGAACATTAAGAATAGTTTTCCAAGTAGTACCAAAATATACAAGGGGATCCTTGACTTCATTCATTATGATCTATGTGGTCCTATGTCTGCACCCTACTCGAGTGGTTATTTGTATTATGTGCTTTTCATAGATGACTTCTCTCACAAGTCATGGGTTTATTTTCTAAAAGCAAAGAGTGAATTTTTCAACAAGTTTCAAGAGTTTAAAGTACTGGCTGAGAATCATACTGGAAAGAACATTTGTGCTTTGAAATCTAATAATGGAGGAGAGTTTGAGTCCCATGAATTCAATGACTTTTGTCAATATGCAGAAATGAAAAGATAGCCAATTGTACCCTACAACCCCCAGCAAAATGGGGTTGTTGAAAGAAAGAACAGAACAATATGTGAGGTTGAAAAGCCATGATGTGTGATCGGGATATGTCCACATTCTTATGTGCAAAAGCCTCCAGCAATGTTGTTTATATTCATACCATAATCCCCCATGCTATATTGGAATAAAAGACTCCTGAAGAAATCCCCCATGCTATATTGGAATAAAAGACTCCTGAAGAGGTTTTCACTGGTGAAAAACTAGATATTGGACACTTGAATATTTTTTGTTGTCCTATTTACATTCACATACCAAAAGAGAGGAGGAAAAAGATGGAGCCATATGGAAAGAAAGGAACATTTCTTGGATATAGTGAATCCTCCAAAGCCTACATAATCTATGTTCCAGGACAAAGAAACATTGAATTCAACATAGATGTAACATTTCATGAAGAGGCTTCCTTCAAGCGCTCTTGAAGAACTTCAGTGTGATTCAGATATGGAGGAGTATGATACTCTTATGATGGAGGATCTAGTTTCTGAATCTCCCCTTTCAGATGGTGAGAGGGAGAATCTAGATGAGTCCATAGATCTGATTGATCCTGAAGAGATGGAATATCTAATAGAAATATCTCTTGATGAACCTACTACTAAGAGGATATTTGCATTGTGTCAAGACATTCTGCAAGAGGTAGAAAAGCATGGAGCACCTCCGGGCTCATCCAAAGAGCGAAAGAGACATGAAATATTTTTAGGATATGTAGCACATATGAGTCATATCTATGATTCAAAACCATCTACCTATGAGGATGCCTCAAAGCAGCAAGTATGGAAAGATTCCATGGTATAAGAATACAAATCTATCATGAAGAATGATGTGTGGGAAGTGGTTCCTAAACCTGACGAAAAGTCAATAGTAAATTCCAAGTGGCTTTATAAAATCAAGCATGCAACTGATGGAAGTATTGAAAAGTATAAAGAAAGGTTTGTGGCTCGTGGTTTGTCATAGGAAGAAGGGATAGACTATGATGATACATTCGATCCTGTGGCTAGGTACACTACTATCTGAACCATAATTTACCTTGCTTCAGTTTTGGGTTGGAAAATTCACCAAATGGATGTGAAGACTTCCTTTCTCAATGGTGAGGTTGAAGAAGAGGTTTACATACAACAACATAAGGGGTTTCTAATTCATGGGAAGGATTCCCATGTACGCTAACTTAAGAAAGACTTGTATGGGATTAAGCAGGCCCCGAGGGATTGGTATTCAAGGATTGAAAACTATCTTTTGAGCTTGGGCTTCTCCAGAAGTTAAGTTAACCCCAACCTGTACTTCAAGGTTGTGAAGAACCAACCATTGATCTTGGTTCTCTATGCTGATGAATTGCTCCTCACTAGAGAGGAGAAACAGATAGCTCGATGCAATATGGATCTCACTTCTGAGTTTGAAATGGAAGACTTAGGTCTTATGCACTATTTTCTTGGCCTAGAAGTTTGGCAAAGAAAAGATGAGATATTTCTTTCTCAAGGAAAGTACACAGTTGACGTATTGTGAAGATTTAGTATGATGGACTGTAATTCCATGTCAACTCCAATGGTGTCTAATCTAAATAATCTACATTAGTCAAATTCCAGATTGGATCTAGTGGATCCTACCATGTATAAACAGCTTTTCACGTCCCCTCCCATCAGACTGAGCAAGGGAGAGAACATGACACAAGACCTGGGCATCTAGCATCGTGATTAATGACAAAATTCATTGAAAATAAAAAGACATATGCAGATGTATAAATGTAGGAAACACAACGGAAGTAAATTCAACTACATATCTAGCATGCAATCAACATTTTCATGATAGTCATCAAATAAGGACATTGTAGAATTAACACAAGAGAATACTTATCTTGAAGCGAACTAGTCCCGAGCAACTGGCTATGCAACTGCAACGTTCCACCCAACCATAGGCCAGTTGTGCTTATCAATACCACAACAAAAATGCCACCCCCAAGTTGGGCATGATTTATACAAGGAAAAAGGGAACAACAGACTCACACATAGCCAAATATACACCAAAATCAGCCAAGCCAATCCACAGTTGGATTTATCAGGATGCTAAGGCAATGGAAGGGAATGAATTGCTAATCTAGTGAGCGCAACCACAGAGCTATGGTTACCTCTACAAGATCTATCTAGCTTGGTACCCACAATACCTACACACCCAACACAAGGAAGTATTCCCTTCACTACTACACAGTACCTCAGGCCATACCTTCCAATCTAATCCTATCCAAGGTGTGCATAGAAGATTAGCCAACCGTTTTGTTGGGCATGGCCCAAGTGGGTATAGTTCGGATAAAGAGCAGTTTTGGAACTACGCAGTTCAGGCTGAGTGCACAGAAAGTACAATTTTGTGGATCGTGCAGTGCAGGGTATATGTTTAAGTTTTGCGCAGATATGCTGTTGTGTAGTAACATTGCAACAGCTAATTTTGGTAAAGAATATAAGTAAAGATCAGATGAGGGAGTGACCTATTTTGAGTAAGGGACAAAGCAGAAGATAGCGGAAAGTGACCTGTCTAAGAGAGTGGTGGCAAGCAGTTGAGAAGCTAGGCCACTAAGTCGACAACGATAGGTAGGCTAAAGGACTGGAAAGTGACAGCCACGACGCAGTTGTAACCGTTTTGTTGATGATTGCGGCTGTCAGAAAGGCGTCAGAGCCACGAGTGGTCTAGTAAGGTGGCCAGAGCGACTGGAGCAAGTTGTCCATGGCGACAGGCAGGGTGGCGGGAATCCGCACCAGTTTTGGGAAACCTAAGGGTTTTTTCCTTCGAATTGTAAAGACATGACCTACGGGCATGATCTATAAATAAGGCATATTCTGTATGGGAAAGGGTTAATCTTCATTGTTGATCTTTCAGGTTGTTGTTTTTGGGGTTACTCTTCATTTTGTTATTGTTCTCATTGTTGATTGAATAGATCTCTATTGAGAGACATTTTTTAAAGGCTCTGCAAGCTGTGTGCGCAGAGGCCTATTGAGAGAGAGAAGAGAGTCTGCAGCTGTGTGCGCAGATAAGAATTGGTGTACCCTTCCCAAGGACTAATACAACAACAATTCTTGTGGACGTAGCTCGCATCCTGGGGGTGAACCACGTTAAATCTTGTGTAGTGTGATTGTTTATATGTGTGCAATTGTCTATTTGCTTACTATGAATGCTTGAATTCTCATTTATTAGTTGTTATGTGTTAATTTTTCGATAATTTCATTCAAACCTTATCTTAGGATCCTACTAAGAGAATAACATGCACATCATAACTGTTGATGTATATGTAACTTCAGAATGTATTTCATATATATATTTATTGTACTCCTATAGAGATGTATTATTCCTCTATACGGAAGTGTCGTCATTTGTATTGACAAGTGTCGCAAGTGTGTTAACTTGTCGATGGGTTATTAGACCACCTTGTAAGGGGTTGGCCCAGATTAATGTAACATGAGGTTATTGTGCTAAGATAGACAAGTCGGACCCATAAGATTATTGGGCAGTTAGGACAAATATAAATAGAGATCTCCTAATCTCTATTTGGATCACTTCAGAACTCACACTTCCATCACTCGGAAAGTGGTGCACATGTGACGAGGAGGATCAGCTGCTAAGAGGAGTCTATCTTTGTGTACTTTGGTTGTATCATTGCTCTATCTATCTCTGAGGAAGTTGTGGGGTTTTTCACCTTAGAGTTTTCCCCACGGAAACTCTGTGTGTCTATTGTCTCTCATGCTTTTGCTTCTTGTGATGATTGACATGCTTGCTATGATTGATATGCATTGACATACTATACATGTTATTCTCTCAGTAAAGATCCTAGAGTATATTGAATTAATTCTCAAAATCTAACATGGTATCAAAATTAACCTGAGAAGAAGACACTGTGCAGTTGTAGAAGCTAGGGCTTCTTTTTTTTGGGTTTCTCTCCACAGATTTTGGAAAAGTAAAATGATAGATTGACTCTCCTTAGCAAGGTGAATCTATCTGTCCAATCAGAATTCAATTATGAGCTATTTCAGTTTGGCCCTAAAAATTAGGGTTTCCACAAAAATAGGAATTTCTGAAATCTGAAGACATAGCTGGAAGCCCCTTGGAAAAATCGAAGCTTAGAGATTTGGATCGATATTTGTGGCTGGGTAAATCTATGGGAAACTCAAACCCTAATTCAAGGTTCTCCTTAGTGAATCCAGAAAGACTAAAAGGCATTTCTGAAGGGTGAAACTTTGTAGATCTCAATTTCTGAATATACCAGGATGATCAGTTCATCAAGGCACATCTTTATATCCTTTCAGAAAGTTGAAACTCAAAGTTTGAAATTTTAGGGTTTCTCTGACAAACCCTAATCCAGCAGTAGATCTAGTTTTCAGCAAATTAAGTGGTAATACCTAAAATCTCTTCTATTTCCATTTGAAGTACTCTTTAAGATGTCTCACCACACCAAGCTTGAGGATAAGCTTGAAGGGGCTGATAAATTCCATGCATGGAAGTATAGGATTGGGTTAATCCTTGAAGAAAATGAGTTGGACACTTATATAAGTGAAGAGGTCCCTGTCCCAGAGGGAGAAGAGGCTAAGGCTCTTCACAAGAGGAACTTGGTCAAGGAAAAGACAATCATTGTTGATTCTATCAAAGATCATCTCATACCCCATGTTTCATCCCTAAAGACACCAAAGGAGATATTTGATTCCTTGACCAAACTATTTGAAGGGAAGAACATAAATCGGAAGATGACCTTGAGGAATCAATTGAAGAATATCAAGATCTAGAATGCAGAAACTATGCAGTCATATTTCTCAAGGGTCTCCCAGATAAAAGAACAACTTGAAACTGTGGGTGAAGATATAGAGAATGGAGAAGTGGTGTTGACCACTCTTAATAGCCTTCCTAGGTCATGGGATTCCTTCATCCAAGGAATTTGTGCTAGGAAGAAACTCATCACCTTCAGTAGGTTGTGGGAAGAATGCTCACAAGAAGAAGCTCAAATTGTAGCTCGACAAGAGAAGATGGGAAATGAATACCAGGCTCTCACAGCTCACTCCAAAAGACATGGTGATAAGAAATCTCACCACCATGGTAAGAAAGAAAGACAACACCATCATAATCAAAGAGGTAGTCCCAGACCTTGAAGGAACATGTCCTATGTCCGTTGCTATACATGTGATGAGAAGGGACACTATTCCAGAGATTTTCCCAAGAATAAGAAAGAGGGTTCTCACAAGAAGAAGAACTTCAAAAGAAGACATCATGCTCATGCTACAGAAGATGATGAACCTCCCAGGAAGATGGCTAGAGAAGATAGTGAGGATTCTTCTAGTGATGAAGAATATGTTTTGAGTTTTGCTCTCACTGGAACCATTACTCATGGAAGTAATGATTGGCTTATAGATAGTGGGGCTTCTAAACACATGACAGGATTCAAAGAATACTTTGTGAATCTATCTGAACATGATTCACCCCACAAGGTGAAACTTGGGGATGACTGCCAATATCCAATAAAATGGAGTGGTGAAGCCTCCTATAAACTAGAATCTAGAAAGTCTATGAAGACGAAAGATGTACTTTATGTTCCAGGTCTCAAGAAGAATCTACTCTCCATATCTGCATTGGATGCAAAAGGCATGAGGGTTGAATTTATAGATGGCCAAGTCCTAATGTGGCCAAAGGGTAAGACTATAGATGATGCAGTTGTGATTGGAAAGAAAGAGGGAGGATTGTACAAACTAAAGGGCCAACCAAAACAAGCCATGGTCCATGACTCAGTAGAGCCTAGTGAACTTTGGCACAGAAGGCTTGCACACATGCATCACATAGCACTACCAATTGCAAGCAAAGCAGTGGAAGGTCTTCCTGAAATCCAGACAAAGCATGAAGGCATTTGCAAAGGTTGTGCAAAAGGAAAGAACACAAAGAAGACATTTCCAAGCAGTGAAAGCAAGGAAAAAGGAATCTTGGAAATCATCCACTCCAATGTATGCGATCCGATGTCATCTAGTTCTATGAGTGGGTATGTGTACTATGTTTCTTTCATTGATGATTTCTCCAGGAAGACTTGGGTTTACTTCTTGAAGAACAAAGATGAAGTGTTTGATAAATTCAAAGAATTCAAAGCCTTGATAGAGAATCAAATTGACATGAAGATTAAGATCTTCAGATCTGACAATGGTGGAGAATTTACTTCAGGAGACTTCAAGAAACTATGCAGTGATACAGGGGTTAAGAGGGATTTGACTACTCCTTAAAATCCACAACAGAATGGGGTTGCAGAAAGAAAGAATAGAACAATCATGGAAGTAACAAGGGCAATGCTTCATGACCAAGATTTACTTATGCACTTATGGGTAGAAGCAACCAGGACAACTGTGTATGTACAGAACAAAACACCTCATAAGATACTTGAAAACAAAACACCAGAAGAAGTGTTCACTGGTAAGAAACCAGAAGTTAGCCATCTTAGAATATTTGGTTGTCCAGTATACACTCACATCCCAAAAGAAAAGAGGTCAAAGTTGGATCCTTCGGGAAAGAAGGGCATATTTGTGGGTTACAGTGAAAGCTCGAAGGCTTATAGAATCTACTTTCCAGGATTCAAGAAGATTGACATCAGCAAAGATGCAACATTTGATGAAGGTTCAGCTTACATCAAATCAAGAAAGACATCTATTGAAGACAATGAAGAACCCAGAATATCCAGAACACAAGACACCACTATGAATGAAGCAATTCCTGAAGAAGATTGTGAAATGGAAGATCCACACGAACCTGTAGATCCACCTCGTGAGAAGAACTCTCACAAGAGGAAACCAAAATGGGCTAGAGAGATCATCCAAGATGTAGAAAGATATGGCATTCTAGAAGAGGAACACATACAAAGGAAGAGGACAAGATCACATACCAATTATGTTGCTTTGCTCTGTGACATTATGGATAAAGAACCTTCCAGTTATGATGAAGCAGCGGAAAAGAAAGAATGGAAGGATGCCATGGTAGAAGAGTATCAGTTGATCATGAAGAATGATGTTTGGGATGTGGTCCCAAGACCAGATGGGAAGTCTGTGGTGACTTCCAAATGGATCTATAAGATCAAGCATGCTGCAGATGGTAGCATAGAGAAATACAAAGCTAGGTTTGTAGCTCGTGGCTTCTCCCAGAAAGAAGGAATTGATTATGAAGAGACTTTTGCTCCTGTGGCCAGGTACACTTCCATTAGATCAGTACTTGCTCTGGCTATAGTGATGAAATGGAAGGTACACCAGATGGATGACAAGAATGCTTTTATGAATGGTGTAGTTGAAGAGGAAGTGTATGTGGAGTAGCGCCACTCGGGTTTGAGACACATGATAGAGGAACTCATGTGTGCAAACTAAAGAAAGCCCTGTATGGTTTGAAACAGGCACCTAGGACTTGGTATGGAAGGATAGATGGCTTCCTATCCAGTTTGAGCTTTACCAAGAGTAAAGCGGATTCCAAACTTTACTACAAGGTTGAGGAAGGAAATCCCGTGATTCTACTATTGTATGTGGATGACTTGTTTGTAATAGGTGAGGATAGATTGATTGCCGATATGAAGATGAAGCTTGCTGCCGAGTTCAAGATGAAGTACTTGGGTATGATGCACTACTTTCTTGGTATGGAGGTGTGGCAGAGTGCATATGGAATATTCCTTGGACAAGGGAAGTATGCAGTAGAGATCCTGAAGAGGTTCGGGATGATGGATTGCAAGGCCATGGCCACACCTATGGAATCGAACCTAAAGCTTATGTGTGATGCTTCATCTGAGTTGGTTGATGCTACAATGTATCGTCAGATGATTAGGTCCTTGATGTACCTGACGAATATGAGACTAGACATTTGCTTTGCGGTGAACACCTTGAGCTAGTATCTGACAGATCCGAGACGTGTTCACCTGATCGCTGCAAAGCATGTTCTAAGGTACTTGAAGGGTACAGTTGATTATGGGCTCAAGTATGATGCAAATTAGAAGTTTAACCTGGAGGGTTATGTTGATTTGGATTGGGCAGGCAGTGCCATTGATCGAAAGAGCACTTCAGGGTACTGCTTCAGTATGGGATCCGGTATGATCTCTTGGTTTAGCAGGAAGTAGTCTTGTGTGGAACTGAGTACAGCCGAAGCAGAGTATGTCGTAGCTTGTTTGGCTAGTTGTGAGGCAGTATGGATTAGGAAGCTACTATCTGATTTTTTTGATCTCCAGTTGAGTGCTACTTGTATATACTGTGACAACCAGAGTTGTGTGAAGTTGTCAGAGAACCCAGTGTTCCATGACAAGTCGAAGCACATTTAAATCAAGTTCCACTATATCAGGGATATGGTGCAGAGAGTAGCAGTGAAGATCCTGTATGTTGTGACGGACGAGTAGATAGCCGATGTGTTGACCAAGCCATTGGCCAGAGTGAAGTTTGAATACTTTAGAGGGAGACTTGGTGTACTTCAGATCGAGATTCCTTCCAAGGGGAAGTGATGAAGTCTGGAGACACAAATGCACATGGTCCATTCTCGCATAGTGGTAGGAAAGTCCTCCTATGTTGATAGATGTAAGGGCCAAGCCATTCTTACATGCTGGTAGGAAAGTCCTCCCATGGTAGGATGTAAGGGCTGGAGCCATTCTTACATGGTGGTATGAAAGTCCTCCCATGGTAGGATGTAAGGGATGGAGCCATTCTCACATGGTGGTAGGAAAGTCCTCCCATGGTGAAGATGTAAGGGCTGGGGCCAGTCTAGCATGGTGGTAGGAAATTCCTCCCATGGCCATTGACATAAGTGCCGGGGCCATTCCGGCATGGTGGTAGGAAAGTCCTCCCATGTCTGTTGATGTAAGTGCTATGTCTCACATGCTGGTAGGAAACTCCTCGCATGTTGGTAGACTGGGTCTCGTATGATGGTAGGAAAGTCCTCCCATACTGGAGGCTATGTGATGTGCATCTGGGTTGTGTTCCGTGGACTGTGTGGTGATCTGAAGACGATGATGTGATAGTTGGGTACACAGGTTTTGCAGAGGCATATAATTAGTCCTGAGATGCCCTTGCAGGTTTTGCAGAGGCAGTGTAATCAGTCCTGAGAGATCTTGCAGGTTTTGCAAAGGCAGTGTAATTAGTCCTAAGGTGTACCTACTTGATGGCTTGCTCGCAGAGATGATGATGATCAGGATGATCATGTGATGATATACATCAGGTGGATGTATGGTGAGTATCAAGTTGATACTTTGTGGTCATGGACAGGTTGTGCAGTGGCATGTAAAAGATCCTGGGAGATTCGATAGGTTGAGATGTGTGCTCGTAAAAGGCCTAGGATGCTCTTGCGAGGTTTTGTCGATGCACGTAATGATTCCTGAGGTTTCCACAGTATGACCAGTGATGATGAAGACCTACATGGAGGCTAGGCTTACATCCAGCATGAAAAAGGTCTGGCTCTATAGAACTTCCTATGACGAGTAGATTCTGAGATTGAGCGAGATAGCAGCAGCAGTGACGATGACGATGATTCGAGGACGATGCATCAATGACGATGATCCAGAGAAGAAGACTTGTGCTAGCATATATGTGTCAAGAAATACCTTCCTAGTTAAGAGGGAGTGTTGATGTATATGTAACTTTGGAATGTATTTCATATATATATATTTATTGTACTCCTATAGAGATGTATTATTCCTCTATACGGAAGTGTCGTCATTTGTATTGACAAGTGTCGCAAGTGTGTTAACTTGCCGATGGGTTATTAGATCACCTTGTAAGGGGTCAGCCTAGATTAATGTAACATGAGGTTATTGTGCTAAGCTAGACAAGTTGGCCCCATAAGATTATTGGGCAGTAAGGACAAGTATAAATAGAGATCTCCCGATCTCTATTTGGATCACTTCAGAACTCACACTTCCATCACTCGGAAAGTGGCGCACATGTGACGAGGAGGATCAGCTACTAGGAGGAGTCTATCTCGGTGTACTTTGGTTGTATCATTGCTCTATCTATCTCTGAGGAAGTTGTGGGGTTTTTCACCTTAGGGTTTTCCCCATGGAAACTCTGTGTGTCTATTATCTCTCATGCTTTTGCTTCTTGTGATGATTAACATGCTTGCTATGATTGATATGCATTGATATATTGTACATGTTATTCTCTTAGTAAATATCCTAGAGTATATTGAATTAATGCTCAAAATCTAACAATAACAATCATAAACACAAGAGACACAGAGTTTCCTCGGGGAAAACCAAGAAGGTGAAAAACCCCGCAACTTCCTCAGAGATAGAATAAGCCACAATACAAGATCACAATGATCAAACCCAAGATAGATAAATCCAGCAACTACTCCTCCTCCACTTGTGCGCACTCCTCTCTTAACTAATGCGAGTTGGATGAGTGAGTGAATGAATAGAATGAGAGACACAACCTCTTTATTTATACATTGACTTCACCTGCCAATAACCTAACAGGGTTGACTTCCTAAGGAAGCCTAATAACCCATCCACATAACTCAACTAGGGCCGACCCTACACCGGTGGTCTAATAACCCATCAAATATAAGTTGCAACACTTGCAACACTTGCAACACTTACAAATACAAATGATGACACTTCTGATTGGAGGAATAATACATCTCCATCATACATATAACAAAGTACAAGTGTAATACATAGAAGAATATCTTCAGAAGTTACAAATACATCAACACTCCCTCTTAACTAGGAAGGTATTCTCTAGACACAGGTCATCAATACATATCACCACAAGTCTTCAATTCTGGAGATGTATCATCATCACTGGATCATGGAGCATCATCATCACTGTTGCTGTACTCATCATCTTGATCATTGGGCTATCTCTCAATTCTTCTCGTCATAGGAAGTTCTACAGATCCAACCCTTTTTCACACTGGTTGTAGGCCTAACCTCCTGTAGGTCTTCATCATCTCTGCTAGCTAGCCATCCTGTGGAATCGTCAGGACTAATTCCGTGCATCAACAAAACCTCGAAAGAGAATCCCAGGCCTTTTACGAGCACAAAGCTCAACCTATCGGATCTCCTAGGATCTTTTACATGTGGTCGTCACAAAACCTTAAAAGAGTATCTTTCCTAGAAAGATATCTAAAGATCATCCAAGGCCTTTTACATGACTAGCACAACCTGTATGGATCTCCATGACGTATTACATGTGACCCCCACCACAAAACCTTAAAAGAGTGTCTTTCCTAGCAAGATCTCTAAAGAGAATCCGAGGACTTTTACATGCCTAGCACAACCTGTCCGGATCTCCAGGACGTATTACATGTGGTCCCCACAAAACCTTAAAAGAGTGTCTTGACCAACAAGATCTCTAAAGAGCATCCAAGGCCTTTTACGTGACTAGCACAACCTGTCCGAATCTCCAGGACGTATTACATGTGGTCTAGCAAAACCTTAAAAGAGTATCTTTCCCAACAAGATCTCTAAATATCATCTAAGGCCTTTTACGTGACTAGCACAACCTGTCCGGATCTCCAGGACGTATTACATGCTACCGTTGCATAACCTGTCCATGGCCAGAGAGCACCATCTTGATACTCAATATCAACCTGATCATCCTCACACAAAGCATCATCCTGATACTCATGATCATACTGTACATCATCCTGATGCACATCATCATCGCATGATCATCCTATTCATCATCCTAGCATCATCCTCATGCATATCATCATCGCATGATCATCCTGATCATGATCACAAGATCATCCTGATGCATATCATCGTCGCATGATCATCCTGATCATCATCACAACATCGTCTTGATGCATATCATTTGGAGCATCATCCTGATGCTCATCACACATGATCATCCTGATCATCATACATAGCAGTAACTGGAGCATCGTCCTGATGCTCATCACACAACACTTACATCCACAGCCATGGGAAGGATCCTCCTATCACCATGCTTGGAATGGGTCCTGCAAATGTGTCCCATCACTTCTTACTCGAAGTATCTTCTATCTAAAGAACACTAAGCCTCTCTCTGAAGTACTTGAACTTCACTTTGGCTAGTGGTTTGGTCAACACATCTGCAATTTGCTCATATGTCGCAACATACTGGAGCTTCACTGCTCCTCTTTGCACCATATCCATGATATAGTGATATTTGATCTCGATGTGCTTTGACCTGTCATGGAATACCAGGTTCTATGACAACTTTACACAACTCTAGTTGTCACAATAGATACAGGTAGCATCCAACTGGAGATCAAATAAATCAGATAGTAGCTTCCTTATCCATACTGCCTCACAACTAGCTAAAGAAGCTGCAACATACTCTGCTTCAGTTGTACTTAGTGCTATGCAAGTTTGCTCCTGCTAAACCAAGAGATCACACCTAATCCCATACTGAAGCAGCACCCCGAAGTGCTCTTCCTATCTGTAGCACTTCCTTCCCAATCTGAATCAACATAACCCTCTAGGTTAAACTTTTGATTCGGATCATACTTGAGCCCATAATCAATTGTACCCTTAACGTACCTCAAAATATGCTTTATAGCAATCAGGTGAACATGTCTAGGATCTGTCAGAAACTGGCTCAAGGTTTTCACCGCAAAGCACATATCTAGCCTCATGTTCGTCAGGTACATCAAGGACCCAATAATATGATGATACATCATGGGATCAACCGAATCTGATGAAGCATCACTTAATAGCTTTAGGTTCGATGCCATAGGTGTGGCCATGGTCTTGCAATCCATCATCCTAAACCGCTTCAGGATCTCTACTGCATACTTCCCTTGTCCAAGGAAGATTCCATCTGCACTCTGCCACACCTCCATACCTAGAAAGTAATGCATCATGCACAAGTCCTTCATCTCGAACTCAACAGTAAACTTCCTCTTCATGTCAGCAATCAATCTATCCTCACCTGTCACAAACAAGTCATCCACACACAATAGGAGTATCACAGGATTGCCTTCCTCAACCTTGTAGTAAAGGTTGGAATCCGCTTACTCTTGGTAAATTCCAAACTAGATAGGAATCTGTCTATCTTGCCGTACCATGTCCCAGGTGCTTGCTTCAAACCATACAAGGATTTCTTCAATCTGCACACATATGACTCCCTGTCACGTGTCTCAAAATCGAGTGGCTGCTCCACATACACTTCCTCTTCGACTACATCATTCAAGAAAGTTGTCTTGACATCCATCTGGTGTATCTTCCACTTCATCACTGCAGGCAGAGCAATTATTGTTTTGATGGAAGTGTATCTGGATACAGGAGCAAACGTATCTTCATAATCTATCCCCTCTTTATGGGAGAAGCCACGAGCTACAAACCTTGCCTTGTATTTCTCTATGCTACCATCTGCAGCATGCTTGATCTTGTAGATCCATTTGGAAGTCACAACAAACTTCCCTTTTGGTCTTGGGACCACATCCCAAACATCATTCTTCATGATCGACTGTTACTCTTCGATCATGGCATCCTTCCATTATTGCATCCAATATCTTGGGAACTTCATATTCTTCAATATCTTCAATAGATAGTTTTCTTGAACTTCATTGCTGGAACAAATGTTGTAGTCCTTATTTTGTAGGTGATTGTACACAATCTTTCCTACAAGTCAAATTCAATTACATGATTAGAAACTTCTCATAGTTTATAGAACAAAGTCTTACACATAAAGGCATATGTCATATAGTCATGCAATTATTTTAGCCAATGCTTCAATGCAACATTCATCCATATCCCGTATTCATACGATAACTTTCTAGATGCCTTCCATCTCTACCATAACATTGTTAAGAGTTTTCACTACTCCCAACATGTCAGCAAAGAGGTTTCATTCTAGATAAGTAGCAATGGAATGTTGTACAGTGCCATAGGCCACTTACCCATCACATGTATATTAGTAGGATATTGTTCATTAATGCAATTATTTCTAATATGCATAATACACAACCTAAGTCTAGGAACATAAGTGTATACGTCATTGAACAATATTATTTAAACAATCAGATATACAAGAAATGATAATTTAAATACTTATCTTTGTTTTTTTGTTGGGTGGACTCCCTCTCAATATTTGATTCCTTGCAGGAGCCACTAGAGTCTTTGATAGTGTGCACCTTAACCAATGCTGAAAATGGATGAGAGGTTCTTCTTTTCTGCAACTCCATTCTGTTGTGGATTGTAAGGAGTGGTCAACTCCCTCTTAATCCCTAAATCACTGCATAACTTCTTGAAGTCTTCTGAAGTGAATTCTCCACCATTGTCAGATCTAAAAGTCTTGATCTTCTTTTCAGTGTGGTTTTCTATCAAGGCTTTGAATTCCTTGAATATGCTGAATATTTCATCTTTGTTCTTCAAGAAACAAATCCAAGTCTTCCTAGAGAAATCATCAATGAAAGAAACATAATATACATACCCACTCAAAGAACTGGATGTCATTGGACTGCATATATCGGAGTGGATAATTTCCAAGATTCCTTATGCCTTTCTTATACTGGTTGGAAATGCCTTCTTTGTGTTCTTTCCTTTTGCACATCCTTTGCAAACACCTTCATGCTTTGACTGGATTTTAGGAAGACCTTCTACTGCTTTGCTTGCAATTGGTAGTGCCCTATAGTGCACATGAGCAAGCCTTCTATGCCAAAGTTCACTTGGTTCCATGGATTCATGTATCATGGCAAGTTCAGATTGTCCCTTCAATTTGTACAATCCTCCCTCTTGCTCTCCAATCACTACTGCATCATCAATGGTCTTACCTTTAGGCCACATAAGTACTTGGCCATCCACAAATGCAACTCTCATCCCTTTTGCATCTAAATATGATATGGAGAGAAGATTCTTCTTGAGTCTAGGTACATACAGAACATCTTGCATATTTAAAGACTTCCCAAAGTCTAGCTTGTAGGAGGCTTCACCACTTCATTTTATAGGGTATTGATAGTCATCCCAAAGTTTCACCTTATGAGGTGACTCATGTTCGGATAGATCCATAAGAGATTATTTGAATTCCATCATATGTTTAGAAGCCCCACTATCAATAGGCCAATCATTACACCCATGTGTAATAGTACCTATGAGAGCAGAAATTAGAACATATTCATCATCACTTGAAGAGTCTTCACTTTCTACCTTAGTATTCTTCCTAGGAGGTTCATCATCCTCAGCAGCATGAGCATGATACCTGTTCTTGTTGTTTTTGTTGAAGCCCTTTTTGTTCTTGGCACAATCTGTGACAAAGTGTCCCTTCTCATTACATGTGAAGCATCTTAGATCTTTCTTATCTCTTTGATGGTTGTGAAAATATTTTTTGTGATGAGATTGCTCCCTCTTGGGCTTACTTCTCTTGGTGTGAGCTGTGAGAGCTTGGTCTTCACTTCCCATCTTTTCTTCTCAAGCTACAAGCCTAGCTTCTTCTTGTGAACATTCCTCCCATAGTCTACTGAAGGAGATCAACTTCTTTCTTGCACAAATACATTGGATGACAGAGTCCCATGACCTAGGTAGGCCATTCAATGTGGTCATGACAGTTTCTCCATTATCCACTACTTCATCCACAACTTCAAGTTGTTCTTTGATTTGAGAGACCTTAGTAAAGTAAGATTGGATGGTCTCTCCATTCTGGAACTTTACCCCTTTCAATTGATTCCACAAAATCATCTTCCGATTTCTGTTGTTTCCTTCAAACAACTTGGTTAAGGAGTCAAACATCTCCTTAGGTGTCTTTAGAGAAGACACATGGGGTATGAGATGGTCTTTTATAGAATCAACAATGATTCTTTTGGCTTTGACCAAGTTCTTCTTGTCCAAGGCCTTGGACTCATCTCCCTCTGGAACTGGAACCTCTTCTTTTATGTAGTTGTCCAATTCATTCTCTTCTAGGATTAACCCAATCCTATACTTCCATGCTCAAAAGTTGTCAGCTACTTCAAGCTAATCCTCAAGCTTGGTGTGGTAAGACATCTTAATGAGAAACTCAAATGGAAATAAAAGATTTAGGTCTTACCACTTGATTTGCTGAAAATTGGATCTGGAGTTGGATTAGGGTTTGTCAGAGAAACCCTAAAAATTCAAACTTTGAATTCCAAACTTTTGAAAGGATGGAAATATGCACCTTGTTGAGCTGTTCAAGCTGGTATACTTCAATTTTGAAATCTGCAAAATTTAACCCCTCAAAATTACCTTTGAAACTTCTGGATCTTCTAGACAAAATCCCGAACTAGGGTTTGATAATGCCCGACCTTCTGCCCAACCAAAAAGTTTGATCTTGGTCTCTAAACTTCGATTTTCTTGAGGGGCATCCAGCTGTGATCTCAAATTCCAAAAATTCCAACTTTTTCGAAAACCCTAATTTCCCGCAGCAGTGACGAGCCAAAAATTGAAAGTGCTTAGAATTGAATTATGTCTTGACATAAAGATGTGGCCTTCCAATGAGAGTCATCCTAGCCTCTTGCCTTTGATGATCTGAGGAGAGAAACCCAAATATTAAGAAGCCCTAGCTTCCACAGCTGCACAGTGTCTTCTTCTTAGCACGACTCTGATACCATGTTAATTTTTTGATAATTTCATTCAAACATTATCTTAGGATCCTACTAAGAGAATAACATGCACATCATAACAATCATAAACACAAGAGACATGGAGTTTCCTCGGGGAAAAACAAGGAGGTGAAAAACCCCACAACTTCCTCAGAGATAGAATAAGCCACAATACAAGATCACAATGATCAAACCCAAGATATATAACTCTAGCAGCTACTCCTCCTCCACTTGTGCACACTCCTCTCTCAACTAATGCGAGTTGGATGAGTGAGTGAATGAATAGAATGAGAGAGACAACCTCTCTATTTATACATTGACTTGACCTGCCAATAACCTAACAGGGTTGACTTCCTAAGGAAGCCTAATAACCCATCCACATAACTCAACTAGGGCCGACCCCACATCGGTGGTCTAATAACCCATCAAATATAAGTTGCGACACTTGCAACACTTGTGACACTTGCGATACTTACAAATACAAATGACGACACTTCTGATTGGAGGCATAATACATCTCCATCATACATATAACAAAGTACAAGTGTAATACATAGAAGAATATCTTCCAAAGTTACAAATACATCAACATTATGATAATGCTTTTCTATGTATTCTCCATAGGATAAAGATGGGGGTAATATGTTAAGTATTACATGTATGGATGAATGATGAATGCGCAGTATTCTAAGTCTGTCAAAGTATCAGTTCGTTGAATAATCACATGTGTATGTAGAGTTCGGGTTGTGTAACTCTTTTGATGTGCAGCTCCAGGGTTGCATAGTATTGTGTGTTTCTTCTGTTTACATTGGGTATAAGGCTAATCGTCTAAGGCAGTAGCTGAATGGATAAACACTAAGTAAGGTCATCAATATCAGTTAAGTCCACATAGGAAGCGTATAAGTCAGTTGCGTTGCCCCATTATTTGCATCCTGTCCAAACCGCTCAGTCCTCGGATGCGCTGGTTGTGCAAGCATCTTAGCTTGTAGAAGCGAGGATCGCGACGCAGTCTATCATCACACAGTCTTCAACCCACAGTGCGAGCCTCGTAGTGCACTGTGCAGTAGTCTGTCCGAAAAACTCATCACATTGCTGTGGAAACTTGATTCCGTAATGCCCCCATAGCTACACCTTGGGTGAGACCTCAGTATGTTCACAGGCTGTTTCCGAAAGCGCCGGTGAGAAGGGGTTTTGTTGGTTCCTTGAAACCGTGAAGAACCTGGGTGTACATTGGAAACCTCTAGATCAGTTTAAAAGCTAACAAATGGTTCCATTTTTGCGCTAAGAATCCATGATGAGTTGAAGTCGTGATGTGCAACGAAGAAGAAGTTTTGCTGGGTATTGGATTTTGGCATCTAGACAAGAAAAAAATCTGGGCTTGGTGTGACAAGACAGAGAGAGACTTCGCAAGAAAAGAGAATAGACATCTGCATCTCTCTAACATCTAGTGGTTGAACAAATACCTGTGGAAAGACATTCACGAAGTTTTCTGGGCGTATTTTGGAAACGAGCTACACGAGTGGTTGTCAAGGCTCGCAAAGCAAAGAAACTGTACACCACGAGAGGTACCAACCCAGTGGACACCAGAGCTTATTGAAAGGCTCAAAGCAGTAGATAGTCCATTCACGCGAGCAGTCGACTTTTGGGTTGACAGTACACTATAGAGCTTTGTGATGCAATTCACTGTGGACATGCTAAAGTCCTACAATGTAGCCGAAAGAGAGTTTTTCAAGGGATTCAGACGTAAGTACTTGAACAACCTCAGTTTATACATTAAAATACTTTTAGCCGAGAAAGACGTTTTTAGAATGCAGTGAAATTTTTGGAATCTATAATGGTCAATAGCATTTTTAATGATTATGACGAATAGACACATAATTTCAGAAGTGGGAAAAGATATAAATATGCACCTAAGAAGAATTCCAATGGAATCCGCATAGACATTAATTTAGAAGACGAACCTGATAGCCAAACTGCACCTCTATCTTCCACCTATTAGCCTATAACTCCGCAGAATCCACCAATTGTGAGCACCTCACCTCTCATTGCACAAAGTCAACTAGTTCTGAATATCCTTAACATATCCTTAACACTCAGAACTTTCAGCACAATACCACGTTTATTTTTGCCATGCAGAACTCTGCGCAGAACCCTCCACCACCTAGAAAAAGTATGACTAAGGATATTAAGCTGCCAATATTCAAAGGAATGGGTCTAGAAGACCTTGATCAACATTGGTTTCTATGTGAAGCCATATGGAGTATTAAAAAAGTACAGGATGATGTTGTTAAGCAAGCACAGCTTGTCACCACATTTAGAGATAGAGCCTTGCATTGGTTCATGAAATATTCGCAGGGACAGAATAGAACCCTAGTAGAAATCAAGGCTGCAATCTTAGCAGAATTTAAGTAGTCAAAATCAGAATCATAGTGTACAATAGAATTGAAAGAGATCAAACAGAAACCTAATGAGACAGTTTGGGATTTTGATCAGAAATTTAAGACACTGTTGGACCAAGTAAGCTTCGTTATAGCACCGCAACAACACAAGGAATGGTTTATAGCCGCATTGTTTCCCCATATCAGACATCCATTGATGTAGTAGAAGGTGGCTTCGCAGGTAGAATCCTTGGAGATCGCAATGAAGTTAGAAGCTTCGCCAATTGGAGAAACTAGCACTGGGATGTCTCAGATTCAGAACCAGTTAGCTACCCTAACTCTACAGCTACAAGATATCAAGAAAGGAAAGCAAGAGAGACAAGAAGTCTGGTGTATAGGTTGTAAGGGATAAGGACACACTAAGGATTATTGACCTTTATTCTAGGATTTCTTTAACATGGGTGGACCAAACCCATTAAATCTGAAGCAAGGGCCATGGTGTGAAATTTGCAGAACTAGAGGACACCGGGCAGATGACTGCTACCTGATATAGAAATATGTAAGAACACCTAAAAACCTATATTGTAATTTCTGTAAGTCAGTTGGGCATGATGAGTCCAACTGCCGCGCATATGAACTCATGTTGGAAAGGAAGAAAGATATTGAGCATATGTATGGAGGAGTATATAGAGTCCAAGAAGAGACTCCGCAGAAAGAAGATAATGTCTAGCATGATCATGGAGCATATAGAGGCCGTAGAGGATACCGCGAGAGAGGGAGGAATAACGGCCCAATGCAAGGATGATGCCGAGGTCAAGTAATCTGTTATAATTGTGGCCAAGTAGGCCATTTATCTAGAGATTGTACCAACCCATGCACTACATGTAATTATTGTAAATCATTCGACCATGTTTTTGAAGACTACCCAGTGTTAGAGGCAAAAATGCATAAACGAAAGCGACCAAATGCACCGAACCCAAACATTCAGTTGATCGCAGTAGAGCAGAGACCTGCGGATCCAAGTATAAACATAGTGACACGAAGTGGCACTATGATAGGGAGAGATAGAGGGGTAGAAGCTTCAACTTATGGAGACTTTAACACTACGCTAACTCCTCTTGAAACAATATGGATAAGAAAAGCTGCTGGGAAAGAACCTGCTTTCGACTTGAAGAAAAAAAAAAAATCTTTTAAGAAGCGCGGGATCTCTTCAAAGAGCCAGCACCTAGGTTGCTAAGAATCCCATTGCATAGTGAAATACCGCATATAGAAGATATGTCACCTGCTGACAACAAAACAAGCACCGTAGCAGAGATAGGAACCTATGTTGCGCAGTTCGTAAGGAGCTACATGAAACTATTAAAGAGTCCAGATGCTATCGCAGAATTGCAAAAACTGTTAAATCGGTATGAGCCATAGAGTGAGATGGAAAATATCGATAGTGCAGTTCACTAGATCAAGAAACCCAAGAGAACAGGAAGAGAAATGAGACTCAGTGCACAGATAGGAGATTATGAAATGGATGAGATCATCCTTGATCTGGGATCTGAAGTAAATGTCTTAACTAAATAGACATGGTAGAACATGGGGAGACTAAAGCTGTTATGGTCACCTATCTAGTTGAGAATGGCCAATAAGGAGAAAGTCATACCTTTTGGAAGGCTAGCCAACGTTATTGTTGATATCGATGGAGTGCAAAGTCACACAAATTTTGAGGTTATCGAGATTGTGGATGATAGTCATCCTTATCCTGCGTTGTTGGGTATTGACTGGGCTATGGATAACCTCGCTATCATAAAATTGAAGAAAGAGAAGATGATCTTCGAAGGAAAGCATCTCAGGGTCATCACACCACTGGACCCCTCAGATGGAGACAGATACAGCGAGCCAATTCAGAAGGAATCCAGGGCTCAAGATTTGGACCGCCTGTACAAGATGACTACCAACCAGGAAGACTATATTAATCCTACTACGGATGGAACAATCAGCTGGAGATGTGATAACTCTTGCATCTCAGACTCTGATGCAGGACTGGAGAACTGAAAAAGTTGTATGTACGAAGTATCAGCACAGAGATGCACGCATGTTACAAAGTCACTACGCTGGATTGGAAAGGAGGTAAGCCCAATTCCCACCTATGATGGTTTATCTAATGTTTATTCCTTTATCAAAGAATATACTGTAGCAATTGCAGATGAACATCACTTACCAGCGCTAGATATGGCACTGCACGAGACACTTGCCAGATGGTGGGCTGCACACAAGAAGACATTGACCACATAATATCAGTGCAGAATCAAGATGCAGATTAGGTTTGCTGACAAGGTTACACTACCCTTTGAGAAATACAATGGATAGATAGATCCAAGGGAGGAGAGACCACAGATAGAATGGGTGCATCTATTTGTGCACACATTGGAGGAAGAGATTCCAAAGAAATGGTATCTGTATATGGAGCTGCGCAGGGAAACTATAGATTGGCCTACCCTAACTGTGAACTTCCATAAGAGCTTCAATTTTGAAGACGAGAGTCTTACCATAAATGATGCGCTGTAGATTATTAAGGAAAGAATATTCAGACCAGATTGTCCACATAGAAACATGACATTAGAAGACCTGTTTGGACCTGACAGCATACCTGCAAGCCTACAGACAGAATGGAAGGAATAGGTAGAACATGCTATGGAATGTTACAACCTAGTTGAAGAGGCTGAAGAAAAAGAAGATAGTGATGAGGAGGACCCATGCAACATAAACATTCCTGAGTCAGAAGGAGTGTGCGACATAGAGGGACCTCTGCTGGAAATTCCAGACATGAGAAGACCTATGAAAACGCAGAAAGTAAACATTGGCACTAGCGAAGAGCCAAAGTTTGCAAGTATTGGAGACTATTGGGACGATCAGATTGTCACGGAGATTGCAGACCTGTTACATGAGTATAAGGATTTATTCCCGACAAAGTTTCCAGAGATGAAGGGCATCTTGGGAGACTTCGGGGTTATGAAGACACCTCTGAAGCTAGGTGCAAAGCCCATTAAGCAGAGGCTCTATAAACTAAACCAGCGATACAAAGAATGAGTCAGGGCAGAACTTGATAAAATGCTTAACGTAGGGATCATCGAGCCGGTTGAGGAGTCTGAGTGGATAAGCTCTATGGTTGTCCAAGATAAAAAGACAAAAGGAGAAATAAGGATTTTTGTGGACCTCAGAAAACTTAACGATGCTTCGATGCATGACCCATTTCCTACTCCTTTCACTAATGAGGTACTTGATAATTTTGGAGGAAATGAGGCATATTCCTTCATTGACGGATTTTTGGGATATCATTAGATAAGAATTGATCCCGCAAATAAAAGTAAGGCCACTTTTTCCACCAAATGGGGGTTGTTCCAATACACAGTGATGCCATTTGGTATGAAGAACGTGCCTTCCATATTTTCCATAGTTGTGGTCGCAGCATTTAAGGATTTCATGCATAAGTTATTAGAAGCTTATTTTGATGATTGGACAGTATTTGGGTTGCTGAAGGACCATTGCGCAAATCTCAAGAAGTGTGTCTTTTGTGTACCCTATGGAATTCTGTTGGGACATATTGTGCGCAAGCAGGGTTTGATGGTTGACCCTGCGAAGATCGCAGTCATTGTAAATTTGCCGACACCGAATTCAGTCAAGCAGCTGTGCACTACATTGGGGCATACCGGTTACTATAGGAAGTTTATAAAAGGTTATTCACAGATAACCATAGCTATGGAGAAGCTATTAAAGAAAGATGTGTCATTCATCTAGAACGCTGAGTGCGAACAAGGCTTTGACACCTTAAAAGAGAAAATGGTAACTGCGTCGATCCTAGTTTTTCCAGACTAGGAGAAGCTATTTCATGTTGACGTCGATGCCTCATGTATCACATTGGGAGTTGTCTTAGCACAACTAGGAGAGGGAGGTATTGACCATCCCATCGCATTTTCAAGCAAGAAGCTTTCGTCTACAGAGAAGAATTATACCACCAATGAGAGAGAAGGCCTAACTATGGTCTATGCAGTGCAGAAGTTCAGGCACTATTTGCTTGGTGCGCACTTCTCTATGTTCACTAACCATTCTACTTTGAAATACCTGGTCAATAATCCAATGTTATGGGGGTGAATCTACAGATGGTTGTTACTCTTCCAGGAGTGTGACTTTGAAATAGTGGTTAAGCCAAGCATATTGAACTTAGGATTTGATCATCTGTTAAGGATCGAGTCAGGAGAAGAACCTACAAACTTGGAATACAATCTGCCTGATGTGTAGTTGTTTGCTATTCAGATTTCCGATGATTACTACAAGAATATCATAGACTTATTGACTACTGGGTTGGAACCCATAGAGTTTACTATGCAGCAGAAGAAATAACTGGTAGTAAGAGCAGCGGACTTCACCATAATCGTAGGTTAGTTATACAAATTTGGACCACATGAAGTACCGCGCAGGTGTGTGTTAGAACACGAGAAACCATTCATACTGGCAGATGCACATTTAGGAGCAGCAGGAGGTCACTATGCAGGAAGAGCCACTATGCAGAAGATATTGCGGGCAGGGCTATGGTGGCCTACAATTCACAAAGATGCAAAGGAGCATTGCCAGAGCTGCGATGTCTGTCAGAGGATAGGAATGCCTCCGTGAAGAGATGAAATGGCATTGAATCCACAGTTGACATTACAGGCATTTGAGAAATGGGCCATTGATTTTGTGGGACCAATGAACCCACCAGGGAAGAGAACTGGTGCGAGGTACATTATTACTGCAACTGAATACCTCACTAGATGGGTAGAAGCAAATCCAGTAAAGGACTGCCGCACAGTTCATCTTTGAAAACATCCTTACAAGGTTTGGATGCCCGAAGATTTTGATGAGTGATCAAGGCACTCATTTCCTGAACAGAACTATTGAGGCATTAACAGAGGAATTCCACTTTCATCACCACCGAAGGATGACATATTGTAGCTAGGGTTTTCGCCCTAGCTTGTGAAAATGAGCACCTACTAAGGAGAATGGACTCCTTAGTAGCAGTTCAATAAAACAGTAAAATATGATAGTAAAGCAAAGTAAACTTAAACTAGCATGTCCATCAACAAGAAATAAAAAGACAGTAATATGATACGAATTTTCTTTTGTATTAAATTTACCTCAAGTGTTGAGGTTGGTGGAGCTCTTGCAGTAGTCCAGGAGGGCTACTTCCGTACTCCAATGGGTTCCTTCTCCTTCTCCAAAGTGTTTGGATGATGGGCCAAAAGGGGCACTCAAAGGGGAAAAGCTAGCTCAAATGATAAGCTAGGGTTTCGAGAGTGATTTTGGCAGAGTGAGGATAGGGAAGATTATGGATGATGAAATGGGGAGCCTCCATCACCTATTTATAGGTTTTTAGTGGTGGAGTGTTGACCCATGGTTTTTGGCACCATATGGTTTAGGTCAATTGTATAGGGTTTTTGCTTCTTTTTTCCCTCTTTTTTCTCTTTTTTATATTTTTTATTCCCTTTTTAGACGGTTTCTGCTATTTTGGAGGAAATTTAAATTATTTTGGGGGAAAAAGGGGGGTTTTGTCCTTTTGGAGGCTTTTTAATGGTTTTTTAAGGTTTTGAGCACTTTTAATGGTTTTTTTAAGGTTTTAATGGTTTTTTAAGGTTTTAAGGTTTTTTAAATATAGACAAATGAGCCATGTAATGAGGGAGATGAGGTAGTGAACACTTTTTAGGTGTTAACAGATTGCCCCCTGATGTGTGAGGGCAGGAGCTCATCGTATGGCCGATAGACATCATAGGTATTTTATGGTTTTCCCGGGATGTGGAGAGGAGAAGAAACGAACTATAGCCCGGAACAACGGTCCCGAACAAACTGCAAAAACTGAAAATACATGACCTCAATAATGAATGAGGGATAATCTCAACATATGGACAATCGGGCATACCCATGCTCATATCAAGATCTATAACAATAACAATGAGGTCCAAAAAATGGGGACCAGAAAGATACATGACCTCAAATAATGAATGAGGAAGAATCTCAATATGTGGACGAGGCAGGCATACCCATGCTCATATCAAGATATATAAAAAATAACAATGAGGCCCAAAAATGGGGACCTGAAAGATACATGGAGAACCACTGTGTACATCATAAGGGTCCAAAAGGGGACACAAATCTGGGACATACTGCCGAGATGACCATGTCTGAGCTGAAGAACTGATACACTAGAATAACAATAGTGTTGCTGAGTGTGGTACCAGAGGAACTGATGAGCTGCTGGATCATAATAACGGGGAGCCATACCCTCAATGGTACACTGGACTAGAGCTAAAATGGGTACTCAAGGAAGCATATAAGTGGATGGCTTCCGAATACAATCACCAACACAACCCGGACATTCACGGGAACATATAACTGGGTGTTCCGAAGGGACTCACCAATGTGCTAGAGTCGAGGGAAATCCGGGGTCTTCGACCAATAACTGAAGGGATATATACCCTACGCGATTCTCAATGATGTGATCAAGGTGTTGAAGTCGAGCATGTGAGAAACAACCACTCGAAGAGGCACTGATGACTCCTCTCAAAATGGTCCGGAGGCACTCACCACAAATGGTGATGAATCTAAGGCGTAGGGACCTCTGGGTCTATCCTTTGGAATAGATGGGTTGGCGTCGACAGAGGGAGACTTGTAACTACCAAGGCAATGATGTTTCCTTGATAGGAGCACGAGTTGGAGAACCGAAGTGTGAGAGTACTGATGGTAGGACTGACATACTGTGGGGGTGGGGAATAACTAGGCAAATAGAGTGGGTGGACTCAAACTTCCTTTATTCAGAGTATGATGGTGGGGGTGATCAGGCAGCATATGAAATTGACTGGTGGGAAGGGGATCATAGCTTTAATGGATCAAGGAGGGTCACTGGAATGAGTGATATTCAAGTTGGTGTAAGATGGTAGGAGACTGCAGAATACTCTGAACAAAGGCGACCTTATTGGGGGTGCTGCCGAGAGGATTGATCATAGTACCAAGGGGCACTGGTGGGGGATTCTTCATGGTTTAAGGAGATGGAAGAAGTGTGCTCAAAATGGTACTGGCATGTGGATTTATACGAGCCTAGGATAGTTCATGCTCGTGATTGCTTTCAATTTTAAGGAGTCTGAAAGCGATAAGAAGACTCTGACATAATGGAATGGTACCATCATGTGGATTTGTACGAGCCCAAGATGGTGCATGCTCGTGGTTGCTTTCAATTTTAGAGAGTCTGAAAGAAATAAGAAGATTCTAGGGGGTTCTTTTTCGTGTGTTAGTCTCCAAGGCCCGAAAAAGCATAAAAGGATGCAATGAAGAACTCTTCTTGCCGGTGTGACTAGAGTATTCCTTTTTCATAATTAGTCTACCAGGTCCGGAAAAGGGTTAAACTTATACCAGATAGACACCCTTTCAGGTACTTTAATGAGCATGAAAGGAAGCAAGATTACTTAGCGATCTTTTCATTTTTTTTAGGAGTCATAAAAGAGCTTAACATAAACTCCCTAAGTGCCTTTTTCGTAAAGGACTTGTCCGACCCGAAAAAGGGATAAAATTATACTGAACAAAAGGAATGGCCAAGCAAGGAGAGAGTGCTCAATCAAGGAACATTGATGAGAACCAAGAACGAGGGGGGGGGGGGGGGAACACTGGTGGGCCTCCTTGCAGGATGATGAATGGTGGCAAAATAACGAAATAATTGCAGTATGAATGGAGTGAATGGCTCATGTAAAAATGTGTAACAATTCGATAGCGGCCGATGTGGCACACAAACCAAGTTAGCAAGGTGTCGGGACACAATGTTGAAACTGTTCCTGTGAGAGCAAGAAATGATCTCAAGCATCATCATGAGCTTGGAAAACTGAATCCGGCGATATAAAAAGTGTCAAAAATGGATAACGGCCGAGGTGGCACGCAAACTAAGATGACTAGGTGTTAGTAAAAAATGCCTGAAAAATTTGGGGTGAGAGTGAGAAATGATCTCAAGCATCATCATGAGTGCAGAAAAATGAATCCGATGACATAAAGTATATCAAATATGGGCTACGACCGATGTGGCACACAAACTGAGGCGACGAGATGTGTCTATAAAAAATGCTCAAAAACGGTTCGAAAAAAATAAGAAAATGAGTTTACCATCATGACGATTTCATCGTGCTGAGTCCAGTGGTGGAAACAGTTTAGAGAATGGACTCCGTATGGATCCAGAATGGCCGAAACAAGAAAAAGTCAATGGGATAATATAGTAAGTGGACCCAACATGACAAGTGTCAGTTGGAATGTTGTCTTTGACAGGAGATCACAGTGGACTAGATCTTAGGTGGTGTTTTTGGATGATCTGACTGGCTAATTTCAGATCCGTGAGTTGCAGGTATTCCGTGAAACTCATACCTTTAACTTTTTGCAGGGTTCAGGGGGGGTGGTGGGTCCCCAGGGGGGTTTGTACAGTCCACGAGGGCGTGGATTGCGGGTGTTTGGGGTGGAATCGCGATCTTGGATCATGAGTTATGAGGCTGAATATGCGATCTTGGATTGTGAGTTCAGCCTCTACAGTCGCGGTCCAAGATCACGACTTGGGTTGGGAAATCCGCGATTCGTGACCGTGACTGTAGCCCTGATAGCTGCAATCTGTGATTGCAACTCAGATCCCGAGAGCTGCAATCTGAGATCACAACATGGGGCCCTAAAGCCGTGATCTCGATCATGCTTTAGGGTTATACCGATGGGGAAAATGGTTATTTATTTGATGAGAGTCTAATGAGTTTTCATTGCGTGATGCATAGGATGCCGATTGTGCTATGGCGGGAGCAAGAGATCCCTGATGACATGATGGAGTTCATCCAGGAGGATCGACATGTTTGGTCGACCTTGGGGTTGTGCGGGCTTTTGAAGTTCGCACAGGTACCGATGATGCGTTCAGTAGGACTATTGCTGAACAGGTTGGTAGGGTTTTGGGACTCGGAGATACATGCTTTCATGGTACAGGGGGAGAGGGTGGATCTCTCCCTGGCGGATGTACACTTCTTGATGGGACTGCCCTGTTTGGGTAGGGTGGATGATACGCAGCCACGGGTGTCTGCTAATGTAGACATAGAGGAGATGTTGGAGCGCTACTGTGTCTCGGAGGCTGAAGTGCATAGGAATGCACTTCGTATTCGTGACCTACAGGAGCCAGCAGTGCGAGCAATTGCATCGTGTGTGGTTCGGGTGTTGGGGTCTTAGGTGCTCAAACGGGTGTCAGGGGGCCAGATGCAGTTGGTGGAGTGAGTGCTGCATGGCACGTACTTTGCCTGGGGCCAAATGTTCCTTACCTGTGTTCAGTGGGAGCTGAACAAGGTGAAGGTGGTTGGCAAGGGGTTTTGCTATGGATCCTTTCTCTGTTCCTTCTTTATGGAGTGGGTACCGACACTGCAGCCACGGGTGCCAATTACGGCAAGAGGGCTGAGAGAACCGTGCATGGTGTGGTGGGGAAAGATGATGCGCCGACGGGGTGGTGGAGAGGTCGGGAGATACTTCACAAGGGAGCTCTATCTTCAGTGGTTATAGATGCCGTTGACTTTGGATGACTATCCATACAGGGATGTGGATTACACACGAGATCCGAAGGTGCCACGACCTCCAGGGCAGGCATGGGGGCCAAATGGTATCTATCTACCTATTTGATTGTTTTATGTCATATTTTGTGCATGTTAGGGTTGATAGATGTATATGCTGGTACTAACTATGTACATTCTCGGATGTGCTATAGATGTTGGACCGAGGCCACCACAGGGACACGTAGACCACTGGGAACATATGGCTGTACCAGCCCTGCCAGACCAAGGGGAGGTGCGTCGTCGGCATGCTGAGGGGACTTTGGAGTCCTACGGGTTCTCCTAGATCGTCTACTGGTGGGGGTTACTGATGAGGGGTGGCGGGACCTAGATCGGGGTGTGAAAGAGGCCTGGCTCGAGGCTCCACGGGACTTTCGATCGATTGTGATTCGGGTGGCCATATTGGCGGAGAGGAGTAGGGTGTAGGATCCCTCAGGGGATGAGGAGCTGCCAGAGGAGGAGCGGGGTAAGGAGTCGGAGGTAGCCAATATAGGGAATGATGGAGGTTACGACTCTCACTAGGGAGTATGGAGGACTCCCCCCGATGTGTATGGATACTAGGGTTTTTTTTGTAGCTACGGCATGTATGTGGTGAGGCTTTGCTATGTATATATATTTTTTGTATAGCTGAGTGCTGAGGTACTTGGGACATGTGTATAACATTGATGTTTATTTATATAGATATGCACATGGATGCATTTTTTGTGGTTATGATTATTGTACACACGTGGATGCGGTTGTGGTCTCTTGTATGTGTGTATTGCATGTGGATGCAAGTGGTGTATGATGATAGGCACGTGGATCCCCCCTGTTTATTTTGTATTATGTATTGCACATGGATGCAATAGTATGTGTTAGGCTAGGCACGTGGATGCCCCTGTATAGTTGTGTGTTTATGTTATTGCACATGGATGCAAATAATATTTGATGATAGGCACGTGGATGCCCCTTGTTGTAAATGCAGTCTTTTTGGGATTTTTATATTTTTGATGTGATGATTATGCATGATGGATGATTTTACATGGTGTGATTGATATGCCAGTCAAGGATGTTGTTAGCCATTTGATCTGCGACACTATTATGAGCTCGTGGGACATGAGTGAATGTGATGGAGTCAAACTATCGGCTTATCTGTTTTGTGCAAAGGAACTTTCAAAAGAGGCAAGGATCACACACCTAGTAGCAGTTGTTGAGCTGGGAGACAAGTAGCTGGGAGTCAAGGAACACATGAAGGTGACGTATACCCATCTGAAAGGCATCAGTCAGGAGACCGGTCACAACATCATACTCAGCCTGGTTATTGGTAGCAATGCCTATGCACATTCCGTCAAGGTGAATCAACTCATGTGAAGGGGAATACAAGACCCATGCTGTAGAGGCCAGGTTTGGAGACCAGCGACTTGCTTCATCAGCAAAGCCAATGTAATGAGGTGGAAGATGTTCCATCTGTGATCATGCAAAAATGATGAATGTAAGGTTGCGATAAAAAAGTGAAAAACAAAAAGAAAGCAAACTGTACAATACGGACCAACGGGTCTGTGGGATTATTAAGGATAAAAGCATTTAAGATACAACCCATTACGGGGGTTGTGCAAGGGGTGGCCTTCTGAGTCAGTTAAAATATATGCCCCATGCCCAAGGCAGGTATGCATTATGTAAGGGCCCTACCACATGGATTTGAACTTCCCTTTTCCAGTCTTGTCGTAATCTTGGTCATAGGCGAGTACTAGGTCTCCTTCATGGAAAGTTCGTGGGTGGACATGTTTCTCGTAACCAGCTTTGGAGAGGTTCTTGACAGCTTCAATGGTTTGGAGGGTGGCGTGACGGTCTTCGTCTGCTTGTTCCAATAATAGTAGGCATTGTTCAAGTGGGGAGGTGTCGAGGAGAAGTTCAATAGCGATGTGTAGAGCGGGGATCTGACACTCGATGGGGAGGACAGATTTGATGCCGTGAACTAAGCGAAAAGGGGTGAAACCGGTGGTGGTCTTAGTTGATGTACGGTAAGCCCATAATGCGGGGAGAAGGATGTGATGCCAATTGGACTTATGTCAGTCAATAATGCGTTGGAGGATGGTTTTTAAAATTTTGTTAATGGCCTCAACTTGGTTGTTCCCTTGGGGGTAGTAAGCAGAGGAATACTAATGTTTGAACTTCAGAAGAGTGGACAACTCGCGCCAAATGGCATCTTCAAAATGTGAACCATGGTCTGAGACCAGCTGTTTGGGGACCTTGAATCGTTTAATAACATGGTTAAAAAAGAAATGGGCAATGGTGTCGGCTTTACAATTGAAGGTGGGCATGGCTTCAGCCCATTTGGTGAAGTAGTCGATGGTTACAATGATGCACTTATGGCCGTTTGCAGATGATGGTTTACATTCAATGAATTTGATGGCCCATTTGCAGAAGGGACCAATGGTGACGACTAGGTGTAGCAGGGCGGGCGGTGTCCGAGCCTTAGGGGCAAAAAATTGGCAATTATGGCAATGTTTGACCACTGTGATGCAGTCGATAAAGAGTGTAGGCCAGAAGTATCTGGTGTGGATGATCTTTTGGGCGGTGGCCATTCCAGAGAAATGTTCGTCGTAGGCACCGCTATAACAGTCGTTGAGGAATTGTTCGGCTTCCTTGTGTGTAAGGAAACAACGGAGAATAGTATCAACCCCTCGTTGGTAAAGGACATCGCCCAAGAGGAGATATCAAGAGGCCTGGTGATGGATACGGTGGCATCCATCACGATTTATGGCAGGTCGAAACTTCTGCTTGCGAAGATACAGTAGAATATCATTGTACCATGGGTCATTTGATGAAATGATAAACAAATGATTGTCTGGTAACTCATCGGAGATTGGCGGGGACGAAAAAAGGGATGGGAGGTCGGTTATGAGCTGGGTGAGTGTGAGGGATTTAGTACTCTTAGGGGTTGTGAAAGTTAGGTCATATTCTTGGAGGATAATTACCCATCTAGCAATGCGACCTTGTAGAAGTCACCAGTTCAAGAGATAGACCATGGGGTTGGAGTCGGTGACAACTGTGGTATGACTGAGTAAAATGTAATGTTGCAATTTTTGTACGGAAAAGACGACGGCAAGGGCCAGCCTCTCTTCATACGGGTAACGTAGGGGTGGTCCAGACAAGGTCTGGTTGACATAATAAATGACATGCTCCTAGCGAGCAAAGTCTTCTTGGACAAGGACTCTTGACATGGTGTGTTCGGACGTGGAGACGTAAAGGATGAAGTCGTGAGAGAAATCCGGAGGGGAGATCAAAGGGGCTTGTGTGAGAGATTTTTTAAGGGATTTAAATGCACCTTGCACCTAGTCATCCCAAACAAAGGGTATGTGAGTACGAAGCAGGCGTAAGAAACCATGAACTATGGTGGCATAATCAGGAGTGAAGCGACGGAGGAAATTAGATTTCCCCTGTAAAATCTGTAGCTGTCGGAGCGTGCGTGGTGCAGGAAGGTCTAATATGGCTTAGACTTTGAGGGGATCAACAGTGATTCCTTTATGGGAAATAATGAAACCCAACAACCGGCCTGCTGGAATGCAAAAGACACACTTGAGTGGGTTCAAGTGGATCTGATACTTGCGACAACGTAGAAAGACTTGCCGCAGGTAGTTAAGGTGGTCTGATCGTTTCCTAGAATGTGCTGTGAGGTCATCAAGATAGACCAGTAGGATATGGACCAAGTCATGAAAACAACAGGTCATGGCCCGCTGGAAGGTGGCACCAACATTTTTAAGGCCGAAAGGCATGACACGATAGGCAAAGGTGCCCCATGGGGTGGTGAAGGCAGTCTTGTATTGATCTTCCTTGTGGATCTGAATCTGGTTGTATCCAAAGAAACCATCCATGAAGGATAGGACTTCATGCCCCGCACGCTCATGGATGAGTTGGTTAATAAATGGCATGGGGGAGTTGTCTTTGGGACATGCTCGGTTTAAATTGCGGAAGTCAGTACATACTCACATGGTGCCTTGTTTCTTGTTAACAGCGACGGGGTTAGAAACCCAAGTGGTGTATGTAATAGGATAAATGAATAGGATGATGATTGGGGACACGTAGACCGCAAAGGACATGTGGCTGTACCAACACTTCCAGACCAAGGGGAGGTGCGTCGACGGGACGCTGAGGGGAGTTTGGAGTCCCTACGGGTTCTCCTAGATCGTCTACTGGTGGGGGTTACTGATGAGGGGTGGCGGGACCTGGATCGTGGTGTGATCGAGGCTTGCCTCGAGGCTCCATGTTACTTTCAATCGATTGCGATTCAGGTGACCATATTGGTGGAGAGGAGTAGGGCATAGGATCCCTCAGGGGATGAGGAGATGCCAGAGGAGGAGCGGGGTGAGGAGTCGGAGGCAGTCGATACAGGCAGTGATGGAGGTTACGACTCTCATTAGGGAGTATGGAGGACTCCCCCCGATGTGTATGGACACTCGAGGTTTTTCTGTAGCTATGACATGTATGTGATGAGGCTTTGCTATGTATATATATATTTTTTATAGCTGAGTGTTGAGGTACTCAAGACATGTGTATAACATTGATGTTTATTTATATAGATATGCACATGGATGCATTTTTTGCGGTTATGATTATTGTACGCATGTGGATGCGCTTGTGGTCTCTTGTATGTGTGTATTGCACATGGATACAACAGTATGTGTTAGGATAGGCACGTGGATGCCCCTGTATAGTTGTGTGTTTATGTTATTGCACATGGATGCAAATAATATTTGATGATAGGCACATGGATGCCCCTTGTTGTAAATGCAGTCTTTTTGGGGTTTTTATATTTTTGATGTGATGATTATGCATGATGGATGATTTTACATGGTGTGATTGATATGCCAGTCGAGGATGTTGTTAGACATTTGATCTGTGACACTATTTCGAGCTCGTGGGACATGAGTGAATGTGATGGAGTCAAACTGTCGGCTTATCTATTTTGTGCACAGGAACTTTCGAAAGAGGCAAGGATCACACACCTGGTAGCAGTTGTTGAGCTAGGAGACAAGCAGCTGGGGGTCAAGGAACACATGAAGGTGACATATATCCCTCTGAAGGGCATCGGTTAGGAGACCGATCACATCATCATACTCAGCTTGGTTATTTGTAGTAGCGCCTATGCACATTCTGTCAAGGTGAATCAACTCGTGTGAAGGGGAATATAAGACCCATGCTGCAGAGGCCAGGTTTGGAGACCAGCGGCTTGCTCCATCGGCGAAGCCAAGGTAATGAGGTGGAAGATGGTCCATTTGTGATCATGCAAAAATGATGAATGTAAGGTTGCAGTAAAAAAGTGAAAAACAAAAAGAAAGCAAACTGTACAATACAGACCAATGGGTCCATGGGATTATTAAGGATAAAAGCATTTAAGATACAACCCATTATGGGGGTTTCGTAAGGGGTGGCTTTCTGAGTCAGTTAAAATATATGCCCCATGCCCAAGGCAGGTATGCACTATGTAAGGGCCCTGCCACATGGATTCGAAATTCCCTTTTCCGGTCTTGTCGTGAGCTTGGTCATAGGCAAGGACTAGGTCTCCTTCACGAAAAGTTTGTGGGTGGAAATGTTTGTCGTAACCATCTTTGGTGGGATCTACGTGTCCCCTTAGTCTACGGGCTGGTACAACCATGCCGCCACCTCTTTGCAAATAAGGAAACATCATTAGTCAAGGGACGATGATTGGTCGAAGTGACTAGGATCTCATAGAAGATCTGGCTAAAGTATGAACCATTAACCACTTCATTAATGATCGTTCGCCACGTTCGAGACCAACAAGGTCTATAAATACCCTTGGCCAACCACTTATAACTTTACTAGGAACTTTGTTTCATCTGCGTGCGATTGCAGAGCTTCCATAACCAGAGAGCCGAGCAAGTTATAGGTGCATGTCCGAACCACTTACTAGTGCCAAAGTGTTCAAAATATTCATCCAGTCAGGTTTTCAGGGAGTAATGAAGTCTCCAGCTATGAAACCTACAGGCGAGCCAGGAGCTTCATCTTGAAGTTTTGTAAGACAGGCTGCAAAAAAGGGGAAAAATCCAGCCATAGACTAGGGAGGGCCGAAGCCAGTTAAGCTACAAAAACCAGTTACATTTGTGGAGAAGCCCATCCGCCTCGCACATGACTACATTCCACCTCGGAAAGATGATGCACCACTTGTCCAGTTGCAAAAGAATGCTATTTATGAAATTCCAATCTTGCCCATGTCTAAACATGTCAGAATTGCATAAGACCTTCTAGGAAGAGTAAGGGATTGCAAATTTGAAGACCACGAATTGCTAGAGGGAGCACAGTCGAAGCCAAAAAAGTTTCACCAGTTCCAACCTGACTGATACATGCATCGGCAACTTGATGTGCAGACCAGAATTGGATGTCTGTACATTTAGGATTGGCTAATAGCAATAGAACCATCCCAGTTGCTGCACCTACTACGCATCCCGCATTTTGATAGGAGTCCAGAGCTCACAGAGGTAGTGCGTGTTCTATTGTCTTGCGTGTATGAGATCGATCTCATACACTAGATCACTTTGCTAAACAAGAGAGGTGACGAGCCATCAACAATGATGGTAGGGAAGGCATAAGAAAAGGATCTTGCTGATAAAATAGTCGAAGAATTCAAGGTAGTCAGGAGAAAACAGGGTTTCCCTACCAGTGAGATCAATGACGAAGACACTAAGTTCACAGTTCAACTTCTTGCAGGGGATGTGCTACTCAAATGCAGACCGCCAGAGGTATCGGTCGCAGTAGTCCGGCTCATAGATAAAAAGTTAAAGGGAACTTCCTACAACTAGATGCAGTACCTGCTCAATGAGTTTTTAGCATACATTAAAGAGGCTCAGGATAATGGATCCCCGTTCCATTTTAGTTGGTTACTAGTATTGATTGCTCTCGTCGGCTGGAAAGAGCCCATCGGTTATCACATTATTCCAGTTCTCGAGGGGAAATGCAGTGGAGTGCGCTACACCAACTTATGGGCTAGCTCAAAACCCTCAAGGTAGCGGGAAAGCAGTGAAGTATTCTATACCTACTATGTGTAGATATGTGATGCGATTCGGCAGACACCGTGCATCTCACAACCGCTCACAAATACATATAGAGGGATATTGAGATTCTTGGCCAAAAATCACAGATCATAGATTCAGCCTTAGGAAGACTCGGATATAGAGCTATGGTATCCCGGATTCTATCAGCTAGAAGCTGAGAAAATCGAACAAATGATGGAGAGACGGGAGCTAGATTGGAAAAAAGAGCAGCCAATCGACGTTGAATCTGACTATGAGTAGCAGAAAGACGAAGACAAGCCCGGAAGCAAAGAGGAAGAGATAAATGAAGAAGATGATGATAAGGGGGAAGGCCAAAGTTAAGAAAAGGAAGAAATCATACCTACACCTATTTTTGAGGAAAAGGATCTTGAGCAGACCGAAACGGAAGAGCAGGTAGGAGACAAAAGAAAGGCGACTAAAACTCCTACCTAGGAGAAAGGCCAATGGAAGAAGAGGAAGGATGAAAGGCCCGAATTCGATCCGCAGCTACATCCAAATGATTGCGAGACAATTGCCACAAAATTCCAGGAGGTATGGGAGGAAACACATGAAGAAAAAGAGGCTAAGAAAGAATAGATGCAACTCCGCCTCATTCAGACAATGGAAACAGTGCAGGCCATGGTCATGTAGATGAACTTAGGTCAACAGTCATCAGATTCTGAAGGGAAGTTAGGAGGAACGAGTGCACGAAAGTAGCCACCTCAAACATGAAGCCCCTACCCCAGGGTAGCGCATATAGAACCAGTGCACTTTATCTTCCCAAACTATAAGTTGCGCAAAGCAGCAAAAGACTCGGCACATTTTGACCTCAACATTGGGTCATTAGTGTTAGAGGACCCGAATGAGTTGCATATACAAATTGTGGAGGAAATACAAGAAAGAGGCATTGCCTCATATGAACAGAGTGTCTAGCTGAAAGAAAATATCGAAGAGCTCAAGCAAGAATCTGAGTGGAAGGAACAAGAACTTACCTGAAGTCCGAGAAAGAGACTGCAATATCAAAGAGACCATCTCAGCGGTATGCGCAGATATTGAAGAATGCGCAAACGAATAAAATGTTGAAGATACCATACAAAAGATTGGGGCCAAGGTAGAGTCCCTCACAACCGAAATGATGGAAATGGAAGTTTCTTATAAGGAAAATATCGTTGACCTGGAAGCCAGGTAGTCAACTCCACCATCCGATCAGCACTCAGCCCCAACTGAGGAAGTGGAGGCCACATTGGGAAGCATCCAGTCTGAAGTAGAAAGATGCCAAGGTTTGCTCGAAGGTAAACACAATCGTCACAGGATTGAATGAAGACCCAGAACTTTAGAAGATTAAAGAGGAAGTGCAGCAGACACAGCAAGAGATCGATGGAGCAACCACAGAGATGAAAGCTCTACCCTCGCAGCAGAAGCTACCAAAGTTTAACGAAGTAAAGGAACTCCAAAAATAGCTCAAGGCACTAAGGGAAAAGGAAGCTATCACTTCTGTGTAGCTAGAGAGCATAGAAGAGGAAGGTCTGAACCTAGTTCAATGATTTGATGAGAAGTTTGTTGAACTTCAAACAATGGAGGGAACGCTTAGAGAACAAGTCTGGGAGAAGGTTTCATAGGCACATCTAGAATTAAGACTTTTGAAATGAAGGAAAAGGAAATAGTTGACGAGATCATCGTCACTTTGAGCAATTTCACCGCTAAGCTAAAAAGCGTCGAAGATGCACAGGAGAAATTGGCTAGTGGAAGTGGATCAGGGACGATCCATAGGTAAGTGTTAGGAGTCTGTTGGGCATGGTCCAAGTGGGTATAGTCCAGATAAAGAGCAGTTTTGGAACTGCACAGTTCAGGATGAATGCGCAGAAAGTAAAATTTTGTGGATTGCGCAGCACAGGGTATATGTTTAAGTTTTGCGCAGATATGTTGTTGCGCAGTAACATTGCAGTAGTTAATTTTGGTAAAGAATATAAGTAAAGGTCGGATGAGGAAGTGACCTATTTTGAGTAAGGGACAAAGCAGAAGATAGCGAAAAGTGACTTGTCTAAGAGAGTGGCGGCAAGCAGTTGAGAAGTTAGGCCACTAAGTCGACAGCGATAGGTAGGCTAAAGGAGTGGAAAGTGGTAGGCCACGATGCAGTTGTAACCATTTTGTTGGTGACTGTAGCTGTCAAAAGGGCATCAGAGCCACGAGTGGTCTAGTAAGGCGGCCAGAGCGAGTGGAGCAAGCTATCAATGGCGACAGGCAGGGTGGCGGGCATCCGCACCAGTTTTGGGAAACCTAAGGTTTTTTTCCTTCGAATTGTAAAGACACGATCTACGGGCATGATCTATAAAGAAGGCATATTCTGTATGGGAAAGGGTTAATATTCATTGTTGATCTTTCGGGTTGTTGTTTTTGGGGTTGCTCTTCATTTGGTTATTGTTCTCATTGTTGATTGAATAGATCTATGTTGAGAAACATTTTGTAAAGGCTCTGCAAGCTGTGTGCACAGAGGCCTATTAAGAGAGAGAAGAAAGTCTGCAACTGTGTGCGCAGACAATAACTGTTGTACCCTTCCCAAAGACTAATACAACAATAGTTCTTGTGGACATAGCTCCCATCATGGGGGTGAACCACGTTAAATCTTGTGCAGTGTGATTGTTTATATGTGTGCAATTGTCTATTTGCTTACTATGAATGCTTAGATTCTCATCTATCAGTTGTTATGTTAATGATTTTATATGTATTCACCATAGGAGAAAGATGGGGGTAATATGTTAAGTATTACATGTATGGATGAATGAAGAATGCACAGTATTCTAAGTATGTGAAAGTATAAGTTCGTTGAATAATCACATGTGTATGTAGAGTTCGGGTTTTGTAACTCTTTTGACGTGCAGCACTGGGGGTGCACAGTATTGTGTGTTTCATTTGTTTACATTGGGTATAAGGATAATAGTCTAAGGCAGTAGCTAAACGGACAAATGCTAAGCAAGGTCGTTAATATCAGTTAAGTCCACCGAGGAAGCGTACAAGTCAGTTGCGCTGTCCCATTATTTGCATCCTGTCTAAACCGCGCAGTCCTTGGATGCGTTGGTTGAGCAAGCATCTTAGCTTGTAGAAGCGAGGATCGTGACGCAGTTTATCATCGCACAGTCTTCAACCCGCAGTGCGAGCCCCGCAGCGCACTACGCAGTAGTATGTCCGAACAACTCATCAAATTGATGTGGAAACCTGATTCCGTAGTGCTCCCATAGCTACACCTCGAGTGGGACCTTAGTCTGTTCGCAGGCTATTGCCAAAAGGGCCAGTGAGAATGGGTTTTGTTGGTTCCATGAAACTATGAAGAACCTAGGTCTACATTGGAAACCTCTAGATCAGTTTAAAAGCCAACACCTTTTGATCTTCTTGAGAGGTTACTTTCCTCACTAGGTTTATCAAGCCAATTCTGGTCCGCTTCCACTCCTAATTTCTTGCTCACAAGTTCAAACCAAAACAGAGATGCACATAATAGAAAAATCACAAGTACTGGGCATGAAGAGAAACGTTTTGACATTGGGATGCCCAAAAATGGGTTTCCATTAGTTTCAGAAAATCGTGGGCAACCAAAAAATGAAATGGAAAATGGGAAATAACCCCTGGGAGAGCAAAAATCATTTTCAGGAAATGTTTAAGGGCATTCAAGGGACATACACGACCTCCATAAACCCCCAAATTGTGACTCCCTTCCTCCCAGCCACTGTGCAATACAAAAACGAGTTCCCATCTATGGAAAATGAAGGAAAATGATGGAAAATGTGAAGGAGAAAGCCCCAGCTAGCTCAGACTGCCTGAGGGAGAAAAGACCATGGGTGAGTAATGGCTTGGGCACAATTTCCTGGGTGTTTTCTTGCCCAAGAAGCCAAAAATACAATTTCCCATATTGATGTCTTGCCCATACACGAAATTGGCTACCATACCTCCCCATTCCTAAGGCATTAACTACCTCAACCAACTCTTTGAAGAATTAAATAATTGGGTGCATAAGTCAAAATGGATAGTTGAGGGTTTATGGGTTCATTGGTTGAAATTTCTCTTAACACCATTGGCTCAAGTGTTTGAATATTTCCCTCCCTATTCCTTGTAAAATCATGCCCCCATCTCTTGTTGCATTGCATATCTAGTTGTGGGTATTTCATTAAAATTCATATTTACATGATGTCTTAATTTCTATTCTATGTGGCTAGCACATTAACCATATGCATCGATTTTTAATTTCCGATACATAAAATGCTAAATCGATGGAGGGGCCTTGGCCTTGAGCTTCTCACCATGATTTAATAACGATATTTACATCATTTACAATTTTAATGCAATAGGGTAAAAACCCGGGATATTACATTCCCGTCCCCCTTACATTAGCATTGCCCTCAGTGCTCTTCAAAATTGAACAAAAATGGATATGCCACTCTCATGGCATCCTCCAGCTCCCATGTAGCCTCATCGAGACCGTAGTGCTTCCATTGCACCTTTACCTATCCGATGGTTCGGTTCCAGAGCAATGTTACCTTCTTGTCTAGGATGCACAATGGATCGGTTTGGAACTCTCCCTCAGGTTCCACCTAGATCACATCCCTATTAATCACATGGTTAGGATCATGTACATATTTCTTAATCAAAGAGACATGAAAAAAATTATGAGCTCTAGTGCTAGCAGGCAATGCAAGTCTATATGCAACTGGCCCTATTCTTTCAAGCACTTCAAATGACCCATAATATCTAGGTGATATCTTGGCACAACTCCCAAGCTTCAATGAACTCTTCCTCGGCTTCACTCTAAGATAAACATGATCCCTGACATTGAATTCCCTATGCATTCTATGCTTATCTGCATAGCTTTTCTGTCTATCCTGGGCTTCTTTTATTTTTTTCCTAATCTGTGCAACCGCTTGTTCCATTTCCTTAAGCAATTCTGGACCAAGTACAATTCTGTTCACTGGATTATCCCAAGTCACTGGTGTCCTGCACCTTCTACCATACAAAACCTCATATGGACTCATTCCCAATGATGCTTGCTGCTCGTTGTTATATGCAAACTCTACCAAGTGTAGATAATCCTCCCACTTGGATGGTTTGTCCATTACATACATGCAAAACATGTCTTTAAGCACCTGATTTGCTCTTTCTATTTGCTCATCTGTTTGAGGATGGTATGTGGTACTAAATTTCAACTACGTACCCAAATTTGTGAAAAGTCCTTTCCAAAAATTGGAAGTGAACTTGGTATCCCTATCATAAACTATTACCTTAGGAAATCCATGTAATCTGAAAATTTCCTTCATGAAAATATTTGCAATGGCATCGGCTTTATATGTGGAATTAACCGGTATAAAATGTGCTGCCTTTGTTAACTTGTCCACCACAACCATGATGGAATCATGTTGTCTTATAGTCATTGGAAACCCTATAATAAAATCCATGGAAATTACTTCCCTTTTCCATTCTAGAATTGGCAATGGATGCAATAAACCTGTTAGGTGTTGGTGTTCAACCTTCACCTACTGACATTTCATGCACTTAGAAATGTATTCAGCGATGTCCTTCTTCATCCTTGGAAAGAAATATTGTTGAAGAACAATATTTCCTCCTTCATCAAAGGTCAAAATTTCTATCCCCTTTAATGAGTTGTTGAGGAACAATGAGTATAGAGAAGAAATTACTAAAATGGTTAAGAATCAAGGTGATCCTTAGCCATATACTTTAGAAGTAACAGATGATTCTCCCACTATTGTCTTTGGAACTAAAATTGAATATATAGATGATGAAGAAGTTCCCCCATTTTATTTAAGTTTGAATATCCATGATATGATTTTGCACAATGCCATGCTAGATTCTGGTGCATCTCATAATATAATGCTAAAGACAGTAGTGGAAAGTCTAGGATTGGAGGTTACTTGGCCTTATAAAGACCTGTGTTCTTTTGATTCTAAAAAGGTCAAGTGTCGGATATTGATAAAGGATATGGTGGTAACTCTTGCGCAACTTCCAGCCAAAAGAATTGTAATGGATGTTGTAGTAGTTGATATTCCTACAAAGTTTGGTATGCTGTTATCAAGATCTTGGGCATCAAAATTAAAAGGAACTATGCAAATGGATTTGTCATATGCCACTATACCTTTGTTTGGAGGTAACAGAAGGTTATATAGAGAGAAGAGGTTAGCCTATGTGGTCAGCAGTCAAGATAGGCCTGAAAATCATCCTATTTATGTTGTTGATACTGATTTGGGATCTTCTATATTTTTCAATGATCGACCACACACTGATCCTGAAGTTCTTGTACATATTGAAGTTAAGGAGGATAAGTAATTTGCAAAAAGACAAGAAGCCTTGGAGAAGAAACAAAATGAATAAGGATTGTGGACTATGTACTTTGATGGGTCTCTAAGTAAAAATGGGGTTGGGGCAGGTGTTTGGATTATATCTCCAGTTAGAGAATTTAAAGATTTATCTTATAAATTGACTTTTGAGTGTACTAATAATGTGGTTGAATATGAGGCTCTGCTGCTGGGTTTACAAGCTTTAAAAGATATGGGGGCAAAAAGGATAGAAGTATTTGGAGACTCAGAACTTGTGGTAAATCAGGTGAATGATAGTTACCAAACCAAAAATCCCATAACGAGAGCATACAGGAATGAGGTTTGGGACATGTTTGGCAATTCCTTACAAAACACAAAATCAGAGTGGTTCCCAGAATGGACAATCTGGTGGCAGATTATTTGGCTACCACTGCTAGTGGTTTCAAGGCTCCTATTTATTCCTAGAAGAAGTATGAAGTTGAAATTGTAAATAGACCCTTGAATACCAGACAACTCCAAATATTGGAAATTTTTCGATGATGATCTGCAAATAAAGAGATTTTTGGAAATGTCTGATGAATTTGTGAATACCCAGATTGATACAGAAAATGGAAATTTAGAGAGCTTCCAAGATGATGAGTCGTCTGAAGATGAAAAAGCTGAAAACAAAGAATGGCAGAATATGTTAAGAGGGAAAGACATAATTCAGTTGAAGAGCAATTTTATTCCAACAGGCCTTATTCCCCTAGAGAAGTTGTTTGATCAGAATGATGTTGCTAAGGATCCTAAAGTTAAACTTGCTGATGACGTCGTTGAAGATCAGAACATAGGTACTAAAGAAGCACCATGAATTGTAAAGTTGTCCAAGGAATTACCTACAAAAGAGAAAGAGGAATATGTCAATTTGATGAAGAAATACACATATGTATTTTCCTGGAGTTATGAAGACCTGAAAGAGTATGATACCTCTATCATACAACATACCATTCCAATAAAACCTAGAGAAAAACCTTTCAAGCAAAAGTTGAGAAGAGTAAACCCCATGTTGTTGGCTGTAATAGAAAAGGAGATCAAAAAATTATTCAATGCTAAGATTATTGTAACTTTGAGGTTTTCAAAATGGGTAGCTAACTTGGTGCCTGTTAGAAAGAAAAATGGTGAGATTAGACTCTGTATTGATTTCAGAAATCTCAACAGAGTTTATTTGAAGGACAATTACCCATTACCAAAGATGGAACACATTATGCAAAGGGTGGTAGGGTCTGAAAGGATTTCAACTATGGATGGGTTCTCAGGCTATAACCAGATTAAAGTATGCCCAGAGGACCAAGAGAAGACTACTTTTACTAAACCATGGGGTACAGTCATGTATGCCAAAATGCCCTTTGGGATGATGAATGCAGGAGTTGCATTTCAGCGTGCTATGGACATCACTTTTGCAGAAGAAAAGGATAAATTTGTAGTTGTTTACATGGTTGATGTCACTATTTATTCTAGGTCTGATAGGGAACATATCAAGCACTTGGAGAAAGTCCTTATGAAGTGCAGAAAATATGGTATTTCACTATATCCCATAAAATCTAATTTTGCACTAGAAGAAGCGAAATTGCTTGGGCATGTTATTTTGAAGGATGGTATTAAGATTGATCTAGAAAGGGTCAGTGCAATTTTAAAGGTGGAGGATCCTAGGAGCAAGAAGGAAGTGCAGTCATTTATTGGACAGGTAGATTTCCCGAGGAGATTCATTCCCAACTTTGCTAAAATATTGAGAAATATTACTAGCATGTTGAAGAAGGAGAGTCAAATAAAATGGACAAAGGTTGCTAGAGAATCTTTCAAAGGTATTAAAAGGGCCATCACTGAAGCTCCAGTTTTGGCGAGTCCATATTTCACTATAGATTTCCTAGTATTCTCTTATGCATCTGAGCATATTATAGCTGGAGTCCTATTGCATAAAACCAATAAAAACGCTGAGCAACCTATAGAATTTTTCAGTAAGATATTGAGAGAGCGAGAATTGAAATATGATATCATGCAAAAGCAGGCCTATGCCTTGGTAAAATATTTGAAAGATTTTAGAGTGTACGTTCTTCATTCACACACTTTTGCATATGTTCCAACTAATGCAGTGAAGAGCATTCTTACCCAACCAGATCTAGAAGGGAAGAGAACAAAGTGGATTGTTGTATTATTGGAGTATGATCTTGAAATCAAGCCTGCCAAGTTGATTAAAGGAGAAGGACTTGCCAAAATGATGACAAAGGCTTTGTGAATCTTTACAACTCAACTTCCTGACCATGGAAAATTTTAGGGGCGAATTATAGCCCATGGGCGAAATTATAGGGGTCACCAAGAAACCATGGGCGAATTTTTAATATTAAACGGGTTTTTTGAAATTTAAGAAATTAGCCCACATTTTATGAAACCCCACATGGTGAAAAATCGGATAGCCCACCCAGCGAGAGAGGGAAAACGCGATTTAGCCCAGTGAAAGATGGAGGAAATGGTCTGTTTGCCCCTGTCATTACCATAATGGAGTCCAAAGGTGGTGGGTTCGCCAGTAAATTTTCATTAATGGAGGCGTGAGCAGTTCGTTCGCCCATGGTTTTCATTCATAGAGGGGATTGTTAGTTTTTTTCACCCCAATTTATGGAACATAGGGCATTTTCACTGGTTATTACGCCCTGGATTCGAGGTTTTCATGGACCATAGGGCATTTTTGTTGGTTATTTCGCCCTGGATTCGAGGTTTTCGGTTGAATTCGATGCTGTTTTTGAGTCTTGACCTCCCCATTTCGCGGTTAATGAGAAAATTGGGGTTTTAGCTCCCAAACTGGTTAGTAAGATGGGAAAACGTGCAACGTGAATGGTCTAGAATCCTGAATCAGTGAAATGGGGACGTTTTTTACCCTATATAACGCTGCAAGGGTGAACAATTTATCCCATACAAACCCATCGCATGATTTGTATCTTTACATGAAGCTTGAGTGTAGTTACAATTTTACAGTGGCTGTCGCTGAGTGGAAAGCAATTCACGCCTCACGGTGGCTGAGTGGAAAGGGTTACAATTTTACAGTGGCTGTCCCTGAGTGGAAAGTAATTCACAATTTCACGGTGGTTGAGTGGAAACTGGAAAATATATTCATTTTTTCAAGGACAAGTCCAGGGTTCTCGTTGGTGGACAGCAAAATAGGACTTCTGTAAGTCATTCAGTTCAAGTTTTATTTCACATGTTCATATTTATGAAAATGTTTTTTCTTTACCAACTCCAATTGCCCTTCCCCTTCATACTCTGAAAACAATCACCTGGTTCAGAGTGAGCAAAATTTTTGGATGATGGATATCGAGTTACTTGAAAGCTCTTCATTTATCATGATTAGTTATTTCTTTATGCTGGATTCTATAAAATAGTTGTTTGCCTGCCTGTTAGGACTATCTCATCTGACATGGAGTAACGAGCATTAGTCTCCTTTATGAAGTAAATGTAGCAAGTCTAAGCTGTCGAGAATGATACAGGCCTAGGCTCATGCTTGCCAAGTACATCCATGGCATTAGGATGTATCTTATCTGTTTAACTTAACTAGAATCTAGATCCCTAGGATTAGGATTTTGATCTATGGTCAGTGATTGCCACCCATGAATCACCACACCAAATTTACGTTATCCTTATTTTAGAACACAATAATACAAATTGGGTTATGTATGACTGTGCCCCCATTGCTAAAAGTTCAAACAAATTTTGCTACTATTGATTGCGAGTGTAGAGGAAGAGGGGTAGCAGAGTGTTTGACATAAGACCAAGCGAGTTTGACATAAGACCAAGCATATTGTAATGAATAAGTTTAAGGACTTGATTACAACAAGTGCCTCTGTATAGGTGCTATCTTGGGCTAAATAATATGAGTTACACAACCACTATGTGCATTAATAAGTTTGTGTAATCAAAGAACAAACAATATTGGTTGAAATGAAATCACTAATTTATACAAAATTTTTCAAGGTGATCTTGATTTCGATTACCATGAAATGTACTTCAGATCTGATAGCTAGTGTGAAAAATGAGAAAGTAAGGGAACACCAACAAATTTTATGTCACAATCTTAAACTCTCAGTAATGTTGTAGCAACCAGCACGCAAGAACCATGTAGAAGAGCACCTCCCCAACCATGTCAAGAGCCAAACTCACCTATGTGTTGGGTGAGAACAGGTGAAAATGTCAATGTTTTGTGACGAATTTGTTATATTGTGCCATGTTAGCAGGTTGAAAGCAACCAAAAATTTCTCATGCATTAGAATCAGGAGACTCAAATAACTTCAACCATCAATGTAAGGTCAGAACTGCCCCAAAAGGCTTCATGGAGCAATAATTAGGATTAGGAGAAAAAATTCATGTGCCAACCTGAAAAGGTATCCTGTAATTACATAGCTGTGATGTCTCGTAGGCCTCTTGTAATTACCAGGTAACGAGTGTATTAATATTGAACTGACTTATAATAAGATACGTGAACTGGAGTTGTAATAAGATATGTAAATTCCAAATAAGTGTATAGACGACAGATACTGATTACCCTAGTTCATGTGGTTAGCAGTTAAATGTCTCTGTGCCTATTAAAGAGTTTTCCGGTTGTGTTTTGGGATTTATCCCATCCAATATGTAACTGGTGAATTCTAGTCTTATTTACATTCTATTGAATCTCCTTCATTATCTTTTAGTGCCATATTAATGTTAGCCATACTTTTTTTTATTGCAACTAGGTAACACTGTTTACTCTACTTCGTATGATACCATACAATTTTTGTATTATCTCGTGGCGAAGGATTAAATTCAATTCTTTCTCCTTTGCATATTATTGGAGAGGGTTTTATGTGCAATTTGCATATTGATCCTAGTTCAATACCCTTATAAACGTTTGTACTTGCTTTAGTATTTAATGCTTTTGTACTGTTCCTTTGTCATTGCCCTCGGTAAATAAGAAGGGGTTAAGAAATACAGCCTTCCAACATAGCAACAGAATTAAACAACATACTTACCCAGCTTGATGCTCTTCTTTAGAAGTTAGTTTTAGACACATAATCTGACTCGTAAGAAGGTTTCAGTCTAATTTTGAATGTTAGAGTTGATACATAAAATTAAACTCATTTTTTGAGTTTTGGGTCTACGATATTGAAATAGCAAAGGATACCTCAAAACTGTTTCAGATTTTAACAATACCTTATGAAAAAGGAAGTGTTACCGATCCTTCAAATGTTTGAAGGAAATATGTTCATCCTGATATTTCTGTCTGATATTCCTATAGGAAGAACCCACCATATCCAACGCTCTAAGTGAAGTAGGGATTCATTGTTGTGCTTAGTTGCACCGAAGAGGTGCATTCTACAGCCCAGTAGGGGATGTGTAACTCCTTCCGTGCTCATCCTGTAGTTGACAAGTATCCTTTATAAAAAAATTAAAAAATATTATGAAAAATAACATGTTAGATCAAATCATGTCAGCTCATATTAGATTTAAAACATTTAGAGGGCCATATATATGTTGCAGCTCGAGAGATTTGATCCCTCTAGGAGCTTGATACAAATCCTTTTAAAATGGATCTGATAGTTTGTTGTCACCAACTGCTGCATGGTATGAGCCCTTGTCCATCATCCTCACAAAATCATTGTCATCTGTCCTTATAAAAAAAAGGAAGGGTTCTTGGTAGTAGCTACACTTTGGCATTTGTGAATCAGAGCACTTTGGCATACCCCTCTTAATCACGGGATGATCTTAGTTTTTACCAGGTAACGAGTGTATTAATATTGAATTGACTTATAATAAGATATGTGAATTGGAGTTGTAATAAGATATGTAAATTCCAAATAAGTGTATAGACGACAGATAGCATGCAATAGAGGCAAGGTTGCTTGATCCTATGGAAAGATGCAACTCGTTATTTGTGAAGGAAAAATGAAGGGTTGATAACTTGATACAGATTGCAACACAAGGTAGGGTCAAGGTATGTAATGTTGTTCCAACTTTAGAAGGATGAACTATGTTTCATCCTCCAGTGTAATTCCGTGAAGGGCTTGTATGTCAAGTCAAAGGAGCAGAAACCAACAACCAAAAGGAAAGTGCAACAACTGATTGATGAATTGGCAAATGTCTTCTGAATCTCTGATATCTACCTCATAGACTGTCACTCAAGATGGGACATGGACACATCATTGAGCTAGAACTATATCCAAATTGGTCATTGTTTCTCCCTGTATATATCCAAAATTATTTAAGGACAAGATAGAAAAAATACTGCAAGAATGATTGAATATGGGTCATATAGTGCCTAGGAAAAGCCCCTTTGCATCTCTGTTAGTGTCAATAAGGAAGTAGGATGGCTCCTTCCATATATACTAATACATTGATTACATGGAATTAAACAAGAACTATTAAAAATAGTTTCCCTATCCCACATATATATGAATTACTGGTAGAGTTACACAGGGCAACAATATTTACAGAAGTTGATTTGAGATCCGGATGTGGCTTCATGTGAAACATGTCGAAGGGATAACACATATTGTAAAGTCCAAAATTGTTGCAATCTTTTCCCATTTCTCATCAATAGTTGTAATCCATTGCTTTGGGTGGGAGGAAAAAAAAGTATTTTTTTGGTAATTGATTGATTGGCTAAGCATGATCATTTTATTTCAATGGGTATTGCTATCAAAGCCTCAAAGGTTGTTGAATTGTTTATGCAACATATCAATAGATGCATGAGCTTCCAAGGAATATTGTTAGTGATTGTGACTTGAAATTCATAAGAAACTTTCTTAAATTGTTGTGTAAACTTGTTGGTACCTCCTTGATGCCAAGTACCAGTGACCATACTCAAACAGATGGACAGACAGATATTGATGAAAAAATATCTAGAGGGTTACCTAAGAAATGACCTTGTGTGGCACCAAACTTCCTGTCCAAAATGGTTGCACTTGGCAGTGAATTGGTAGAATGCAACATACGACACATCCATTGGAATGTCACCATTTAAGGCCCTTTATGGTTATGCCACTCTTTTGCTGATCGATTTAACCATTGAAGACACTCAATTGCCAATTTTTAGAGATTCCTTGGAGAACAAAAGCCATCAAATATTGAGGGCTGAAGCAACTAAAGGAGAACATCAAATTGGCCCAAGATTAGATGAAGTCCCATTAAAATGAACACAACAGTGAGCTGGAATTTGAATTACGGATTTTGTCTTCTTGGGACTACAATATTATAAGCAGATATCTTTCAAAGGTAAAGAAGGGGTGGAGAAACTTGGGCGTGGATACTATGGGCCTTATAAGCCTCTAGGAAGTGTGCAATTGGTTGCATATGTTCTTGAACTGCCAATAGGGTCACAGCTGCATACTACATTTCATGTCTCATACATAGGGAAAACATTTCAAATATCTTGCCTTCCCTAGATAATGAAATACAAGTTATGTTGATTTTGAAGATCATTTTGGCAACCTAAGAGAAGACATTGAGGACTGAGGTATTGCTAGGACACCTCATTCAGAGGAAGGATTTGCCACTGGAAGATGCTATGGAGGAAGGCCTAGAAAATTTGAAATATAGCAACATTCAGCAGTAAAATTGTTTGGTGCAAAATAACTTCAAGGGGGGGATGTTACGATGTCTAAGGAAACCCATTTCAGTGTTAATCATTGGTATTTTGCATGAGTCATTAGAAATGTTTTATTCATGTATAATTCTCTATTAGTCCACCACCTTCAGGTTAAGATAAAATTTATGATGGTTGTACTTTTCTGTTGGTTAATGGAGTTTTATGTAAATTGTAGTTGTCCCACATGGAAAAGCCAAATGCCAAAGTGGGATCATTAGCTATGAAAAGACTCTTAGGCAGTAGGGTAGGGGTTTTTGGAGAATGTGCTATTCCAGGCAGTCTATAAGAGACTATTATTGGCCATGTGTATTGCCCATACTGCGCTTGGATTTGGGCTTGAGCTGGCAACCATACTTATCAGGAAAGTTTTAGTATTTGTGCTGTAGTTTTCAAATATTGAGATGTTGTTACTACTGCTGGACTTTTCTTCTGCCATTAGAACTCTAGAATTTTCTATCAAATGTTTTACTGAACATTGCTGGAATTATACCTGAAATAATGGAGCATACTGCTGTTAGTGCTAAATTTACTGCCTTTACTGTGACTTCTCATGTTGTTTACTACTGTTAGTTCCCTATTAGTATTATATTTAATATTAGTTTCTAAGTTCCAACTTCTGTTGTGAGTTTCTTTCAATTTAGATTTCCAGTTAGGCTCAAAATAAGCTAGGACATTGAAAGGAAATCATAATAATTCATGGAATGGAGAAGCATGGTTAACTATAAGTTCCATACCTGAACAAGTGAAAACATGCTTTATGAGATACTCTCTAGGAGTTGCTTTTGAACTCCCATAGTGTCTTCACACTGGATGTATCTTTAAGTCCCATTTACCTACTTTTTGTGGTCATTTCTTGAACATGAATATGATTATCTTATCTTATGTGATTTTACAGTCAACCTGGGATTATCTAAATTTATTAAATAATATTGGTTGGCACTATCTTTTCACTCCACTTTCTCAATGGATTGGCACTATCTTTGGTCCACACTCCACCCATCACTTTATAAGAATTCCATACTATAAATTTAAAATCTGTTTTGCTAAAGTTAACTTCTCTGTTTCACCTTGAGCTCCCATTGCATAACTTTAGCAATCCTATTCTTAGGGATATCCCCTGTGCTGGAGGAGAACCGGCCTAAAGTGAGAAGAAGGCTGTTGTAGTTACAATGGGAAGCCCTCTTGAGTTTCTCTAAGGTTGCAAATAGCATTTTAGAAAATTAGCATGTTCCATACCCTTATTGGGGACTAGTTCCCTATTATTGGAAATATTACCTAGTCCCCTAGTTGCCAAACTAATCATAAGCTACAAGATGAAATCATTGACCTTATTAACAATTTCATTGATAAGATTCTAGATAGGTTCTCAGAGCCTTTTTTCAGCAACACATTGGCATTGATCCTTCCAAGTTCCAACTCCAAATTGAGCAGAAATCTAGGTACCAACCACATATACTACCTGAATAATTCCAATTCACATACTTCGAACAAAATTCCAATCAGTCCACATGCTCTCAAAAATAATAGAGCCTTGGACTTATAATTGAGTTTCTTGTTTGATGAAATTTATCTGATATTGTTCAAATGTGTTGATTTTGTAGAGAGATGACCAGCCATCACTGTCAAGTATATCATCCTTCTATGGGGAATGATTGGGACCTGTAGCCTCTACCTATTGTTTCCAAACCAGCTCCAAGATTGTTTCCTAGGTTCTCCCTATTTCTTCCTTCTGCTTTCCAAGTTCTCCCTTGTTTCTTCCTTTTTCTTTCCAAGTTCTGTTGTTATTTTAGTGTCTAGAAGATCCTTCTTAAAATGCATCAAATGTGGCATCATTTTAGATTTGGGGATCATAATTAGCATCTTGAATTTTGGTTTCTATTTTTTTTATTGATTTGCATATATCATGAGTATAATAATGACCTAAACATTCCCCATCCATCTCTTCTTTGCTGCCATTGCAAATGTCCAGATGATTTGAATAGTTATTTTGGCTAGGAAGTACATGTGTCAAGTTAAATCAAGAAAGCATCATATATAGATGTACCTGGCAACAGATAAAGTTGACCCTGCACCCTTTGAGAATGCAAAATTCATTGCACAATACCTTGAAGCAAGAGATTCTTCTTTTTCACTGTTCTGACATGCAATTCAAATATACACGACATCTGTTTCTCTTCCTCACCGTACTTCTAACAGAGGTTCAAACATGTCAACAAGAATATAATGTAAAGGATAGTAATAAATATATGGAGAAAACTCCAATTAAAAGACCATGCCATCTCTGCACCCTTCATTCCATGGTCTATCAATGTCAATAAAATCACAAATTTTATCAGTGGGTACTAGAACTCATATCTAAATGGTAGACGCATATCCAAGGAATGGGAAACATAATCACAATACTTGTCAGTGGGTTTTGGTAATGAGATCTAGCTGGAAGTGAGCTTCTTGGGAACAATAGCTAAGATACACCTGTTTTAATAGAGCATATTTCCCTTGACATACTATTGGCACCTTAAAAGGGTTGCTAGAATTCTTTTAACTCAGAAATTTTCTATAAAAAATAGTAGTTCTCATGTAGCTAAACTTTGTATTTAAAAGCATTCTTAGATTAAGCAAACTAAATGCAGTTGTAAGTAGAATAGCTAAAAATGATGTTTGATCACTTCTACTCAATGGGAAGGCTTGAAGAGAATTTTGTTCCATCCATAATAGAAATGTAAATGCATATAGAGAACAACCATGAAAATATTTGGTGTTTATGTACATTATTTCAGCACAATTAGTAACCATAGAAAGCAAGAACAAGGATTTTCATGGGGAAGCTCACCAAATTTGGATGAGGCGTGGCATATTCATTGTACTTCTGATGTATGTCCAGAAAGGAATGTTTTTCCATACATAAAGTAAACCAGAGATTAGGTAAAAGTTAGAAAGCAGAGAATATCCTTTACTTGCATTAAATTAGGAATTTTGATTCTTATCCTCGGTTCTGCTTTAGTCTTTTGTATGAAATTAGGCACTTGGCAGATACCCTTTCCTTTCATAAATTTATATTTGCAGGCTTTCAATCTGAATTTTTCAAACTTGTTTTCAGTATAAAGAACCCTTGGGATCTTGTCACCAAGAAGTGCAGACTTCCAAGTGATGGAAGTGGGTAAGATGCTAACAACAAAGATTTGAGGACCATTCCCAAGGCTTGTTAAAAGGACAAAACCAGAACACATGTTTTACCATTCCATCTTTATGAAAAAAATGGCATTAATTCGCAAGTATTGAACACATGTAGCAAGTATTGAAGTGACTTGGTTTTATGCATTAATTCGCTGCTGTTATATTGGCTTGCAAGTTTGTTTTCATGCTTGAATTTGATTATTTAGATGTTCTTATTCTTTTGTGTGATATTTTTACCCTTGAATGAGAATGTTTAGCAATGGTTATGTTGATCACATTTTTCAATTTCTCTCATCATAAGACCGTGATGGATTTATGTGTAATTTTGAAGTTAATCTTGGATGGGTTTAGGTTACTAGGTTCAAATTTTCTAGCCTCTAGAATTCATGTCATCATGGATAACTTACAAATTGTACTAATTTTATATCATTTTTCTCATGCAGGTTTCACTTTGGGTTTCTAAATTGATTTGATATCTTAATAATTGTGGAATATTCAACGAAATGTCAAACAAGGATTGTGGAAAGAAAGCATCAAAACAGAGGGATGTATTATCATACTTTCAAAAGCCTCAATCCAAGAATCTAGATTCTCTTCATGATTCAAACTCTTTTGAGCAACCCATCAGTGAGACAAATGTTAACTCTTCTGAGAATCCAGCTAATAGCCATATAACATATGATAGGATGGGTTCCTCTAGTGAACAAATTGGGATAAATGCAATTCAACCAGAAATTGGCAATGACAATGTTGAAGGTTCCTCTAGTGCACAAATTGGGATAAATGCAATTCAACCAGAAATTGGCAATGATAATGTTGAAGGTTTTACCTTGGAAGGCAACAAAAATGATTCATTATCACGAAAAAGGAAAAAAGGCCAATGGGACATAGGGAGAAAATTCCAATTGGAATGGGCCTCAAAATTTCCATTTATTGAACCAATACCTCCAATAAATGAGAAAGAGGCTTCATGAGAAGTTAAATGCATTGTATGTAGTTGGAAACTTGGAAAGGTAGTAAAAATGCAAATGAAGATAGATACAATAGAGAAGCATGCAGGAAAGTTGTATGTTAAGAAAATTGAAAATGGCGAGGAGAAGTCTATTACCAAATGGAAACCTTCTGATGAATGTCGACATGTCAACTATCACGAAGAATATAATAAATACTTAATAAGCAAGAGTAAACTCGAGGCAAGTGGAGGGACCATCACATCTCTATTTGGAAAGACAATGGAGAGAAATTTGTTATCCAAGACGACACAATTAAGCACTGTATTTCACATCTTATCTAGAGGTCGTCCTATGACAGATTATCCAGATTACAAGAACTATGTATCTTTTCTTGAAGTATCGAATTTTCCATCTTCTCATTAGTCTATAACGAGTGGTTGGGAATGGGCAAAATATCTAGCTCAAGTAGAAAAAGATGATTTGAAAGAGAAGATTGCAAATGCTAGGTTTTTTTTTCACTATCTTTGGATGAAGTTACAACTGTTGATAATACTTCATGGATCTGCATGAGTATTTATATGGTTAATGATCATACTAGGCATTCATATTTACTTGGGATTCATAAAATGAAGAAGAGTTCTACAGCTGGAAATATTTATGAACTTGTTATTAAGAATTTGAAGGAAATTGGTGGTATGGATGATTTAATGATTGCAAAAAGGTTGGTATGTGTCGGAGCTGATGGAGCATCAATCATGCAAGGACAAAGGAATGGTCTTTGTGTCAAACTACAAGTATCAGCTTCACCATTTATGATTAGTATTCATTGTATGGCTCATAGGATGAATCTTGCATTTAAAATAGTAAGTAAGTTTCCACTGGTTTCAAAAGTTGAAGAACTTGTACGTGCGACTCATGCATACTTTTGTCGTAGTCCCAAGCGATTTACAGAGTTTCAACAATTTGCTGATGGTGTTACAGATGGAAAAAAGCTATTAAAAGATGTCGATACAAGATGGATCTCATTGAATGGACCAGCCCAAAGGCTATTTAGTGAATACCTATCATTGGTAGGGGTGATGTATGAACATTGCTTTAGTGTAGACAAAGCTCAAGAGCTTGTCTTTCGACTAACTAATATAGAGACATTATTAACATTGGCTGGAATTCTTTCTTTGCTTCATGAAATGAATGTCCTTGTGAAAATGGCTCAGAGTCGCACAATGTATATTGCAGAGTACACAAATGCAAGAAAATTGGCATGCCTTGCATTAGATAATTTGTATACGATGCCAAATTCTTTTACGGGTCAAACATTTAACGGTTGGACTACTATCATTGATATAGAAAAGAGTGAAAATTATTTGAAGTTTGATGAAAAAGGGAGACTATGTATGCAAGTGCGTGGGTATATGGTTCCCTTTTATTATGTTACTAAGAGGGGACAAACCACCGAAGAGTGCCATGTGTCAAGAGACCAATTCAATGATATTGTGATTTCAGTGAGACGCAACTTGCTACAAATTGCACAATCACTATCTGTGGTATACCCTCATTATTGGAACTCTGAAAAAGAAATAGATCCTTTAAAAGTCGACTTTCTAGCAAAATTGAATACTTTAGTGCACCACTTTGGTAGGAACGCTAAGGTAGAAGGAGAAGAGATTGGAGGTATATTAGATTCATCAAAATTATATCAACAAGCCACTTGCTTTGCTCAAACAATGTCAGGTCAATATCGTACTTTGCCAAAACCTATAGAATATGGTGCAGTAATCAAATTATGGACTATTTTAGGTGAAAGTCAATACCTACAAGAAAACATGTCAGAGTATTTCAAATTAGTCGATTTATGTCAAACCATGATTTTGGGATCAGTGGAGGATGAAAGAATGTTTAGTGCACTGTCATTCTTGAAGTCAAAGTTGAGGAACAATATTGATAAGAATATGGATACTTGTTTAAGATTATATGTAACAAAGTATGACATTACCAATTTCCCATTCAATAGAGCACTGGCACTCTGGCGATCAGATTGTGAGAGAAGAGGAGAATACAATATAACAAATGTCTCCAATGAACTTGATATGGAACATAATGTTTTGGAGGCTTATAATGATATTTCATCTATAGAGGCTCATGTTCAAAATGTAGAAAATGAAGAGCGACATGAGAATTGGGAATTTGATATGCCACAAGATATAATCTAAACCAATATACATTGGCAATGTATAAATAATGAATGGAATTTAATAGATCATGTGATTTTTTTTAGTTTGACTTCGATGTTCCTCTATTCTTGGAGAAGGTTGGAAAAGGAAAATTCTTGATGGGAGAAAGATTACCATACATAAATTTGAAGTTGCATTTCAGGTAAAAATAGGTTCTATAGTCTTTAGTTTGTATTAAATATAGTAATATTAGAGCTACATTTCCTTGATGCAAGCTATTTTAAGTTTGATGTTTTGATAGTTAACTAATGCATTGTTTTTTTTTCTTATTTGTGACAGGAAATGAAGTTGGGACCTATCTATCCATAGATAACGTCCTAGTATTAAAGGTTAAGTAATTAATTTAACAATACTTCCGCTTAACAAGAATGGGCTCATTCAAAAGTTAAAACTCAAGTACATGGAATTGCTTGTATTTCTAGCTTTGATATCTTGGCAAATATGAATGGTTTGCTTGTTTCTTACATTTGGAGCATTTTTTCAAGTTTGGAAGTTTGCATTTATTTTGGTTAAATATATTTTTATTCCCTTGATAATTGATTGCGGTTTGAGCCCTTTGTACTAGTTTGATTCATTTCATAAATTATTTGTTTTTTTCTTACATTTGGAGCATTTTTTCAAGTTTGGAAGTTTGCATTTATTTTGCTTATATTTTTTTATTCCCTTGATACTTGACTATGAGATCTGAATTGCTAAGCGAAGAGAAAAATGGTCTATGCATTGGCTTACTAGGTTCCTATGCATCCATCGTAGGAGACCTATTGGCACGAGACCGACATTTCTCTAATGTAATTGGCATAATTTTCATATGTCCACATACTGTCAATACAGTATTCACTTGAATCTCAACAGCGACAGTAAATTTTGAAAGCTAGTAGATGAAAATAGATGCCCAACAATTGAAATTAGTCAATTTCCTGTAGATATTGGTTGTAGAGAAGTGATATTTGTCCAATTAAGCAACAATTTGACATATCAGGCATAGATTTGTATTTTTTCTGATGTCTTTTCCATAAATATCAGTCTTTGCATAAAATTGGCAGATTCATGGCAAATACAGTGGTTTGGTAGTAAATTAGAAGGTTTTTCAGCAAATGTTTCAGTAGCCATCTCCCTATTTCAAATTTCAGTAGTTTGAGCATGTATTCTCTATTTTTCTTCCAGTATTTGCAACTTTGCATAGGAAAGATCATATTTGTAGCTCTACCTCTATATTTCAGTAGTAGATATAATGATAGACTATACCATGAATTGTACCAACAATTTCCTGGGAAATACCCTCAACTAATCTTGAAAGGTGTTTCTTTGTTTATGCCCTACACATGACGCTAGACCGTTGCATCCTTTATGGTACAATGCAGTATGGCATATTGTAAAAATAAAATATTAAATGAAAAGGCATAATGTAGAAAGAAAATATTGAATGAAAAGGGTGGGATTTTCTTCACTTTCTCCCGTAACAAAGAGAATATATGGGAAACAATGATTATATGGTTATAATGTTATTGCTGCTGCACATTCTAAACATGATGCACTAGATGATATTCTGGTTTTTGTAGCAGCAATTTTAGAGCTTGTTGTTGAAGTATATATTGTTGTGGCTATTGTTGTTGCAAGTTCTGTGCTTCCCATCGAGGAATATGTTGTATATTTGTTAATGGTAATGATGTGTGATGTCCTTCTCTCCTAGTTCGGCTCATCAAAGGACTGGCCACCCTTTGATGAGGTACCTGACCTCAGGAAGAAGTTAAGGACCGAAGGATCACATCATCGGGATGATACCTTTAGTATTGTGATGACAAAACTTTCAGTAGATGTATGGAACATGTGAGGACACATACCGAGAGAGAGAGACCTTGTCACCCTATCTTGTTTGTCCTTGTGGTTATCCTGCTTATGGTACTTGACCTTATCGGGTTGGTTGTTTGTCGAGTCACCTTTGTTGTTTTGGTCTCATGATTGACCTTCTAAATGGTCATGAAATCGGGGGGAGAATTAGTTTGGGTTCCATTTTTTTGGCCTCCTTCTAGGGCATCGTTTGGAAGCTGGTTGATGGAACATTTTTCTGTTTTTGATGTCAAGGTTTGAGCCCTGTAGGGCTGTTTTTTTGCTGCCGTTATAAGTCCTCTAGGGATGTGTATTTATCCTCTGAGAGGTCCTCCTAATTCTGCTGCTATTTGATTATTTGTTTAGCCCTTCTAGGGCTGTCGTTCTCCATTCTTTTTGCTTCTCCTGTTAGCTGCCGCCACTTTGGTGTTGGGTCTATTCAGGTTGTCATTGAACTTTTTGGTTAGGGCCTATTGAGGCTACCGTTAACCTATGGATTTCTGGCTACTGTTATCAAAGACTATTAGAGTCTGTTGAGGTCTCACATTGTATTATGAGTCCTGTTAGGGCCAGTATTGGTTATTGCAGCTTGACTGGTGGTTGACATTGGTTGTCTCCTAACTACGTTAGAAGGTCTGCTGGTGCTTGAAGTTTGTCCTAACACAACTATACCTATTGTTGACACTCTTCCTTGGTCTCTCTCTCTCTCTCATAGGTATGATGTTGCCCTTCGAGGGCTATTTATGTTTCTATATCTATTATGCCTTATTGGCAAAACTGAAAGCAGATCTAAGTACATTAGAGAAGGGCTCATCCCCAGGTAAGTACTTATAATCGTGTCATTTACTAGCATTCTTACTTTCAGTTTATTGTGGATTATTGGCACAGTGACCTATTGGTAGTGCCCTAGTTGAAATAAATGAAAATTATTTTTTAAATTTATTGGCACGGTGACCTATTGGTAGTGCCCTAGTTGAAAGAAATGCAAATTATGTTTTTAAATGCTTACGGTTGTATTGTATGATTGATTTACATTTCTGATCTACTGCATCATTGTTTAAAAGTTGTTCTTTATTTTATCAAACCCTAACTTTATAAAAATCAACATGGTATCAGAGCTAGTTTTGTAGCTAACTCTATTTTGCAGCCTATCAGAATCTACAAAGTTCCTTAGGTAAGGGTTTGAGCACTAACAAATTTGATTGCAGAAGATTCAAGTCTGGTCAGTGGAAGAAATGCGATCTGATGTGGCTCACAACCACAGTGAAGCAGATGAGATGTTTAGGTTCTTGGACAACAATATCCGAGAAGTAAGTCTAATATATTATCTAATTCTTGGGTCTCAGTATTTTGTTTGAATTCCTTGTTCTGTTCATTAATCACTACATTATGACAATTTCAAGGATATTACAAGGGCTGTATTGTTTCCTCCAAATTTCACGATATTCCATTTTTTCCAAGGAATTTAGGATTCTTTTTTCCAAATTTCATGATAGGCATCATTAGACTAACAATGTCTATAAAATGTCAATTTTGATAATTTGAAAACTATGCAGAATTATTTTTTCAATTTTAAAATTATATAATCCAATTCAAGACTTGGTGCACAAATTTGTATATACTAATGGCTATAAGTATGAGGTAAAACGTTGGTCTCACTCTCCTTTCCTTTTGGATGTTCATACAGGTTAGTGAATTCCTATTAATTCCACCTAATGTAAAATATGGGTCTCACTGTACTTCAAGGGTTCTCAGAGGAATGAAATATTCCTTTCCTTTTGGAAATTCATACAGGTTAGTGAATGTCTATTAATTCCAGTGCATGTAAAACTTTGTTGGGATGAGCTGAATTGTTGGGAGGTAAATATTTGCTTTGGATGAGCTGAAAGGTTTTTGCATTACCATCTTTGGATGAGTTATTTTGTTGTAATAAAATTATCCTCCATGTGAAATAGAAAGAGATGTGTTTGTTGTCTCCAATTGTGTTGCAGATTGATTTTAGAGGTCTCATGTTTGGGTGATTTTGCTGCAGATTTATTATGGTGATTTAATGAACAACCAGGTTGATGCCAAGCTCATTTAACATGCTTAGCATGCATTTTCAGATTTGATTTTGTTGCTAGTTTAGATTTTATTTGCTAACATAACTTTCAGATCCGATTTGAAGATTAGATCTTGCCTTTAAGGCTACTGAAATGATCTAACAATGATGTGTTTGCAATTTCTACCTTGTGTATCTTAGACCATTCAGGGTTTGAATATACACCATGTACCTCGAATCTCATGAAGCACCCCCAAACATGGTGGAGATACTTTTGGAGTAATCCAAAAATCTAACATTGTTGAGCCATTATGGTGGGCCTAATGCATGCTGAAAACCTAAAAAGTGGCCCCATGAAGTGGATGCCCATATAAGTATGGGCCATGGTGATCTCTATCTTTGCACCTCGGAAGTAGAAATGAAAGTCAATGAGAGCACTTTTCTATGCATTGAAGATCATAACTTTGGTTGTACCCAAGTTTACCATCAATTGTAAATAAATGCAGAAATAGATAGGGCATCGATCTGTCTTTGCAAACCCTCAAGTGAGGAGGCCAAAAGAATTAAGTTGTCAGTGAACCATTTCTTTTATATAGTAGACACAACACAAATACAACTTGCAAAACAATTTTGCTGCATGGATACAAAGGGCAACAGTAGCAGTAATGAGCCCTAGAGAGAAATTTGTTTGTGCCCTAAAACAAAAGACGTTTTTTAGAAGAGAATATATTTAACAACAATTTGATTGAGTTTTTGTAGCTTTCCTAATATCAGTAGTGGAGAAATCAGATAGATAGTCGAGGTGAGTCAAGATGCAGCATAGAATCAGTGGGACAACAACAATTCAAGAAAGGCAGCTCAAAGAAACCTCAGATTGTAGAAATCCTTCAGGATGATGCACCTAAGGGACAAGTTGTTGTGAACAAAGTCCAAATTGGTCGACATACCCTAGGGAAGGCCCTTGCAAATAAGTCAGTCCAGTTAGGAACATCATCAGAAATCCCTTAACTTTTCCATTGTATTTTATTGTATTTGGCAACTTTTATATTCATTTGACAAAGCATGCCGACCTATTAAATATGTAACTTCCTATCCCATATAGTCATAGACCATTTGGCCTCATGGACATTTAATAGAAATCTATTCTATTCTTGTTAATGGACTTTAATATGCTTATTTTACTTTTTTCCCAAGGAAAAAAACTTATGTTTCATTCTAGGTAGAATGAAAAATACGTTCATTAGGTACTCTGGGTACAATTCAAAAAAATATGATTCTCCTATATTTCTGAAACATTCTATCAGCTACTGAAAATAATCAAAAAGTCAACAAAAATCACTAAGAAGTTAAAATTCGTCACAAAATATAGAGGCTGTGCACTGTCCTTTTTATAAATGTACAGTCATCTTAAAGGTGAGCTGCAAAGTTCAGTAGTCCTCTAAAGTGGTTTGTCTGGAATCTAGACTCTGAACACCTGAAGTTGTCCATCAACATACTCCTCCAGAAGAAGCTGGTTAGTCTGTAAGTGAAGGCCCTTCTTTGAGAGTGTATCAGAAATGGTGTTTAACTCTCTTTTCACATGAGAAAATAAGATCCTCTTAAAAGAACCTGAATTAGTCTTCAGCTGAACTGCTAGGGCCTGTAATGAGATATCTTGGATCTACATGAGATTTTTCATCCAGTTTATGGTCATGAAAAAGTCTCCCATGACTTGTAGTGGAAGAGTGAATCTGTCCATGGCAGTTTTAAGTAAGAGGAATAATGCCATCAGTACTCCCACATTATTTGTACCCTTCCCCAAATTTTCTTTATATATATATTTTCTCTTGTTCTTGCCAGGTTTGGGTTTCTTATTTGATCTGCTCCATCTTTATGAGTTTTTGTATCATAAGTTTATAAGAGATAGTACAATATATTAAGGCCATTAGAGGACATATTTTGCATATTTCATTGTGTAACCAAGCAGAGTGATGCTAAGAAAGAACACTCAGTATTCATGGGAATTCTTTCATGAGAAAGAAAACAACATGAGGCATCAAAGAAAACATTGTGAGAAGTGACAATGTATGTTGAGCTACTTAACATTGTTGTGGGCACTCAGAAACAAGACTCATTATTTAGTGAGTAAGAGAGGAACAATAGTGGGCTGCTAAGAAGTACAAACAAAATAAAATGTTGTTGAAAGATGCCACGAATGCCTGAAACTATTATTTTTTGAGCTCATCCTTATCCCCCATGTTACTAGTCTTTCAAAGACTGATATGAACTCCTACAAGTAGTACTGCTCCTCACAGATGACCATAAAATTAGTTCCTTACAACAGAAAATCCTCAAGTTGACTAAAAAATTGCAACTTGTGAATTACATATAGAAATGCTCAAAAGGAGGTAATGGGAATGTTTTAGAAATGAACTAATCGAATAAACTAGGAATCTTAAAGAGGAGATGAAACCTAAAGCTTTCTATTCTATACATACTAGAGACCCATCATAGAGCCCATGCAATTCAAACAAGCAATGATTTCCATATCCCCTTGCTTGTGAAAATTAACAGTCCATGACCCAACTATTTGCAATCTCTCCAAACATACATTTGCTATGGCAGAGAGTGAAGCAGAGAGTGAAGCTCCGGAGATGTTTGTCCTTTAGTCTCAAGCTTGTGATTTGAGCCCCCTCCTTCCACATAGCTATCAATTGGATTGTGAAAAAGCACATCCCATACCATATCTGTTTATTGCATAGATAGAGATGATTGCATGTAAAAATCAGACTAGCACATCCCATTCCATATTTTTTCTTACTGGCATTTTTCTGTCTATTTGTGACAAAAAGACATTGAATTGACCTCATTTATAACACATATTTGCACCTTAATTTCTAGATGGTAAATTAAGTAGTAATATGAAAATAGTCCCAAATTCCCATGAAAGGAGGAGGAACCAAGTGCCTCGAGTCACCAAATGGTACTTTGTGACAATGAAGTTGGCCTTGAAGCATAGTTGAATGTTGGTATTGAACAAATTTCTAGAAAGTTTTAGCAAACTTGCACTCCCATCGAATGTGCTTCAAGGTCTCTAAGCATCTACAATTGGGGAAAAGACCATCCTTCAACCTACTTTTAGCAAATCGGGCTTTGGAAGGAAGCCCTTGATAAACAACTAGATAGGAAAAAACTCACATCTTATACCATGCAGATGAGATCTTTAGGACTGATCACCAGAATGAGAGGTCTGATAGCCAACATGATGATGATACCTAAGTGTTGTGAAGGGTATCCCTATATATCCCATAATTTATGTGGGCATCTTCCAACCAAATCCACATGATCTCATCCTTTTATATTAAGGAGACCGCATCCATTTGATTTTGATTTTATTTACAGTGCCAATAAAACCAGACGCACATCATGGAACATGCTAAGTTACAATATCCCATATGTTTCAGAAAGAGACAAAATCTTGTACAGGACACAAGGACATCATGGAAAAACACATATTTGGAGAAGACTATGAGAGCCATCATCCAAAGTAGATTCCTTTTTTCCTTGGAAAGAAATCCCCAAGAAAAATCCGGCACTTTCTCCCATTCTGAGGATGGTACCCAGTGTAAATTGGGCTGCATAGACTTAGTGTGCAAAACCCCATGGGAATCAAGCCGGAGACTTGCACAATGTGCTGGATTACCGGCATTGTCATAGCAGCAGTGGCACCAATTGATTGAGCTAACTCTTGGGGCTAACCAAAGTAGATTCTTGATAACATATGGAATTTTTTTATAACTGGCCACTTGGGCATTGTTTGTAAGTTATTTTTAGAGCATTGAATCTAAAGGAGTTTTTGGGAACTGGGAGTAACTAATCACACCCTACTTTTGGCTTTTGGTTGAAAGTTAATGGTTTTGTTTTTATGTATATGAGTTCTACTTCATTGCAATGACATTTCTAGTCACAAAGCAACCACAATGAATACGATCAAAGAACTAATATGGAAATTGCATTGAAGGCAAGACCAAGCACAATGGAATAGTCATTATGTCATTATCTAGTACCTGGAAGGAGCTCTGTTGACTCGATTCTGACAAAAGAATTTTTGATTTTCTTTTTTAATACAGAAATATAGAAAGGGACAATTCTCTAACATCATTGTGCTCAGCAGTCCCACTGAAAGGTGCAACTATCCAACATAAATATATCGTTGAGAAGGTGTTTGACCTATTGAAGGTATTGAAGGGTTGGCCTCATTCAAGATTATGAAAATTTCATCAATATTACATATTCATTAAGTAATGTGGTGGCAGGCTTTATTTTCTCTTTTAAGTTTGTCATTTTGATTTTATTGCTATTTGGACTTATTATTGACTGTTATTTTTTCATCCTCTATTTGGGACACAGGAGGCATGGAAGAAATTTAATTGAGAAGAGATTTTCTACATTGCAAAGCAACATCTTTTATATATTTCAAATTTAATTGGAAGTGCATTCACAATTTCCAGACGTGGTGGAGGTGTATTTCCATGCTTTGCAGCAGCCGAGTATAGTGACAGGTATCCTGAATGGACTCTGAAGCAATGTGGTGGCACCAAAAAGGTATATAATCAGTTCATGAACTATGATTGAGTTCAGAAATTAGTAATGCATACAATTGGTTTGCATTTGTATTTTCCTGTTGTTGCAGTATCAACTGGCTTATATTGTTTTTGGCTTCTCCAAAAAGAACTTTATCAAAAACATGCCTAACTATAGTTTTCAAAGTTTGATTTTAGTCATGCCTAGATAGGGGAGGGCTGCTTGCTTTTCTCAACAAAATCCAATGCTCTTGTTTGTGAATGTCCAGTAAGGCTTACCTAGCCTATCATAAGGATCCAAGGAAAATAATTAAATTAGCATATAAGTTTTGTCAATTGCTAGCAATTATACCATTCTTGTGAGGTAGGACCCAAACCTGTTGTAGAACCAATAATCTCATTCTGTCCCACACCAGTCAGTTCCAACCTTTACCAGTCACCAGCTTGCAAACCCACCTTGCCAATTTGGCCAAAAAATATAAAGGGAAAAGCGAGGCATATTTGTCTGTTGAATATGCTGGAAGCCATAACTGGTAATAATAATTTTTTAAAGTAAAAGTTAGCATTCTCTTTTATCTTTCCTTTTCTATCTGTATACTTAAATATATTAATAATTTAATATTGCCATTAATTATTCCAATATGTTTGAGAGTGGTTCCAACCTCATAGCACTTCATATGAAAAAAGTAGATTTTCATATCCCATAAAAAATTCTGTGGGTTTAAAAGTTTTAGGGATTTAAACGTTTCAGGACTGGGAAGTTTTCAATAGATTCACCCTTGATTTATTCTGCAACATTAGCTTGCTTTTCTCCATTATTACCCCATGGGAACTGGGAAGAGAAGAGAATGAGACCTTTCTTATACGGTGTCAAAGGATTTTATCCATTTAGGATTATGCCAGTAGTGCTTATGTATGCAATAAGGTTGTATCTGTCACACCTTATTTATGCTTATTCAAAGTGCTTCAATGGTGCATATGATTGGTGAAATGAGTGATAAGGGAACTACTTTGGAATTGCCTTATGCACTCTTTTGCTTTATGAATATTTGTTGTACCTTCACGTTTCTCCAACTTTTGATTTTGAGCTGGTAAAGCTCAGGGCACAAAAGTTACTTTTCTCTTTATTGGGAACCTGTGTTCTCACCATGGCTTGGGAGATCTACATTGGCTGCTTACAAATTCCTTTCATTGCAGTTCACCTGCTATTGACATTGCTTATTTGTGGCTATTCGAAAACATTAAAATTTAATATATATTTATTATTTTTCTTCTCTCTATGCTATGCTTATACACTTGTTTTAGTGTGGCTATATATATATATGAACATTGTTTATGCAATCACATTTTGGGAAAAGCCTATTTGTATTCAGCTTGAATTACTTGTCTTGTCATTGTTGTTGTGTTGATTTCTATAGTCTTTAACCTTTCAACATCACTAGAAGATGTATCATGTTTCAATTGATTAGATATTAGGTATCTTGTTTTCAATAATGGAAATACAAAGGACATGTGCATTTTGAAGTAACAGTTCTAACTTCTGACAATTAACTGCAATTCTTTGCATGCAAGGAAACCAACTTGAGTTAGATCCTCAAGTCTGAGTCAGCCTTGTTACCTCCAGAACTAGTGTTTCTGCACAACTTGTTTTGGGTTGAAATGTTTCCAGGGCTTAACAATGTGGTAATCTCCTCAAAACACGTCCATTGGATACCTCTTCTATGATGTCAAAAGTGGTGGGGTGTTCCTTAGTTGAATTTTGACCTTGGAGAATGAGAGGGAAGACTTATCAAATTGAAGGACTATGGAGATATGGATGTTAGTTGAATGCTGTCACAGATTCCATGAAAAGTTTTGGAAACTATATATATTAATTTGATGTATATGTGAAGAGCCTTGGGAACATATGAAAAGTTGCATCTTGCTCTACAGAAATATCATGGTATGTAATTTAGTTAACCATAGAGTAAGGATATCTGTCTTGCAAGACAAAATGTCAATTCTTCCTGTTTTTCCAAAATGTTGTTTGCACACAGGCATCAAAAGAAGCAATACATTCTTAAAAACAGCTTTTATAGCAAGAAATGTAGATCTTCTAACCAACTTTGTACTTGACATAATTCAGACTAATCTATCAATATATTAATCATCTGGTTTTGTACATGAGTCCTTATATTTTGATTTCAAAACAAAAATTAAGATTCCAAATTAAGTGGTAAACCTGTGACACCTAGTCAGTTAGAAGCTAAGCAAATTCCAACTGTGAATTTGCAACTCTGAAAGAAATTCAGTATAGGTTTTCAACTTTTGATATTAAACCAAGCCACATTAACACGTGTGAAATATAACATAGCTTGTTGTATCGTGTATATCATTAGAACATTCTTGGAAAGTGTTAACACACAATCTGCCTCAAAGGAGGCAGCCCCAACTTAGTTGTGGGTCAGAGGAATAGTTGCTGTTAGGATATTTATGAGGTGGAATGAAAAATCACATCCGGCTGTTGCTATTGGTGAATATTGGGACAGTGTGGCATACAAAGGTGATAGTTTGTGTTATAATCAAGAGGCTCATCTTCAATGGGTTATTAATAATTTAATTGGAGTAATGCTACAGGAGACATTTCATTAGCTTTTGATGTCACCACTAAGGGGATTCTGAATATAGCATGCACAATCAATATTCGAGACTGATTGATCCTCAGGGAAAGCTAACTGATGTACAGGTATGGTGGCCCTCACAAACAAAAGCCTAATTGGAAGATCACGATACAGATTCAACAAAAGCTATCTATTGTATAGTTATAGTGGCCCTCACAAACAACAACCTCCTTGGAAGATCATGATACAGATTCAACATGGACAATGGACATTTATTCGTGGCAAGCCTACACAAGGATATGCATATATTCTCACACACCCAGGAATTCTTGTAATTTGCTTTGTTTTCTGTCTGCTCGATCCCATAAACAGAGCTGACTGATGCTTGTATCCCTACCAAACATCTTTGTTGTAGTCCTCTGAATCTTTCCATGCTGACAATTGTTGAGTTTTTACTTGTTTAGCATAATAACATTTAAAACATTTGCAACAATAGGATCACTGAAACAAAGACAAGCACAGCAACACAGAGAACACAAGATTTTCCTTGGGGAAACCACAAGGGAGAAAACCCCGCAAAACTTCCTCAACATAGAAATCACCAGGACAGAGTAAAACCCCCAAAACAAGATAATAACTTCTCTCCAAGCTGCTACAGGGTAGCTATTTGTCTGACCATCTTATTTAGGGATGCGACGAACCTGGAACTCCTGGAAACTCTCCTTTGCATGCTTCTATGGACTGATTAGGATTGTTTTAAAATGTTTTTCGCCTCCCTTATGACTCCATATATGTTACAATAAAGTTTTGTTGTTGTAGATGACTATTACAGGTTTGAGACATGCCTTCCTTAAGGCAGCTCCATCTGCTACAGGTGGGTATCTTTATTTTTTCTTATGTTAGGACAATTTTTTTAATGATATAAGACAACCCATGCTAAGTGTTGGTCCAGGTTATTGTTGTCTCCTAACCATGGATCTAATCCTTACTCTGCTACTACCTCAAATTTTCCAGGAAATACATCAAAAGAAATGCCTTAAATGAACGTATAAATACTCATTATGACAAATGATTAACATGTTGGCCCAACATTTCTGTGCACAGGACAGGTCAGCCCCATATTCTCCTTAATGCAGGTCATCCCTTGTAAATTTTATAGGTGCCTCAGCTATATTTATCTTCTATAACATTATGTATTTGTCAATGTATGCTGATATTCCAAACAATAGTGAAGATAAGTGGGCTGCAAGTCAGATTTTGCAATGTCTTTGTATATAGGCTTCTATATATGCCAATAGTCGTAGATTGTCATGGCTATGATACGATTTAATGCTCAGCCAACTAATTGCTCTTTTCGAAATTGGATTTGTATTCTTGTTTACAACTTAGTGGTATTCATTTTCTGGCTTTTGCATTAGACTTTATCTGACATGGATAAGAATCCCATTATGAAAGGAAGGCTTCATAAACATTGAAATATTCCTTTTAAGTAGTAGTGGTGTAAATATAAGTTTATTTGAAATATTTGCAAGTATATAAATAAATGTTGTTAGTGCTTGGAAGTTTGGGTCATTGTGTTTGCAAATATATATTACATGTTGTTAATGATTGAAAGTTTGGGTCATTGTGTTTGCAAATATATATTACATGTTGTTAATGCTTGGAAGTTTGGGTCATTGTGTTAATGTTGTCTTTATATCATTTCAGAACATAATGAAGTGTCTAGGGCAAGTAATGAAGTGCATGGGCAAACATGGACGTGGATGAGGTGTTTTTATCTTTGCCGCGAGAATTTTCAAGTGCTTGGGGAAAATATTGAAGTGTATGTGTGTTTTTATCAGCGTTGGGGGAATTTTGAAGTGGCTGAGGAAAGTATTGAAGTGTGCGGGGCGTTTTTCTCATCACTGGGTGAATTTAGAAGTGCATGGGGCAAGTATTGAAGTGCCTTGAGGGAATTTTGAAGTGCTTGGGGAACATATTGAAGTGCATGGGGAGTTTTGATCATCCTTGGGAGAATTTTGAAGTGCCTGGGAAAATATTGAAGTGCTTAGGGTGTTTTTATCATCTTTCGGAGAATTTTGAAGTGCCTGAGGCAAGTATTGAAGTGCATGGGGCATTTTTCTCGTCACTTGGTGAATTTAGAAGTGTATGGGGCGTATCACTAGGTGAATTTAGAAGTGCCTACGGTTGTTGTTTATCAATGTATGGATGCTTCTATAGTGTTGGGACTTTTTCAAACAGTGATGGGAAAAGTTATCACTTGCCGAGGTAAATTTGTGCGGATTGAGGCATTTTTGTGATTGCTTGGGTGATTATATCATTGTCGGGTGTTTTTCTCTCTTGCCTAGGGCATCTTTGTCGTCATTGGATGAATTTTGAAGTGTCTAGGGAAAGTAATGAAGTGCTTGGGAAAACATGGAAGTGGATGGGGGCGTTATTTATCTTCTCCGCGCGAATTTTGAAATGCCTGGGGAAAATATTGAAGTGTATGGGTGTTTTTATCATTGTTGGGACAATTTGAAGTGGTCGAGGAAAGTATTGAAGTGCACGGGGCATTTTTTTAATCACTGAGTGAATTTAGAAGTGCATGGGGCAAGTATTGAAGTGCCTTGGGGGGATTTTGAAGTGCTTGGGGAAAATATTGAAGTGCTTGGGGAGTTTTTACCATCCTTGGGATAATTTTGAAGTGCCTCGGAAAATACCAAAGTGCTTAGGGCATTTTTATCTTCTCTGGGAGAATTTTGAAGTGCAAGTGCCCAGGGCAAGTATTGAAGTGCTCGGGGCATTTTTCTCCTCATTGGGTGAATTTAGAAGTGCATGGGGTGTTTTTCTCATCACTAGGTGGATTTAGAAGTGCATGGGGTGTTTTTCTCATCATTGGGTGGATTTAAAAGTGCATGGTGCATTTTTCTCATCATTGGCTAAATTTAGAAGTGGATGGGGGCATTTTTTATCTTCGCTGCGAGAATTATGAAGTGCATGGGGAAAATATTGAAGTGTCTAGGGAAAATATTGAAGTGTCTGAGTGTTTTTATCATCATTTGGAGAATTTTGAAGTGGTCAAGGCAAGTATTGAAGTGCATGGGGCATTTCTATCATCATTGGGTCAACTTAGAAGTGCATGTGGCAAGTATTGAAGTGACTCGGGGGAATTTTGAAGTGCTTTGAGAAAATATTGAAGTGCATGGTGAGTTTTTATCATCCTTGGGAGAATTTACAAGTACTTGGGAAAATATTGAAGTTCTTAGGGAAATTTGATCATCTTTCAGAAAATTTTACATGCCTGGGGCAAGTATTGTAGTGCTTGGGGTGTTTTTCTCGTCACTGGGTGAATTTAGAAGTGCATGGGACACTTTTCTCATCACCAAGTGAATTCAGAAGTGCATGGGTCATTTTTCTCCTCACTACATGAATTTAGAAGTGCTTGGGGTTGTTATTGATCAATGTATGAATGCTTTTATGGTGTTGGGACGTTTTAAAATAGTGATGGGCAAAGTTATCACTTGCCAGGGAAAATTTGTGTGGATTGAGACATTTGTGTGATTGTCTAGGTGATTATATCATTGTTGGGTATTTTTCTCCCTTGCCTAGGGAAACTATTGAAGTGCATAGGGCATCTTTATCATCATTGGACGAATTTTGAAGTGTCCAGGGCAAGTAATGAAGTGCCTGGGAAATCATGGAAGTGGATGGGAGTGTTTTTATCTTTGCGGGGGGGATTTTGAAGTGCTTGGGGCAAATATTGAAGTGTCTGGGTGTTTTTATCATTGTTGGGAGAATTTTGAAGTGGCTGAGGCAAGTATTGAAGTGCATGGTGTGCTTCTATCATCATTGGGTCAATCTTGAAGTGCATGGGATAAGTATTGAAGTGACTCGAGGGAATTTTGAAGCGCTTGGGGAAACTATTGAAGTGCATGGGGAGTTTTTATCATCCTTGGGAGAATTTAGAAGTTCCTGGGAAAATATTGAAGTGCTTAGGGCATTTTTATCATCTTTGGGAGAATTTTGAAGTGCCCGGGGCAAGTATTGAAGTGTTTGGGGTGTTTTTCTCATCACTGGGTGAATTTAGAAGTGCATGGGGCGTTATTCTCATCACTGGGTGAATTTAGAAGTGCATGGGTTTGTTATTTATCAATTTATGGATGCTTTTATAGTGTTGGGATGTTTTAAAACAGTGATGGGTGAAGTTATCACTTGCCAAGGAAAATTTGTGTGGATTGAGCCATTTTAAGTATTCATTGACAAATATGCAACTCTCCTACCATTCGACACCAAACAGAAGAAAGTTTGGTGAGAATATTGGTTGGAAGCTTGGAATTGGTCCAAGAACTATCTCTCTATATAAAGGAAGTGGCCCGCTACTAGGATATTCACGTAATTGTATTAGTTTGTTGGCCTGTCAAGATTCATGACCCCACATGTCCATTGGACCATTAAAGGATGAGATAACAAGTACAGTCCCTACTTGCCCTGAATCTAGTTATTGCAGTCGTGTTTTTTCGACACCTTCTAGTTGTGAGTGGTTAAATAATGCTTGTGAAATGTATAAATAAATCCATCCTCTCCTCATTCATACACTTGTTCATTCGAGAGTCTAGGAGTCAAGAGAGTCAAAAGTTGAGCTTCGGTGTATGCTCTTCTGTCGCACTACCTTAGTAATGTACATAATCAAAAGCTTGAGTTTTATTGGCAAAATATTCGCCAAATTTTTACTATATTTTATAAATCATTGAAAGATTCGCCAAGTTTTTACAATTTTTTATAATTAAGTGAAATATTCGCCAGGATTTTACAATATCTTATAATTTAGTGAAAGATTCGCCAAGATTTTACAACATTATATAATTGAAATGAAATATTCACCAAAAAATTATATATACATATTATATTATTGATAAAATCGCCTTCAAGTTTTCCTATATATCGGGGAGATTCGCCCATTTTTTATACATATAAATTTAGGGGGGGTTCTTAAAATTATCCCTGTTCCTAACCAATCATTCAAACCAACTTGACACAGGGGTACAGGTAATTCTATATTTTTCTATGTCTCCATGGTACACCAATATTGTGTATGTATTGCAAAACCTGCAAGCTCCTGCAGGGTTGAGCAAAACAAGAGCTAGAACTGTGAAACTAAAGGCTACAAAGTTATGCATTATGAATCAATACTTGTATTGGAAGGACCCTGGTGGTATATTGTTAAATTTCCTGTTGGAAAATGAAGCTCAACAAATAATGAAGGAATTCCATAAAGGAGATTGTGGAGGGCATCACTCATGGAAAGTGACAGTGAATAAAATTCCGAGAACTGGTTTCTACTGGCCCACTATGTTTTCTGATGTTTATAAAGCGATTACCACATGTCATCAGTGTCAGATTTCTAATGGTAAAAGGAAATTGGTTCCACTTCCTCTTAACCCAATTTCAGTAGAGGCACCCTTCTAGTAGTGGGGGTTAGATTTCATTGGGGAAATCAACCCAAATTCTTCTGGTCAACACAGATGGAATCCGACAGCAACAGATTATTTCAAAAAATGGATTGAAGCTATACCCACAAGGAGAGCCACTGATGCTGTGATCATGGATTTTTTAGAGAATAACATTTTGGCCAGGTTTGGATGTCCCAAAAGGATTGTGACATATACTACAGTTGCCTTCAAATCTAAGAAGATGATAAGTTTTTTCCATAAATATCACATTAACTTGAACCATTCTACTGACTATTATCCACAAGGGAATGGATTGGCTGAATCTTCTAACAAAATCCTGGTAAGAATAATTAAGAAATTGTTAGAAGAGAACAAAAGAGCTTGGCATACAAAGCTGAAATATGCTTTGTGGGCTGGCAGGATTCGCACAAAAAGGGCAATTGGAATATCACCAAATTCCAGTTAGTATATGGAGCTGAAGTTTTTTTTCCAACATCTTTAGGAGTGCTAGTCATGAAATTGTTGCAGGGACAAGAAGATGAACCAAATCATATGCAAAGAAGGATAAGTCAGATAATAGAACTAAATGAGATGAGAGATAAAGCCTATGACAAAGTACAAGTACATTAGGAGAAAATGAAAAATACTTTCGATAGGAAGGTTAAGGAAGAACAATTCCAGATTGATGATTTGGTCTTAAAGTGGGATGCTCCTAGAGAAGACAAGCATGGAAAGTTTGATCATATGTGGGTAGGTCCATACATCATTGCAACATATAGAGGTGCAAATTCATTCATTTTGGAGCATTAGGATGGGTCTCAACTGGGAGGTGGACCAGTAAATGGAAGATCTCTGAAGCATTACTTGTCCTGAAGATGACAGGTAACCTTTGTACCATAGGTGTATATATTTCTTTGCATTTGAGTCGGTACAAATGGTGAACCAAGAGATTGGAAGCCCGAGGAGAAGGCCTTGAGATTTGGAGGGGTATACATTTCCTTTCTTTTATTTTTATATACAAAAAAAGAAAAAATAGTGGTTTGAAGTTTTGAGAAGAACCCAATGGATCAGGCACTTGGTCTACGGGGTTCTTTGCTACCTTGCAGGGAGGATAGCATCCCTAATTGGAGCCAGTTGTTAGCACTGGTTTTGGGTTAAATAGGTGGAAAGGGTTGATCCCTGCAAATAATTAGTAACATCTTAGATTTCTGGGTCGTATGACCCAGAAGGCTACAAATAAGATCTCTGAATGTTTCTATCTAGGTGGGAAATGGAAATGATCGAGAATATTAAGTTTTGACATTGCAAATGAGGGTAAAGTGTAAAAATACGCTCAAAGTTATATGAAGGAACAAATGAACGGAGCAGATCTATGGAAACAGAGATCGATGTCTACAAGTGCGTTTGCAAGGGTAAGATGCATAGTAGAGTATGGGTGGAGTGTTGCTAACCCGCGAGCAAATCGGTGGTCAGATCAACGGGTGGGAAAAGAGATCTACGGTCATGAAACACTTCACCAATTAGATGTGCGTAGAGAAATGAACTTTTGAAATCTGTCAAGTGGTGGTAGGCTCCACATAATTCGACAGTGCAGATTTGGAAGAGATGAACATAAATGATGGTTATGGACTTCGCAAATACAACATGCATGGATAAACTAACTTTCTAGATTTGCGTAGTTTGATAAAGGTCACGCTTTTGGATGGTCAGGATGAAGACACGACCCAAATCTGCATTTAGCCTTAGCTTTGTGGGATAAAGGTGTGAGAAAGGAAGCATTTGAAAGGATGAAGACTGCGAGAGGTTGCAGAGTTAAACAGGGAAAGAAATCAATGGCATAGGATCGATCATGCAGGTGGACGGCTCAAAGAATTCCTCTATCACAAATATAAAAATGAAATGCATGGAGTTTTAGGTTCTTGTTTGTCCTGTGCATTGGAAAGCGAAAGCCAATGACTTTGCAGAAAGAAGCCACCTCAGTCACGAATCTTGGACCAGCTGCCAGTAAACTAGGTAGGACTATTGTCCTCATATAAAACTATTTAAATGGATGAGCTTGGAGAAGTAGAACCCCCGGGTTTTGAGCACCAGAAAATAGAGGAGTTGTGAGAAGACAAGGATGCTGATATCTATAATACAGTGCTGATGAATGGACCTATTAAAGTAGTAAAAGATAGATTGAAACTGATTAGGAACCAAGGTATAGATGTGCATAAGGTATACAGGTCATTTTTCCAGTTTTTCTCAGTCGACCAAACCCTAAACTGCCCCGAGTTCTTCAACTGGTGCGCTAGTAATTACTCCTCCTTTGAGAGGGTAATTATGGATGCGTCTAGTTCGAAGATCTTGTGTCCTGTCATCCCTGTTGTTATAAGAAAAGACTTGTCAATTCCTGATGAATTCAGTATGAAGTCCAAATATTACAAGGAAGAATCCCTAATTCAGTATTTTAGACAGTCTACAGTTGAGTTAAAGCAAATTTTCTTCAGGGTTTTCCTAAAACCTAGTATCTCATTGCAAGACTAGCCTTTCCCTGTCGAAGTCAGTCTCTTTACTGAAGATTTTACGTGTGGCATAACCATGCTAAGCCAATTCTTAGGATTAGACACAGATATGTATGTCACTAAGCCCTTGATGAGTCTATTGTTCGTCCTTAGCACCTTCCTGTTAGACTTTGTAGAGTCTGACCAGTCAGTCCAGTGTGCTTACCTTAAGTTTGATGAGTCCCTAGATGAGAATATCCATTCTCAGCTAGTGCAATTCCACAAGACAAGAAGTTTCATGTTTCAATCATATTTGCTGAGGATTTTCTTGTCATTCAATGAAGAGAATTTGCAGCTTCCTGAGATGATGCTCACAAAGGAAATGCACACAGATTACAACAAGTTCAGGAACAACCTCGTGTCAGAGGTTTATAATGTTTTCTATCAGAAAATATTACCCAGGGTGTTAATAGAGATAAAGGAGATGTTGCAACCTTCTCTTAAAAAGAAAATAGGTGACTGGTTTCTCTTGAAACACAACACAATAATCAGAGTAGATGGATTTACCCATCCACCTTATGTATTACCAGCAATCTTAACTACTAGAGTGTTTTCTCTGGAATTGATTAGGAAAAGGTTAAAGGTAGAAATTGAACATTTCCTAGAGCATAAGAAAGCTTCAAACATTACATTTCCATGGGTTGTAGGCCCATTCATCATTAAGAATAAAGCTTCCCTTTCATCCATTGAGTGTGTGATAAGAGAGATGGGATTTCAAACAAAGGCTTCCATCAACTATGATCCCCATCATATTATCTCCAACAAAAGACAAGACAGTAAAAGAAGAGGCTTTGAGCATTTTGAGCTTGCAGGTCTAGCAGAGACTGCTAATTGGTTGGAATATCCCTGTAAGGGTCAGAATAATGTAGATATGCAGGAATAATCCACCTCCCTTGTACAGAAGGCCACATCACCACAACCTAGCACCTCTAGATTGGTCCCAGTAGTTGGAGCAATTATACCCCTTGCCAATGGCTCTGAGAGACCCAACAAAATAGAGGTCATTGATGCCATGGATGTAGAATATGAAGACACAGAAAGAGCCCCAAAGAGATAAAAAGTGGAAGAAGCAGGGCAACAGATTGTACAGGTGGCGACTGGTCAAGGTAAGAAGAAGCAGGTGAAGGCCAAAGTATCCGCCTTCGAAATCAAGGAGTATGTATTTGATAAAGTAGCTACTGAGCCTACTGCAAAAGACAAAAGTATATTAGAGCTGCTGGATGAATATAAAGAGAGTAAAGAGGCATCTTTAGAAGAATCAAAGTTGTATGAAGAGGTTAGACATATCTCCAACAAGAATGTGTCCTTAGTCACTGTCAGGAGCCATGCTCAGAACACTTTGAATTTGGCCATAGCAACCAAAGATAAGGCCACTGAGGTGAAAATGAACCTGGAGGACATTCCCATCCCTGACATGATCCATCTGCATAAAGAGACTGGAGATATTATTTATGCTAAGTTGTTGAAAGATGCATTAGAATTGTCCAAATTACAATCCAATAAGGATAAGGTTGGGAATCAACTTAGACAGGAAAGGGTGGAGAATAAAGCTCACATGGCACAAATCAAAACATTGCAGACATAATTGTTGGCTACTGAAGGCCAAGCAGACAAAAAGGAAAGCATACAAAATCAGTTGAATGAGAAGGATAGTACTATTCAAGCACTAAAGAAGAAACTAAAGATTCCTTCCACTCAATTGGTAGAAGTATTTGAGCTGATAGAGCTTGAGAAGAAAAGAGAAGAGTTGAAAGGTGAATTAATAGGCTGTAAAGCCAAATTATTGAAGTTTGAAGAGAAAGAAAAGTAGTGGCAATAGGATATGTCCCTTATAGTATAGAGCGAGAAAAATCTAAAGGCTAAATCTGAAGATTTGGAAAGGAAATTGCAAGAGAAAGGTAAAGAGATGGATAATATGATCACCTTTTCCTCCATTGAATCTGGATATTTCTCCATTTTTCAAGCTATGGCACAAGTAAGTCTGAAGGACCTAGAGCTGGAAAAGTTGTAGAAGCAGAACATAAATATGGAAAGCATGGTTTCTAAGGAAGAACATGAGAAAAAGGGTTGGTAAGTGAAATACCAAGAGATACAGGTTAAGAATGAAGAATTGCTAAAGCAGGCTATAGGTCAAGCATCATTGCAGGAAGCAAAGCAGTTAATTTGGGATGATATCATTACACAAGTAGACAAATTCAGACCTTATCTTGACTTTGGTTTGGACAAAGAATATGTAATCAAATTGGCCAAACACAGTGTAACAATAGTGAAAGAAAAGTTGAATAAGAAGCCCATTGAATGTGTTGAAATGCTATAGAGTTTTTTAATGGGTTAACTGAGGATGAATTGAAAGAAACAGGCATAAAACACAGATTATCTACCATTATTTGGGCTAGGAAGGTGGTAAATAAACATCAATAGTTAGATACAATCCAGGCCAAGATAGATATTATGGAACACCAAGTGAAGCTCTTTAGAGATATGTTTGATCATTTGTTCAAGAAAGGGATTCCACTCTTTTGGGCAGAAGATGGTACCATGTTGACACAAAAGGAGTATCAAGACAGGTTGATCGAATGCAGATTGGATCATGCAAACTTTGCTGGCATGAGCCAATTACTGATAGGTAAAAATGTTGTAGACAAGCTGGCAATGGAGTTTGAGTTGGTTTTGATTTTTAAAGAGGCATGTGCACACCTACAGAACTATTCATATAGAGATCATGTGGAGCTACGGGTATTGCTAAAGGAGGTGGCCACTATAGATTTTCCAGCTGTCGACCAATGGAAGATTGTGGAGATATATGGAAAATCCAAGCTAACACTGCATGCATAAGGATTTTGAAGATCGTCGAGATTTTTCAGTCTGAAGAATTAGTTACTTAGGCTTTTGTTTATTTACTAGGAGCTGTTACTAGTTAGTAAATGTTCATGGACACATGTAAAGGCAGTTAAGCCTAGTTGTCAACACTTGTTATTTCTATTGTAACTGATTCTCAACAATGATGGACTTGTCTATATAGGTGTCATCACTTTGTAACAACTTTCTGTTTTGGAGGCTAGGTTAGAATAATTCGAGCTGGACAGCTGAGGTTATCATCTCCTATATATTCATATGTAATAGAGAAGAAAAAGGGTTGGAACCCAAGAGAACTGGGTGTGTATTGTGAGACTTATCTTTAATAAAAATCACAGCGTTGAAGCTAGTTTTTGCAGAGATTCATGTGTTGTTTATGTTGCAGTCTGTTTTCCTTCTCTTATGTGAATGTGTATCATGTTTATTACTTCCATAATTTTTTCCCTTCATGTCCGAAATAAGTGTTTAATAGTACAAAATTCATGCTTATATAATCTGTCTATTGTTTCAGATATTTATCAAGTATTTCCACTAAAGTTAACATTGAATTCATCCTTATTAGATGTTCATGTTAATGGATTGTTCTTTATTTCTTCTTTCCCACCAGACCAAAGCATTTTGACTGTGACTGAATGGCTACCTTGCCTTTGTTATAAAATTCCACGCAGCAGAACTATAATTTGATATATTTGTTATTTTGCTCCATTGCCTAGTGAATGCTCACCTTGTTTCATTCAAACAACAATATGATCTTAATCTTTATTCATATATCTGGCCTTGTTAAAAATTAGCGAGATATCCCTCTCTAGAAAAAGAGAATCCAACTCTCTTTTCTAAAGTTAGTTTTGTGGTTACCTTGAAATGTCCTTTTTACAACCTTAGGGTCATTTTGAGTGCTAACACCATCATTACTAACAATGTTGAAATTTGGATTCATTTTTACCCGTCTCACTATTTTTTTTCCTTTTATGGATTTATATCTCACAAAATGTTTTATTTAAATTTATATGACTTAATATATCTTTTTAAAAAAATATATAATCTTCGATAATAATGTTTGGTTAAAGACTACAACCTTCAAAATCAGAAAATAATGTATATTTAGATAGCAAAAACAATGCATACTTAGATGTCCATGTGCATGTAGGATGAAGCAAGGCAATTTAGAAAGAGTGACACTAGTTTGAGACAGAAAAAAAACTCAAATATATCATCATTGATAAAAAAAAATACTAAACCATTTTGCTACAATATCATCATCCAAGGTATGAATCTTGAAGGTATTCATTGTTATTTTAGGAAAATAACATAAATAGGGGAAGTTGGCCTAGAAGTAAGAAATTCAAGGGATGATTAGAGCATCATTTTCTTATTCAATTTCAACTTATTCGCTTGAATTGTCATCTCCTAAGCAACTTATAGAGACTTTTTCATGCTATCCCATTTTTTCCATAGAATTTCCCTATACCTACTTGTTTGGCATAACATTTGGTTGACTGTACTCAAATGTTGCCTATACCTAGTTATGTGCTTGCAATCAAATGATGTCTTGGCCAAATGAGTCAGAAAATATCTTCACTTCATTAGTTCATCCTTTAGTTGAAGGAAATCAAAGGATAGCAGGGGTGTAGGAGTGGGTGGTGTCATATGACATGCAATAGCGCAGATGGCATGAAAAATGGGAAGGAAAATTCATTGTGGAAAATATAGAAATAGACAATTTTCCTATTGAGACAGTTGTCCGACAAAGGAAAATCTGGGTGTTGGATCAAGGGTTGAGTGCTTTCATGCTAATCCAATACAACAAGATTCTGGAGTTATATTTGAAGGTGGATTTGGTGGTTTCGCTTGTCTCTTGTATTTTTGTTTCTAAAATTCACTAGGGAGGTATATTAGTCCCCTCCACATCAAAATTCCCTTCCAATATGGCCTCAAGGGATGAAAGCCTAAATGCGCAGATCTGCCACAAGCTGGCTTTGGAAGCCGTTGGAGCAGAAATACACCCTTGGGATAAATTTCTGCCATTTATATGACAATTTATGCAACAATACATTATGACTAGTGAGGTCCATTATCCACATTCAAAAGGATAAGGCTAAAAGAATGCATAGATTCAAAATGAGATAATGGGTATTCTAGGAAAGTTATTATTCAAAATTTAAGATGAAAAATCTAAAGGCAAAAATTTTAAAAATGTAGTCTATTGTTACTGACCCACTTATATGGGAAATTTATAACAAAAATAACTCATCAAAACAAATCAACATTTAGTCCCAATAATGGGACAACTGTGTCTGGATGCAACTAAAACATTAGGCAAGCAAAATAATTGGCCATATCCTTTTTAGCCTTATTTGTTTCTTTTCCTTACATAGTCAAAGAGAACAAGCCAAATTATGTACCTACTCATCCTCTTCAATTGCCTTGCTCAACTCTACACCTCTCAACATCAAATTCAACTCGTCTTCAATAACCCAGGGTTCAATGTGAATAATAATAACAGATAGCAAAATATAAGTATGAAGATCAAATATACAATATCAAAAACAAACACTTCAACGGCTTTTAAAATTGTAATGTTTTCCATATTCTTTCCTATGTGCAGGAGATATCACTAATCATTAAATATTCCAAGAGAATTAACATATTAATTGGCTTCCTTTTCTTCTCATCTTGGTTTTTCCATTGATTTTAAAGTGCATGATGCACCACTTATACCTTGTTTAGGTTAGTCTCTCAGTAAGCTTATAGTTTAAGGGTAAAGTAGTTACTAGCAGAATTGGATAAGAAATTGTAGAGGATTTTCATTGGAGGAAAAATATGCAATATAGATATATATATTCTCAATATATGGGATATGTATATCCTAAGGGATCCAACCAATACCTGTATCTGCAATGAACCAAATAAGGATAGAAATCACATGGGGAAAGCACTAGGTAATACAACGGTGAGATATTTCTGATAATATATAGAAATTATTTATCCCTTCTATTCAGGCTCTTCAAATGATGAAAAATAAGTGACCTTCTCTACTCGTCAATCCCAGGATATTCAACATGCCCATGGAAAAAACAAACACAATTCTACCAACTGGATACAATACTAAGAAAATCCAGGCTATGGGTCTTACCTGCAGCAAATTGTGAATGAAAATCCCATTGTGATAGCTATCAAAGAATCAATATTTCAAAGATAAAGGATGAATCTAGCTTAAGTAGCCTGCACTCCATGCATTTCTATAAACTCCAACAACCAAGAAACGTTATTAGTGTTAGAAAAAATACAAAAAATGATCTTATCACAATATCATGAAAAGGTTACAAGTTATCCCTATGATTTTCCATAATATTAATTTTTTCAAAGAAAACAAAGCCTTACCACAAAGCGTGCCACTTTTGTTGCAATATGGACAACTATGCTTTTTAGAGTGATTTTTGTAAGCAATAAAATAAACCTGCCAAGAACAATCCATCAAAAAATTGATATTTTACAGTAAGGAAACTGGTATGATTCAACATCCAGTGATGAGAAATCCATAAGAGAGGATATTCAGACATTAATTTCCATGAAAAATGAATTTAAGGTGTCACCGAAATATAAAAATATTTATGAAAACTGGTTTGGGATTATACTTTTGCATTTTACTAATTTTCCAATTTAATGATCTGGAATATAGCTAACACAACAAATTTTTACATCTTATATCCCAAGGGGGAACTTCGAACTTCTATGACCACAACTATTTGGGGTCAAAAATTCAATCATGGCAGAAATAACTCCTAAAAATATCTTGAAGGATGATATGCTTTACCAGAAATCGACATGCACAAAAATTTAGATGCCAAACTTCCCGAAATCAACATGCGCAAAATATTTAGATGCCAAACTTCCTGAAATCAACATGCACAGAAGATTTAGATGCCAAACTTCCTGAAATCAACATGCGTAGAAGATTTAGATTCCAAAGTTCAAATTTTTCCACAAGAGTTGAGACATTCTTGATTTTCTAAATAGAAGATTGGCAAGAGTTCAAACCTTCCAAGCAATTTACTAATACTAGAGGCTACTGGCATAATAGAATTGTTAGTGAACGGCCTTTCACACCTGAAACACATGCATAAAATACAAACTAATAGTTTCATCACCTAGCATCAATGCATAACTTGTTAATCACATAGGGTTATATATTATTAAATACTGAATTGACTACATAGTGGGAAGAGCCACATCATAACAAAGCGGTATATGGCCAGTGCAAACCAATGAATGAACATCCTCTACTGGAAATTTTATAGAGACAAAATCGCTCCCCTCCTTCCCAAAAACTCCATTAATGAAAAGCAAGGGGCGATTCAACCTTGGGCATCCTCCATTAATGAAAATCGAGGGTGATTCAACCCAGGGAATCTTCCATTAATAAAAATCGAGGGCGATTCAACCTTGGGCATCCTACATTAATGAAATTTGAGGGGCTAATCAACCTTGGGCATCCTCCATTATTGAAATTCTAGGGTGAACGAAATATTTAGCTTGATTTTTACTATAAATCCAAGGGCGAAGTCAGGATTTCATCTCTATCTGAAAGGGCAATTTTCTCTTCATTTATTGTTTCTTTAATAAATATTGGACTAATTTATTAAATTTTAAAATACTTTTTCTATATTAAAAATTCGCCTACCTTTTTTTTCTGAACCTCCTTAATTTCGTCCATGGGCTAAATTTCGCCCCTATAATTTTCCATGGACTCGAAACAAACATGTTTCAAGTAGATGATTGACCCAACTGGGAAAAAAGACCCCCCCTCTTCCCAAGTTTAACATTTTAAACTCACTTTACAATAATGTTACTTTATGTGAACCACTTTTATAAAATAAGTGAAGTTCACTTTTACAAAAATGTTACTTTAAATATTGCATGCAAAAACTAAAAAAAATTACACTATTAAGTGACTCACTTTTATAAAACAAGTGAGATGCACTTTTATAATAAAGTAGCTTAAAAGTAGGAACTACATTCACTTTTTAAAAAGTAACTGACAAAGAGAAGTCTTGAACTCAAAACCTCTAATTTAATAAAACAAATTTTAACCAAATGAGCTAATATTAAAAGGTATGTAAAAAATGGAAAGGAGAAATGTTTTTTCACTCTTCTATCTCAAAGTGCATGCTTACCCCAAAAACCTTGTTTTTACCTGCAAACCACTTTGCGAAAACCAAAACAAAATATTCCCAAAACTAATATGACTTAGATTTGGGGTTAGAACTCAATTGTTTACCTGAAATGTACATGTTTTCTCACTATTTCTAGTTTGTCGTGTTTGCACAGAGTGTACAATAAAGAGCATACACAGTAAAGAAAACCATTTCCTCTCTATTTATGATTTGTCGAGTTCGCACAGGGTGCATTGAAAAGAGAATATGTAGAATGGGAAGGTAACAAGATGAGACTAAAAATAAAACAAGACTTAAATGAACGAAATAATATGAGAAAATTTAAATAAAGAAACGTCATTGTAACAATGTACCCATGGATCTAATAAAATGGTTGTATCTTGGGAAAACAGAAACCTTTTCATTGAAACAAAAAGTGTTTCCAACTAGAAACGATGCTCCGGATGCAATGGAACACCTCTCATAGCCCAAAAATGTATATAAATGTTAGAACTAGAAATACTTTGGTGGCTTCAACAACACCGGTTCAAGATCTAGATCACTAATTGTTGGCCCGGTTTTGCAACCAGGCTTAGTGCTATGGGCACCAGCTAACTAGTAGCAGCAGTTTCAAATAGAAATAAACAACTAATTAAACTAAACAAAACTAATCATGGATCTATGCAAGAATCTAAGCAAATAATGTAAACATTTAAAAAACAAGAACAAGAAAATATTAAAGAATGAATTTGTATTGAAAAATGGGGGCAAGCAAGTGCTTGCGATAATACCTTCAATGGTGAAGGTTGATGTTGAGCAACTCCCAAGATGAGTAGCTCCAAGCTCCAAGAGGTCTCCTTCTCCAAGGTTGCTTCAATGGCTAAAATGCTCAAGGGAGATTTCAGCAGCATAAGGATGAGATAATGGATGGATGTAAAATGAGGAGCCCCTACCACCTTTTTATAGGTTTTGGTGGTGGGGAATACCATTTGTGGTTTTGTGGAAACGAAATGGTATTGACCAACATGGTTTAGGTACTTTTCCCTCCTTTTTCCTTTTTTGAATAAAATTAATATTTTAATTCCCTTTTTAATATTTTGGGAATTTGGACCCTTTTTGAGGGTTTTTTATGCTTTTTTAGGAAAAATAATCTTTTTTAATGGAAAAATGGGTGTACTAAGGTCTTTTGGTGACCTTTTGTTGGTTTCAGAGGCTCAGATGGTGGAAAAGTGGACAAATGGGTCATGTGAATAAAGGAATGAGCTAGTGAGCACTTTTTAGGTGTTAACAGATTGCCCCCTGATGTGTGAGGGCAGGAGCTCATCGTATGGCCGATAGACATCATAGTTCGTTAGTCTTTTTTCAGGGGTTTGGGAAGGAGAAGAGACCGATTGGAGACTGGAGCCACGGCCCTTGGAAGCTGCAAGAAACAAAAAATATTACATGGCCTCAATATGAATGAGGTATAATCTTTGATAATGGACGAGGCGGGCATTCCCATGCTCGTATCAAGACATATACATAACAATTAGTCCCAAGAAGGGGGATCTAATACATAAAGAATCTACTGGTACACCATAATAGTCCAGGGGGGACATTATTTTGGGTTGTACTCCCGATCATAACGGATCTCAATAACTGATACACTGGAATAACTGAGGGATCGCTGAAACTGAAGGTGTCCAACATTTGTAGGGACTCAAAGACTATGAGTCATCTCTGAGAAATGATATAACTGTATACTCAAGGGAGTATGAAACTGGGGTACATCTGAATACTGTCACCATGCGCAACCCGAATATCTATAGAAAACGTGTAACTGGTGTTATCCATAGGAAGACTCTCAAATGTGGAGGAGTCAGGAGGTATCCGGGGTCTTCGACTAATAAGTGAAACGGACGAATACCCTGTGCGAGTCTCAACGATGCGATCAAGGTGTTGAAGTCGAGCATGTGAGAAACAACCATTTGGAGAGGCACTGAAGATTCCTCTCGAAATGATTCGTAGGAACTTATCATAAATGGTGATGAGTCCAAGACACAGGGACCTCTAGGTCTATCCTCTGGAATCAATGTGGTTGTCGTCGACAGAGGGAGACCAGCAACTAACAAGGCAATGATGTTTCCTTGATAGGAGCACGAGGTGTTAAACTGAAGTGTTGTAGTACTGATGGTAGGATTGACATACTTGTGGGAATGGGAAATATCTGGGTCAAAAAATGGGTAGACTCAAACTTCCTTTGTTCAGAGCATGATGACATGGTTGCCTTGGCAGTGTAGGGAACTGACTTGTAGGTGTGGGGATCATTGCTTTGACTAAATGGTATATACTGACTCTGGGGGGGAGGACGAGATGATAGGTGCTGTCGAGGGATTATCAAGGTGACATACTGCAGAATACTCTGAACAAAGGCGACCAAAATGGGGAAGTTGCCATATGAGTAGATGTGATTTGTCGTGGCGCCAAGAGGCACCATTGATTCCTTCTTCTTAGTTTTAATGAGCTCCAAGAAGGGATAAAAGTGTGCTCTGAAATGGTACGGTCCTATGGATTTTGTGAGCCCAGGACGGCTCATGCTCATGGTTGATTTCATGTTTAGAGAGTCTGAAAGCGGTAAGTGGACTCTATTGGTGTTTCTTTTTCGTAAGTTTAGTCTCCAAGGCCCGAAAAAGCATAAAATGATGCGGATGGAGAACTCTTCTAGCCGATGTGACTAGAGTATACCTTTTTCGTAATTAGTCTACGAGGTCCGGAAAAGGGGTAAACTTATACCAGGTAGACGCCCTTTCAGATACGTTTAGCGAGCATGAAAGGAAGCAAGATTGCTCGGCGATCTTTTCATTGTTTGTAGGAGTCAGAAAAGAGCTTAACATAAACTCGCTAAGTGCCTTTTTCGTAAAAGGGGTTGCTCGGCCCGAAAAAGGGGTAAAATTATACCGAACAAACATGGATTGATGAGGGCAAGAAAAGGTCTCAAGCATCGTCATCAGTGCAGAAAACTGGTTCCGGTGACATAAGGATTGTCAAAAACGGAGAACGGCCGATGTGGCACGCAAACCGAGGTTATGTGAGGGGCATGGAAAAAATGCTCGAAAAATCTAATGGTGAGAGCGAGAAATGATCTCAAGCATCATCATGAGCGCGGAAAACTGAGTCCGACGATATAAGGGATTTCGGAAACGGAGAACGGCCGATGTGGCACGCAAACCGAGGAGACGAGGGGGCATGGAAGAAATGAATGAAAAATCTAATGGTGAGAGCGAGAAATGATCTCAAGCATCATCACGAGCGTGGAGAATTGAATCCGGTGATATATGGCACGTCCAAAATGGAGAACGGTCGATGTGGCACGCAAACCGAGGTGACGAGGGGGCATGGAAAAAATGCCCGAAAAATCTAACGATGAGAATGAGAAATGATCTCAAGCATCATCACGAGCGCGGAAAACTGAATCCGGTGATATATGGCATGTCCAAAACGGAGAACGGTCGATGTGGCACGCAAACCGAGGCCACGAGAGAGGCCAAAAAATGGTCAAAAAATGGACCTCGTGAAAACGGGAAAAGGAAGGAACCTGCATGAAGTTCTCGCTGTGCTGATTCCAATGGTACCAACGATTTGAGAAATGGACTTCGTATGATCCCTCAATGGTTGTTGGAAAATTGGTGGAATTCCTATAAATAGGGCGTGGGGCCCAAATGACTTGTCATTGTTACGTGCGAGTTTGATAGAGCTGTCAGAGCTATTTCTTGATTTCTGGGAGATTTCACCGTTGGTTTTCGATTTAGCGAGTTGCAGGTAACTCTATTTGCCTTAGCCTTGTCAATTATTTCTTTTTTGTTTGGCGGCGGGCCCCCGAAGGCCGCGAAATTCCATGTTGACTCTCCAACGTGGAATATCGCAGGTTTCGGGGCTGTTCCCGCGATGAACCGCGCGGGTTTTAGGCTGACAGTCGCGATGTTCATCGCGACTGCGAGGCTGGAACTCGCGATGTTCATCGCGGGTTCATGGGGGATAGTCGCGATGTTCATCGCGACTGTCCGGCCAAAACCCGCGATGTTCATCGCGGGTTTTTGCATGGAACCCGTGATGGTCATCGCGGCTTTTGGTGGAAAAGCCGCGATGGGCATCGCGGCTTTTTGTGTAAAAGCCGCGATGGGATTTTTTCAAAATAATTTTATGCTGGGGCTAAAATTTTTTCTGTTTTCTAGTAGGATGTTGAGGAGACCACAGTCCTCGTGGCGGGAGCGAGAGATCAATGGTGATCTTATGGAGAGGATTTTGACTGATGCAGGGGTGAGACAGACTCTGGCTATGAGCGGACTTTTGAAGTTCGCTCAGATCCCGCCTATTCGTTCAGTGAGATGGCTCCTGAACAAGCTTGTGCGTTGGTGGGTGCCAGCGGAGGGTGCATTTATCATTGGGGGTGAGAGGTTAGAGATCACTCTCATGGATGTCTATTTTTTGACTGGGTTGCCTCGCTTGGGTGAGGTGGGTGATATCTTGCCGAGGTTGCCTCCAGGTATAGATATGGAGGACCTGTTACAGAATTTCTGTGTTGATGATGCTGTTTTGCAGAACAACTCTATTAGTCTGCGATCCCTATGTGAGTGGGATATGTGAGCTGTTGGGGCCTGCGTTTTGCGGATACTGGGTGCAGCTGCGCCACATCGTATGTCTAGGGGGCAGACGATGATGGTGGATTCTGTTCTTCAGGGTACTTATTATGCCTGGGGGCAGATGTTTCTGGCTGGTGTCCGGAGAGATCTGGACAAGGCCATTAGAGAGGGAGGCGAGTTTTGTTATGCCTCATTTTTATGCTGTTTTTTCTTCGAGCGGGTGCTGACCTTGCGGCCACGGGTACCCATTCGTGCTGGTCTTCCGAGTGAGCCTCGTATGATGAGATGGGGGCAGATGATGCCTCGTGGTGGCGGTGGTGTCCACGGTTACTTCACGGAGGATTTCTATCAGCAGTGGGAGCAGATGCCTCTGGTTATTGAGGATTACCCTTATGTCGGCATGGACTATCGAGGTGACCCAGAGATGCCTCGTGCCCCAGGACAGGCCTGGAGTTTAGACGGTATGTTTTGTGTTTTATTTGATATTATATCATATGTTGTTTGATTTATCATTGATGATTATTATTGTATAGTATGTGATGGCTTACTTGCTTTGTGTAGATGTGGGTCCAGTGCCACCACCTGACTACGTGGCTCGTCAGGGGCGGGCGATGGTGGTCGCCCATCCACCTGCAGCGGTGCCCCCTCCGTGTGGTGGAGGATATGCAGCTCGTGGGCGAGGGGTTGGCCCTCACGATGATGCCATAGAGGGTGTCAGACAAACCTTTTCCCGGATCCTAGCTGGACTCCCCGAGGATGGTTGGAGAGACCTGGATCGGGATATTTTGCAGGGTTGTTTCGGTGCGCCGCCTGAGTGGCAGTCGCTCCTATTGAGGACAGCAGTGTTCGTGGCGAGGCACAGGGATGGTAGACGAGATGATCCGGCAGGGCCGGCTCAGGGGAGGATACGTCTGCGGGACGATCCAGCGGGGCCGGCAGAGCGGAGAGTTCGGGCTCGCCATGACCCGGCGGGGCCAGTGGAGGAGGAGTCAGAGGAGGAGCCGGAGGATCCTAGGGATCCAGATGAGTAGAGATATTGTATCTGCCCCCAAATGCTGATGAGCATATGGGGAAGCATTTTTGTATGACAGATGTATTTTTTGTATATTGGGTGCTGAGGGCACCTATGACATGTTGACTATTTGGCTTATATATATATGTGGATATATATTGGGATATATTGTCGTGTATGCACGTGGATGCACCTTTGTCTTTTGTATATGCCCGTGGTGGCACATGTTATGTACTTGGATGTAGTATGTTGTTATTTATGTATGCCCGTGGAGGCAGATGTTACGCATGTGGATGCATTATTTGGTTATTTGTTTTATGCCCGTGGAGGCACATGTTATGCACGTGGATGCAGTATTGTTTATAGATATGCCCGTGGAGGCACATGTTATGCACGTGGATGCATTTTGTTTATGGATATGCCCGTGGAGGCACATGTTATGCACGTGGATGCATTTTGTTTATGGATATGCCCGTGGAGGCACATGTTATGCACGTGGATGCATTTTGTTTATGGATATGCCCGTGGAGGCACATGTTATGCACGTGGATGCATTTTGTTTATGGATATGACATGATGTGATTGGTGTGCCAGTCGAGGACATTGTTGGCCATATTATCTGCTACACTATTGAGGTGTCTTGGGACATGTGTGAATGAAATGGATTCAAACTATCTAACCATTTGTTTAGTGCACAGGAATTTTCTGAAAAGATAGGGATCGCGTACCTGGTAATCATTGTTGAGCTGGGAAACTAGGAGCTGTGAGTCCAAGAAAACGTTGAGGTGACGGATGCTCATTTGGAGAGCAGCGGCCAGGAGACCGGTCACGGCATCGTATTTAGCTTGATTATTGGTAGCGACACCTAAACATACTCCGTCAATGTGAATTAACTCATGTGAAGGGGAGTATATTACCCAAGCTGCGGAGGCGAGATTGGGAGACCAACGGCTTGCACCATCAGCGAAACCGACATGGCAGAGTGGAAGAGGCTCCATCTGTGGTCATGCAGAGAAAAGCAAATATTTAGGTTTTTTGAATTTTTTGTGAACAAAGAAAGTATGCCTATACTAAAATGGACGATGGTGTCCATCAGATTTTCTATGGGTAAAATCGTTTAAGGTACAACCCGTTGCATGGGTTGCGTAGAGGATTGCCTTCTGAATCGGTCAGAATGTATGCCCCCTGCCCGAGGCAGGTGTGTATGATGTAGGGGCCTTGCCACATAGACACGAACTTTCCCTTTCCGGTTTTATCATGAGCTTGATCGTAAGCGAGGACAAGGTCTCCCTCAGAAAAGGTTCTTGGGTGGACGTGTTTGTTGTAACTTAGTTTCGATCGTTGTTTAGCTGCTTCCATGTTTTGAATGGCTGTGCGCCGATCTTCATCGGCCTGCTCTAGGAGTAGTAAACGTTGCTCGATCGGGGAAGTGTCCGGTAGGAGTTCAACAACGATATGTAAGGCTGGGATCTGGCACTCAATAGGGAGGACGGATTCGACACCGTGAACTAAATGGAAAGGGGTAAAACCGGTGGCGGTTTTGGTTGAGGTGCGGTAGGCCCATAGTGCCGGGAAGAGCATGTGGTGCCAGTTGGATTTGTGCTTGTCTACAGTACGTTGGAGAATGGTCCTCAAAATTTTATTGATCGCTTCGACTTGGCCGTTTCCTTGGGGATAGTAAGCGGAAGAGAAATGGTGTTCAAATTTCAACATGGTTGATAATTCCTTCCAGACGGCATCTTCGAAGTGAAAGCCGTGGTCAGAGACTAGTTGCTGTGGTACTCCGAAACGAGCGATAACATGGTTGAAGAAAAACCGTGCTGCAGTGTCGGCTTTGCAATTATAGGTCGGCATGGCTTCTGACCACTTGGTGAAATAATCTACAGCCACAACGATGTGTTTGTGACCGCCGGCTGACGTGGGGTTGCAGTCGAGGAAGTCGATGGCCCATTTGCAGAATGGTCCAACAGTGATGACTGGATGAAGGGGGCGGGGGGGGGTTCTTTCTTTGGGGGCAAATAATTGGCAGTTCTGGCAATGCTTGACTACGGTGATGCAATCAGTAAACAATGATGGCCAAAAATAACTGGCCCGGATGATTTTCTGGGCGGTGGCCATGCCGGAGAAATGGCCTCCGCAGGCATCGCTATGATAATCATTGAGGACTTGTTCTGCCTCACTATGGGATAGACAGCGGCGTAAAATGGTATCAACGTCGCGTCGGTAAAGTACATCCCCTATCAAGAGGTATCGGGGGGCGTGGTGTCGTATGCGACGGCGTCCATCACGATCGATGTGTGGTCGAAATTTTTGCGTACGAAGGTAAGTCAAAATGTCTCCGTACCAAGGGTTGTCAAACGAAATGATGAAGATCTGCTCGTCAATCAGGTCTGTTTTGATAACGGGTGATGTCGAAGAGGATGGGAGGTCAGTGATGAGGTGAGCCAGTGCGAGGGCTTTAGTGCTTTTGGGAGTTCTGAAGGTGAGGTCATATTCCTGGAGGATAATGACCCATTTAGCAACACGACCTTGTAGGAGCCGCCGGGTGAGGAGATAGACCATAGGGTTGGAGTCGGCCACGACCGTGGTATGACTGAGTAGAATGTAGTGTCGTAATTTTTGTACGAAAAAGACTACTGCTAGGGCTAATCTTTCCTCGTATGGGTAATGCAGAGGTGGGCCAGACAAGGTCTGGCTGACATAATAAATCACATGCTCTTGGTGGGAGGTATCTTCTTGGACCAAAACTTCGGACACAGCATGTTCAGATGCCGAGACATAAAGGGTGAAGTCTTGAGAGAAATCCGGTGGGGATATCAAGGGGGCTTGTGTGAGAGCTTTCTTGAGGGCTTCGAATGCCGTTTCTGCTTGCTCATCCCAAACAAAGGGTATGTGGGTACGAAGTAAGCGTAAGAAACCGTGAACTTTGGTTGCATAATTAGGAACGAAGCGCCTAAGGAAATTGGACCGCCCCTGTAGACTTTGGAGCTGCCGAAGCGTGCGAGGAGGCAGAAGTTCTAAGATGGCTTTGACTTTCAGGGGATCGACAGTGATTCTGTCTTGGGAAACAATGAAACCCAATAAGTGGCCTGCCGGGACGCAAAAGACACACTTGTGTGGATTCAAGCGGATTTTATATTTGCGACAATGCAGGAAAACTTGCCGGAGGTCGTTAAGGTGGTCTGATCGTTTTCGGGAATGAGCTGTGAGGTCGTCAAGATAGACTCGCAGGATATGGACCAAGTCGTGAAAGCAATAGGTCATGGCTCGCTGGAAAGTGGCACCAGCATTTTTAAGGCCAAATGGCATGATGCGATAGGCAAAGGTGCCCCATGGGGTGGTGAAGGCAGTCTTGTACTGATCCTCCTTGCGGATGTGAATCTGGTTATATCCGGAAAACCCGTCCATGAAGGATAGGACTTCATAGCCCGCACACTCATCAATGAGTTGGTCAATGAATGGCGTGGGGAAATTGTCTTTTGGACAAGCGTGGTTTAAATCGCGGAAGTCAGTGCATACTCTAAGGGTGCCTTGCTTTTTGTTGACGGGAACGGGGTTCGACACCCAGGTGGTGTACGGAATAGGGTAAATGAATCCTGCTTTGCGAAGTTTCTTGACCTCAGCTTTAACAGCGGGGAGCTTGGAAGGGTGAATGGGTCACTGTTTCTGATGAACAGGGGGTACCTCAGGCCATGTATCAATGTGGTGTTCAATAATGGCGGGGTCGAGACCAGGCATCTCAGTATAGGACCAGGCAAAGACATCACGAAATTCTTGAAAGAGATTTTTGTACACCTGAGTTTCTGCTTGAGTGCAAGATGCGCCTAGCGAGATGAGCTCAGGTTTCCCTGGTGTTGTGGAAATGTCTATCTGTATAGTGGGGGAAATGTTCAACATGTTCCCTTCTTCAAAGGCATCCGGTGCTGGGATGGGGTCCTTTAACCAATCGACCTTAGTGGGTATGAAATCTTTCGATTCGACCGATAGCTGGTTGGATGCAGTGGATGTAGATGCTTCTGGGAGGAAGTACGAGCGATGATGCATATCATCCCAAGGGTAGTCGGGTGCAGTGAGTGTCTCCAAAATTTGCTCATTAGTATTGAAGTAGTCAGACCATAAATCAAGGGGTTCTGGTTTGAAGGTTGTTGAAATCATATATATTGTATTGACTTCTTCTGACGAGGATGATGGCGGGGGATAGATCTCCTCGATTAAGGGAGGAGATATCTCCAAATCGACATTGTTTAACTCGTACAATGCTGCTCTATAGTCAGGGAGATCGGGACAATGGTGAGAGTAGTGGCCGTAAACACTGCATATGGCACAAGGATGGTTGGTGCACAGTGATCTGTCGCGAGGCTGAGGAGGTGGCTCAAGTCTAACGGCTGGGATGCCGGCGTCATCGTCCAACATATTCATATGCTCTTGGAGTGCTGGTAACTGTGGGCATTGATGAGTTGGATGGCCTATCTCATCGCACAACGAGCATTTAGGGGGAGCTCGAAACACCGGTGGGGGTTTAACTGCCTTAGGAGGTGGTATAGCAGTGTATGGTTGTGGACCTCTGCCCCCAGTTGGATTGATAGGAGGGGGAGGATTCGTTGACGATGAAGGGATATTTAGACTAGAAGGAGGTTTCGTTGACGACAAAGGGATTGCGACACCAGGAGGAGGTTGATTTGTGGTAATAATAGGTTGTACCAGTTGGAGGATGACGTTTGGTGTCGGCGGTGGAACGGGAGGTGAAATATACCACACGGGTAATCCCAATGTTAACCCGGGTAGACTAAGGGTAGCCATAACCGGGGCGCTTACTACCCCCGAAGGAGGAAATAGAAAGGGGATGGTGTGGATGGGTGTAACACCGATGTGACTCGGTACCAATGGTGGTTGACTACCGGGTGTTTGTGTATTCTGTGAAAGAGTACAGAGGTTTGCGACATGAGTCTCTGGTGACGGTGGTGGAACGGCCTGGAATGTAGAGGTCATTGGTGTATCAGAGTAAAGTCCGGGTCCCACAGAAGAAACAAAGGACGTAATTGCACTAGAAGCTGGTTGTTCAATCATGGGAAGAACATTTTTGGGTGCTGCAGGGGCATTGGGATCATAGTATGTGAGTTGGTCGATTTTGACCACGTGTCCCTCATGAGGGAACATCATGGTGCGAAAAACGGATGAGGCGACCGCTTTCATGGCGTACATGTAACTGCGGCCAAGTAAAAGGTTATAATCGAGTTGGGCATTAATGACCTCAATGTCGATGAGCACAGTTTTCCCACCCAACTGGACGGGGACCTTGGGTAGTAGACCTTGAGGTTGAGCTGACCGGCCGTCGTAGGCCCGCAATGCAGTGGTGGATTGCTGGAGAGTAGGGGATCCCAACTTCTGCCAAACAAATGTGGACATGACGCATGTGGAGGCACCCTCGTCGATGATACATCGATGGATGACAAGATTTCGAATAGAAACAGAAACTTGGACTGCTATAGTGGAAGGAAGACATGGTTCGGACTGGTCCAAATCAAAGGTCATTGATTTCGAATCATTTGGTTCAATCGCCCCAATGGCGGAAAGTAAAGTCTTGCGCTGCGTAGGACAGTTTTTCAAGACTTCTAACGCAGACATGGCTGCGGGAGATTGAGCTAGGTCATCTACGATGTTGTAATTTGACGCAGCCCGTGCATTGGGGTTGTTGTTGATATGGTGGAGTGGGAAACAAGGTGCTTTAGATGCGCCATCGAGTGGAAGAGGTGGTATCCGTAACGTCTGATCGGTGGGATGAGCGTTAGTATCCTTATCGGCGGGGGGAGTTTCGGAGGTAGGGCCATACTGGTTTCGACGGGTTTGGATATTGACGTCGGTAGTGGACATCATCAATAAGTGGTGAGTGCCTGAATCAAACATGGGTTGATCAGGAGCGGCGTAAGTGATTTGTTGTGGTTGCACGTTGCCCTGTGGGGGGGCTAACGGCTGAGTGTTCACTACTCCTTGTGTTGGAAAAGGGTTTTGTAGCACCAAAGGTTGTTGTTGGGGTGGTGGAGGGTTGGGTGGTGGCTGAGGAGCTGCCTGCCCTTGACGATGGGCGTCATCTGTCCATAGTTGTCGAGCTCGCTCCAGATGTGGGCAAGCGTGGGTATAGTGGCCATAGACACCGCAAATAGAAAAAGGATGGTTTGTTCGTAAATTAGCATTTTTGGCTTGCTTAGGTGGCCGATCAGGATTCTGATGAGCAGGCGCCGCGTTATTGTTTTGCGGAGGATGGGTAGGTTGTGGAGCTTGGTTATGGTTTTGGTTGTTTCCACGGTTACGTCCTCTTCCGCGGTTTGGTTGCCCACCCTGGTTGCGTTGGTTATTTTGGTATTGGGGCTGATGTTGTTGTGCGTACACATGCCCTTGAGCATTGGGTGGATTCTGGGGAGCCGCAGGTGCAGGAGCAGGTTGCAGTGGATAATATGTTGGTGGAGCTGGAGGTGGTCCAGCTGCCTGTTGGGGTTGTTGGTACCCCTGAGCTATTGGATGTGGTGGATTAGCTGGTGCAGCTTGCTGTGGATACTGCAACGGTTGTGGTGAGAACTGAATGGGGTTCTGTGTAGCAGGTTGGTTGTAGTATGTAGGAGGTACATATGCTGATGGCGCTTGTCCATAGCAATGTTGTGGACAAGAGGGTCCATGAATGTGATGGGTCTGGTTTGTTGGAGCATAAGAAGTTGTTGCTCCGGAACTGGATGTAGCTCTAGAGAGGTCCGGGGCGGGCATGGTGCTCACCATGCTGAAAGGTTTAGGTTGCGGGGTGATTTGGCCAATGATGCCATCAGCGGCATGTGATGCCCCCGGTGCGTCACCACATGAAGAATCACCTCGTGGGGCATCAGGTATGATTGTGTATAGATAACCCGACTGGGCGTAAATGAGATCAAACTGTTGGGCTTTGAGGATGGCCTCTTCTTCAGACTGGGGTCTTTCAGATGCCACATCCTTCGCAATAAGAGGGAGGAGGGATTTTAGAAACCAATCTAAGAAGATACGGTCGTCTAACTTAATTTTGCAGAGGCTTCGGCGTCGACGCCACTCATGAATGTGGTCAGTGATGTGGGTGGCCATGGTTTGTCTGCAAGACAGTAGGATCTCGACTCCCGCATCATAGCGGACAGGTAACTGGAATAATTGCAGGAAAGTTGAGGCGAGGGAGGTAAAGGTGGCATGCGTCTCGTGGGGCTGCTCGATATACCACTTAGCTGCAGAGCCAGTGAAGGTGCGTTGTAAAAGCCGGAGGCGGATTGAGTCGTCCACTATGGAGTTGGAGGAACACCATAAATGGAAGGACATGATATGGTTCTGGGGGTCTTCACCTGCCTTGCCCTCAAACTTAGGGATGTCAGAGGGGAGTATGGTGGGCATGTGAGGCCACGCAGGATCGTGTCTGATGGGGTCATTGGTGAGCCTAGCTAAGTCTGGTAGGTTCAGGCTCACCATGTATGGTAAGCTAGCAGATGTGGTGACTGGAACTGGGACATGCCTAGTCATTGTGGTATGATGTAGGGGTCCAGTAGCGCCTAAAGGTATGCTAGGTATGGAGGGTATGTGCCCTCCAATAGGTGTAGTCTGGTATGGGCCAGCGCCTCCAAGTGCAACGTGGGTTACACTTGGGTTAGGAATAGCAGTAGGGATTCCTGGGATAGGGTTTGTGGAAACCAGAGGGGGTGTGACCCCTATGTTGGGTGTACCCATGACAGGTGGTGGCCCTGTGTTGGGCATTCCTAAATGTGGAGTGTTACCCATGTTGGGCATACCCAGGGGGGTGGTTGTTGCCATGGATGGCACCGCCGCAGAAGGGTCTGTGGATGTCTCACCTATGGTGCTGGTAAACTGTGGATCAAATGGTGTTCCAGCCATAATGGTGGTTGGTGGTAACTCTGTGGGGTTTTCGGATTCTACCTCCAAATCAAATGTGAAGTGAGGTGTGTCAGAATCGGATGACTGTCTAGTTGATTGACGATGTGTCGAATCAAGGGATAAGGCTCTGCGTCCGTGACGTGGAGAGCCAAGTGGACTAAAATCTGGGAGTTCCCCCTGCAGACGACGAGAGCGTCTAGAATTCTCAATGGTGAGAATTAAGTTTTTGTGTAAAAAATTTGTTTAAGTATCAGGTGGTGATATATATATAAAAGACTCAAAAAACCCTAATGCAACCAAGGGTGCAAGAAGGGGAGTGAAAAAAGAAGGCTCTTAGGCCAAAAAAATCAACCTAAAAAAAGGCACTTATTCTAGCAGCTGTGCTACAATAAGTGGAGGAATGCAACAAATGGTCAGAGTACCAACATGCAAACGGCTTCTATAAAAAATAGGTGTAACTAGACCAAGGGTGGGTTGAATCATGCAAACACCTAACTAAAAGTATTGTGACTCAAACAAACGATATCCTCTGCAAGGTGATGAAATCCAAGTCAGACAATATGAGTGTTGAGACAACGGCTAGATATCCCCCTACCGGGAGGGACACCGGGTAATCAATCCTAAAGAAAGGCTACTAGGATACTCCGTTCATGACGCGTCGAGAAAAGGTAAATTTGCCGTTTGGTCCTTTGATCGCAATATCCCAATACAGGGATATCCCGAGAACTGCGAATGGTAGCCCTTCGGTTACTGAATGGATTTCGGTATTCCACTCAGGCTTCCAGAACCATCCTCGCGACTTCAACCCTCCTAAGGGAGAGGCCTTCCCACAAACCGGTTGTGACCGCGCCAAAAAGTACTAAGAGATTTTAGCTCCCTAATTGGACAACTTCTATGTCTCAGATGTAATAACTGAGGGGTGTTATTGGAACACCTATCCCCCCAATACTACCTAGCTACAAAGTTCTTTTAGTGTTCCCCAAGTGGGGTTAAAAGTGTGTTGAAATTAGGGTACGTTTTAAGGCTTAGTTCGATTAAGTGATCGAGTGAGTGCACATGAAGTATTGTAAACTGAACTTGAAAAAAGGTAAATGCTTTACAGGAAATTTTCAAAAAACAAAGGAGCTTTTGAAAATAAAAAAGCAAATATTTATGACTTTTTCAAATAAATGGAAATTAAATGCTTTGCAAATATCAATTCAAAAAACAAAGGATCTTTTGAATTATGAAAGCAAATAATAGACTTCTTTTTTTTTAAGGAAATTGCTAAGGGCAAGATTTTAAAGATTTAAACAGGAAAAATTTTAATCTAGATAAAAATGCAAAATAAGTCCTTCTTTCACTTTCTTGAAAATTTTTAAAAAGACTTCTAGATATGCATTTTAAATAGTAAATTTTTTTTTCAAGGCTGTAAAATATGCAGAATTTAATACTGTAAAAAATGTGCTATGTGGGCAGGAAGTACAGTAAAAATTAATTTTTAAAATCGGAATGGCCGAATGAAAAAATCAGCAGCGCGGGTTTTAACAGAAAAGCCGCGATGGACCGCGCGGGTTTCGGTCGCACAGTTGCGATGGACCGCGCGGAAAATGTCCGCGAAGCCGTGGTGTGTAGCGTGCAAATAGGCCGCGAAGTCGCGGTGAACCGCACGGAAAAGGGGCGTGTAGTCGCGATGTGCAGCGCTATAAACGACCGCGATGTGCAGCGCGGAAACCGGCGACAAAGCCGTGGTGAACCGTGCGGAAAAAAGGCCAAAATCCGCGATGGACCGCGCGACTGTCAGGCTAAAAGCCGCGATGGACCGCATGACTGTCAGGCTAAAAACCGTGAGGCGAAAGCCGTGCACGGAAGCCGAAAAAGGAACCCAAAAATTGTGAATTCTGGGCTGTTAATGGCAATAGATGTGGCCAAAACTTAGAGCAGCAATAGATCTGCTGTCTAAGATGGCAGATCTATGGATCTAAAGGTTAAAAACTAATAAAAAACTAAGATTAAAAGCAAAACTAGAGATCTATTGTTCAAAACCCAGCGGAGTCACCAAAAACTGTTGGCCTGGTTTTGCAACCAGGCTTAGTGCTATGGGCACCTGCTAACTAGTAGCAGCAGTTTCAAATATAAATAAACAACTAATTAAACTAAACAAAACTAATCATGAATCTATGCAAGAATCTAAGCAAATAATGTAAACATTTAAAAAACAAGAACAAGAAAATATTAAAGAATGAATTTGTATTGAAAAATGGGGGCAAGCAAGTGCTTGCGATAATACCTTCAATGGTGAAGGTTGATGTTGAGCAACTCCCAAGATGAGTAGCTCCAAGCTCCAACAGGTCTCCTTCTCCAAGGTTGCTTCAATGGCTAAAATGCTCAAGGGAGATTTCAGCAGCATAAGGATGAGATAATGGATGGATGTGAAATGAGGAGCCCCTACCACCTTTTTATAGGTTTTGGTGGTGGGGAATACCATTTGTGGTTTTGTGGAAACCAAATGGTATTGACCAACATGGTTTAGGTACTTTTCCCTCCTTTTTCCTTTTTTGAATAAAATTAATATTTTAATTCCCTTTTTAATATTTTTGGGAATTTGGACCCTTTTTGAGGGTTTTTTATGCTTTTTTAGGAAAAATAATCTTTTTTAATGGAAAAAGGGGTGTACTAAGGTCTTTTGGTGACCTTTTGTTGGTTTAAGAGGCTCAGATGGTGGAAAAGTGGACAAATGGGTCATGTGAATAAAGGAATGAGCTAGTGAGCACTTTTTAGGTGTTAACACTAATGAAAGAGGCACTTCAAAATGATTTGATACCATGTTCGAATATGCAAGATACTTACAAAATATTGAATGCCTTGAAAAAATGCTCACATAAATAGATCACATGTCAACACACCAATGTTTTCACATGGTTTAAACCCTCAAAAGGAAAACATGCCATAGCCCTAGCCAAATAGCTACTTGAGGCAATATTATTATGCAAAAGAAATAATGTTACAAATGAGCTTCCCATAATTGATCAACAAGTAGCTGAACTTCCATGCTCTTTAAATAGAGATCATGTACCAATTGGGTGTTAATCCACATATCAATGGTTGTTAAGATATAGGAGAAGACGAACCGTGGGATTACATATTTACAAATGCATACTAATTCATACTAAAGAAGCACACTTTACCTAACATACATATTATAACAAGTTGATCTTAGATAACGCTTAAGTGTCTAAATATCATAACAAACATGACCCATGAGTTAATGCACACTGACTCCCACAACACTGATAATTGATTTTACTGTTGGCTATGTTAAACATCCCTTTGAATTTTTTATTTGGCATCTACATCTTCATATTCTAATTGCTAAAATCATTGATTTGTAACCGCAACAAATGTACTAAGCTCCTAGAATCACTAGGTTTGTTATTCCTTAGATCCTTTGTTTGTTCTGCTTGTATAGAAGAGGTGTGTTTCCTTAAGTGAGCTGGAAATTAGAGATTATATGCCTGCATAATTTTCTCATACTTGGTAACTATTTGGTTTCTCTTAATTCCTTTTCTCTATCATTAGTATTAGAATTATAGCTAGAATAATGTGCAAATCAGATATGATAGACTTTTGTGTATGGGTGTAAACCCATGTGTGTGTGTGTGTGTGTGTGTAATTAAGTGTTGAATGGTGTTATGCTTAAGCCACATTTTTATAGCAATGTGTAGTAGATCTTACAATGACTTTTTGACTCATTCAAGCTTATGTGAATTGATATCTACCTACAACCCATTTGCACTCCACCTATGCATTTGATCAATTAGTCATAACCATCATGTATGGGCATATGTATGAATGCATGTTCACATGTGTGTGTGTGTGTGTCCATGTATGTGTAATATTTATCATTCCTAAGGCAACAACAATAACAAGAATGAAGTGTGGAATTCTTGTAATTACTTGGTTGTATATGAATGGTTTATTTTTTGGGTATGCATTTTGATCTAATCAGAGTGTATTTTAGCCAACATAACATAATTTGAGTGGGCTTGCTCCATTGTTGGGGTTTGGTATTGCCACCATAAGTAGATAAACCAAGCCTTCAAACCCAAATATAAGGAAAGCAATTAGATTGGTTGATGAAAAAAATTGAAGAAGCTTGAACTTTGTTTGAGAGTGATTGTAGAGACAATAATTTTTTAATTATTTAGGGAAGATCTATGTTGGAGAGATGGATGGGCCATAAGTACCATTTACAACTCAACGCTTCTCTTATTGTCATTCAATGTTGGGATTTCGAAGGAAATGAGTTTGTGATGTTGTAAGAGAACTACACCAATACCAAACCTAGATGAATCACACTCTATGGTTAAGTATTGGGTGAAATTAGTGTAGTAAGAACCAATGTTCAAGAAACAACTTCTTTAATATTTTAAAATCTTGTTGTTATATAATGAACCAATGAAGGGAATCCTTATTTGACATGTCAGGTAGGGGACATGAAATGATATATAAATTTTAAATAACTCTATTATAGGATCCTATTAATCCTAGAAATGCTCAAACCTTCTTAAGGATTGTAGGCACTGGCCACTTTTGAATGGATCGAATAATGGAAGAATCAATATGAACAACCTCTACAAAGGTAGTATGGCCGATATAATCCACACAAATATAGGAAAATTTCACACTTGGATTCCTTTGCATAAATATTATATTGGGATATAGTAGAAATACAATATCAAAATGTTCTAGATGCTATGAAAATTCAATTATATATGAGTATATCATCAAACACAAATAGAATAAACTTGTGGATTAACTTACTAAACATCATGTTCATTAGAGCTTGTAATGTAGTAGGAACATTGTCAGGGATGAATGACATCAACAAAAAATTGTAGCGGCCTTGATAAGTCCTTAATGCAATTTACTCTTGGTTTTAGAACGATATTGTCACAAGCCTAGAGAACACCCAACTTTTTTGTGTTGGTACCCTAGCTAGTGTGCGGCCCCACCTAAATTTCTTCCCAGTGACTTGGTATCCTGATCTTACTCCCTAAAGGGCTGTGCCTCTTCGCTCATAGCTCGCGCATACCTTCATCTATGACCTACAACATTGTCATCCAACCATGACCAACAGCCGACCCAAACTACACTCAGGCTATTATATTATGTATGTAGTTTTCTTACTTGGTTATACTTTACATGTTATGTTACTTATCCATCCATGCCAAGCACATACAAAAGAAACCAAAAAGACAACACAATATGTACAATGCCCAAATAAGGCCCTGGTAAGCCCTTTATAAAATGTACAAGTATGATAATGGATATACAAAGAGATGGGTTCGACAACTACTTGTTGAAACCCTATTACAATAAAAAAATCTACCTGTGCATGCAAGAAAACTTTATTTCAAGCTATTGATATACTATGCTTGCCGACGGGTTGGCCTAATGTTGATGACCTCTTTATGTTAACTATTTTTCCTACTTCCGGTGACACTTTACCACGGGTTACACCTGCGCCCGATGCCTCAACCTTCCCATGATATTCTTGTATATATACTCGGTTTCTCCTACAAGTATTCATGTGCAACACTTGCCATCACAGCTTGGGGTTTCCACAACATTATTCCACTAGCAAGCTCATTCACTTATCCTTTGTCATGGAAAGTCTACCTCAGAAAACTCTACCTGAAACTGCTCCCTGTTAGACTCCGTCATCTTGCGTTATCCTTCCAATAGCTTGTTGGATTGTTTACCGCAAACTTGAGGCCTAGATCAACTCCTTCTTTGGTATTTGGTGTGATCCTCCATGGAATATCTCTGCTTGGTATTAGCTCCCAATTTTGGATTCCTTCATTTGTTTTCCATACTCTCCCTTTTATACTTACCGAAATGCATTTTCCATGCATGTGGCTCATGTTCTTGAAGCCATGGGTTGACATGTCAATTCCCACATGTTGACAATCTGATGCCCTTGGAAAAAGTCTCGATAGCACCAAGTGGTCGCATGAATCTCTCTTAGCTTCCTTAAGTGTGGCTGCAGTTTTCCATGGCTTTCCCATGGAGGCCCTCTCGATGTAAAATGCTCCCAATACTTATTCTAAGGAAACCATTGGTGTCAATATGTGTCGGGAGGGTGTACAACCATTTTCCCCCTTTCAAGGTGTCTTACCACCATTCCCTGATAAGTAGACCCATTGGCCTTCATGCCCCTTGGTCACTTCTTGTGTCGATGTTGAAGTATTTGTAGAAGAACCCTTTGTCAAATATTGTCGACTATCCCGTGTTCCTTGTTGAATATCCCCATGGTCGAAGCCTCCTTCTCATGCACAAGCACCTTACCCATCACGCTTCCCACGACTATCTCGTTTCTCTTGAATGCGCCCCGAGTTCCAATCTTGCCACATTTGCACTTGGGCATGTTGGTTTCCAATGCATCCAGGATATTGGATGGGTGAATCAGTGAGGGTTCATTGCCTACCTTTCTAAAGGGATGTTACATCCTCCCCCACTCAAAGATGTTTCCATCCTTGGTAATGTTGCAAGAGCCCCTACTGGTATCATGAATGTGTTGTTCACTCCCTTGAACAACTTTAGATTTTTACCACTTTCTTGGAACCATAGGCTCTTCTTCCTAACTTGACTCAACCTTATTTCACAAGGCCAAGTCATGCCCATCACTACTACACATATTGGACTCTATTTCACATTTGTCATCAAATCCTTTACCCATCTACCTTTGCATTGATCTCCCTCATGTTATGGACTTATTGGGTAGCTAATCAAACTATCACGTCCAATCCATGATAATGCAAATTGTCATGCTTGAAATTGTTAGTTTTGGATGTGTCTTGATCTCCTCCTATCCAACTTTGTAATACCCCCAATTCGACCCTTAGGATATAATAGCCTTTAATGTAAATAATGTGTACATGTGATGTATGTTTTCTTAGCGTGGAGCTCAAGGCCAAGGCCCCACTAGTGAAAGCCCGAATTTTATTTAAGGGCAAGTATTTGATATTTTGATACCATGTGCTCTTAAGCCATGGAAATTGTAATAGGATGTAATTAAACATCATGCAATATAAAATACCAAAACTGGCTGCGGAGGCAACAAATGAGAAGGGGCCATGTGTATCCACTAGGGAGTGGTGAGGGGGCTAAGGGAGTGAACCATAGGTTGCCATATGTCATTATGAGAACCCTTTGACTTCCCTAGAGGACATTTATTCCTGTTGTAAGAAAGTAGTTGAAGAATTAAGTCAATAACTTTGATGGAGCATGGGCAGCCCTGAAATTTGTATGGGTAGGTATGGGCCCTGTTTACTTGTGCCACAAGTCACTCCACCTCTTGGGAGTTGCTTCATTCTCATCCCCATTCCATGGGAAAGGGACCTCACTTCATTCTCCATCAAAAAACGAGCTCCCAGAAGTGGGAAAACCAGAAATCGCGACTTGGAATGAACCCACGTTTTGGGAAGCCAAAAACGCCTAGAATGGGTATTGGACAGTGAAATCCAATGGGGGATCCGTTGGTATGAGCCTTGTGGCGAATTTGGGAGCAATATCTACCCCAAAATCCATGGGGAAACCCAGTTTTAACTGCCCAGAAAATCAGTGACGGATTTGGGATTATTTGTGACAGAGTTGTGCGAGATCCAAGTGTGGATGTTCGAATGGAGGCTGGGATCGTTTGAGTCTAGCTTGATGTGTATCTAGCTCTGGGATTGAGCTCAGTGGACTAGCATCCTTCTCCGTTTCCTATTGCATGCTTGAAAAATCCAATTGTGTGTTGGCTTAGCATGGCTGTCTGAGCGAAACCCTGGCTGTGAGTGAGCCATCTAGTTCCTCCTTAGTGGATACATAGCCCAGCTCGAGGGTGATCTCTCAGCTGAAAGAATACAGGCTGGATAGAGATCTATGGTTGGGTGGAACGTTGCTCTCATGTATCCAGTCGTTGGACAATTGCGTTTCCAGATAAGTGCTCTCTGCGATTATAAATTATTCGCATTTTGTGTTCTGCAATATGTTAAATTGTCTATGTTTAATGAAATGAATTAATTGTCTTAGTATGGAATCCATGCATGGCATACGAATGAGATTGGGTCTTCTTTATGTTGAATCATTCTCTGTTGTGATAAATATGTTATGCAATTATTGTCTATTTGTGTGCTTGCTAGTATGTTCATTCCGCTGTGTTTATATTGAGACGAATCTGCATATAGAAGTTTTTTAATTGTTATGAAATTATGAGTAAAACTATTGGGGCTAAGTTTGCCAAAAGCCCAGTGTGTTGTTGATGTTTCCTTCCCTGCATTTGATGATGGGTGAAGGGGACGTTACAAACTTATTCTTGGGAAAGGTAATTACCACTACCTTCGCATGTTGAGCATGCTCCTCTTCCCAACACTTCACTTCATTTTCTGCTAAGGCACCCGTCCTTAGTGAATGCATTCCCATTTCCCATCTCCCGAATAGTGTATTTTTGAATTTATATTACTTAGGCTAGAATGGGACATGTAGTCGGAGCTAGTGCAATGCACCTTCCCATATCTTGTTTACTAATTCCTTATCACCCAAGTTTCCTAGTTGCCGGAAGAATCGTTCTGCTGTCAACAAAGGTCCCATGTCTGCTTGTGTTTGCTTCCCACATTTCCTTCTAGCTCCCAATTTCATTTTCTTTCTCAATTGTTGAGCTTCTTCCATAAGTCCCTCTAGGTTGTATGAGATTCCCATAACATGGTCTACGTTGCACTGCCCATGTCTCATGTTATCATGTTGAATGGAGCTCACCATGAGCCCAAGTGTGCCACACTTCCCTTCAACTAACTATGCTTCTTGTCACATTTGCAAAGAAAATACCATGCACCTCTTCACCATGGTAACCTTTTTCTTGACCTTCTATTGAGAAATTTGCCAAACACTCTGTTAAGGCATCCAAAACCTATGATGTTACCTCCAAGGGTTGTTTCCCATGATATTTTTTCAGGGTTACTAGTAACTCCTTCATGTGGCAATATTCCACAAGGTTTTGTGTCTGAGGTGGGCACAAAGCTCTGTTTCCCATTTCCTTAGGCAATCTTTGTATCCCCTCATGTGCAATGAATTATTCATCCTTGGCATCCTTCACCTATAGAATGGATCCCAACTTCAATTGCAATCGACCTCTTGCCTCATCCATCAATGCCTGCAACCAACCTGACAAGGCTTCTAGCCAAGTATGGACCCATTGTTGGATTGTTGGGTGGGCCTGAGTTAGCTCACCATTTCATTGCAAGTGTTATATGTGGGTCCATGCCAACTCCTGCATTCTCATGCCCTGCTCTTCGAATGCATCTCCCATGTTATTGCACCTACACTCCCAAAAAGACTTTAACCAAACACTTCATCAATTTTCCTCCCATTGCACCCATTTCTACTTGCCTTTGGTAGCTATTTTGTGGTGACTTCAACAATGTAGAGATAGAATAAGAATAGGGCCTTATACCTAGAATGATATTAAATCCAAAATGGCCTTTATGAACCAAATAAGTTCCATTGCAAGGACTCACCTAAAATTTGGTTCAGATGGTCAAAATTCTAAAATCTTATAAGGGGGTGTTGAAAATACTAGAAATAGATATTATAGATGATCATACATTCTTTTTCTTTGAGAATAAGGAGAGAATTCTAATTTAGGTGTTGGAGAATTCACCTTATTTGCTTGCCAACCAATTATTGGTTTTATCTCTTGTAGTTTTGAAATACCCAAGCTATGTAATACATGGTTCATGTTGAACACCTTCGACTTGAAGAATTATCCATGTATTCAAGCTATGAGAAGAATTTGGAATTCAAATCCTTATCCTTGAGGGGTTAAATTCTATAGTGGGAGGATTCCATAATAATATTTACTATCATTTTAAGGTGTTAGGGTAGATATTTAGTGACAATGAAAAGAAGAAAACACAAGGCAATCTTGAATGAATAGAACAAGTGCCAAGTATGTTATAACTTATCCCTTTAAGCAAGAATACAAAGGCCAAGGAAACCAATATGAGACACTCATTAAAAGTTGGACATACATACAAATCAAGGGGAGGCCAAATTAAATCCCAATTGTATTGGTTGAATTCAGGAGATAGGCCAATCAATAACTTCTAGAAATCCCTCACCTACAAAGAAACAATATAACAAATTAAATAACTCAAAAAAATAGAAGGAAGAATAACTAACCCTAGAAATCCCTTACCTTCAGAGAAACAATATAAAAAATTAAATACCTCAAAAAAAATAGGAGGAAGAATAACTAACCTGATAAAGATATAAAATTATTTTATCAATATTATAAAAGAAAATTTCAATCTCAAGGTACTACGGAGGGAAAAAAGGTCGTCATATATTGAGGTAGTCCCTTGAACTTTGACACAATAATAACACTAAGTATGTAATCAAACATTGGAATTAGCTGAGTTGATACCAACCCTTAAGGAGATGGCCAACGATAGGTCACCTAGCTAGGATAGTTATCCATATAATTTTTATAAATCCACATGGGACTTTAATGGGATGGATCTAGTCCAAGTGTATACAAAAGTGTTCATAATCATTCACTTAGGAACAACGTCAACAAAGGGTTCACCAAATTCATTCCAATGCTAAGAGACCTAGAACCAATCAAACATTGATGGTTGATAACTTTACTAAATGTATCGTACAAATTTTTATCCAAAGCGCTTGCCTTTGAAGCTAAAGTATATCTTGTTTAAAAACACCATATTGGAGAAAACGTTATTTTATCATAGGAAAATACATTCTGGATACGTGTATAACGCCAATTTTGAAGAGATAAGGTTATTTTACACAAATTATCAAAAAGGTTGCTTATTGGGCTCAACCTTCTATGAAATGGTTGTTAAATTCCTTATATATCTCAAACACAGCATAATAATACAAGGCCTTAAAAAAGGTATTCCTCATCTTTGTCCTAATAGTGAACGGTCAATTCTTAAATGATTCATTCTTAATCATTATTGGAGTGAAGCACAACCTAGACAATACCATGGATTGCTTGATTTGGCTATTTTGTAAAGCTTCTAGTTGAAATTGCAAATTGCAAATGGCCAAAACTTAATGTTATTGGTAAAGTCTGAAGGATGTCCTTTATTGGCTTTTAGGACAAAGATGAGCTTGGTTAAGGACTAACTAGGTGCTTAAATTCAATGGAATTCCTTTCTCCTTTGAATCCTTTCCAAAGGATTTGTGGGAAGCTTTGTTGTTAAGACTGTCAAAGACAAGTGTTAAATGGTTTTGAAACCTTTACTTATTGTAAACAAATTTCAAATTTTTAATAAGGTGTTAGAAGCCACCCATGTGTACTACTCGTTGTTCTAGGGACCTTCTTCTACCCATGCATGTTCCAAGTTTGAAAAACCTCTCATAAATTTTATGCCTGGGGAAAACATGTTTAGGAAGCCCGATTGCCTTAATTTTTGTCAAGTAAAACTAAAGATAGAGTATAGAGTGTAAATATGGAGTTCAACAAAGGTGACTACCCTATGATTGGTATAAGTTTCTTTGAATCACATAGGCCAATAGTAAATACCAATTGACAACACTTCTCTTCCTAATACAATATACGTTTAAATTTCAAACTCTTTGTTTAATAAGCGAAGACAATCATTTTTTCAACTTACTTGTCAATTTAACAATCAAATCTGAGAGGGGAGGTGTAATTGCTCTATAGATCGGTGTCGTGTTTAAGATTGATCTATGCTTTTTATTTTTTTATTTTATAAGCCAACATTGATTTTTTTAATAACTTTTTATTTTGTTTTAATTTTTTTTATTTTATGACCCTACTTTTTATTTGGTTTTATTTTTTTTTATTTTGTTAGAAAAGTGACAACATATCTACCATATTGAGCTGTAGAGCACATCGTTACTATTGGATCGCATTGCAACACTTGAAAAAATGACACTTATGATATAGGACAATCATTAACATAAAGTATTGGTAAAATCTCATCTCATAAGCCTATCAATAAACACCCCATTATAACTAAATAAAATAATAAAAATAGGTAAATCAGTGTCAAGTTTTAAACTAGTCTCATTATAACACTTCAAAAAAAACATGATCATATAAAAAATGATGATATAGGGCAATCACTAACCTAGAATATTGGTAAAATCCCATTTTACAAGATGATCAATAAACATCCCATAATAATGTATTTATTGGTCGTGGGAGACATTAACAATTTTATCAGATCCCGCTGTTAATGAAAAAAATATTAACCGTTATATCAAATCCAACTGTCAATATCCCTACAACAATAAATACAATCCAATGTTGCTAATGGCTTATTGCTCACCCTTTTCTAAAAAGTGCCGTTAACTATATAAGCTTACGGTTAAGATCTGGGACGTTGGCGTCACTTGACACCCATTAGACGAGATGTGGCACCCTTACGAGGACCTTTTCCGGAAATTTGGGAAGAGCACGATTCCTCATCAGTGATGGAATTTGATGGTTGAATTACGAGTTAGAGGCCAATTTGACCGTTAAATACGGTTAACATTTCAGCCAGGCCGTCACAAATTGGCTTGTAACATCAAAAACATTCTAAAATTTAATTAAGACCAATAATTTTGACGAGTGTCCGTCATTTGAATTTCCTACACTGTTTCCCATATAACAAATATTCTGCTTTGGTCTGCTCCTCCATATACTATATATATATATAGATTTGTAGACAACTTAACCAAATCAGATCTGAGAGTGAAGAGTTCTTTCTCGTTGTGGAAGGCTGAGTTCTGTAGGTTTCATTTTCTTTCATTTTTCCCGTTTTGTTACTTTATCTCAGCTTCCATCCATCCAAAAATGGCAGGTCCTAGTGCTGTCACTCCCATCCTGAAAGACGAGCCATGTTCACTTGGATTGAGGCTTGGGATGAGCTCAATCCTTCTGCAAACGTTGCTGCAGAATCTGAAGTAATTCCCAATGGGGCAGCTAAGACATCAGCCAAGTAGCCAGGATCTGCCACATTAATTACTTGCATTTGTCAGCTCTGAACCATGTGTCTTGTTATTTGGTTCATCTTAATTTTGGTAGATGAATAGTCTATTCTAGTTTAGCTGTAGTTTTTAGTTTAAATAGTGATGGGCCTACATTGACATCCAGAGAATCATTCGATGGGGTTCAATTATTTTTGGAAATCTGCATGCAGTACATGCTTGGATCGACTATTTGCATGGATCTGTTTTTTATTCAGTTAGTTAACAGTAGAGCTTACATTGACATCTGGAAAAACATTCGATGGGGTGCAATTCTTTTGAGAATATGATTACAGTAGCATGCATGGATTGAATGGATATGTTTTGAAATTAAGTTTTTTTGGGAGTGCAAAAAAATTTCAGACAGTTCAAATTGCTTCATTTAAATGTTTCACAAAATAAATGTTCGATAATGGAATCTAACAGAAATGCAAAGGCATGTATGATATCAAATAGAAACTTTGGTCCCACATTGCTGCAGAATCTGAAGTGACTCACAATGCAGCAGCTAAGACATCAGCCAAGTAGCCAGGATCTGCCACATTAATTACTTGCATTTGTCAGCTGATCTGAACCATGTCTCTTGTAATTTAGTTCATCTTAATTTTGGTAGATGAATAGTCTATTCTAGTTGAGCTGTAGTATTTTGTTTGTTTTTTATTCAGTTAGATATTAACAATTTTGGTAGATGAATAGTCTATTCTAGTTGAGTTGTAGTATTTTGTTTGTTTTTTATTCAGTTAGATATTAACAATTTTGGTAGATGAATAGTCTATTCTAGTTGAGTTGTAGTATTTTGTTTGTATTTTATTCAGTTATTAACAGGGCCTACATTGATATCCGGACAAACATTCGATGGGGTTTAGTTATCTTTTAGCAAACATTCGATGGGGTTTAATTATTTTTGAGAATCTGCATGCAGTAGCATGCTTGGATCGAGTATTTGCATGGATCTGTTTTTTATTCAGTTGATAACAGTAGGGCTTACATTGACATCCGGAGAAACATTCGATGGGTTTCAAATGTTTTTGAGAATCTGCATGCAGTAGGATGAGTATTTTCTTTTGTTGTAATCATGTGTTTGGTTTCAAATTCAGAGAATTGCAATCCATCCACTTTCGCACTGTTTGTATTTCATTTATTATATGGTCCATTCAATAGTTTGTAGTTGACGAGGCTTAAAAATTTTAGCACTAAAATATCTTGATTGGGCATTGGACAGGACGAAACACCACAATAGGGTGATAAGATTATTAGCATATTTTATTTTTAAAGTAATAGTTTTACATCTAAATGTTTGTTTCAGTTGAACAAGGAGTGTTATGAGAATTTTGAAGGTTGAATGAGTGACCATGAGATTCAATGAAGAGTTAAGACGCGATTGTTATACCAGGCATCATTAAACGTTGAATCCTTTTATTTGAAATTCATTGTTATTTTATGTGTTTTTTGGGTTTTTTTTTCCTATGTATGAGAATTGAGTTTCTGTATTTATGATTTATGGTCGATATGAAAATGAAGTTAAGTAGACAAATTCACTCCTTTTTAGATGGAAATTTTCTCAATTTTTCATTAGAAATTTTATTGGATATTATATTTTACCACTTATGATTAATGAGAACTTGGATTATGGAGTTTTGCTTATGATAGTTTTAATACATTTTAAGACACCACAAATAGTAAAAAATTGCAAAAAAATAAATAGATCTAAACTGAATATTAAAATGACAATAAATCTGTCTACTTACTGACTTTACTCTATGAAAATGGAGGTATTGTTTTGTCAATTTTATCATTTATCTTTACTAACAACAATCCTTTATAGGCTAACTTTATTTAGATGTATTTTTAATATTGAATTTTGAAAATAAGAATTAAATGAAAAATTACATTTTTTTATATATTGAGATAAATAAAAATTATAAAGCCTTTATGAGAAAAAACTACATATGAAAAAATCTTTGCATGCCAAATTTGTTAAATTTATAATTTTAAGTGAATCTGGAGTCTTAATATGGAATTATAATTTAACCCCTAAACCACAACTACAAACTAATAAAAATTTTAAAATAAAAAATATTATTGCATTTTTTATATTAAAATATGCAAGCTTAATTATGTAAACTAACAATATTATTTCATTTCTTTTAATGACCTTAATTATTATACTAACACGTCTATTTTAAGTTTTTTGTTTTTGTTTTAAATTTAAAAAGCATATAAAACTATCATATTTGTCTTTGTATAAATAGTTTTACACTGGTACAAAATGTGCTTTGCATTTGTACACATTTTTATCTAGAAATTTCATTATTTAGGTACTAAAGTGAGACACTATAACAAACATCTTCATTATATTTTACATGAAAATAAGATCAATATTAAGAAACTCAACTTTTACATAGTTAAACATAAAAATTTGCATATGAAACTACATGCATGGAAGTGTAATGGCAATATAACTTTGATTCCCCTTCAAAAATGAATAACAAGTTAAAGTTTTTTCTTCTTGAAAAATAATTAAACAAAAATTTATAAATAAAAATAATATTAAAAAATCTAATACAATATCTTACATTTCATCTTATTATATGGTATCAAGCAAATATCTTTAAGTGAGGTTAGTAATTCTTATTTTTCATTTTTCCATTAACATTAACATGTCATGAGAAATTATCATGATTGTCTACAAGGTGCTCTTTTTCTTGTTTTAGGCTTTAGATATAGTAATTTGGTGATGATATTGATGATAATTACTATCCATTTATACCAACTATTGGAACGATAAAGTTAATTTAATTACTTTGATTTCTCATGTTGTTTTTATGATGAAATAACTCAAAAATAAAACTTTAAAGTTCCCTTCAATTTTAATGGATTAATAAGTTATGGAATTTGATATTATTATAAATATTTTGAAAATTAGATTTATTATATTTGAAGGTTGAACAAAGTTCATAATTGAATCCTTCTGATTCTTAATGGAATTTGATTTTATTATGAATGTTTTGAAAATTAGGTTTATCATCTTTGTGGATTGGGCAATCTAAGACAAGTATTTTTCATCCACTACTCTATTGGTCTCACATATTTTATAGATAATTTCATATACTTGTTAAATTGATAAAATAAACAAAAGATTAAAATTAATGTGCTTGTATTAGAATTGAAAGCCTTAACATAATTGGAACATTATTGTTAGTGTGTAGAGCTCAATTTGTAGTAGTGTTGTACATAATTTTATTTTTAAAGTGTCAAAGGAAATAATATGTTATAGGAGAATTGATGGACATTATATTCTAGTATTTAGATGTCACAAGAAAATATTAAAAAACCAAAATAATAAGAGATTGCAAAGAGATTTTGAGGTAGGTCTTAATATATTGCTCCCACTATGACATCTATGTTTTTGTCTTTAATGGAGTTTGTGTGTGCATAAGGTTGTGACTTTTCATTCCTATTATAAGAGTGTAGAAGGGCATTTACATGGACACACTACCATTTTGGAAATCACACAAGGTGAGATTGATCATGGATCATGGAGCTAGTCAACATGATAACTTTTCATTGGACCCATGGGGCCTTCACTATAAGACAATATAATACCACGTTCATTCATATTGTGGTATTAAATATTCATGAAAACATAAAAATTATATTGCTTATATATTAAGGGGCAAAGGGTTTTTTATTTAATGTAACAATACAAAAATACTTTGGGGTCTTTTTTATATGGGTGGGCTGACAAATATCCGCCAAATGGAGATGGCGGGATCATGATTAGATGAGAAATCGGGTGGAGGCAAGGCTCAGGCTTACCAGTACGCAGGAAAATCGCGTCTTGAGGCATACTTGAGGCCAGGGGTTTCATGGTGAAGTGGCTTTCCAGTCGATCATAGTCGAGAGACAGTGGTCATTTACAGTCAATTGTTACCAATAACACTCAGTCAGTTGTTACCAATAGCCTTGGGAGGCTCTAAGCCTACAGGGCCTGTTGCAGCCCCTCGATAGGCCTTGGGGGCTTGAATACCCAACCACTCGTGCCTATTACAGGTCTTGGGAGGTTTAGTCAACCTCCTAGAGCTTGTTACAGGCCCTGGGGCTTAGATACCTAGCCCACAATAGGCTTAGCCAGCGATTGGGGAACTGCAACATGCAATCTAAATGTTGTACTATGTGCATTTCTCTAGTGACATACAAGAAGTGATCTCCTATCTCTTCATTAGACCATTAGATGTTGCAAATCATAATGATATGTGGTTGAGTAATTGCACTGTGGGTGAAGTAATGTGCACCCACAATATACATCGAAAGAAGCAAGGTGCATTGCAGAATGCATGTGGGGTCATAAGAGGGGTATCATGTCAATATACTAGGTAAAAATATAAAGGGGTATAAAAAATGTTAATGAAAAAATTGATACATACAATATTTAGTGAAAATAGGGGTTTTTTTAAATTGGGAAGGCATATTGGGAGGGGGTTAAAAAAAAACGATTTTGGAAGGTATTTTCCAATATTTAGTGAAATTAGGGGTGTTGTTTCATGTGTCACGAACGAACATGCTATGATAGCGGTTTATTGAGTGAAGCCCCCATGGTTGGACTACCTACCACATAGTGCATTCAAGGCTCATAACAACACTCTTGGATCAAAAATTTGAATTAGACTTCTCACATGTTTGGGATCATTTAAATGGCCCCTTCATGTGCTTGGAAAACCACTTCATGAGCAAGAGTATTCACATTGGGATCTAGATGTTTCTTTGCCTCCTTTGTCCTATAAAGGAAGCCATGGGCATGCATTCTATGGAGATAAATTAAGACCAAAGTTATCTAGCAAGGATTGGTGTGAGAGCTCATCTTTCAACCCATTTCTTACCACTAGTTGGCCTACAAAGCTCCCTTGCTTTCTTTCTCTAAGAAGCAAGAGTTTTCTCCAGTGTACTAAGTTTTTTATACAGAATTTGTGTGGACAAAAAGGGACCCTCCATAAGGGATTTTGTTGGCTTCCATTGGAGATTACAATAAGATTTACCATTGGGAAATCATCATTTGGTTTAACACTCTTTCTCTTTTATTTTTCTTAGCACTTGTCCATTTTGTTTTTATTTCTTTGTTTGAGTCTTGATTTTCCATTTGATGTATGGCACACTAACCTTCATATAACACATGTTTCATGGTTGCAACCTATAAGGATTGAGGGAAGAGCACTCGCCCTTCTGACAGTTTTCCTCAATAGTGTTTTAGACAATCCACACCACCTTTTGTTTATTTCACCAGCATAGATCCATCTAAAAGGGGATCTACTAAGCACCAAGAGGGATCAAATCTCTTTGAGGTACAAACTCTTCCTCAACATTTGAACTATGGGCACTATTCAAGTTTGTAATGCAATGTTTCTGGTTTTAATTTATCTAATTTCTATACTTTTATATATATGACATCCTAAATGTTTTAAATCTAATTTCAGTTGGAATTTCATTTTTATAATATTTTTTTTTTTAAATGACACATGTCATCTCTAGGATGAGCACGGAAGGAGTTACACATCCACCCCCTAGTGGTCTATAAAATGAACCTCTCGGTGCAATCATATATAGGTTGTCATTTACATGATCAGTTATTTGGGGTGTCTTTTAGGTTCATGCATTTGTTGTTCATCCACTCAATGCTAAGGATTTGTAGGCTCAAGGCCCAATTCCACCAATTTTTCTTGCAACGCAGTTCACAGCATCTATTTTGCACTTTTCCCACGTGACTTTCTCTTTGATAGTCATGATGTTATGTGACCTTTTTTATTTTATTTACGCACATAGTGATTCCATGCATCCTATGCATCTCTCTACCCACGCAACTACGGACATGTGGGTAAAAAAAACCCACATTGTTGGAATACGTTTTTGGTTTTTTAGGTAAGTTGCATCACAAATGTAGTTTCAATGGATAACCAATGAATAAGAAATTAACTCAAGACTCATAAGTTGTTTTTATTTCTTTAGTGACTAAACTACATAACTCCAATAGGGAGTAAAAAGCCATTTTTAGATGCTATTAGGCTAAATACTTTGAGGTTTCCAAGGGACCTCTTAGTTCAATTACATACTTTTGGCTCATATATATTGTTATGCTAGGTAATACTTTTGGCTCATATATATTGTTATGCTAGGCAATTGGGATAACTTACATTAGTTTAGACCTCATTAATTCTTGCTTATTTCTTTGATTTCAAATGCAAAGTTACTTTAGTTCACTCCTTCACACAAACAAGGGACCTAAAGAATCCCCTTGCTCCAAGTATGCTCTTTACCTTGCACTCACATTTAATTCATTTCATAAGCTTGTATTCATTATCTTGTTGTGAACATCAATTTACACTTAGAGTTTAATTAGGATGATTAATGAACCATCAACATTCACATCTCTTCATTATGCTATGTTGACGATGTCGGCTAATATTGCAGGACATCATCAACATACAACTCATCAACGAAAATCTCATCAAATCCACAATGGAAATTGAGCCTTAGAATGATAAAGTCATTCCTTATGGAAAACTATGTGACCTTTTCTTTAGGTAACCACACTGATCTTGCTACTTTCTACATAGTAACCTGCGTGGATTATTATTCAAAAGTCATGTTGTTGTACCAGTAGAGGGACCACCTACCTTTCATAGTGCATTCAAGGCTCATAACAACACTCTTGGATCAAAAATTTGAATTGGACTTATCAGATGCTTGGGATCATTTAACTAGCCCCTTCATGTGCTTGGAAAACCACTTCATGAGAAAGAGTATTCACATTGGGATCTAGATGTTTCTTTGCCTCATTTGGCCTATAAAGGAATCCATGGGCATGTATTCTATAGAGCGAAATTAAGACCAAATTTATCCTGCAAGGATTGGTGTGCAGCTCATCTTTCAACCCATTTCTTACCACTACTTGGCATACAAAGCTACCTTGCCTTCTTTCTCTAATAAGCAATAGTTTTCTCCATTGTATTAAGTTTGTTATAAAGAATTTGTGTGGACAGAAAGGGACCCTCCATAAGGGATTTTGTTGGCTTCCATTGGAGCCTACAACAAGATTTACTATTGGGAAATCATCATTTGGTTTATCACTCTTTGTCTTTTATTTTTCTTATCAATTGTCCATTTTCTTTTTATTTCTTTGTTTGAGTATTGATTTTTCATTTGATGTATGGAACACTAACCTTCATATAACACATATTTCATGTTTGAAACCTTCAAGGATCGAGGGAAGAGCAGTCACCCTTGTGACAATTTTCCTCAATAGTGTTCTAGTGAATCCACTACACTTTTTGTTTATTTCACCAGCATAGATCCATCTAAAAGGGTATCTACTAAGCACTGAGAGGGATCAAATATCTTTGATGTGCAAACACTTCCTCAACATTTGCACTATGGGCTTATTCAAGTGTGTAATGCAATGTTTCTGGTTTTAATTTATCTAATTTGTGTACTTTTATATATATGATGTCCAAAATGTTTTAAATCTAATTGGAGTCGGAATTTCATTTTTTATAATATTTTATTATTTTTTAAAAATGACATGTGTCATCTCTAGGATGAGCACGGAAGGAGTTACACATACACCCCCTAGTGGTCTATAAAATGAACCTCTCGGTGCAATCATATATAGGTTTTCATTTAAATGATAAGTTATTTGGGGTGTCTTTCAGGTTCATGCACTTGTTGTTCATCCACTCAATGCTAAGGATTTGCAGGCTCAAGGCCCAATTCCACCAATTTTTCTGGCAGTGCAATTCAAAGTATCTATTTCGAACTATTCCCGCGTGACTTTCTCTTTGATAGTCACGATGTTATGTGACCTTTTTGTTATTTACACACATAGTAATTCCATGCATCCTATGTAACTCTCTACCCACGCAACTACGTACATGTGGGTCAAAAACCCACACTGTTGGAAACGTTTTTGGTTTTTTTAGGTAAGTTGCATCACAAATGTAGTTTCAAGGGATAATCAATGAACAAGAAATTAACTCAAAACTCATAAGTTGTTTTTATTTCTTTAGTGACTAAACTACATAACTCAAATAGGGAGTAAAAAGTCATTTTTAGATGTTATTAAGCTAAATACTTTGAGGTTTCCAAGGGACCTCTTAGTTCAATTACATAGTTTTTGCTCATATAGATTGTTAGTCTAGGAAATTGGGATAAATTTCATTAGTTTAGATCTCATTAATTATTGCTTATTTCTTTGATTTCAAATGCAAAGCTACTTTAGTTCACTCCTTCACACAAACGAGGGACCTAAAGACTCCTCTTGATCCAAGTATGATCTTTTCCTTGCACTCACATTCAATTCATTTCATAAGCTTGTATTCATTGTCTTGTTGTGAACATCAATTTGCACTTAGAGTTTAATTAGGATGAGTAATGAACCATCAATGTTCAGATCTCTTCATTATGCTTTTCAGTTAGTTTTCAAATTTCACTATATTTTTCTTACAAACACATGCATGTATCCCCCATTTTAAGCATGCACCAAGGGATCTTACGAGTCTTTCTAATCAGGTATTCTTTTAATCTTGCACTCATGAGTGATCTAGATGAATTAGAAAGATAAGGAATTTTTAAATACCTCCCTTGTCACACCTTTAATTCAAATTTGGATCATGATAAAAATCAACATTGCAATTCTCAAACCAACTAAAATCCTCCATCAAAGAGGTCACAAAAAATATTTTAGTTAGTTTAGGATTGATTAGGATAGGAATCCAAATAATCCCCACCAATCTTGTACATTTTTGAAACAATAGTTATTGTTGAATTTTATGGGACTTATCAAATCCTGCTAAAGCAAGTGTGATCAAACCCAGATAAGAAGGCGTGATGTGAAAGGACATCAAAACCAAGGAAGAGTTGTTTTTGTTCGGCACATCGAACCACCCAAATCTTTGTGGATGTGACACTTTATTGTTCTAGGTAGAACCACTTATCCACACTTGATGCAGGTATCTTAGTGGCAAAAAACTAAGATATCACCAGGCATCATTATGGGATGCATTTGCACCTAAGTTAGATTTCATTGGCTATTTAGATTTCATACCCTTAGTTATAACTTATGCTTTCTTCCTTCACTAGTCATGTTCGATGGGTTCATAACTACCAACATGAGAACTATTGGAAGGCCTAGTGAATATTTGAGAGGAAGAACATTAATTAAATTAGGGAATGTAAATTTTATTTATTTTTATTACACAAGATCATCTAATGTAATTAAAAAGAACCAAATCTTGTTATCATTTGCACAAACTTGACACATACTCCTACACTTGTACCATATTGCATTTTCTATCACGATTATCCTATTTTTGCATATGTTCAATTGTGTTTAAATCCATTCATCCTCACTCTCATTGGATCAAAAAACACAACCATAGTGGAATAAAGATATCATAGGTAGTCTCTTAGGTTGCAAGGAGTCCATCCTATTCAAGGAGGTGTTCCCACATTACCTGTCCATAAACCATGAGGGAGATCATCAAACCAGGAGCATATTGTTAAGTTTAGCCTAATTTCACAAGCAATATCACTGAAAGAAACACAATCACAAGATAGACAAAGATTTACCCTGGGAAACCCTCATGGGGTAGAAAACCCAGCAAAGCTTTCCTCAATATAGATAATCAACCAATACAAAGATGTAGACCCAAACAAGAGCTCCTTCTCCTCCTATGTAGATCTCTCTCTCTCCTATGCGCCAATCCCAATTGAGTGAATGAATGAGATAAATGAGGAACACACCTCCTCTATTTATACTCAACTCCTAACTGAATTTTCACCCTAACAGGGTCGAATTCTCCTAGGAGAGTCTAATAACCCCTAAGCAACTAACTTAGGGCTGACCTCACATGGGAGATCTAATAACCCTATTTACCACACTCTCTTGGAGGAATAAACATCTACAGATATACAATAGGGTCTCGTCGAAGGAATGGAACATCTCTGGAATAATAAAGTACAAATATAATATTCTTGGAAGTTACAATATTTCAACACTCCCCCTTAACAAGAAGGATATTATAACAACATCTGCAGGAGCAAGGAGTCATCAACTACATAGTACATGATACATCTATAAATCATTGGAAGCTTTCTTCATACATCATCAGTAACTCAAACAGTTACTGGAGCATCTTCAATATCTTCAATACTGGATCTTCATATTCTGTAGCACTCAAACAACTACAACAACATCATCATATGGATCCTCTCAATCAATAGCATCAGCATCTGGATCTCCCAATCAACAACATCAACATCTGGATCTTCTTGATCAACAACATCAACATCTGGATCTCCCAATCAACAACATCAACATCTAGATCCTCTCGATCAACGACATCAACATAGCAGCATACTCTGCAATGCACATGATCCTTCCTTTCGAAATTACAGGATCAATCTCATCACAATCAATATTTAAGACTATCCTTCCTTTTGGAATTACTGGATTTACCGCCTAGGGATGATCAATCCCATCACAATCAACATTTGAGACTATCCTTCCTTTCAGAATTACTAGATTTACTGTCTAAGGATGATTAGTCCAATCACAATCAACATTTAAGACTATCCTTCCTTTCAGAATTACTGGATTTACTATCTAAGGATGATTAATCCAATCACAATCAACATTTAAGACTTTCCTTCCTTTTAAAATTATTGGATTTACTGTCTAAGGATGATTAATCCAATCACAATCAACATTGAATACTATCCTTCCTTTCAGAATTACTAGATTTACTATCTAAGGATGATTAATCCAATCACAATCAACATTTAAGACTATCCTTCCTTTCGAAATTACTGGATTTACTGTCTAAGGATGATTAATCCAATCACAATCAACATTTAAGACTATCCTTCCTTTCATAATTACTAGATTTACTATCTAAGGATGATTAATCCAATCACTTACATTTTGAACCAAACGTTCAAGGAAGATGCAGTCCTATCATGTACATTTTGAACCAAACGTTCAGGGACGATGCAGTCCTATCATGTACATTTTGAACCAAATGTTCAGGGACGATGCAGTCCTATCACATCCACTTAGATAAAGTCTAAGGACCATACATCGACCTCATCATCGGTATCATTGACCTCACCGTCAATATAATCAATATAGGTATCCACATCATCGATATAGGTATCCACATCATCGACCTTACTGTCGATGCAAGAAATCTCATCATTAGTGACCATATCACTCCCCCTTTCTAGGAGGGTCCTTCTGAACTACACCAAGCTTGTCTTGTAAATACTCAAACTTTACTCGAGACAGAGGTTTGGTCAATATATCAACAACTTGTTCGTCAGTGCTCACATACTTGAGCTTAATAGCTCCTTTCTACACCATATCCCATATATAGAAATATCAGATTTCTATGTGATTTGACTTATCATGAAACACTGGATTCTTTGTCATCTTGATACAAATCTGGTTGTCACATAGGATCAAAGTGGGGTCCATCTCTAAGTCAAATAATCCTGCTAACAAATTCCGAAGCCATATCACTTCACAACTAGCAGAGCATGTAGCAACATATTTTGCTTCAGTTGTGCTGAGAGCCACACTAGATTACTTCCTGCTAAACCACAAGATCATGGCAGATCCTAGACAATAACATCCACCCGATGTGCTCTTCCTGTTTGATACACTTCCTTCCCAATCAGCATCTGTGTAGCCATACAATCTGAAGCCATGATCTCCAAGATAACATAAACCAAAATCTATCGTACCCTTTAGGTACCTCATCACATGCTTTGCAGCTATCAGGTGAACTCATCTAGGTTCCACTAGATACTAACTCAATGTGTTTACCGCAAAGCATATATCTAGCATGGTATTCGTCAGATACATTAATGACCCAATAATCGGTCTGTACAGAGTCACATCCACTAACTCCGAAGAGTCGTTAGCTAACAACTTTAAGTTGGAATCCATGGGAGTGGACATGGCTTTACATTCCAACATATCAAATCTTTTCAAGATTTCCACAGCATACTTTCCCTGGTTGAGAAAGATTCCTTCTGGGCCTTTCCATACTTCCAGACCTAGGAAGTAATGCATCAATATGAGATATTTCATCTCAAATTCTAAAGAGAGCTTCTTCTTGCACTTGAAAATCTGTTTCTCATTTCCAGTCAAAATAGATCATCCACATAAAGCAACATTATGACGGGTTCATCCATAACTTTGAGATAAACATTAGGATCAGCTTTACTCTTGGTAAAGCCCAAGCTTGTCAAGAAACTGTCAATTCTTCCATACCAAGCTCTGGGATCTTGTTTCAACCCATACAAAGCCTTCTTCAGTTTGCATACGTGGATTCTTCTATCTTCAACCTCAAATCCTTGTGCTTGTTCTATGTACACTTCCTCCTCAATCACACCATTTAGGAAGGATGTCTTTACATCCATCTGGTGTAATTCCCACTTTGTCATGGATCAAGTGCCATGATGGTTCTAATGGAAGTGTACCTTGCAACTGGTGCAAATGTCTCTTCATAGTCAATTCTCTCTTTCTGAGAGAATCCTCTGGCCACAAATCTTTCCTTATACTTTTCAATGCTACCATCCGCATAATGCTTTATCTTGTATATCCATTTGGAGGATACCACACTTTTGTCTCTTGGTTTGGGAACTATATCCCAAACATCATTCTTCATTATTGACTGGTACTACTCAGTCATTGCCTCTACCCACTCTTTCTTATGAGATGCTTCTTCATAACTAGTAGGTTCCTGATATACGAGATCACACATCAAAGCCATACAGTTGGAGAATGACTTTGGTTTCTTGCTTACTCTGGTGGAGCCTTCAAGAGCTCCATATTTTTCTATTCCTGGTATGATGTCTCCTTCCCATGCTGGCTTTCTCTTTCTTGATATGTTTATGGTAGGGGGTTCTTGTGGTTCTATCATGTCATGGTCTCCAGGTGTTACATTTTCAGGGATGGGTACAGCTTCTGCAGTTATGGGAGGTGTATCTTCCTCATATACTTCTTCATACTGGCACTTCTTAGATCTCTTGAGAGCTGCCTCCTTATCAAATGTCACATCCATGCTTATTTCCATATGATGGAATCCTGGGATGTAAATTCTGAATGCTTTGGATGCTTCACAATATCCAACAAATATTCCCTTCTTCCCAGAAGGATCCAACTTAGTCCTCTTTTCTTTTGGAATGTGAATGTATACTGGGCATCCAAATATCTTGAGGTGACTTACATCGGGCTTTTTCCCTGTGAACACTTCTTCTGGAGTCTTGAAATCAAGAGCACTATGAGATAGTCTATTCTGCACATAGACTGCTATCCCGGTTGCTTCATCCCATATATACATAGGTAGGTCTTGATCATCTATCATTGTCTTTACTGCTTCCATGATGGTTCTATTCTTTCTCTCTGCAACACCATTTTGTTGAGGATTGTATGGAGTGGTTAGTTCCCTCTTGATTCCAGCTTCTTTGCAAAAGACTTCAAAATCCTTTGAAGTATATTCTCCACCATTATCTGTCTTGAGTATCTTGATCTTCTTTTCTGAATAATTTTCTATTAAGGCCTTGAATTCCTTGAACTTTCCAAAAACTTCATCTTTTCCCTTTAGGAAATATATCCAAGTCTTCCTTGAGTAGTCATCAATAAATGTAAGGTAATATTCATACCCACTCAAGGATGTGGATGGCATTGGTCCACATACATCTGAATGAATCAATTCTAAAGTACTCTTAGTCTTAGTTTCACTCTTTGGAAATGGGTTCTTGATATTCTTCCCTTTTGCACATCCTTTTCATGTGCCATCATGATCAATCTTCAAATCTGGTAGTCCTATAACCACCTTGCTCACATGAGGTAGTGCTTTGCAGTTAATATGAGCAAGCATCCTATGCCATAGCTCACTTGGGCTAGTAGCTTCATGAACAAGGGAAGCTTCTGGATGACCCTTGAGTTTGTATAGACCTCCTTCCTCTTCACCAATAACAATTGCATCCTCAATTGGTTTTCCTTTGGGCCACATGAGTACTTGTCCATCTATGAATGCAACCCTATAACCTTTTTCATCTAATGCTGAGATAGAAAGAAGGCTCTTCTCCAAGCCTGGTACATATAATATTTCCTTCATCTTCAATGGAGTTCCAGAATCAAGCTTGTAGCTTGCTTCTCCCTTGATTGGATATTGATAGTCATCTCCTAAAAATACCTTCTGTGGCGAGGTCTTCTATTCAAGTCTTGAGAGAGTCTTCTTTTGTCTTGTCATGTGCTTTGAAGCACCACTATCAATAAGTCATTTATCTTATCCAGGTGTTATAGACCCAGAGAGTGCAGAGAATAGAACATACTCTTCTGTATCTTCTTCTACTTTAGCCCTTTTTCTTTGAGGTCTTTCCTCTTCTTCATTTTCACTATCATCTTCTGCTAGATGTGCTTGATGTCTTTTGTGGTGGAAACTCTTCTTCTTCTTTGAAGGACAATCCTTAGCAATGTGTCCTATTTTGTGACAAATGAAACATTGGAATGATGAGTAATCTCTTCTTTGATTAGTTCCTCTTCTCTTTTGAAATCTTTGTGGAGGTTGAGACTCCTTGTGACTATCCTTCTTGAAGTTGGATTGACTCCTTCTTCTCTTGGTGTGTGTGGCCAAGGCTTGGTCATCTTCGTTGAGAAAGGCTTCTCTATTGGAAACCCTAACTTCTTCTTGAATGCAATCCTCCAATACCACATCAAACTTCATGCTTTCTTTTCTAGCACACATGGTTTGGATAAATTATTCCCAAGGTTTGGTGAGACCATTGAGAGCAGTCATAACTAGTTCATCTTCATCAATTTTGTATCCAATAGCTTCTAGTTATTCTTTGAACTGGGAGACCCTTGTGAAGTAATCTTGAACAGATTCTCCTTGGTTCATCTTAGTGCTCTTCAACTGAGATCTTAGGTTCATTTTCCTATTGATGTTCCTCCCTTCATACATTCTGGATAGGGCATCATACATCTCCTTTGGGGTCTTCTTGGAGGCCACTTGGGGAATCAAGTGGTCCTTGATAGAATCAACAATGATTCTCTTTGCCCTAATCAAGGCCCTCTTATACTTCTCTTTGGCTTCATCTTCCGTAGGTTCTGTAACCTCATATTTGATATAATGGACAAGATCATTCTCTTCAAGAATGAGACCAATCCTATATTTCCATGCTTGGAAATTCTTTATACCCTCTAGCTTGTCTTCAAGCTTAGTTCTTGGAGCCATCTTATCCAGGAGGTCACAGAAATTGAAGTTTCTCAAAAGATAGAATAACACTTACCAGGAGATGTGCCTTATTGAATTGAGATAACTGGTGAACTCTGCTTCTTGGAAACTTCAACTTTTCACCCTTCAAATATGATCAGCAACTTTCGGATCTGGAACAAAATTTTTGGTTTTCTGGTTCGCACTTTTTCTGGTTTACCGGTGCACAGGTGCGCACTTTTTCTGGTTTACTGGTTTTTTGGTTTTCTGGTCCAGAATTCAAACTAGGGTTTGACAAAGCCCGAGGTTCTACCCACTCAAAATGTTCAATCTAGGGCTCAAAACTTTGATTTTGAGGAGGGCTATCCAGCCATGCAATCAGATTCCAAAAATTCCAACTTTTGCAGAAACCCTAATTTTCACCGGAGGAGGAGAGAGAGGTATTTTCACCTTGTGAAAGATGTCCTATTCAAGCTAGCTCTAATACCATGTTAAGTTTAGCCTAATTTCACAAGCAAGATCACTGAAAGAAACACAATCACAAGATAGGCAAAGATTTACCCTAGGAAATCCTCATGGGGTAGAAAACCCAGCAAAGCTTTCCTCAATATAGATAATCAACCAATACAAAGATGTAGACCCAAACAAGAGCTCCTTCTCCTCCTATGCAGATCTCTCTCTCTCCTATGCACCAATCACAAGTGAGTGAATGAATGAGATAAATGAGGAACACACCTCGTCTATTTATACTCAAATCCTAACTGACTTTTCACCCTAACAGGGCCAACTTCTCCTAGGAGAGTCTAATAACCCCTAAACAACTAACTTAGGGCCGACCTCACATGGGAGATCTAATAACCCTAGTTACCACACTCTCTCGGAGGAATAAACATTTCCGGATATATAATAGGGTCTCCTCGTAGGAATGGATCATCTTCGGAATAATAAAGTACAAATATAATATTCTTAGAAGTTACAATATTTCTGCACATACCCAGGTAGTTGTGATAGGATCAACTTTGCTTGGACATACCTTACTTAGATCTCCTCCACTCACACCCCCCCTCCACCCCCCCCACAACCACCCCCCACTACATCCACCCCTTAAAAGAGATAGCATACAGATACCATCACATCCCCCTCTTGGAGAAGGATAGAAGAAAATGGTGGGTTCATCACTTCCATTTATGACAAGTCTAAATATCCTAGTATCCAAGTTGATAAATGAACCCATTTTACATGACCCAAATTGGCCGTGCATGCCCCCCCAATCTCCCCTTGTGTATTCCCAAATTTGAGGGGAAATAAGGAGACAATCCAACAAACCATGTGATGTCATTTCACCTATAGTGGTCATCCAACAGTATTGTGGAGGACACCACTCATTTTTTACTATTTCAAAGAGCCCTTATAGGTACAATGGCTAAATGATATGTCAATCTACCATATGCAACTTATTCCACTTTTGAGTCTATAGCCACTATCTTTCTCACACATTTCCAATTACCCATATGCCATGATACAGTGCTATAGATTATCACAAAAATTTAGGAAAATACTTCTACTCACATCATGGATCATATCTGTGAATGGAATAGGTGAAAGAGCCTATGCAAAATAGGCATCCAAGTCAAATTATTATTGGATTGGTTCCTTAAATCACTCCTTCCAATGATTTCCAAATATGTGGCAATCACTATGCTCAAAACAAAAAAGAGACCATTCTCAAGCCCGACATTTTGATTTGATCTATGCTCAATCTAGGTATTTGTATATGATCATCCTCGATGCCCCTCAGAATTTTTCTTTGAACCAATATCCTCCAAGCACATCACACTCCATAGTGGAACTATTGGATTTATTTCTCATCAAGGAAATGTTCCCCAATCACAATCCTCTGTTCCATAAAAGGTGACACAAAAGTACCTATTGTCACCTCCAGCATTGGTCCTCCCCTCGGCTCCAAATATTCCATTTGGACAAATGGCATATGGACCATACAGTCCTATGTTTACTAATTCAAGTCATGTGCAACTTGATCCACCACCTCAAATGGAACCACAAGCTCCTACATCCATATCGTATGGAGCACCTAGTCCATATCTCCCAACCCTCGTCTACAATCCATATTTCCATTTTTTGGTCCGCTTGGTACTCACCCAATTAATCATGTTGGTTTTAATCTAGTACAAAATTTTCTTCACGGCTTCGACACTAATCATGTGTGAACAATTTATTCATGGTTTGGACACTACACGCATCATTATCCTAAACTCCCCCAATTTTGGGATGCATTGGCAACAATTTGCCTCACACACCCAGTCATTGAAAAACCTTGATCAATTCCCCCAGAGATCACCTCTATCAATTTTGTCTCTACATCAGAGGAGAATGAGGGACATGACAAGTTCTAATCATGTGGGCATCACACTCATATGATTCCAGCTAACATAGTAATTATTCAACCTAACCGCACCATGAGACCACGAATCCCATCCCACACTCATTTGTTCATATATTGCTAATCCATATCGGTCCTATGGATTGTTAACTCATAAATTTTTTCAATGCCCCATTCTACATTCAAAATTATTTGTTCGCTCATAATAAATTCAGCTGGAAGACAACCCTTCTCCCCCCTCAGTAAACTTAACATATTTTCCTCAAGAGGAGATATTATCCCACACACATGATATAACTGACCACGTCGATGTCATGTATATACCATCATCGCCAGTCTTATCTAATAATGGTTACATTTCACCTTCACCATCAAACGGAAAATCCAGTCTATTACCGAAACCCACCCCTGCTCTAGTAGATGACATGAACTCATATTCTAACATGAACGAAAACTCATCCACCCATAAAATGGTTCCCTCTAATAACCCCTATTGTTAGGGATTTTACCTTATAACAGGGAATAGATGCTACCAACGTACATGGGGCTAATGGATAGATACATAGGGTAAGTTACATTCAATACTGTAAACAAATGAGATTATGGTTTAGGAAATAATACCTTATTTATGGCGGCTGGTCCTAGCTTTTCTCCCAATCTCCTCAGCAATATACCTGCAAAACACACAGACCTTCATCAAAGTGATTTGACTATAAACATATAATGATATTGACAACAATATAACATTAATTATAATAAAAATTCATTTGAATTAACACTTTATTGGGATGAGAAGAGTATCTCAATCTTTATTGTCAAAGAAATGCAGCAAAATACAACTGATATACCTGATCTTGCTTCAAGCACTTCTGCAACCAAGTTCTGGGTTCCTGCTCCTGTCTTGACTTGGAATTCCTTCAGCATAACAATAGTTTTCTCCTCATTGGCCTCTTCCTCATGGATTCCCCTTGTATTTATGGCCAAGGTAGAAAGTTAGATTTGCGAGGAAATTGAATTGGAAGTTGGGGGAGTTACAATACCAAACTCAACTAATCCCAATTCGTAATCTTAATATATTTTTCAATTTCATCTTAAGATATTTGTGAGTATGATGCTAGGAAATAGGTGAATGGTTCGCGGCTAGTTCTCTTAGAAACTTGTGAATGGTTCGCGGCTAGTTCTCTTAGAAACTTGTGAATGTGACATTTAAGTGATGTTCGTAGGTTGTCAATATTAGGACCCGTGCATGACCCACTAGATGTTAGTTATTAGAGTCACAGATTTCCAATGAAATATGCAGAAAAAATAAGGTTTTCAGCTGAAGATGTGGGATCTTAGTATTAAGTCATCTAAGGCTAATCTAGCTTTTCCATCCATAGTGACCTTCTGTGTGATCGACAGGGCAATGTGATCACGGATGGAGAAGTGTTGATTTGACCTCTAACAGATGCCCCCTAATGTGTGAGTTCAGAGGGAAATGGTGGCCGAAATACATTACAATCCAATTCAGAGGAGAAGCAAGGAAACCACCAGACGAAGTCACAAAAGTACCTGAAAACAACAATAAAGTTCAGCGAGAAATTACAATCTTGACATCCAATAGATATTTAGTATGATAGAACATAATCTCCAATACATAACTGGGAGATGAATATAGCATGGCCGCTAAAATACAAGCGTGGATCCATGTCAAAATAGAAGATCATAGCCATAACAACAAGCTGGACCTATGTCTCATTAAGAGCCAAAAATGAGTGGGGCTCAGTCTTGTGCAACTTGGGTAATAACATAAAGATGATGATGCTATTATAGTCCCAAGGTATTCATCGAAAACATCCCAAGGTACGAACCCTATCCATATGAATAAATGAGCTGGAGTCGAACATGGGGGGTACCGTTTGATTACTGGTCATTGATGTATACCGTTAACAAACGCGAGGGCGTCCACCAATAATGAAAATGGGGCCCAAGGTACCTAGTACATTCTAACAAGTGTGAATAAGTGGACTTGAAGTCGAACACTTGAAGAATCCATCGAATAGGAGACATTGATGTATTCCCACTATCCTATAGCGAGGGAAATTGCCACTGATGACTCCAATCCCCAAGTTACTATCCGAAACTCTAAACTTTATTCCTAGAGCATGATGAGCTGAAATCGATGGGAAGAAGTCCGCTGGAAGGGAGACCTTAATGCATCCTCCATCATCCAACATGAGGACCACTCCAAAGATTAAGATTGATTTGGAGTAGGACTGATACAAGATGAAACAAACTGACACCAAGGATGCCCGACATATGAAGTTAAGGTAACTGCAGAATGGTTGACATGGGCTGTATCGTTGAACAGTGAGCACAGCACAAGAGTAACTTACAAAAATTTCAACATAAAGGGAATGTGATATAAACTTGCAATGTAGGAGACATTGGAAGATTCTCCATATGATTGGAAGAGTAGCCAATCGGAGGAGTAGAAACTCTAGGATCAAGTTCATCCTAAGGTCAAAAACTGAAACCCAACTGAATGATAGAGTCAAAAAGTGCTTTGTTCAAGGACATGACTGACTTGCTTCCTTTAAACTGAAAAGATGTTTGATATCCTTCCCTTCCCTTTTCTCTTTTTATCAAAGAATATCCTTCTTGTTGGTTTTAATGAGTCTAAGAAAGCAAACTCAATGGTCTCTCTTCATTTTTTAAGCAAGCTCGATGAAAGAGGGAGAAAACTGCTTGATACAAGTCCAACCATGTGTAAATTTAACGAGCCCATGGGAGGAAAACTAAGGACCTTCATTTTTTACATATTTTGAAGAAGAGATAGATGAATACTCTATAACACTGATCCATGGATTTTAATATCAAGCCTGAATCAGTTCATGCTCGCTGGTGTTTTCTTTTTTGAGTAGTCTAAAAAAATTAAACAATAACGCCATACACCTACTCGTGGATTTTATAATCGAGCCTGAGTTGGTATGCGCTCACCGATGTTTTCTTGTTTGAAGAGTCTGAAAAACATAAACAATAACTCTATATACCTTCTCGTGGGTTTCACATCGAGCCCAAGTAGGGGAATGCTCGTTGGTGTTTTCATGTTTCGAGAGTCTGAAAACCCGAAAGAGGACTCCTAAAGATCTTTTTTTCATACAGTTAGTCTCCTCAGCTGAAAAAGTATAAAACGATGAGAGAAGAATTCTTCTAGCCACATATGACTAGATTATACCTTTTTCATAAAAGATACACAGGTCCGGAAAAGGGATAAACTTATACGTAAGTGGATGTTGCTTCAAATCCTTTAACGAGTTTGAAATGACAACTATACTCGGCAATCTTGATTATTTTGAAAAAGTCTAACAAGGGCTTAAAAATACTTTATAAGCTTCAGGGACACTAAATCCCATGACCTATCAAGTGATGAAAAACTATCAACAACCAGATTAGTGACATATAACATGATCAAGAAAGATTCCTTAATGATATAAAGTAACAGGAAATTTTTTTACCTAATTGACATGTCGTGAAGGAAAGCAAGCCTTAATAGATCATCATTATGAAATATAGTGAGATTCGTCATTTGCACTTTACCTAATAACCAAAATCTCAAAAAAGCATATTAGTGAATCAAATAAAGTGTTTAAAATAATTTTGAAACTATACCAAATTAAAAAAAGTGGGTAAAAAGTTGTTTTGTTTTTTATAAATAGTTCCAAAAACAGAACAAACTCACCATTTTAAAGTTTGGGGCAAAAATTGGAAAACCAGCCTCTAGTCCCATTGCACATTACGATCACTCTGGGTTAACGACTAGACTTCCAACAGTTACAAGTAAGTAATCTCCTCCCTCTATTTCATTTCATTCCAAATTTTCAGTTTTTAAATGGTTATTTTTTGTTTTTTATTAAGATTTTATTTTAGGTCTATGCACCCACGGGTTTCCTTGTGGTAGACCCGTGCATACGTGGAAAGTGCACGGCTCTACTGTAAAGGAACTTGCGAGTGGCCGCTACTGTCTAGTAGAGACAGTCACGCACACCGCAATAAAAATGAAAAAACAAAAAAATAATTAATGCATGAAATGGTTGGCTAAATGTAGGATGGTTTTAACTTGGAGAGAGAGAGAACATGAAGACATGGACAGATAGGCCATGGGGGATCCATTGACCCTCTTTACATTAAGAAGGTGTGGGTTGCTCAAATTATACCAAACCACTAATATGTGAGCCCAAACACACTTGCTTGAAATGATTGTGCGTTACTGGGATGCCAATCAAGGGGTCTTCAATCTCCAAGGGGAGATCCTTGATCTTACCATTGATGACATATATTTTATAACTGATCTCTCCCAAAGAGGGCAGATGTTCAACCTTAAAGGCACATTCCAAGATGTGGGTTCTCTTTAGATACAAGACTACATCAATGCATATTGTCTCACGGGCACTGAAAAGAGCGGCAATCAAATTTCGATAGGGACTATTGCGAGCTTTACTTTGAAAGGTATTCTAAGCATTTTAAAAAGAATAGGGGGAAGTTCAGTGCAACATCTTGCATCTCGAAACTACATGCAAGTTGGCGTAGATTGCTTGTGTGCAGTTGTTTTTAATTGGTGTTCCACTCTACTGGTGAGTATGAAGCACCAACTTAGTGAGTGTAGAACAGGTAAGAAAAAGAATTTTGGTTAGGTAGTATCCTTTGCACCTTCTTCTTTGAGAGGATCCCTGCTTTGAGTCCGGGAATGGCCTTGCCCCCACTCAATCCTCATGAGCCACTCATGAATCGTTGGGGAGACATATTCAAATGCCAAGGTGGCGGTGAGAGTAACCTCTCCTATTCCGATGAGGACTTTTGGGTGTGGTGGGGTTGGAAGGTGTCGGCATTAGAGCAGTTTCCCTATGCGGGGATGGACTTCCGTAATGACCTTGAGATAGCTCTACCTCCAGGATCCACCTAGGGAGAGATGGGTAAGAAAAATTTCTTTTTGAAAATTTATTTCATTTCTTCATTTTATATGTATATAATTTTTTGATGAGTTTGGAGTATTAATTAATTTGTCTTATGCAGATGTTGGACTTGTGCATCCCGGGGGACATCCTCACACTTTTGTATGACCAGTCAAGCTAGGGGAAGCCGATGCCATGATGACGAGTATAGAGGGAAAGATTAGTTGGTTGAATCATGACATCCCTACTTACAAGATCAAGCGGATGCCGCTCAATATGCAGTTGGACGTTGTGGGTGTGCCACGAGCGTGGATTTAGCTACTTAGGAAAGTGGCTAGACTGGTTATCTGTTACAAAGAGGCTGTAGTGGAGATGGAAGAGGCACCTCCTTCTCCATAGAGGAGGACATATATGTATATTTTTGAGGCCGTTGAGCCCATTTGTATATTGATATGACATTGCGACAGACTTGCTGACCCAAAATCATATATTTTTTTATACGGCTTATATACAGTATCGACTTTTATTTACATATGTGTCTTATCTTTATGCATGCATTGTTTATTATGATTGTGTGTGATGTAGATGCTAGTCTAAAACATAATTTGCATATGAATTATCTAGAGCATTTAAATTCCTTGAGATGTGTTGATATGTAATATAATAAAATTGTCTTTCAAGCAACCTAACTCGCAAGAACTGACACAGCAAAACAAGATTTCTAACTTGATATTCACCCATTAACTGAAACACAACTAACTGCGAGTCGAGGCTTACCTTCATACGTGAAATGCCATGATGAAGGGCATCTCAGAGTAACTCAATGACCGTGCTGTACCCGGCTAAATTATTCATTGTGGGGCCCAAGCAAGCCCCTCCCGAAGATACAAGTTGGCCAGACGGTGAGTAAATAACCCAAGCTGCTGCAACCAACTGATGGGTGTGGTGACTAGCGCCATTAGAAAATCCTATAAAGTATTCAATTGAAATCTGAGAACACAAACAAATAGATACATAAGATGCGACAATAACCACAAGAAAAGATAACTCTACAAAAATGTACAGCTATAATACATGAAAACGCATAGATGCTTAAGCGTAATAATTTTTCAGGTAGAGCCCATTTCTAGGCTCTGGAAACTTGTTACCCTCATAATCAGTCAGCTCGTAAGCACCCTTCTTCATAACTTTAGAGATTATGTAAGGAGCGAGCCACATAGACTTGAACTTGCCTTCCCACAAGGGTTACTTGTCCTCGTCATAAAGCAGGACAAGGTCTCCTTCGAGAAAAACCCTTGGTTTGACATACTTGTCATATTGACGTTTGACTCGATGCTTATGAGCCTCGTTTGTTGTGAGCGCATCGCGGAGCTACTCATCCAGATGTCATAGGTGCAGCAAACGTTCTTCCAAATCTGATGTGTTGGGAAGCAACTGAACAACTAAATTCAAACAAGGGATTTCACATTCAACTAGAATAGCTACTTCCACCCGATGAAAAATTTGAAAAGGTGAGAATCCCGTAGCGGTATTAACATTAGACCAGTATTCCCAAAGAGATGGATACAACATGATGTTCCATTTGGATCAACTGGCATTAACGATCCTTTGAAGAATGGTTTTCAAAGTTTTGTTGAGCGCTTCGACATGACCATTCGCCTACAGATATAATGAGGACAAATGCTACTGTTAAAAACCTAGCATAGTATACAATTCAGTCATCATGGTGTTCTAAAAGTGTCGACCATGGTCCGTAACGATTTCTTTGGGGATACCAAATCCAGCAATGATCTGGTTAAATATGAAGTAAGCATCCATTTCTCCATCTGCTTTGACAGTAGGCATTTCCTCGGCCCACTTTGTGAAATAGTCGATGACAACAATGATGTGATGATGTCCTCCAATAGAAGATGGATTACAGTTCATGAAATCAATCCCCCACTTGGTGAAGGGGCCTGCTGTAATCACAGGATGGATAGGAGCTGGGTGTGCTCTCATCGTTTTGGTGAAAAACTGACATGGCTGACATCGTTTCATAGCCTCCACACAATATTTGAAGATCTTGGGCCAAAAGTAACTAGCATGCAATATCTTCTGGGTTGTTTCCAACCCAGAAAGGTGACCCCCACAGGATCCACTGTGAGTGTCATTCAATACTATTTCAGCTTCCTCTAAGGTCAAACAACGACGTAGAATGGAATCTATCCCATGTCTGTATAAAGTATCAGAAATGACGAGATAATTCTTTGCATGATTCTTCAGTTTCCATCATTCATCCCTAGAGAAAGTAGGCGGACACCTCAAAGTCTGGAGATATACTAAGATATCCCCATACCATGGGTCAGAAGATGTAATAAGAAAGATGTGTTGATCCGGGAATGATGAATATTCCTCATTGTTTACTACATCACTCGAAAATTCAGAGGTAAGTTCAATGAAAACAAGTGACTTCTTTGACTTAGTTGATTGAAAAACTAGGTCAAAATCTTGCAAGATGACAATCCATTTATTAAATTTCCCACCGATGATACATTGGGTTAGAAAATATTGACCTATGCGATCACTGTAGTAGTTTGCAACAAAATGTAGTGGCGCAGCCTCTGAACGGCATGGATTGCAGCTAATGCCAAATTCTCAACGTAAAAGTACCTAATCTCATGAGCTATTATTTCACGCGACAAATAGTAACTAGCATTCTCTTGGAGCTTGTCATCCTCCTAAACAAGTACTATGTCGATTGTGTATACAGATGCTGCCAGATATAACAGAAAATCCTTGGTATAGTCTAGAGGGATCAACAAGGGGGCCGATAGTAACTCCTTTTTCAAAGCCTCAAATAAATTTTGAGAAGCCTCATCCCAAAGAAAATAGGTGTCTTGTTTGAGCATTCTCATGAAACCTTTTGTGATTTTGGCATAGTTAATGATAAAACGTCATAGAAAGTTGGACATACCCTGCAAACTCTAAAGTTGTCGTAGGGTTCGAGGAGGAGGAAGATTTACAATAGACTCAACTTTTAGTGGATCGACCATGATTCCATGATTGGATACAATAAAACCCAGTAAACATCTAGACTTGACACAGAACACACACTTGTTGGGATTCAATCGAATCCTATAGTATTTGCATCTTTCAAACACAAGTCTCAAGTGATTGGGATGATCCCGTCTCGTACGAGATCGTGCTAGGAGATCATTTAGATAAGGTTCAACTACATGTTTGATATCATGGAAAGAAAAGTTCATTGCGCACTGGAATGTAGCTCCAGCGTTTCTTAGGCTGAGCGACATCATCCGGTAAGCGAAGGTCCCCCAAGGGAAAATAAAAGTTGTCTTATGCTGGTCTTCAGGTTTTATCTGAATCTAGTTGTATCCTAAAACACCATCCATAAAAGAAAACATTTCATGGCCCGCACACGCATCGATAATTTGATCTATGAACGGTGTGGGGTAATTGTCCTTAGGACAAGCTTTGTTTAAGTCCTCAATGTCTGTGTAGACTCGAATGGTTCCTTGCTTTTTATTGACCGGAACAGGGTTAGAGACCCATTCTGTCATATCTGTAATATCCTTGGGAATATTCGACCAAGATATTAACTCAACTTCAGAAATTTTAATAAAATTCACTGGATAAATTTCTTAATAATTTTTTAAACAAAGCAGGAGGTCAGTGATGGGGATGGAGACTGAATCTGAGGATGGTGGGATGTAATTTTAGTTCTGGAATTTGTATGGGGAAATGTGCAGAAGCAAATAATAATATCAAAGGGAGAGTGCTAAGCACAAAGCACTGGGGCCATTTATGTTTCGAACATCAGCCAGGCTGAAGTCTACTCCAAAGCTTCCTGGGTGCACCAACATATGCTTACTAGACTGGGTGGGTACAAAATTGAGTTATGAAATTCAAATAGGTTGAATGGACACACTGAGCAACATTCAAAAGGATTTGGGAAGAGTAGGTGTGGTTTGGAAGTTTCAGGCCCTACCGGGATGACAGAGCTAGTCAAATTGCAATCTTTACAAACAAGGGTTAAATCCTCCCAAATTCTTGAAGTAGGGCAGACTAGGATTGAGTAATAGTAGCTACTGGATGGATCATTTTGGTAAAGATCAATTATTGCTAGTTTGATAATTATAGGATTTAACTTCTTGCAAAAGCAATCTGGTTTATTTCTATTCTTAATTTTATAACTACTGGGTGATTTCTGTAGGAAGGTAGTTTCAATCAAATCCTTAGATGTGTGAATTAGCTTAGTTTGCTTTCTGTAGTGAGTTTGGATGGATAGATTGGTAGGATCATTATCTACATTTAGTAAATCAACTGCTTGACATGTTTATGCACAAATTATGCTTATTGCCATTGGAGCAGTTTTGGGACAGCAGGAAGGTAGTGCTGCTTATGTTATTTACTACATTAGTAAAAATTTGTCTCCTGCTGAACTAAATTATACCGTCACAAAAAAGAATTTCTTTCCATTGTTTATGCCATCAACAAATTTAGACATTATATTACTAGATATTCTACTTTTGTGCACACTAATCATTCTTCTATCAAGTATTTAATGAATAAATCGATCATAAATGCTAGAGTTACTGGATGGTTGTTACTGTTACAGGAATTTGATATCACAATTATTGATAGACCAAGAAAGGAAAATGTTGTTGCATATTTTTTATCTCGACTTACTAACAGTGATGACAATTTACCAGTCGAAGATTCCTTCCCTGACGAACATTTGTTTGCAGTATCATCTCATTCCCCATGGTATGCAGATATTGCTAACTTTTTGGCTGTAGGTAAGCTCCCAGCACATCTGTCAAAGAGAGAAAAAAGGAAGATCATACAACAGAGTGCTAGGTACTACTGGATTGATGGCCATGTTTTCTACAGAGGGCTTGATTTAGAGATCAGAAGATGTGTTAGAGAAGATGAAATCTTTAGCATTCTTAAAGCTTTCCATGATGAGCCCTGTGGGGGACATTTTGCTGACAAAAGGATAGGTCATAAATTTTTAAGAATGGGCTATTTCTGGCCCACATTGTTCAGGGCTGCAAAGAAGTATGTTCAGGCATGTGATAGCTGCCAAAGGATGGGCCAACCCAATAGATTAGATGAGATGTCTTTGCAGCCATAGCTTGTGGTTGAACCATTTGATAGGTGGGCTCTAGATTTTGTAGGGCCTATCAATCCTCCCTTAAAGCAGAAAGTTCACATCTTGGTTTGCACAGATTACATGACCAAATGGGTAGAAGTTGTAGCCTTGGTTAAGGCCAATGACCAGGTTGTGATTGATTTCCTATATGAAGATATTTTTACTCGGTTCGGAGTACCTAAGGAAATCATTACAGATGGTGGACCACAGTTTGTGTCTCACAAGATGGAAGCACTGTTACAGAAATTTCATATTTAGCACAGAATAAACTCGCCATATCATCCACAGACCAATGGCCAAGTGGAGAGCAAAAACAAGGTTATCGAGGCTATTCTAATAAAAACAGTGAAGAGCCATCGTAAAGATTGGGCTGAAAGGCTTCCAGAGGCACTATGGGCCTATCGTACTACGTGGCGTAACACCACTGGTTTTTCCCCATATGAGTTAGTGTATGGTAAGAACGTTGTTTTTCCAATTGAATTTGAAATCAGAACCTTAAAAACAGCTGTGGAAGCAAACCTGGATTTATCAAAGGCACAGAGGAACCGACTGAATCAACTCAATGAATTGGATGAGAAGCGCACAGTTGCAGTACATCATACAGCTTTAATCCAACAACAACACTCTAAGTGGCATGATTGATTTATAAAGAAGAAAGTCTTCCAAGAGGGGGATTGGGCCCTATTGTATGATTCACAGTTTAAGAGGGACTTTAAAGGAAAATTGCGCACCCATTGGTTGGGCCCATATCAGATAGATCAGGTATTTTATAATGGAACAGTCCGGTTGATCACCATTAATGAAAACAAAGTACCATTATTCGCAAATGGTCATCGGTTGTGACTGTATCACAAGCCAATCTCAAGGGAAGCTTTTGTTTCGCATGTTGCAGGAGATCCAGACTATCAGTTAACGCTGGGACAGGGATTTTTCTCAAACCCTGTCAATTTTTAAGATCTGCAATATCCATGTGATTTGTACATAAATAATCCATTTTCTTTTTTTTTCATTCTGTATTTTTTTTTTTTCATTTTGCATTTGATTGGGTTTGTTTGAAGAATTATGTGCAGGAACTAATTGGAGGAATAACGGTCGTGACTAGGCCAGATGGCTACGGGCACCTTGCATTTGTTCCTAATTTAATAAAGCTCTTTTTAAAAAAAAAAGATGGATGATTTGTTATCTTTCAGCAGTCGGCTAAAAATTTGCTTGTTACTTTGTATCGTGCAGCTGCGACTCCTTACGTTGCTCATTCTTACTATTTCAATAGTTGTGACTCCTTATCTTGCTTATTCTTACTGTTTCAGTAGTTGTGACTCCTTACCTCGCTCTTTCTTACTATTTTAGCAGCTGCGACTCCTTATCTTGCTTATTCTTACTATTTCAGTAGCTGCGACTCCTTACCTTGCTCATTCTTACTATTTTAGCAGCTGCGACTCTGCTATTCCTGATCAATCTTCCAAATGCAGTAGCTGCGACTCCGCTATTATTGACTATTCTGCTAAACCCAGCAGCTGCGACTCTGTTATCCTTGACTATTTCGCTAAACCCAGCAGCTGTGACTCCGCTATCCTTGACTATTCCGCTAAACCTAGCAGCTGCAACTCCGCTATTCTTGACTATTCCGCTAAACCTAGTATCTTTGACTCCGCTATTCTTGACTATTCTACTAAATCCAGCAGCTGCAACTCCGTTATTTCCACTTCATTTCTGCTCCTTCCGTACAGCTGCGACTCTGCCATTTTTTCTTATTTTTCTAAGTCTAGTAGTTGTGACTCCACCAGTTTGTCTTCTCTTCGATTGATGATGCCAATAATGATTCAATTAGGCGTCGGTTTTGTTGCTCTCTCCACACGATCCAATCATGGTTTGCCATGAAGGAAAATTTTGGGTGTCTTGAGTAGCTGTCAGCCCAGGTGGCGGTGGTCACATCACTTCAGCACATGTGCATTCATACTCGCGAGGACGTCGTCCGACTGTAATGATTGATTCACGGCTCAAACTCATAAATGCAATGGTATGGATCGCATCGATTTGGCAGAAAATTAAATATGGTAATAACGATTATGTACTGTCCTAACCCTCGATTAACGAACCCATATGAATTAACCTTTAGATATTATGTCAGGATCATGGTTGTACTTATTTCCCGTCACCTTACCCGATTTGCGCCTGTTACCCCCAATTCTTCCAACTTCATCGTTTCAACGGAATGTTCGTACTGGCGTAGACTTGCCTAAAACCTTATTTTTGAACCCCAACGACCCTTTGCATGTTTGTAAAACTTCAACTTCCACGTCTAGACTGGAAATTGTTGCGTTCATTCTGAACTTTGAGGAGGGATTAAAATGGGAAACCCAGTTTGACATGAGCCAGTAAATACAGAAGCTGTACATGCCAATGCAGAAGTTCTTAATATTTTTATAGCAGCAGGTTGGATAGCATAGTTTGAACGGTTTCCACACAGAAACCGCATTGCAATTTTCCCTCAACCTGACTGATACTCACACCAAGGTCAGGGGACTGCGTGTGGATGTTATAGAATAAATCATAGCCGAGGTTACTGGCTTACCCCTGGTTGGAAAGAAGTTGTTTGGACGGAAGGCACATAATGCAAATGTGGTGAGGGAATTTATGGCAGTTGAAGAGCAGGTTAGTCCAAAGCACCGTGGGCTGGAACTGGCATCTTTACCACCACCCTGGAATCAAGTGGCAATCTTTGTGAAAAGATACATCTCTTGTGGAGGTAGGTACCAACATATTTCCTTCTCTAAAATTCCCTTATTGTCTCATTTATGCCATGGCAATTTGGTGAATATACCATTTTATCTACTTAAAGCCCTACAAACTATGGTTGGATATGCAAGAACCGCCCAACACCCAGTTTCCTCCCTTACTAATCATGGCCTAATTAAATTACTAGTCCTAACATCCATTGCAAATCGTAATTTAACCTGGGAACAATTTCTGGCTGGAGATAGGCCAATCATACAACCTGTATTAGAAATGGAGGGTGTTGGTGAAGATAGTGAGGACTGGCATTCCTCAAATCCAGTTGTGGGGGAGGCTGGAGCATTAGAAAACCAGACTAGAGACAAAGAGAAAGTAAACAAGGGATAAGTAGCATTAACAGAAAACCCTGTTGCTGAGGAAATTGTGATGGAAACCATGGAGCAGGAGGCAGAAAAATTAGAAGCTCTAAATGCAAAAGAAGATACTCAAATAAAAGAAGCTGAAACTGGAGCAGCTATTGAAGCTGCAACAGTAGAAGTTGCAATTGCAGAAATAGGAATTTAGGAGGAAGAATATCAGACAGGAATAGTAGAAGAAGGGACTGTGGAAATTTTTGAGGTTGTGTCCTCTCCGGAGATAAGGGGTACCATTATTGAAGAAGAAAAGACCGAGGTAAATACCCCTATGTCAAAGAAACGAAGAGTAGGATCAGAGAACAGGAGTCAGGGACCCACTGCAGCAAAGAAAAGGAAAATCAGAACTGTCAAAGCACCAGTAGCAGTAGGCAGTGAGGAACACCCAGTGGGAATGGTGAGGAAAAGAAGGACTCGATCAGTTGTAGTAGCATAAGCAGCTGTAACAGCAATAGTAGCAAAAGTAGCTGTAACAGCAACAAAAGCTATTGTAATAGCAGCAGTAGCAGAAGTAGCTGTAATAGCAACAACAGCAGTAGCTGTAACAGCAGCAGCAACAGAAGCAGCTGTAACAAAAGCAGCAGCAGAAGTAGCTGCAATAGCAATGGAGGTAGCAGAGACAGCAGAAGAAGCTGAGACAGTGGATGCAATTGGGGGTAATATTGAAGCACCCTTAGTAGAGACAGAAGGAGCAGTCAGAGAGAATAGGGAGTCACCTGTTGTAGAGAAAGCACCTGTAACAAGGGTAGATATAGAGATTCCCATTTTGAACCCCAAGTCATCTGCTGCTATGCAGGAACCTTCCAGAGAAGAACCTCAGATCGAAAATCTCCTGCTTGAAAATGAATTATTAAAAGAGGAGGTGCAGATATTGCGAAATGAGCTGGAAAGATGGACAGGAGTAGTTGGAAAACAAGCAGAGAAAAATTTGAACACATTAGCAAATGCTGCAAACTTATTAGAAAATCCATCTTTTGCATTTGAAAATGAGAAGTATGGGGAGATTGTTTGTCCAGAGTGTGGAGATATATTTTTTGCAGCAGGACACAGAGTTTTTGTGTTGAGAGTTGCATCACAAAAGCATGTACAGATAGAGGAGGTGGAAGAAGGAATGCCAGAAATCGAATTGATGGGGGAAAATGAGCCAAGAATTGAAGAGATCCCTGATTCGAATTCAGGAGATGAAATAGTACAGTCCTAGCCATTAGGGGACATCGAGCTTCTTCAGGAACAGTCTCATTAGCCAGAGAAACTTGATATAACCCAGAAACAATCTCAATAGTTCAAAGAAATTGAAGAACAAGGGACTGTTACACAAGAACCAGCACCCTTGAAAATATTTAGTGAGGCTGCAACTCAGAAAACAACATTTGATATCAAGGACCAAGAAGAAAACATTGTTGCACAAGAACCAGTGTTTCCAAAATCATTTGCTACAGTTGCAACACAAACTGAGATGGCTGAGGTTGAAATGGAGAAGGAGGATGTTGTCACACAAGAACCAACAATCCTAAGAATATTAGCTGAGACTGTAACATAGATTGAGGGGGCTGAGGTTGATATGGAAATAAAGGATGCTGTTACACAAGAACCAGCATCCCCAAAATCCATGGCTGAGACTGCACCATAGGCATAGACCACTGCCACTCCAATAGAGGATGAAACTGTTATAGTGCCAAACCAAAACAAGGAAGTCATTTATCTTGACTCTAATGATGAAAAGGAGGTAGAGGACATAATATTTCAAAGGCTGGAAAAGAGGATTCTCTGGTTAAATCTCGAGTTGGATAAATGGCTCAAGTGGATTGATCAGTTCAGCACAGGTATGATCTCTCTCCAAGAACATAGGAATGTCATTAAAGGGATGAAAGAAAAGTGGGCTAAGGAGTTATTTTTCCAGAAACTCCGATGGGAGAAACTTCAAGAAAAATTAGAAGGATTGAAGAAACTTAAGTCCCTGCAACAAGAAAAAGACAAAATGTACACTCTTTCCATAGAATTGTTGACTTGCAGGGTTCCATACCCCTCTTACCCTGTCTTTCTCCATGAGCAGTCAACTTTATTTCAATTAAGGGCTCTTAAGTAGGGGAGATAATTTGATTTGGCAACAGCTAGTCAGTTTTTGGAGACTTTTCTAAAAAGTGATTTTGAGGATCAACATTTGTTATGTGAATTGTATTTACATGACAGGGTTTTTTATATTGACTCTCCATCTAATCCATTACCTTGTCTAGGGGATGTTCAGTTGAGGGCATTTGCCTCCTTTGTCATTAACCATGTAAGATGGCGAGATGCTTTCCAAACCATCCTCAAGAATGAGGAGAATTCTACTCTCTGGATTAGGGGGGAACCTCAGGATCCAAAAGCATTCATAGAAAATCATGCTAAATCTCTCAAGGTTCCTTCAATTGCTCAATACTTTGAAATCCTGCGAGATAAAATCCTTACCACATGTGTCCCAATGATTCTTAATATGCAGCAAGATGCTCTGGAAGGTAGTGAATACAGATGGCTGTACTCTTCCTCATCTCTAAAGGAAATGGATCCATATGGCTTTGAAAATTTCAGGCAAGCTTTGACAAGGATTCCTAGATATGTGCAGTGCATGAAAAAGTGTGGGTCTTGGTGGATTGGCTTAAGATTCAAATTCCCTCTCATATGGTTTCCTATGAGTCCTTACAGAAACAACTATGCTTTGACTATAGAAGAAGAAGAGTTGTGTTGGGAGCATTGGATATCCTGCTATGGGTTTGTGCCTTGAGGGAAGACACCAGAACTTGCCTACAATCTTACAAATCTTCACAGATTCAACTCAGACTCAGATTTGGACTAAGGGAGGTTGTTGCATGAGGACATGCAATCAAATAGTTGGGGGGAGATGTTGGGTCTAGGAAATGCCCCTTTTTGGCCATCCTTATCACATCATTTTGCCCTAATCTCATCCTACTTTCATAAGCTATATCCATTTTTTTCTTCAGATCAATCAATGATATTGACAGGCATAATTCGTTATTACTTTATTTATTTTATGCCTAAGATTGTTAAGATTTGAGATCCTGGTCCTTGGTTTATGTTGATCTGTGTGATTTCATTTAGTCAAGGTCTAAAGCGCAGGTGTATCAGACAAGTAGTGCCAGCTGTTACTCTTCAAAGCACCAACTCCGCATAACTCTAAGGGATAATGCATTCATCCATGAGAATCTGTAACAGAGTTCCACTGAAACAGAACCCAGTTGTGACAGCCAGATTGCATTCCAAATTTCCAAATCCATTGATCCATTGATTGCTGGAGTAACAACTCCATGAGTAACAACATTGTTTAATGCGGTTGTAACAGTTAGTTGTAACTCCGCAGCATGAATATCATAGATCTTCATTGCTGCACGAGTTTAGTGGATCATGATCTGTACTTCCAATGTATAAATATGCAAAGGCTCTCGTAGCCCGGGGTTGGACAATTACCATTTTACATAAGCTGTAACAGAGCACTGATACTGTCAATTTCCATCATTAATATGAGAGCAGAGTTCTTCATTTATGTGTCTTAATTTGTTGTGATTCTCGGCATCTCTGTTAGAAGGCCAGGGCCCGCCTTCTCACAAAGATAGCCGGTTTAAGTAGGTAGAGTAATTTAGCTTTCCTTCTGTTGTGTGGTGTGGAATTATTGCAGATGTTATTGGTAGCTGCAACAAAGAATTAGCTTTCCTTTTGGTAGTTCATAATTGCATCTTGAATAGCTATAGAAGATTGGTGTGATAGTCGACTGTGTAGGATAATTCAGTTAATGCATGTGTGTTTGAATCAGCTGTAACAACCAAGCTCAATTCCAATATCTTTCAGTTGTTTATGATTTCTAGGATTTCCAGTAATTATTAGTTAGAGTCGAAGCTTAGATTATGGTTACTGTTGTATCTTCAATTGATCTAAAGTAGGAAGACTAGGATTGAGTAACAGTAGCTGCTGGATGGATCATTTTTGTAAAGATCAATTATTGGTAGTTTGATAATTATAGGATTTAACTTCTTGCAAAAGCAATCTGGTTTATTTCTATTCTTAATTTTATAACTACTGGGTGATTTCTATAGGAAGCTAGTTTCAATCAAATCCTTAGATGTGTGAATTAGCTTAGTTTGCTTTCTTGAGTGAGTTTGGCTGGATAGATTGGTAGGATCATTATCTCATTTAGTAAATCAACTGCTTGACATGTTTATGCACAAATTATTCTTATTACCATTGAAACAAAAGACCTCCCTGGGTTTTGGAGCAGAGTTCTTCAATTTATTGACCTCCTTCAACTTACAGAAAGTAAATCTGACATTTAGAATAAATTTGGTAGTCATTCTTGCAAAACTAGTCAATAAACAATGCTCAATGAGCTAGTCTTCCGATCTGAGTTAATAAATGACTTGATTTAATTAAATGCTCTATTCTAAAATATTAATATGCTCTGATATAATTTAATTAACAGAAGCAAGTCGAATTATTACTCACTGAACCAATTTTGTACTCTTTAATTAGCTCGTCATCAGTACAATGTCTTGTAGACTAGAAAACCGCCTCATAGGGCCATAGAAGAACTGTAAGAAGAGATTTAATGGCTAAATCTCTGTTCTGAAAGTGTATCCTGGTATTCTACAAATCTGAAATAGAGTATGGTCTGCACACTGAGTCTGTAAGAAAGAATGGGGCGCTATCCACAGCTCTTCTCTTCCTAGTAGGGAAAACACCTCCAAATCTAGCTGTGGTTGTGAGAAAGAATGAGGAGAAGAGAATGGATCAATTATGAGGCTTCTTTTTGACACTGGACATCTCTATTGACTGAAAATATGGCTATACCAACTCTCCTTCAATTCTTCGGTGCATTCATTGGAGCATTCATCTTCAACTAGAAAAGCTTCACCAAAACTGGCTATAATTTCATTGTATGAAAGATCTCCTCTTCCAATAGACTGTATAGCTTCAATGAAAGATGGTAGTGACTGATAATCACTGTAGGAGCTTGATATTGACCTGCATAACACTCACTAAATATTATAGGCCCTTGTGGTACATCACCCAAGAGAAACAGTTGAGGCACATCACTTAACTAGAGAGGCTCAGAGGTCTCAACCAAAATTGCAAATGACAAAAGTTATAAAATGGAGTTGGTTAACTTCTTTTATAAAATTCATGATGACCTGCTAAGCAAGTTCTTGGCTTGGTGACCTGTGAGAGTAGGTTACCCACTTTTCCATCCTTCTCCAAATCCATGAGGGCGCATTTCTTGAGGAGAATAACAACTCTTGGCTTTGAAAAATTTCTTTCCTTTTCCTCCCTTCACTGAATTTGGCAAGTGCACTTTAGGAATATTTTTCTAGATGTTGCTACTTTCATTCTGGCTGTTTTTCCTATTATTTCCACTTTCTTTACTTTCCTTCTTTTCTGCTTTTGCCAGTTTTTCTATTTGCTTTTGCCAGTTTCTAATTTGTCCTTCTTTCCTTCTTTCCTCCATTGGATTTCTTGACTTTTATGAGACTTTCCATTAAGGCAAGACTGGTCCACATGACCAAATTCGACCTCCTAGCCATATTATCACCACTTTCCAATATTTATTAATAAAAATATTCCAACTCAGAATTAATTCAAACTTCAGCATTTAATCAATTAATTAATCCCTGTGGTATAATTGCCTCAAAAATACCCCCTACATTTTGGCAACATATTCGAAATGGGTTCCCTCTTGGCCCACTTGCTCACTATCCATTAATTTTATTTATCAAAATTACCTTTAATAATTAAATTTGCCAATTTGTGAGACTTAGGCTAAAATTAATTCTAAGCAACTAGAATTAATACCATTTAATTCCCTTAGGGGTTGATCTTGCCCCCTTTCAACCATGGTACTGGATGAGCCAAAATTTGGGACATGACAATATCAATCGGATAGATGAACCCATCTTTAAGCAATTTCTCAACTTCCACCTTGATGGCTGTTGCTTTCCTAGGATTTACCGGACGGAGCTTCTATCTCACAGGTTTAGCATTTTGATAAGTTGTGATGACATGCTCCACTATGGCAGGGTCGATGCCTAGAATCTCCTCATAAGACAAAGAAAACACGTCGCGGAATTCCTTAAGAAGATTGGTGTACAAAATGATCTCATCGGGAGAGAAGTCTGCTCCAATGAAAAGGTTTTCTACAATGCCAGATTTTATGGAGATATCAATCGTAATGGTTCTCGATATGTTTTCCATATTCCCTTCAGCATAAATCTTTTTTATGGAAGGGGTAGTAGACAAGTCGACATCACCACCAAGTCTCACTGGAAACTCTCCTCTCTCAATCTTGTCCAGATCAGGAAGAAAATAGGACCTGTGATGCATATGTTCCCATGGGTGGTCCAGGCCTACCATGGCTTCCAAAATGGCCTCGTCAGAGGGAAAAAAAGTATCCAGAAAATTGAAAGAGTAGGTAGAGTTGGCTGACCATGCAGGTGCATAGTCCATATCTGACTCAACAGATATAGACGAAGTCGAGATATGTTCTATTGTAGTATTCTGTGATGCTTGATAAGCCACTTCTGCAACAGACAGGGGCACGGTTGGTTCTGATTGAGTAGGGAGAATCCATGGATCAATTGTTTGATTGACCGTGGAAATATCCGAAGATGAACAATCAGTGGTTCTTGTAGAGCTAATAAAGTTAACAGGAGCAGGTAGGTCGAATGTTCCCATCAATGATGAATGCATGCCTACTCCCAAACTCTCGCTGGGAGGGTGAGTCTGATCAATCAGAGGGATCGTTGAATCTGACGAAGTATGGTTTTTTTTTCTGAGTAAATGAAAGTTGATCAACCGTAATGATCTTTCCTTCAAAGGGGAACATTATTAATCAAAAAACGGACGATGGGACAGCTTGTATCGCATACGTCCATCTCCTACCTAACAACAAGTTGTAGTCAAAAGGAGCGTCCAATACTTCAACCTCCACAACCACTACTTTACCGGCAAGTTTGACATCAAACGCCGGTAAGAATCCGTGTGGGAGGAAAGATCTTCAGTCAAAAGCGGTAAGCAATGTATTAGAAGGAGCTAAGTCAGGCGAGCCAAGGGATTTCCAACAAGAAATAGACATCACACACGTAGCCGCACCCTCATCTACCACAGTTCGTCCAATGGTTTTAGGGCCATGGACTACTTCTATCTGGAGGGCTATGTGATACATCAACCGGGGTTTGATATTGGACATATCAAACCAATCCAACATATTAGATGAGTCAACGCTCCTGATCGCTACAAGAAGTGCATTACGTTGTAAAGGACAACTCCGCAAGACTTCCAGTGTGGACATGGCACAGGGTATTTGGGCTAGATCCTCAACCACAGAATAGTTGGGAGCAACCCGCGCATTAGGGTTGTGCATAGCTCTCTTGAAGACACCCTTAGGTATCTTTGGCAACAAATCCACTTGTCTCTCAATGTGGAGAGGAGTAGATTATTCTGGAACTTCTCTATCTTTCTGCTGCGAGTCTGGGTTATAGTTCCTCGCTTGGGTTTGCAGAAGCATATCTAAGTTAACCATGTTTATAAACGACTAATCAGTTGGCGAGACACGAGGTGTGCCCCTAGCACTAGAATTTCCAAAAGCGGATCCTTGTCCATGAGGGAATGGGTCCATCAGGATAGCTAGTTTCTTCTCATGAAGGAGCTTCTAGGATTTTTCCATCAGAGGGCACTGGTGGGTAAGGTGGTCATCCTTACATAACTTGCAAGGAAACTTGACATTATTTTTATCCTTCTTTCCCTCCTCGACATTTTCAGTGTTTTGGGGTTTTGAATGGTTCCCCTCCCCTTTCTTACCCTTCTTCTTATTGTTTTTGGGCTGCCTAGGGCCCTTTTGATTAGTCTACACTTGTTGTATATATTTCGTTATTGAAGGGGAGGTCACAACCGTAGTTGCTTCTACAACAGACTGCTTTACAGATAAAGCATGAACTTGCTTGGTCAAAGCTTCGAAATCTGCTGTGTCTACTAAACAAATGATGCCATCGGCATGTGGTCCAGGCTTAGGTTTACCCAGATCTATATTAGATCTTGGTGCGTCAGGGATAATCTCGCACACTATCCCAGATTGAGCATATACCAGATCAAGTTGTTGGTTCCTAAGGATGGCTTCCTCCTCAGAAGACACTCTAGAAGCTGCTACTTCCTTAGAAATGTAAGGAAGGAGTGATTTCAAGTACCACTCTAATAGAAATTCTGGGGGAATGTCAGATTTGATGAGCCTCTTTCACCTTCGCCACTCCTGAATGTGGTCAGATAAGTGAGTGGATTTATTTTGTCTGAAAGTCGACAGAAGGTCTATGCCGGCATCATACCAGAGAAGAAGTTGAAAGTGGTTCAAAAAGACTATTTCTGGATCCCAAAATTTGTCATAGGCTGCGGCAGGTAGTTCGATGTACCACTTATCCGCGACACTAATTAAGGTCCTTTGAAAGAGCATCAACCTGATGGAATCATCATTCAAAGAGATGGAAGAACACCAGAGCTGAAAAGTAGTGACATGGTCACTAGGGTCTTCACCAGTCTTTCCTTCAAACTTTGGAATGTCAGTAGGAAACTTAGTTGGAACTGGTGGCCATGCGAGATGGTGCTGCACCAGATCATTTGTCATTTTTGAAAGATCTGGAAAGTTTAGATTTTACAAAAAGGGAAAACGAGGTCTTTCCAATGGCATTTGATAAGAAATATTTCGATAGGGGGAACCACCCAGAACCTAGCTCGTGTACTGCGGATTGGGGTTTCCCCCAGCCACCGATTGTGAAGTAAAAGTATTACTGAAATTGCTCCAACCGTAAGACAAAGGATTACTTCCTTGGGTTTTCATCCATTGGGGTTGGGTGTTATCCCCTCCGTAATGTGGGTTGAACAAATTACCACCCCCTCCACCAAACAGTGAAAAGGGGATACTCCCTACAAGGATATGAGACGTTTGTACATTCGATGAATGTATATTAGGACCTATGAAGGGGTTAAACCTAGGCATAGATGTAACCTATGAAACATGCATCGAGCCCACAAAAGGTGTGGATGAAGTGGGAATCAAACCTATAAAGGGTGTAGAAGGAGCTATGTGTCCTCCATACCAAGGAAAACCATGACTAAATGGAGCGAATTGTGGAATAGCCTAGGACTGTTGCATGAAAGGAGATGATGCAAATAGTATTGGAGGTATCCCTATGAAAGGGATATTGGAAGATCCAATAGTGGACCCAAAAGGAGTAGCTGATGTCGAAGCTTCAGAGCTAGACATACCTAAGGAGCCAGTGTTGAAACTGAAAGGAGGGATCGAAGCAAAGGCAACCTGCAAAGAGCTAGGTATCGATGTGCTTTTAAAAGAAGGAGAGAAAACTCTCGAAGCAATAGTGGCAGTAGGAGTTTGGGGAACTCCTGACTCCTCTCCAGAACTAGCCATGAAAAAACCAAGTGTAAACCGATACGCACTAAACTCCGGTTGACCTAGAGAATCTACACTTACAAGTAATGGATCGTTAGGTCCTGTCAAAGGAGGGTTGTAAGGTGTGCTAAACTCTTGAGAAGTTATGTCTTCAACCTCAACAGTGTTATGACCTTTTTGATACTCAGTTATTAGGTGTGGTTCTCCAGGTGGTTCCATTATGCCCCTAAGTTCGTATGAACCACAGGAATCAGTCCTCCGGCGTCGAGGTGGCGGTGGAGGCTCCACAGTGTGTGGTGGAAGGTTTTGCAACCTTCGTGACCTACAGAGAGGTTGGTCCTCCACAATTATATCAACAATAAACTAAGTGTAAAAACCTAGTGGCCACTAATTGACTAAGGAGCAAACAACATACCACTAAAAAAATATCCTAGAGTCATCAGAACCAGGAAAACAAAGATAATACTCTCAGAATTAAGTCTGGGATGATGAGGGCCCAGAACAACCCAATAGAATATCGAAGGTCAGTTACATGGCTTCCAATGTAGGTCCTCTGGGTGCAAGTGTTTGAATCACCAAAACGCCCTCTCGGGATTACTTTAGAGGGTTACCTTTCGTGTCTGTCCTAGGTGCAGTGGAAATATCCTTCCACTATACCTTTGAAGAGCCCTAAGGTCAAGATACTAAGGATACCAGAAATAGGAAAATACCCGGGGGAACAGTCATTAGTGTTGCTTGGGTTTTCACCCAAGCATGTGCAAATGTGCAGCTACTAACTTATAGTAGTCGTCTCAATTAAAACATGTAAAAAGCTGAAGTAAAAACAAATTCTAATCTAAAATAAGCAAGACAAGAACTGAATGTAAAAGGTAGATCTAGCATGTGCATGTAAAAACTTGAAAGTAAATGGTAAAGAACTAAGATCTCAATGCAAAACAAATTCTTTATTCATGGAAAAAATAGTTTTACAAAAATCATATTACCTCGATGGCGAGGATAGTTGAGGTTGAGCAATTGCAGGCCTGAGGTGCTCCAATGTTCCAATGGTCTCTTCTTCTCCGATGCTTCAATGGTTGGGAAAAGCTCAAGATGGATGTTGGAAGCATGAGGATAGGATGAATATGGAATGAATAGTGAGGGGCCCCTGTCACCTTCTTATAGTTTTTTGGTGATAGAGAATACAACCATGGTTTAAGGAAACCAATGGTATTGCTAAAAGTTGTTTAGGTTTCTTTTTCCTCTTTTTCCCTCTTTTTCCTTTTTTGAATTTTTATTCTCTTTTAATTGATTTTTGGGAATTTTGGACCCTTTTTTAGGGTTTTTTGTATTTTTTGAGGAAAAATGAATAATTTAAGGAGAAAAAGATGGATTTTGGTCTTTTTGGTGACCTTTTGAAGGTTTTAGAGGCTCAAATGGTAGGAAAAGTGGACAAATGGGTCATGTGAATATGGAAATGAGCTAGTGAGCACTTTTTTGGTGTTAACAGATTGCCCCTTGATGTGTGAGGGCAAGAGCTCATCGTATGGCCGATAGACATCATAGTTTCTTTGTCTTTTTCTGGGGTTTGGAGGAGAGAAGAGACCGATTGGAGATTGGAACACCAGGTCCATGCAGACTGCACAAACTAAAAATACATGGCCTCAAAAAGAATGAGGAATAATCTCTGATAATGGACAAGGCAGGCATTCCCATGCTCGTATCAAGATATAAAAATAACAATGAGGCCCAAAAGGGGACCTGAACAATACATGTAGAACTGTTGTGTACATCATAATGGTCTAGAGGGGACACAATGCTGGGACATACTCATGGTCATACCATGATTGATCTGAAGAACTGATATGCTGGAAAAAATCCACAACCATTTTGAATGAGGTTTCGGAAGGGTTGATGGACTGCTGGATCTGAAGGTATCCAATGACTATAGGGACTCAATAACTATGAGTCAACTCCTAGAGAGTATATGGAACTATATACTCAAGGGAGTATAATACTGGGGTACTTCTGAATACTGTCACCAAGGGCAGCCCGAATAGCTAAAGCAACATGTAACTAGTTGTTTCCTCAAGTAGACTCACAAATGTGCTAGAGTCAGGTGACATTTGGGGTCTTCGACAAATAACTGAAAGAATTGATACCATGTACGAATCTCAATGATGCGATTAAGGTGTTGACATCGAGCATGTGAGAAACAATCATTTGGAGAGACACTAAGGACTCCTTTCAAAATGATTCGTAGGCACTCACCACTAATGGTAATGAGTACAAGGAATAGGGATCTCTAGGTCTATCCTCTGGAATAGATTGGTTGGCGTCAATAGAGGGAGACCTTGCAATTACCAAGGAAATGATGTTTCCTTGATAGTAGCACGAGGTGTACAACCGAGAGGGGATAGTACTGATAGTGGGATTGACATATTGTGGGGATGGGGAATAAATGGGGTCGTAGAGTGAGGGGAGACTCAAACTTCCTTTGTTTAGAGTATGATGGCATGGATGACCTGGAAGCATATGAAACGAACTTTAGGTATGGGGATCATAGCTTAAGGGGTCAGGAGTATGTACTGCAATGGGAGAGACTTAGGAGGACAAACTGATGTATGGTATCGGGGAACTCTCAAGGTGGTATATCGCAGAATACTCTGAACAAAGGAGACCATAATGGGGAAGCTTCCATGATAGTGTGACTAGATATGATCTGTTGTAGCGCCGAGAGGCACCGTTGGGGCCTTCTTCATTTTTTAAGGAGCTTCAAGAAGGGATAAAAGTGTGCTCAAAATGGTACTATCGTGTGAATTTGTACAAGCCCAAGACAGTTCATGCTCGTGGTTACTTTCAATATTAGAGAGTTTAAAAGTAGTAAGTAGACTCCAAGGTTGTTCTTTTTCGTGTGAGTCTCCAAGGCCCGAAAAAGCATAAAATAATGTAGATGGAGAACTCTTCTAGCTGATGTGGTTAGAGTATTCCTTTTTCGTAATTAGTCTACAAGGTCCGGAAAAGGGGTAAACTTATACCAAGTAGACGCCCTTTCAAGTATGTTTAACGAGCATGAAAGGAAGAAAGATTGCTCAGCAATTTTTTCATTGTTTTAGGAGTCAGAAAAGAGCTTAACAGAAACTCCCTAAGTGCCTTTTTCCTAAAGGAATTGATCAGCCCAAAAAAGGGATAAAATCATACCGATCAAAAGTGATGGTGAGGCAAGGAGGAAGTGTTCAATCAAGGGACAAATATGGGGATGAAGCACAGTGATGGGTGGGGAACACTGATGGGGCCTCCTTGCGGGTTGATGAATGATAGAAAAACAACGTCATAATTGCAGTATGGATGGAGTGGAGAGCTCATGTAGAAGTTGTGATGTGCAAATTTTGTAAAATCTGATAGATGCTGATGTGGCATGCAAACCAAGGTAGCAAGGTGTGATGACACAATGTCAAAAACATAAACCGATCGATGTGGCATGCAAATCGAGGCAACAAGAGGTGTGTAAAAAAGTGCCCAAAACAAGGTCCGATGAAATCGAGAAACGGGCTTGACCACCATGAATTTCTCTCTGCGCTGAATCTAATGGTGTGAACGGTTTGAAAAACGGACGTCGTATGACTCCGGAATAGTTGATTGAAAATTGGTCAAATTTCTATAAATAGCAAGTGGGCCCAATGTGACAAGTGTCATTTTCTATAAAACCCTAGCTACAGTTTTGGCGACTCCACTGGTTTTCGAATTTCTGGTTTCCGTTTTGAATTTTTTACTTTTGGCTGTCCCTTTCGGCCGCCGCATACCGCGTCTTTTCCCTCTGCAGTCGCGTCCCGACCGCGCCTTTCAGGCCTTTACCTACGATCCGACCGCGGCTCTCAGACTGCTTCCGACGCCCTGCCGGCGGATTCAAGTCTGTTACCTGCGATCCGACCGTGGCTAATCAGCCTGTTTGCCGCGATCTGACTGCGCCTGTCGGCCTTTTTTCCGGCGTCCCGACTGCGGCTTTCTGCCTCTTTCGTGCGTCCCGACTGCGCCTGTTAGCCCTTTTTGCCACGACCCGACTGCGTCTTGTTCCCTGTTTCCTGCGTCCCGACCGCCGCTGTTGGCCCGAAATCCGCGACCTGACCGCCGCTGTTTCCCTCAAACCCGCGGTCTTCCTGTTCTGTTTCGCCACAGACCCGCGGTTTGATTTCTGCTCTTTTTCTGTTTTGAGCCCAGCCCCTTTTGCTGCAATATTTTCTGCATCTGAACAGCCCTCTGTCCCACCTGCAGCCGCACTACCTTACAGCCTTTCTGCAACATAATTTCTGTGCCCTTTTACAGAATTCTTTTAAAATTTCGTCATTTTTAATTCAGAAAATTTTGCAAGTTAAACTTTCAATTTCAGTATTATTGATAGATTGGAAGTTGCCCCCCCTTGTGGCACTTCTATTTCTGGGTTCATCACCTCACACGCACACACTCTGTCACATAAAATCAAGTGAGCCTTAAAAAGTACCTAACTAAACCAACATTCTAACCCCACTTGGGGAACACAAAAGAATCATTGTAGTTAGGTAGGATCAGGGGGATAGGCTTCCAATAACACCCCTTGGTTATTTCACTTGAGACATAGTTGTTGTCCAAATAGGGAACCAAAATCCCCTAGTACTTTTTGGCACGGTCACGACCAGTTTATCAGAGGGCCTCTCCCTTAGGAGGGTTGAAGTCGGGAGACTGGTTCCGGAGGCCTGAGTGAAATACCGCACTCCATTCAGTAACCGAAGGGCTACCTTTCGCAGTTCGCGGGATATCCCTGTATAGGGGTATTGCGGTCAACGAACTAAACGGCAGATTCACCTTTCTGGACGTGTCATGAACGGGGTATCTTAGTTGCCATTCTTCTAGGATTGACTACCCGGTGTCCCTCCCGGTAGGGGGATATCATAGCCACTTGGCTTCCCTACTCATATTGTCTGACTTGGATTTCATCACCTTGCAGAGGATATGTTTAGTTGAGTCAGAATACTTTTAGTTAGGTGTTTGCATGCTCCTTTACCTCCCTTTGGTCTAGTGAGTCCACCATTTTTCTTTTTTAGGAAACCTGCTGCTTGTTGGTATTCTGACCATCTTTGTTGTTACTCCACCTATTGTAGCACAGCTGTTGCAGTGGGTGTTTTGAGTTGGTTGTTGGCCTGAGTGCCTTGTTTTTTAGCTCTCCTTCTGCACACTCGGTTGCATTAGGCCTTTTTTGAGCTGTTTTTACTCACCTCAACCCACAGAGACTTGACACCATCCGTCACCATTGAGTCCCCGAGACATTCTCGGCGCCTCAGGGGCGAGCCCCCACAGCACGGTTCTCTCGACACCACTCGTCATAGATTCCGGTCATTGTCCGTTGATACCACTCATCACAGATCTAGAGCCTTGTCACTTGACTCCACTCGTCAGCGACGTAGGCCTCCGTCACCAGATAGTGACGCACCTTACTTTACCTCCGATTCTGACGAAGAGTCTGAGAACCCTATTTATACTGCCCCCACTAGCCCCATGGCTGGTACGACTTCCACTCCGTTTGTCATAGGGACCATTGGTGGCACATCCACCACTACACCAGTTACTACACCTGTTTTTGGTATGCCCTCCATGGGGCAACCATCTACCGTTCCCCTCACGGTACCTATACCCACAGCGGGAATACCCATCCCCACTACATCAGTGGCTCACACTACCAATGGTGGTGCTGGACCATCCTTCACTACCTCAGTCTCCCCACTTGGGGGCACCACCTCACATCTTGTCCCTCCACTTGGGGGCACTGGCCCCAATTTGGTCCACAGCACTACTGTGCCACAGCCTTCTTCCAGTTTGCCGTTCATGGCTAGCCTCAACCTACCTGACCTGGCCAGATTGACCAACGATCCTATTCGACACGACCCTATGTGGCCTCATATGCCTACCAAACTACCCTCTGACATCCCTAAATTCGAGGGTAAGGCCCGTGAGGACCCACAAAACCATATCATGTCTTTCCACCTATGGTGTTCCTCTAACTCCATCGTGGATGACTCTGTTCGCCTCCGTCTCTTACAGCGCACCTTCACTGGCTCTGCAGCCAAGTGGTATATCGAGCAACCTCATGGGACCCACGCCACCTTTGCTTCCCTTGCCTCGACCTTCCTGCAGTTCTTCCAGTTGCCTGTTCGCTATGACGCGGGCGTGGAGATCCTTCTATCTTGTAGACAAAACACGGCTACCCATATCACGGACCACATCCATGAGTGGCGTCGACGCCGTAGCTTATGCAAGATTAAACTAGACGACCGTATCTTCCTAGATTGGTTCCTCAAATCCCTTCTCCCTGTTATTGCTAAGGATGTGGCCTCAGAAAGACCCCAGTCTGAAGAAGAAGCCATCCTTAAGGCACAACAGTTCGACCTCATTTACGCCCAATCGGGTTACCTTTATACCATTATACCTGATGCCCCTCGCGGCGAGTCCTCCCAGCATGATGCGCCGGGGGCATCCCACGCTGCAGATGGTATCATTGGCCGTGTTTCTTCACATCCCCAACCATTTTCTATAGCACGTCCTACCCCTGGCCCCGACCTGTCGCGGGCTACTTCACAGTCTGGAGCAACCAACTCGTATGCTCCCATGACACACCACCATTCCCATGGACCCTCATGTCCACCACAGTGCTTCGGGTATGCAACTCCTGCTTATGCTCCTCCAGTCGCCCCTCAGCCTTACTACCATCAGCAGGCGGCCCCCGCTCCTGCGCCTTCACAAGCCCCACCAGCTTATTATCCGCCACAGGCAGCCCCTGCGGCACATCCACAACCTGCTCCGCAGCCATATCAGCAACCCCCTCAAGTTGCTGCACCTGCTCAGCCTCAACCTACATATCATCCTCCGCAGCCTGCTCCAGCACCTGCGCAACCTCAAAATCCACCTGCTGCCCAAGGGCAAGTTTACGCCCAACAGAACCCGCAGCAAAACCAGAACAACCAACGTAACCAGGGCCAACAGAACCGCGGCAAGGGCCGTAATCGGGGAAACAACCAACCTGCAGACCAAGCTGGTCAACCGGCTAATCCCCCTGACAACAACAATGCGGCCCCCGCTAATCAAAACCCTGATCGCCCGCCTAAGCAGGCTAAAAACCCCAATTTGCGAACGAACCACCCTTGTTCTATTTGCGGGGTCTATGGACACTACACACATGCTTGCCCACACTTGGAGCGAGCCCGGCAACTCTGGGTTGACGAGGCCCATCGCCAAGGGCATGCGGCTCCCCAAGCGCCACCCAACCCCCCCCAACCTCAACAACCCCCTTTGGTGCTGCAAAACCCCTTACCGACCCAAGGTGTGGTGAACACTCAGCCGTTGGCCCCTCAAGCTAACACGCAACCCCAAGAACAACAGATTACATACGCCGCTCCTGATCAACCCATGTTTGACTCAGGTACCCACCACTTGCTGATGATGTCCTTTGCTGACGTCAACCTACAGACCCGTCGGAACCAATATGGCTCCACCTCTGAAGCCAATCCCACGGATAAAACTACTAACGCCCATCCCACCGATCAGGCGTTACGTATACCTCCGCCGCCCATAGACGGCGCTGCGAAAGCAGCTCGTTTCCCGCTTCGCCGAATCAACAATAACCCTAATGCGCGCGCTGCGTCAAACTACAACATCGTAGACGACCTAGCTCAATCTCCCGCAGCCATGTCTGCACTAGAGGTCTTGAAGAACTGCCCTTCCCAGCGCAAGACCTTACTCTCCGCCATTGGGGGCATTGACCCAAATGATTCGAAGATGATGGCATTTGATTTAGACCAGTCTGAACCACGCCTACCTTCCAGCTTAGCATTCCAAGTTACTGTCTCCGTTCGGAATCTTGTTATCCATCGGTGCATCATCGATGAGGGTGCCTCCACATGCGTTTTGTCTACATTCGTATGGCAGAAGCTAGGATCCCCTCCTCTCCAGCAGTCCACCACTGCGTTACGCGCCTACGACGGTCGTTCGGCCCAGCCCCAAGGCCTTCTACCCAACGTACCTGTCCAGTTAGGTGGTAAAACCGTCCTTATTGACATAGAGGTAATCAATGCTCAATTGGATTACAACCTTTTACTTGGCCGCAGCTACATGTATGCCATGCGGGCGGTTGCCTCTTCCGTCTTTCGCACCATGATGTTCCCCCATGAGGGACGTGTGGTTAAAATTGACCAGCTCACATACTATGATCCCAGTGCTCCGGCGGCACCTGAAAATGTTCTCCCCATGGTTGAACAACCTATTTCTCCTGCCACCACTTCGTTTGTTTCCTCTTCGGGGCCTGGAGTCTACTCAGACGCGCCGATGACCTCCACCTTTCAATCCATTCCCCCGCCGTCATCTACGCCCGAAATGTCTGACTTATGTACTTTGTCCCATGACAACCTACCACCTAATAGTCAACCACCCTTGTTGCCTAAACCACCATTGGTACCTAGCCACATTGGTGTTACACCGATCCATACGATCCCCTTCCTAGTCCCTCCATCGGGAGTAGTAAGCGCCCCGGTCATGGCTACCCTTAGCCTCCCTGGGTTAACCTTGGGATTACCTGTATGGTATCTTTCGCCTCCCGTTCGCCCGCCGACACCTGATGTCGTCCTCCAACCGGTGCAACCCATGGCTACTACCACTCAGCCACCTCCCGGTGTCTCTACCCCTTCGTCCTCCACGACGCCTCCTCCTCCTCCCCAACCCACCGGGGGCAGAGGTCCACAACCGTACACTACTGTCCCACCTCCCAAGACAGTCAAAAACCCTCCAGTATTTCGTGCTCCTCCCAAATGCTCGCTGTGCGATGAGTTAGGCCATGCCACTCACCAATGCCCACAGTTACCAGCATTGCAGAAGCACATGCAGATGCTCGACGATGACCCCAACATCCCAACTGTCGAACTCAACCCCACTCCCAAGCCTAAAGATAAGTCCCTACGTACCAACCACTCCTGCGCCATATGCGGTATTTACGGGCATTATTCACATCATTGTCCCGATCTCCCGGATTACAGAGCAGCTCTCTATGAGATGAACAATCTGGATCTTGAGACGGCACCACCTACCATTGAGGAGATCTACCCCCCAGACTCTTCACCTTCTGGAGAGATTAACACCATTTACATGATCTCTTCCACTACCATTCCCTCGTCAACCGATTTGATGACGCAAACTTTCCGTACCGATGAGGAAGTTCTTGAGGCCCTGACTGCCCCGGATTATCCCTGGGACGATATGCATCATCGTTCCTACTTCATCCCAGAAGCGTCTTCCTCTAGCTCCGCTACCCAATACGCGGTTGAATCCAAAGACTTCCTCCCCACCAAGGTCGACTGGTTCAAGGACCCTATTCCTGCTCCTGATGCCTTCGAGGAAGGTAACATGGCCAACATCTCACATGTCATCCAAGTTGATATCGCTGCCCCAGGACGTGCCCCTGAACTCATCACTTTAGGAGCATTCTGCAGTCAACAAGAGATTGGGGACTACACAAACCTTTTCCGAGAATTCCATGATGTCTTTGCCTGGTCCTATACTGAGATGCCAGGTCTCGACCCCGCCATTATAGAACACCACCTTGACACCTCTAAGTCAAGGGGCATAATAGACTCCCTCGACCCTGGGATAGGGGGCATGATCAATCATTTTGAACCTTCCCCATCACATCTATCTCAGCACGTCAATGAACCCATTGTTCAAACCCACACATATGTGATCCATAATCACAAACCCCATGCACATAGCATGGGGGCAAGTCATTAACCCTTCTCACTTTTTCCCTTTTGTGATCTCAACCATTTTTGAGGTCACATACCATTTGTATATTTGACTTTATACACCTAGTTATTTCCTTTGACTATTTCGGAGTCCTTATACCCTCCATTTTTCGCACCATTTGCACTGCCGGATTCATATTTCCGTGCCCGTGATGATGCTTGAGACCATTTCTCGCTCTCACCAGGACCAATATCACCATTGTGTCCCGACACCTTGTCGCCCCGGTTTGCATGCCACATCGGCCGTTCTCCATTTTTCACATGTTTTATACCATCGGATTCATTTTTTCGAGTTGGTGATGATGCTTGAGATCATTTCTCGCTCTCACCTCCAGATTTTTCGGGTATTTTTTCCAAAATACCCCCGTCACCTCGGTTTGCGTGCCACATCGGCCGTTACCCGTTTTTTGACATCCTTTATATCGCCGGATTCATTTTTCCGAGCTCGTGATGATGTTTGAGATCATTTCTCGCTCTCACTCGGTACAATTTCAACATTGTGTCCCGACACATCGGCCGCCATCGGATTGTTCCACTTTCAGTACATGAGCCATTCACTCCTGTCATGCTGCAAATGTATCGTTATTTTGCCACCATCTCATTTCCCCGCAAGGAGGCCCACCAGTGTTCCCCACCACCCTCGTTCTTGGTCACCATTATTGATCCTTGATTGAACACTTCCTCCTTGCCTGGCCATTTCCTTTGTTCGGTATAATTTTATCCCTTTTTCGGGCCGGACAAGTCCTTTACGAAAAAGGCACTTAGGGAGTTTCCGTTAAGCTCTTTTCTGACTCCTAAAAGAATGAAAAGATCGCCGAGCAATCTTGCTTCCTTTCATGCTCGTTAAAGTACCTAAAAGGGCGTCTATCTGGTATAAGTTTAACCCTTTTCCGGACCTGGTAGACTAATTACGAAAAAGGAATACTCTAGTCACACCGGCTAGAAGAGTTCTTCATTGCATCCTTTTATGCTTCTTTGGGCCTTGGAGACTAAATCTACGAAAAAGCAACCCCCTGGAGTCTTCTTACTTGCTTTCAGACTCTCTAAAATTGAAAGCAACCACGAGCATGAACTGTCCTGGGCTCGTAAAATCCACACGACAGTACCATTCCATTACTTCAGAGTCTTCTTATCGCTTTCAGACTCCTTAAAATTGAAAGCAACCACGAGCATGAACTGTCCTGGGCTCATAAAATCCACACGACAGTACCATTTTACACACACTTCTTCTAGTTCCTTAACCCATGAAGAAGTTTTCCCCCGTGCCTCTTGGCACTTTGATCTATCATCTCGGCAGCACCCCCAATCAGGTCGCCTTTGTTCAGAGTATTCTGTAGTCTCCTGCCATTGTACCCCAGCTTGAGTCTCCCTCAGCCCAGTAACCTTCCCAGATCCTATACAGCTATGATCCATCTCCCCTTAGTCAGTTTCATATGCTGCCAGATCATTCCCATTATCATACTCTGAACAAAGGAAGTTTGAGTCCACCCACTCTACTTGCCCAGTTGTCCCCCCACAGTTTATCAGTCCTGCCATCAGTACTATCACATTTCGGTCTTGTACCTCGCGCTCCTGTCAAGGAAACATCATTGCCTTGATAGTTGCAGGTCTCCCTCTGTCGACGACAGCTCCTCTATTCCAGAGGATAGGCCCAGAGGTCCCTACGCCTTGGACTTATCACCATCTGTGGTAGGTGCCTACGGATCATTCTGAGAGGAGACATCATTGCCTCTCCGAGTGGTTGTTCCTCACATGCTCGACTTCAGCACCTTGATCGCATCGTTGAGGATCGCGTAGGATTATATCCCATCAGTTTTTTGTCGAAGACCCCGGATTTTCCCCGACTCTAGCACATTGGTGAGTCACTTCGGAACGCCCAGTTGTATGTTCCCGTGGATGTCCGGGCTGCGTTGGCGTTTGTATTCGGAAGCCATCCAGTTCCATGCTTCCTTGAGTACCCAGTTTCAGTTCCAGATCCGTTCCAGTCCAGTGTACCATGGAGAGTATTACCCCAGTCACTATGATCCAGCAGCTCATCAGTTCCTTTGGTACCACACTCAGTAGCACTGTTGATTGTTACAGTGCACCATTTATCCAGATCACACATGATCAGCTCAGCAGTATGTCCCAGATTTGTGTCCCCTCTGGACTCTCATGATGTACACAGTGATCGTGTATCTTACAGGTCCCCATTTTTCGGGCCTCACAGTTTTGTTTATGTATCTTGATACGAGCATGGGTATGCCCGCCTCGTCCATATATTGAGATTATTCCTCAGTCAGTATTTGAGGTCATGTATATTTCAGGTCCCCATTTTTTGGACCCCATTGTTGTTATTATGTTATATCCTGATACGAGCATGGGAATGCCCGCCTCGTCCATATGATCAGATGATTCCTCATCCATTATTGAGGTTATGTACTTTTAGTTCTTGCAGTTGTTCGGGATCGTTGTTCCGGGCTTCAGTTTGTTTCTTCTCTTCTCTCCATATCCCAGGAAAACCATTCATGACTTATGATGTCCATCGGCCATACGATGAGCTCCTGACCTCGCACATCAGGGGGCAATCTGTTAACACCCAAAAAGTGTTCACTACCTCATTACCATATTATATGGCTCATTTGTCCATTTTCCTACCATTTTTCCCTTAAAATCCCAAAAAATCCCATTAAAAAGCCTCCAAAAGGCCTAAAATGCCTCCAAAAGGCCACAAAACCATCAAAATAGCCTAAAAAGGCTAAAAAACCCCCTTTTCCTCCAAAAATAGCAAAAATCCCCTAAAAAGGGAATAAAAAATATAAAATAATGAGGAAAAGGAGGAAAAAACCCTATACAGCTGCACAAAACCATGTGTTTCCTAAAACCATGGGTCAGCACTCCACCACCAAAAAACTATAAATAGGTGATGGAGATCCCTTATTCCATATCCACAATCACAAGCACCCTTACTCTGCCAAAATCTCTCTCGAAACCCTAGTTCACCTTTGAACTGTTTTCACCTTGAGAGCCACCTTTGGCCCATTCCCATCATTGGAGAAGGAGAAGGAGCATCTTGAAGCTTGGAGCATCCTCTTGGACACTGCAAAGGGCTTCATCAACCTTGACACTCAAGGTAACATTAATATAAAACCATTTTTTACATCTTTCATTTATGTCTCATGCAATGTTTAAAGTAGTTTGTTAATTGTTGTTTTAGCTTCATCATTTAATCATTATTGAACTGCTACTAAGGAGTCCATTCTCCTTAGTAGGTGCTCATTGGCACAAGCTAGGGGTAAAACCCTAGCTACAGTTGGTCAGAGCACTTTCTTCATTTGCGGGAGAACCGACCGTTAGTTTTTTATTATGCGAGTTGTAGGTAAGCCTGTTTGCCCAAATCATTAATTTCATTTGCTTTCAGGGAGAAACTGGGTCTCGAAAGTGGCATAAATGCCACATTGGCTTGCCAACGTGGAACATCACGGCTTCTAGTCCTTTTTACATGATCTAGATCATGGCTATTGTCTTCACAACCGCGATCTAGATCGTGGCTGTGGGCATTCACAGCCATGATGTGCATCGCGGCCGTGGGCATTCACATCTGCGATGTGCATCACAGCTACGGGAACTCACAGCCGCGATCTGGATCATGGCTATGGGCCCCAAACCCATGATCTAGATCATTGGCTTGGGGAAATTTTATGGCTTTTTCTAAAAAAATCTTGTTGACTTGGCAGGATGCTCAAGCGACCGAGGGAGTCATGGTGGGAGAGAGAGATCCCGGAGGATTTGATGGACATTATCCAGGGGGACCATCATGCCCAGGCGGCTTTGGATTTGGGCAGATTGTTGAAGTTCGCTCAGATTCCTCTTATGCATTCAACAAACCTCTTGCTGAACAAGTTGATTGACTTTTGGGATCCAAACATGCAGACTTTTATGGTTCAAGGTGACAGACTAGATCTCACCTTGACTGATGTCTATTTTTTTACTGGATTGCCCCGTTTGGGTGAGTAAGGGGATACTCTGTCGAGGATACTGGTGGGTATGGACATAGAGGATCTACTAGAGAGATTCTGTTGTCGGGGTGCTAATGTACATGCTAGTGCATTGCTTATTCGTGATTTGCGGGAACCTTCAATGAAGGTAGTTGATGCTGGTGTGTTACGGGTACTTGGTGCATAGGCACCTCACTGTTTATCGGGGGGGGGGAGATGCTGATGGTGCATCGTGTTATGACTGGGACCTATTTTTCCTGGGGGAATATTTTCCTTGCTTGTGTTCAGCGAGAGCTGAGCAAAGTGAGGCTACAGGGGGGATGGTGTGGTGGGGAGAGATGAGGCTACAGTTTTTTATGGCAGATAGTGACGAGCAGTGGGAGCAAATGCTAGTGATGTTCGATGATTATCCATACCGAGAGATGGATTTCCGGGGAGACATCGAGATGCCTCGAGCTGTTAGTCGGGATTGGGGGCTAGATGGTACGCATTTGCTTTTGTTTTTTTATCATATCATGTTTATATGTTTTGTTGTGATGATAGTTAGCATTGTTTTCATGATGCTAACGTACCCTTGTTTGGTTATTGCAGATGTGTGTCCGTGAACTCCGTGGGATCATCAGGGCCGCACGGGTCGTTTAGTGGTAGTAGTACCTCCACCTGTGGTGGCACCCCTAGCTCCAGCACAGAGAGTGGTGTGCCGCCGAGACAATGATATAGAGGATGTATGTGAGGCCTTCAAGGCGTTGTTGGGTGGTATTCCAGATGATGGTTGGAGAGAGCTGGATCAACATGTCTTGGACCATTGTTATGATGCTCCGTGTGAGTGGAAATCGATTTTGCGGAGGGTAGCTGTGTTGGCAGTGGAGAGGAGAGCTCGGGATCAATATGATACGGAAGAGGAGGAGCCAGATGAGATGGCCGACCATGATGATGATGATTACGTTGTTCTGTTCATTCCCCCAAATGCTGATGAGCATATGGGGATATTTTTGTGTACAGTTGGTGTATTTCTGTATATTCGGGTGCTGAGGGCACTCTTGACATTGTGACTATCGGATGATATATATATATATATATATGTTTATGCACATGGATGCATTTGGGTATAGTCATGTATGCATGCGGATGCACATGTTGTCATTGTTTTTATGTTTTGTTGCACGTGGATGCAATTTTGTGTTTTGTTTTCCCATGGAGGCCTATTGCTTTCCCATGGAGGCATGTTATATGCACGTGGATGCACTATCATTGTTTTTTGTATGCCTGTGGAGGCACATTTTATGCACGTGGATGCAATTCTATGATGTTTTTTTTTATTTTGTTTGTGTATATTATTTTTTAATGCCTATGGATAGTGATGCATGTTTGACTTTCTACATGGTTTGATTGATGTGCCAATCTAGAATGTTGTTTTCCATTTGGTCTACTACACTATTGAGATTCCTTGGGACATGTGTGAATGAAATGGATTCAAACTGTCGAACCATTTGTTTAGTGCACATGAATTTTCTAAAGAGACAAGGATCGCATACCTGGTAAGAGTTGTTAAGTTGGGAAACAAGGAGCTGGGAGTCAAGGAAGATGTTGAGGTGACTTATGCCCATCTGGAGAGTAGCGGTTAGGAGACCGGTCACAGCGTCGTACTCAGCCTGATTATTTGTGGCAGTTCCTATGCACACTCCGTCGAGGTGAATCAACTCATGTGAGGGGGAATAAAGTACCCAGGCTATGGAGGCGAGATTTGGAGACCAGTGACTTGCACCGTCAGCGAAGCCAGCATAGTAAGGTGGAACAGGAGCCATCTGTGGTCATGCAGGAAAAAATGAAAAAATGTAATGTTTTGAAAGTTGACAGTAAAAATGAATAAAAACTGTACAATATGGACTGTGATGTCTGAAATATTTTTATGGATAAAAGAATTTGAGGTACAACCCATTACGAGGGTTGCGTAGTGGGTTACCTTCTAAGTCGGTCAGAATATATGCCCCCTATCCAAGGCAGGTGTGTATGATGTATGGGCCTTGCCACATGGACACAAATTTTCCTTTGTTCGTTTTGTCATGGGCTTGATCGTAAGCAAGTAGAAGGTCACCTTCATTAAATGTTCGTGGGTGAACATGTTTATCGTAATTGACCTTGGAAAGGTTTTTCACGGCTTCGATGGTTTGGATGTCTCCGCGGCGATCTTCGTCTACTTGCTCTAAGAGAAGTAAGTGTTGTTCAATTGGTGAAGTATCTGGGAGGAGTTCAACAGCAATATGCAGTGTTGGGATCTGACATTCGATGGGGAGGACAGATTCCACGCCGTGAACTAAATGGAAAGGAGTAAAACCAGTGGCAGTTTTACTGGACGTGTGATACACCCATAGTGCGGGAAAAAGCATATGTGGCAATTGGACCTATGTCTATCGACAGTGCGCTGGAGAATGGTCTTCAATATTTTATTGATTGATTCAACTTGGTCGTTCCCTTAGGGGTAATAGGAGGAAGAGTGTTGATGGTGAAATTTGAGGAGGGTGGACAATTCTTGGCAAATAGAGTCTTCGAAGTGAGAACTGTGATCTGAGACGAGTTGTTTTAGTACTCCAAAACGAGAAATAACGTGGTTGAAGAGGAAGCAAGCTACAGTATCACCTTTGTAGTTGAACGTGGGCATGGCTTCTTCCCATTTGGTAAAGTAGTCGACCACCACAATGATGTACTTATTGCCACCGGCTGATGCAGGGTTACACTCCATGAAGTCGATCGCCCATTTGCAAAAGGGGTCGATTGTGACGACTGGTTGAAGAGGGGTGGGGGGGGGTTCTTGCTTTAGGGGAAAAGAGTTGGAAATTTTGGCAATGTTTGACTGCCATGATGCAATCTATGAATAATGAGGGCCAAAAATACCCTGTGTGGATCACCTTTTGGGTAGTGGCCATTCCCGAAAAATGGTCTCCGCAGGCACTACTATGACAATCATTAAGGACTTGTTCTGCTTCTTCTTGAGAAAGAAAACGTCATAGGATGGTGTCAACACCACGTCTATAGAGGACATCGCCTAAGAGAAGATAATGGGAAGCATGATGGCAGATGCGACGGTGTCCGTCATGGTCGACATCGGGTCGAAACTTTTGTGTGCGAAGGTAAACCAAAATATCGTCGTACCATGGGTTGTCCGACGAAATAATAAACAAATGGTCGTCAATTAAATCAATATTTATATTAGGTGATGACGATGAGGATGGTAGGTCGGTAATGAGTTGAGCGAGTGCTAAGGCTTTGGTGCTCTTTGGTGTTTTGAAGGTGAGGTCATATTCTTGTAGGATGATTACCCATTTAGCTACTCGGCCTTGCAGAAGGAGACGATTCAAGAGATAAACCATTGCGTTGGAATTTGCGACGAATGTAGTATGGCTGAGAAGGATGTAATGTCCCAACTTCTGTACTGAAAAGATGACAGTGAGGGCTAGTTTCTCTTCGTATGGGTACCGGAGTAGTGGACCAAATAATGTTTGGCTCACATAATAAATGACATGTTCCTGACGAGCACTGTCTTCTTGAAAGAGGACTCCTGAGATGGCAAAGTCGGATGCCTAAATGTAAAGAATGAAATCTTTGGAGAAATCCAGAGGGGAGATCAAAGGGGCATTGGTGATAGCTTTCTTCAGGTCATCGAAGGCTCCTTGTGCTTGATTGTCCCACACAAAAAGGATGTGGGTACGAAGCAACTGAAGGAAGCCATGGACCATTTTGTCATAATCAGGTACAAAGCGGCAAAGGAAATTTGATTTGACCTGAAGGCTTTGTAATTGCCGAAGCGTACGAGGTGATGGGAGGGCTAAGATGGCTTCGACCTTTAAAGGATCAACTACAATACCTTTCTGAGAAATAATGAAACCTAACAACCGGCCTGTTGGAATGCAAAATACACACTTGAGGGGGTTCAAGCGGATCTTGTATTTGTGGAAACACATGAAGACTTGCCGGAGGTCATTAAGATGACCGGATCATTTTTTCGATTGAGTCGTGAGGTCATCAAGGTAGACAAGGATAATGTGGACCAAGTCATGGAAACAATATGTCATGGCTCGCTGGAAAGTGGCTCCAGCGTTTTTAAGACCAAAGGGCATAACCTGGTAAGAAAAAGTGCCCCATGGGGTGGTGAAGGAAGTTTTGTACTTTTCTTCCTTGCAAATATGGATTTGGTTATATCCGGAAAAAACATCCATAAAAGATAGTATCTCATGCCCTGCACATGCATCGTTAAGTTGGTCGATAAATGGTGTTGGAAATTTATCTTAGGGTCAGGCGAGGTTTAGGTCGCGGAAGTCGGCACAGACACAGATGGTGCCTTGTTTTTCGTTAATTGGTACTGGGTTAGAAACCCAGGTGGTGTAAGATATGGGGTATATAAACCCTGCTGTTCGAAGTTTCTCAATTTCTGCTTTGACGATAGGAATCTTGGATGGATGGATTGGTATTTTCTTTTGGTGAAAATGTGGTACGTTGGGCCAAGTGTCAATATGGTGTTCTACAATAGAAGGATCAAGACCCAGCATCTCTGCGTAGGACCAGGCGAAGATATCACGGAACTCTTGGAAGAGTTCCTTATATGCTTGAATTTCCTCTCATTGCATGATGCACCTAAGGATATAAATTCAGGTTTTCCGGGCGTAGTAGAGATGTCGATTTTTATAATGGGTGAAACATTTTCCATATTGGCTTCCTCGAATGCGTCAGGGGCTAGGATTGAGTCTTTAAACCAGTCTACTTTGGTGGGAAGGAAATCCTTTGATTCAATGGAGAGTTGATTTTCCATGGAAGAGGTAGATGCTTCAAGAATGAAATATGACCGATGGTGCATATCATCCCAAGGGTAGTCCGGTGCAGTGAGTGCCTCAAGAATTTCCTCATCATTGCAGAAGCATTGTGTTCTCAAATCGGTTGACTCGGGTGTACCGGTAGATGAGATCATATAAATGGTATTGATATCTTCGGAGGAGGAAAGTTTTGGTGGATATATCTCCTCAATGAGAGGAGGGGATATCTCTAGGTCGGCGTTGTTTAATTCATATAGAGCTGCTCTATAATCTGGTAGATCAGGGTAGTGATGTGAATAATGGTCGTGGATGCCGCATATCGCACAGGGGTGATTGGCATGTAGCGATTTATAGCGAGGTTGTGGGGGAAATTCAAGTTTGAAAATGGGGATGTTGGTGTCGTCATCCAACATTTGCATATGTTCTTGAAGTGCTGGTAATTGTGGACATTGATGGGTGGCATGGCCTATGTTGTCGTACAAAGAGCACTTGGGGGGAACACGAATTGTTGGGGGATTCTTTGCAAGTTTTGGGGTTGATGGGTGGCGCGGGTTGTAGGTCCGGTGGTATAAGTTTGTGGGCCTCTGCCCCCAGTGTTTCTGAATGGAGGGGGAGCATTAGTAGATGTTGATGTAGTGGCTACTATTGAGGGTGGTTGGGTTTGGATGTTCGCTACGTTGGGGGGGGGAATTAGAAGTATTTATGGGTTGCACCGGTTGTAAAATGACATTTGGTGTCAGGGGAGGGGTGGGTGCCGGAAGGTACCACACGGGCAATCCTAATGTTAACCCCGGAAGATTTAGCATAGCCATAACTGGTGTGCTTATGACTCCTGAAGGGGGAAATAAGAATGGGATAGTGTGAATCGGTGTTGCACCGATATGACTAGGCACTGTAGGTGGTTGTGGCAGTAATGGGGGGTGTTGAGTAGGTGGTTGCATGTTATGTGACAGGGTGCACAAATCAGATATTTCGGTTATCAACAACGGGGGTGGGATAGATTGGAACGTCAAAGTCATTCGGGTATCCATGTAGATTTTAGGTCCAACTGATGAGAAAAATGATGTAGGTGCACTCTGAACGGGTTGTTCAATCATGGGAAGAACATTTTCAGGTGCAGTGGGGGAATTAGGATCGTAGTATGTTATTTGGTCAATCTTAATGATACATCCTTCATGGGGAAACATCATGAGGTGGAAGACAGATGAAGCAACAACTTTCATTTTATACATGTAACTTCGTCCAAGTAGGAGGTTGTAATCAAGTTGAGCGTTGATCACTTATATGTCGATGAGGACGGTTTTGCCACCTAATTGGACGGGTACGTTGGCCAAGAGACCTTGCGGTTGAGCTGAATGACCATCGTAGGCTCGTAATGCAGTAGTGGATGGTTGCAATGTGGGGAATCCGAGTTTCTACCAGACACAAGTCGACATTACGCATGTGGAGGCGCCTTCATCGATGAACGATAAGGTTTCAAATAGATACAAAGACCTGAAAAGATAATGTCGAAGGCAATCGTGGTTCGGCTTGGTCTAAGTCGAAAGCCATCATACATGTATCATTAGGGTCTACTGCACCAATGGCGGATAACAATAGTTTCCTTTGTGTAGGACAGGTTTTTAAAACTTCCAAGGTAGACATAGCAGCGGGGGACTGCGCTAAGTCTTCCATGACATTATAATTTGATGTTGCACGAGCGTTAGGATTATTATTGATCCTTTAGAGGGGAAAGCGACGGACTTTGAGGCCTTCGTCCAATGGCATAGTAGGTATGCGTAATGGCTGATCAGTTAGAAGAGTACTTCTAGATGGATCAGTAGGTGTGGTTTAAGAAACTGAGTTGTACTGGTTTCGGCAAGTTTGGAGTTTGATATCATTGGATGACATCATTAGTAGATGGTGGGTGCCTAAATCTGTATGCTGGTAATCAGTTGCAGCATAGGTGATTTGCTATTGTGGTGCAGCGGATCCTTGTGGAGGATCCATTGGGTGGGTGTTGACTACTCCTTGGCTAGGTAAATGATTCTGTAATATCATGCATTACGGTTGAAGAGGTGGAGTTGGTTGTGCAGTGTGCCCTTGGCGTTGGGCGTCATCGGCCCAAAGTTGACATCCTTTCTCCAAATGGGGGCAATTATGTGTGCAGTGGCCATATACTGAACAAAAGGAACATGGATGGTTTGTTCTTAAGAAAGGATTTTTTCCCTGTTTTGGTGGACGATCAGGGTTTTGGTTGGCTGGAGTAGTGTTATTATTGTTCAAAGGGTCGGGTGGTTGACTGCCTTGGTTTTGATGTTGATTGTTTCCGCAGTTACGTCCTTTTCCACAGTTCTGTTGACCTCCTTGGTTACGCTGGTTGTTCTGGTTTTGGGGTTCATTTTGTTATGCGTATACTTTCCCTTGGGCGGTAGGGGGGATTGGAGGACGTACAGGTGTTGGAGCAGGTTGCGGTGAATAGTACGCGTGAGGGTTTGGAGGTGGACCTGTTGCTTGTTGTGGTTGTTGCTAACCTTGAGCTATTGGAAGTGTTGGGGTAGAATAATAAACCGGTTGGGCTTGCGAGTGAACTGGGCTTTGATTGGCTTGCTAGTTATAATATGTAGGTGGTACATAAGCTGATGGTGCATACTCGTAACACTGTGGTGGACATGTGGGTCCATGAGTGTGGTGGGTATGTGTCATTGGGGCATACGAAGTTGTAGCTCCAGAATGAGACGTAGCCCTTGAAAGGTCTGGGGTGTTAGCGGTACTCATTATGGTGAAAGGTTTGTTTTGTGACATAACCTGGCCAATGATGCCATAGGCAGCGTGGGATGCCCCCGGTGCGTCACTTCGGGATGGATCGCCATGCGGGGTGTCAGGTAAGATGGTGTATAAATAACCGGACTGGGCGTAGATTAAGTCGAATTGCTAGGCTTTTAGAAAGGCTTCTTCCTCTGACTGGGGTCATTCAGAAGCTACATCTTTAGCAATAAGGGGAAGAAGTGATTTCAAGAACCAATCTAAGAAAATATGATCATCTAGCTTGATCTTTCACAAACTATGGTGTTTTCGCCACTCATGGATGTGGTCCATAATATGGATAGTTGTGTTCTGCCTACGAGCTAATAGGATTTCCACTCCCTTGTCATAGTAGATAGGTAGTTGAAAAAACTATAGGAAATTCGAGGCTAGGGATGTAAACGTGGGGTGTGTCCCATGTGGTTGCTCGATATACCATTTTGCGGCTGAGCCGGTAAAAGTCCTTTGTAATAGGCATAAGCGAATGGAGTCGTCTACTATGGAGTTTGAGGAACACCATAGATGAAATGACATGATATGGTTTTGGGGGTCTTCCTCGGCCTTCCCTTCAAACTTTGGAATGTCTGACATGAGTTTTGTGGGCATCTGGTTCCAAGTAGGGTCATGTCTAATAGGGTCATTTGTTAATCTTGCCAGGTCTGGTAGGTTAAGACTAGCCATGAATGGCAGACTGGAAGATAGGTGTGAAATGGTCACTGGGGCATAAGTGCTAGTGGTAGCATTATGGATTGGGCCACTACCCCCCAAGGGAATATTAGTTGTAAAAGGGATGTGTCCTCCAGCCAAAGTAGTGTGAGAGGGGCCTGCGCCCCCAAATTCAACATGAGTTACTAATGGGTTTAGAGTAGGTCCAGTGGCTGTTGGGATCTAAGTAGTGGTGGGGATGGTAGGTGTAGGACCCGTATTGGGCATGCCTAGGGTAGGTGTGGGTCCCATATTAGGCATACCTAAGGGATTTTTTGTAGTTGTGGATACTGTGGTGGCCATTGTGGTGGTAGGGGTAGTTAATGTTCCACCAACAACCCCTAGGTTGAAAGGGTTTGAAGAAAAATCAGCCATGGGGCTAGATGGTGCTGTGTAAGTAGGATATTCCGATTCTATGTTAGAATCAGATGCAGCATATGGGGCATCTAAATTTAATGACGAATCTCTATGTTGATGACGTGTGGAGTCAAGTGACAAGGCTCTACGTCTTTGATGAGTAGACTCAAGTGAACCGTACTAAGGGGGTTCACACCGAAAATGTCGAGATCGTCTCAGGTACTCAATGGTGATAGTCGGCTAGTAGGACTAATGGGTGGTGGTGAGATAAAAAACTCAAAACCCTAATGCAACTGTGTGTGCAGGAGGGGAGTGCGAAAAACAATGGCTCTCAGGCCAACAACCAACCTCAAAACACTTACTATAACAACTGTGCTATAGTAAGTAGAGTAATAAAAAAATGTGGTCAAAATACCAACAAGCAAACGACTCCTAGTAAATAGAAATGGTGTACTCACTAGACCAAGGGGAGGTAGTAGAGCATGAAAACACGTAACTAAAATGGTATTATGATTCAACAAGACGTCTCCTCTGCAAGGTGATGAAATCCAAGTCAGACAATATGTATTGTAGAGCCAAAGGCTAAGGATATCCTCCTACTGGGAGGGACACCAGCTAGACAATCTTATAAGAAAGGTCACTAAGATACCCCGTTCATGACATGTCCAGAAAGGTGAATCCGCAGCTCCTATTCTATCACCGTTGTACTCCCATACAGGTAGTACACTGAGAAAAATGAGTAGGTGTCCTTTGGTGACTGAATGGATTGCGGTATTCCACTCAGGCCTCCAGAACCAGTCTTGCTACTTTGACCCTCCAAAGGGAGAGGCCTTTCCGGCAAATCGGTGTATAACCGTGTCAATAAATACTAGGGGATTTTTGGCACCCTATTTGTCAACCACTATGTCTCAAATGAAAGTGAGTGAGGGGTGTTATTTGGATACCTATGCCCTCAATCTTACCTAGCTACAATATTCTTTTGATGTTCCCCAAGTGGGGTTAGAATGTTGGTTGAGTTAGATAATTTTTTAAGGCTCACTTTGATTAAATGGTGACTGATTGTGTGAGAGTGTGGTTGAGTACAAAATGAAATTGCCTCACTTGGGTGACTATTCACAAATTAAAATAATGATTTCAACTTGCTAAAAATGAAAAACGATTTAAAAATGGGAATGCTTTTGATAACCTTTTCAAAAAATATGGATTTTTTAAAATGTTTGAGGTAAAGAAAATATCATAAAAATGAGTAAATCTCTAATGCCTCGCTTGGGCGAAATATGTAGCAATTTAAAATTCTGATTTTAATTTGCAAAACATGAGATTTCTAATTTAAAAAATGCTTAACAATTTTTCTTTCACTTAACTGTAAATTTTCAAAAAGATGTAGTAAAGCAAATAACAGAAAATAAATAAGAATTTTTAATGCTGCAAAATAAAACAGTGGGATGTCCCAAAAATGCAGGGGAGATGACTGGGAAAAATGAGCAAGAAATGGGAAAAAAACTCAGAAAAATGAATCGGATTGTACAAAGCGATATCGCGGCTATCTGTGACGAAAGTCATGATCTGGATCGCGGCTTTCAGGCTAAAAACCACGATGTGAATCGCTGGGATTTGGGAAAAACCCGCGATGCGGATCGCTGTTATCGGGATAAAACCCGCGATGCGGATCATGGAAAATAGGCTGAAACCCGCGATGTAAATCACAGAAAACGGGCTGAAAGCTGTGATGTGAATCGCGGTTGTGGGTACTGAAAGCCGCGATGTGGCGAACGGAAAAAGACGTCGAAAAATGAACCCAAAAATTGAAATTTTGGGTTGTTTGGGCTGCAAAAAAGGCCAAAGGCTAGGGAAGCAAGCAAGGGGATTAGCAGTAGGCCATATCTACAACATTAAAGGTAAAAAACAACTAAAATATAGATCTAAGTCAAAGATTCAAAGATTCAAAAATGAAGCGAAGTCACCAAAAACTGTTGCTTGGGTTTTCACCCAAGCATGTGCAAATGTGCACCTACTAACTTGTAGTAGAAGTCTCAATTAAAGCATGTAAAACGTGAAGTAAAAACAAATTCTAATCTAAAATAAGCAAGACAATAACTGAATGTAAAAGGTAGATCTAGCATGTGCATGTAAAAACTTGAAAGTAAATGGTAAAGAACTGAGATCTCAATGCAAAACAAATTCTTTATTCATGGAAAAAATAGTTTTACAGAAATCATATTACCTCGATGGCGAGGATAGTTGAGGTTGAGCAACTGCAAGGTTGAGATGCTCCAATGTTCCAATGGTCTCTTCTTCTCTGATGCTTCAATGGTTGGGCAAAGCTCAAAAGATGGGCAAATCTCAAGATGGATTTTAGCAGCATGAAGATAGGATGAATATGGAATAAATAGTGAGGGGCCCTTGTCACCTTTTTATAGTTTTTTGGTGATAGAGAATACAACCATGGTTTAAGGAAACCAATGGTATTGCTAAAAGTGGTTTAGGTTTATTTTTCCTCTTTTTTCCTCTTTTTCCTTTTTTGAATATATTTTATATTTTTATTCCCTTTCAATTGATTTTGGGGAATTTTGGACCCTTTTTTAGGGTTTTTTGTATTTTTTCAGGAAAAATAAATAATTTGAGGAGAAAAAGATGGATTTTGATCTTTTTGGTGACCTTTTGAAGGTTTTAGAGGCTTAAATGGTAGGAAAAGTGGACAAATGGTTCATGTGAATATGTAAATGAGCTAGTGAGCAATTTTGGGGGTTTAACAATCAGTCCATCCAAAACGCATGGGCATGGTAGCAAAGCCCAAAATCCAAGAGTACTTGAAGTACTAGTGGATCCCCATACATGAATTAGCCCTGGTGTATGCTTGAAAGGAAAGTGATGGGGTATCCCCAACAATTCCAGTCTCACACGACCCCATGCTTAGCTCCGGTGTAAGTGGAGCATTCCCAGGATATTTTGATAAGAGTGGGTCTACCTAAAAAATTGTCTCACTACGATTTTTGAGCAATGAAATGATTTCAGAAAGTTTAAAGTGATCTATCCCGAAATCCTAGACTAAGCTAGTTGGTGTAGTGTCAAACCTAAAAAGAAAGATTACTAATTGATTTTATTAGATGTTCTTTATAGAGGTTGTTTCTTACTCAAGAGGTAGTGATGTGTGTGGTATGGTTATGGCGAAAGTAAAGTGTGTACAATGATGCATAAAAATTCACAAAATTCTTTTTTTGTTTAATAGCTCTCAAAACAAAAACTAGGAATTCCTAAGAATACAAATTTTCTTTTTCAATTTTTTAATTTTCAAAGTTAATAGTAATACAAACTATCCTACCTTGAAAAAATGACAAATCTTGTAAACAAGTTCTTGATTTTTCAATTTTGACCTTTTTCTCTAACTATGAATGAAAATAAACATGAAAATGAATGATCAAGGTTTATCAAAAGTGTGAGTAAAGACAAAGGTACCAAAGCTTATAATAAATAGATCAGAAGATTGACAAATACTTTAACCTACATAGTTGTCTCACTGAAATAACTCGAAATTTGGAACAAGATGCAAACAGAAAAAGGAAAAGTTGATATGTAAAGTAGAAAAGCAGAGAACTAGACTACTCCTGAACATTAGAAAACCAAAGAAAAGCATCCACCAAACAGAAATTAGGCAAACAAACCAAGGAAACTGTACAATCACAATGACTCGAGAAAACTATCGAAAAGACTCTAAACAGACTCAGATTGACATGAACAAATGTTTAGGAGGTATCCAAACAATCAAGGACCTTCAAAAACCACAAAAAGACCCTACTGAGATCAAACCCTAATTAAAAAAAGCAAAATCCCAAGAAATATGCGTGGCTCCTATATGAGACAACCTGCGGCTGACCTGTGGGTTTATAAGTAGGAAACTCGCAGATAGGGCACGAAGTGCATGACTACAACTACTGGAAAGTTGTGAACATGCTTCAAAAGAACCTAAAAAGAAAGAAAAGAAACCACACAAGTAACTGAATCGACAGAAGAACTCAAAAAAGGGCCTCTGAGAGGCTGTAGATAGACCTAGAAAAGATACAGGGGTGTCTCAACAACAACAGAAAAACAAAGCAAGGCTCAAAGACAAATCCAACACCCAAAAATCAAACCTTACAGCAAAAGGTTCACACTTAAAGGGATGTCCGTGACTGTATATACTAACAACCTGTGCATGCAACTAAAAAGTCACGGGTTATACAGCTAGCAACTCATGCACAAGTAAAAAAGTGCGTGCCTGGATGTACAAGAAACACGCAAATGGGGACTGATGCAAGAAAGAAAAACTTTGCAAACTCAAAACTCGACTGGATCAAAACAAAAGAAATCAACAAAGAAAGCTTTGAAAAACTCACAGGGAACCAGAAAGCTGTAAAAACTGAAGAAAATCTAAAAAAGATCCCCAGAGCAGAAACGAACAGGTGCTCCCTAGCAGAGTTGCCAGTTCTGTTGTTAGGGATTTTACCTTATAGCAGGGGATATATGCTACCAACGTACATGAGGCTAAACAGACATATACATAGGGTTTTACATTCATTACTATAAACAAATGAGATTAGGGTTTAGGAAAGAATACCTTATTTATGGTGGCTGGTCCTAGCTTTTCTCCCAATCTCCTCAGCAATATACCTGTAATACACACAAACCTTCCTCAAAGTCATTTGAATATAAACATATAATGATATTGAAAAACAATATAACATTAATTATAATCAAAATTCAATATAATTAACACTCTATTGGGACGAGAAGAGTATCTCAATCTTTATTGTCAAAGAAATGAAACAAAATACAACTGATATACATGATCTTGCTTCAAGCACTTCTACAACCAAGTTCTGGGTTCCTTCTCTTTTCTTGACTTGGAATTCCTTCAGCATAACAATAGATTTATCCTCATTGGACTCTTCCTCATGGATTCCCCTTGTACTTATGGCCAAGGAAGGAAGTTAGATTCGCGAAGCAATTGAATTGCGAAGTTGGGGGAGTTAAAATACCAAAATCAACTAATCCCAATTCGTAATATTAATATATGTTTCAATTTCATCTTAAGATACCCATGAGTATGACACTAGGAAACATGTGAATGGTTCACAGCTAGTTCTCTTAGCAACTTGCGAATGCAACATTTAAGTGATGTTCACAGGTTGTCAATATTAGGACCCACGCATGACTCGCTAGATGTCAATTATTAGAGTCGCGGATTTCCAATGAAATATGTATAAAAAATAAGGTTTTCAGCAAAAGATGTGGGATCTCAGTAGTAAGTCATCTAAGGCTAATCTATCTCTTCCATCCATAGTGTCCTTCTGTGTGACCAATAGGGCAATGTGATCACGAACAGAGAAGTACTGATTTGACCTATAACAACCCCATTCCACTAAGCTTTGGACTAGAACCTCCAAATATTTTCCTTTATCACCCCTTCCACTCGAACAAGGAGAATTTAGAATCCATGAACACTCATGATATACCATGGTATGACCTCCATAATATGTCTTCCTTCCTACCCCACAATATGGGCACCAACACAAAGATGGCTCAATAATATACCCTCAAATTTAAAGACTTTATTCCACCTAACCATGTCGATTAGTTCAAAAACACCATACCAACCCCTAACACTTTTGATAAAAAAATATGGATAATATATCATCCACCATTAAGGTAGATATTTCTGGCACCCTCGGCATAGTAGAAAACATCTCTGTTGGAGTCTTTTGTTCCCCACATCAAATAACTACTTACAAAGAACTATTCCAAGAGTTCAAAGATATTTTCTCCTAGCAATATGCTAAAATGCAAGGTCTTGATCTTGCCATCATCGAACATCACATCGACACATGTTTTGATGCATCACCATCACAACATAAACAATGGCATTTCCATCCATCCAAAGCAGCTACCATCAAGGCAAAAATTGAAAAAATCCATTAAGCTAGATTAATTTATCCCATTGCCTACATGTCCTAGATATCAAGACATGTCCTTGTCAACAAAAAACAGGGTACCATACAAGTGTGCACATATTTTAGGGATCTCAATCAGGCCTTTCCAAAGGATAACTTCCCTACACCCTTTATTGATCAAGTAGTTGACACATGTGCTTCCCATGAAATCCTATCCTTTATGGATGGATTTTCTATCTACACTCAAATAGGGATCCACCAACAAAATCAGTACAAAACATAATTTCACAACCCCTCGGGGAACCTTTTCCTATCATATAATGCCATTCAAATGGAAAAAATTTGGTGCTATTTTTAGTGGGCCATGTCCTATGTCTTTAATGATTTAGCTCATATCAACATGCCATACCTGGATTACCTTACAACCAAATCAAAGAAACATGAAGACCACTGCACTGAACTATGAACCATCGTCTTAAGATGCCAGAAATATAACATATGATTAAACCCTCTCAAATGCATAATATGTGTCACCACAAGACGAATGTTAGGGTTCATTATCTCTCAAACCGATATCATTGTTGATCCCGTTAAATTCCAATACATCCTTCAACTCACTCCACCAAGAACATAGACACAATTTCAAAGTGTTCAAGGGAAAGCCAATTTTCTTCAATGTTTTGTCGCAGAGTATTCTACAAAAGCATGAGGATTCTTATGCTTTCATAGAAAATACATCGCATTCTAGTGGGATGAACAAGTAAATATGTATTTCAAGGCATTAAAAAATTCCTTCATGACATTTTCTACCCTCATTTCCGTCCTAGACTTTGAAAAGGATTTATCCTTTATGTTTCAGCATCACCTTACTCATTCCATGGTGTCCTAGTTCAAAATGGTGAAGGACAAAATGAGCACATAATTTACTACATTAGTAAAACACTAGTAGGACTGCCCCTCAACTATAACCACAATTAAAATTTAACATTGGATGTGATCCTATTAGTACGAAAATAGAGACACTATATCTTGCTGCACAAAACAACGGTGATTGCAAGCTCAATCCTAATACAATACATACTTAGTTGATAGATGATAAAAAAGTTCGCTTGGTGGATTGTTATTCTTCAAGAATTCGATCTAGATTTTGTCACACCTAAAATCAAGAAATATTTGTCTTTAGCTTAGATCATCACTAAACTCTTAGCCGTTACAGTTGGACCCCCTATTAATGATTAATTTCCAAACAAGCACATCTTCATCTTATCCAATGAATATCCATGGTACAAATATTTCCTCACATACCTTTGAACACATAAATTCACCTCCTATCTATCATGTGATGATCATCACAACATTCTTCACCAAGCCCCATATTATCTCCTCCTCAGAGACATTCTCTATTGATGTGATACTCACAACATCTTATGGCAATGTCTATCACATGCAGAAGTCGAGAAAGTCCTTAATGATTTCCACAGTGGAGCATGTGGAGTCCACTTATCAGGATTGGCCACTACCCAGAAAATCCTTTACATTGGTTACTTTTTTCCTTTTCTCTTTAAAGACTAGATTCACACCATCAAAAGGTGTGAAAATTTCCAAACCTTTTCCTGCAAAACAAGGGCTCCACCGACCTCTCTGCATCTAGTCATCACAATTGGTCCATTTTGTAAGTGGGGAATCGACTTCATGGAATATCTACTTACCTCATCCCAAGCCCACAAGTATACAGTTTTCACCATCAATTAATTCACCAAATGGGCATAAGCAATGCCTACTTTCAACTACCTTGGTACTATTGCAGGCATATTCTTCTTCAACCACGTCATTACACAATTTGGCGTACCAATGAAATTAGTCTTAGATAACGGAACTCATTTTCAGAATGATACTTTGAAAAATTATCATCCTACAAGGATTGAAACATGATTTTTCTACTTCTTAGTATCCACAAGGTAATGGGAAGGTTGAAGTAGTCAACAAAATAATCAAAACTATGCTTCAAAGGGTAGTTAACAAGAATACAACTAATTGGCACCGCATGTTATTCCATGCACTATGGGCATACAAAAAATTGATTAAAATTGCCAGAAGATTTACTCCCTATCACCTTGTTCATGGGGTAGATATAGTATTACCTATTGAATGCCAAATTCCTACACTTCAATCGGCCGTAGAACTATTACCGGACACTACAACATTATAACATATACGTTTCACTTTGGAATATCTTGTTTCTAAGCGTCATGACTTATTACGGCAAAATCAATCCATGAATTTATGTGCCAAGTCTCATTATGTCCATCATGTTCACCCTCGCAACTTTAATGAAGACGATCTTGTCCTCATTTTTAATAGCAGGAAAGACAAAAGGCCAGGGCCTAGAAAGTTCGTCTCCATGTGGAAAGGACCCTACATATTCAAACAATGTTTACCTATATGAGCATATATTTTGAGCAATCCTAAATGGATTCTTCCCTAAATCAACATGTTTTTGAGGTACACTTCGTTTCTTGTCAATTATTTCTGCATTTTCAAAATTATTGACATGCTCATTATTATGCTTGTGTATTTGCATCATGTGTACAGGATTTACCACCATGAATCATTTTTGCGACCATCCAAAAATAGTGTACAAGCCCCACTCACAGGTATATCATCTTGACCTTACATATAGGAAGCGTAATCCTTTTGTTTACATTGCACTTATCCATAAATCCGCACTTCCCAGTAATGACTCATCATCACTGTCATTGTCAAGAGATAGCATGATCCCCCATGGGTGTGTTCACCATTTACAACTCCCTTCATACATTTGGAACCCATGATGTTGAACCACCAAGTCTATGGAATCTAATAAATACCCAGGTTTTCCAAGTTGAAACCACATGTCATCACCTTGCACTCTCCCAATCATACCCCTCATATTCCTCAGCACATATTTCGAGCATGATTCCCAATAACCTCTCATCCTTTGCATGAGTAATACTATTTTTTTTTCCTCCATAACATCACCCCCCAAGAAGACTATAAAAGGGGCCCACCCTCTATGTACACCAATATCTTTTAGTCATTCATGCAAGTACGTTCTGCATGGCATTTATTCACTGGGAATATTTCTTCTCATATGTACAAAGTAACCACATCATTCTTTTTGTATAAACGGTTCCTCGGCTCACCCAAAAACATGGGAACACCATCAACATAATTATTTTTTGTATATATCGGTTCCCCAATTCACTCAAAATCATGGGAACCCTATCACATTATTCCTTTTCACAACATCCCTTAGTCACCCTTGAACAATGTACTTTATTCCAAATCACCCCATCACCTTCATCTTTGTCATTCAGATATTTATGTCACCTATATTACCTCCATGATAAAACATTCATCTACATTATGTTCCCCTATGTTACTACATCATCACTTGAATTATGATGTAGTCCATCACTCACCCATTTTACATCAATCAAAAGAAGTCATGATCCTCCCACTTATCAACCAACCTTGTCTTTATTCTGTCGGTATCTAGTTGGTTACAAAATTATATTGGTTCTTGTGATAATACCTTCATCATATCACTTGTTTCATCTCTCATCTACATTAGATCATCTAATTCTAATAGTTTAAGTATTTATGATAGTACCTTGGGGTCTCTTCTAATCAAAATAAGGGATCACCTCGAACCGAGTAGATAGAGTTATCAGTGCTCCCTAACTCAATTTTCTCCCCTATGCTTGATGAACAAGTCTATCACATCAGGGAAGTTGTACATTTCAATGGTGGGTTCACATTTATGATTAAAGGAAGCTACTCATCTAAGACAAGGAAGTTCCCATCCGCCAACTTCATCATTATTCAAGTACCCCACCCCAGTTAGTTATTCGCAATCATCACTAGTTCTTCTTCTTCAACATCAACAACGCCATCAATAATATTAGATCAATTTACCTACATAGGGATCAAAGCTTCCTTCATCCATGTGTCATTATTTTTTAGAGTTGATCCATCAGTCTCCTCTTATTGTAATCTAGTTTGACAAATTTTCACAAGCATAGGGATGCTTGTCTCATTTGTATAAACCACCATTCATTCTTTATTATCATTTCAGTTACTGGATCCAACATTCGTCACCAACAACCTCCCCCATGGGCAGGTCCGTTACCCACAACAGTTGATAAATTATAATATAGAACGTGAGAGAAAGAAATGATAACGCATTTTGGCCATACAGTACCTTCCAAACCTCATACATCAGGGGGTGTCTATTAACACCTAAATCTTAGACACATGCGACATTTTAGCTAATATTTCAAGAGGAAATCATCAACATACAACATGAATTCATCAAAGACATCCTCATCAAATCCAAAATGTAAATTGATTGTTAGACTGATAAAGTCATTCATTATGGACAATCACGCGACCTTTGCTTAAGTAAACTACGCTGATAGTGTGACTTTCTACAAAACAGCCCGTGCTGATCCGCGCGACTTATTCTTAGAAAGTAGTGTTTTTGTACCAATGAAAGGACCACCTACCTTCCATGGCACATCCAAGGCTCATAACAATACTCTTGGCTCCACAATTTGAATTGGACTTATCACATGCTTGCAAGCATTCAATATCCCCCTTCATGTACTTGGAAAACAACTTCATGAGCAAGAGTATTGACATTGGGATCTAGAAGTTCCTTGGCCTCCATTGTCATATAAACGAATCCATGGGAATGAATTCTATAGAGAGAACTTAAGAGAAAATTTATGTTGCAATAATTATTGTGAGAGATCATCTTTCAACCCATTCCTTACTACTAGTTGGAATACAAAACTCCCTTGCTTTCTTCCTCTAAGAAGCAATATTTTTCTCCAATATTCTAATTTTGTTATGAAGCATTTGTGTGGATAAAAAGGGACCATGCCAAAGGGATTTTGTTGTCTTCCACTGGATCCTTCACCTCCTAGGTGACACCATTGTAACAAGCTTTACCATTGGGAAATCATCATTTGGTTTATCATACTATTTATCTTCTATTTTGCTTAGCACTTGTCCATTTTGTTTTTATTTATTTGTTTGAGTCTTTATTTTCCATTTGATGTATGGAACTCTAACGTTCATCTAATACGTTTTCCCTGTTGCAACCCAGAAGGATCCAAAGAGGAAGAGCACTCACACTTGTGACAATTTTCCCTCAAAACTCCCTATCCTCGAGGGGTTATAAGATAAATTCTATAGTGGGAGGATTCCATAATAAGATCTATTATTGTTTTAATGTGTTAGGGCATAGATTTGAATGGAAGGTCTGATTTACATGATTCAAAATTTATTTGAAAGAGGAAATACATGACAATATGGTGGAAATATTACATTATTAGTTTTTGATAATATTTTTAATACATTCGAGTTGGAATTTGAGATTTTTTCTTTAAACCTTAGTCAGGAAAATGGAAATATAATTTTTGAGTGGAAGTGAAGATGAGGATGAAATAAAGCCCATGGAAGGGTTGAGGATAATAAATGGAAATATTTGAGTCCTTTTAGAGTAGGTTGTTTTCTTAAGGTTAAAGATTCAATGTGGTGGAATAGTATAGATATAAATGCTAGATAAAATACCACATGAGAAGATCAATTTGAATAACTCGTCTGAAAAAATGGATCAAGGACTCAAGAAATAGAAGAGATGAATAAAAATAGAGATGAATTGAAGAAAACAAAGGAAGAACTCAATGAATCATCCCTCAATACAATCCCTCAATGAATCACTTATTAAGGAGGTTTAGGAATAGAAGAAAGAAAAGAATGAGAAAGAAAAATAAAAAGAAGTCAAGGGAAGAATTGAAAAAGAAACCATAATAAACAGTTACTTGATGAGGTCAATGGATTGAAAGAAGAAAAGAAGCATGATCAAAATCAAGAAAAATTAAGGGTCTTAGATGAAGACACTAACAAAACACTCGAAAAGGAAATTCACAAGAAGGTTGAAGAAGCTCTAAATACATATGGCATAAAAGAAGAAATGCAATCCAGAATTGAAGAAGGACATCAGAAATTGATGAATGACATCACATTGCAGCTTCAAAAGGAGAAGGAAGACAAGATTCTACAAGGATGTGAGAAAATACATGAAGAAGTTGAGCTCCATCTTGAAGATGTACATGTCAAATATGAGGGTATTATCTCAAAGGAAAAAGTGATCAAAGACCAAGCACAAAGGATAAAAGATGCAATTATCTCTAAAAAGAATACCAATCACATGGGTGTATAGAAGGAAGAGAAACCATCATGTATGAAACCATATTGATATCCTCATTACAAAGAAATCTTCCAGGAAAGGAAAGAAGATATGTAGCAACACTGTCAAGGAAGAAGATAGAATACTCAACAATATTCATGGAATAGGGTACCAAAAAACTATTATTCAACAAGATATTATTAAAGACTGGAAACTACAACAAATTGGAGAACTCACAATCATAACAGATGGAATCAAAATTATGGAAAAACCAACTATAAAGGGTTGAGTCCAAAAATAGTTGAATTTGGATGGATGTATCATCATTAGTGGGAACATGAAAGCAATAATATAAGGAAATCCTATTACTTGGTTTCATCACATGTAAAGCCACTAATTGCAAATATTTGAGGATACATATTTTTGAAGGAGGGTCCTATGGTATGATCCAAGGGGGGTTCATCTATGGGTTTAAATGTATATGATATGACCCCAACGGGAAGCATATATGGGGATAAATGTATATGTCTTGATGTAAATGTATATGTAATAGTGGTCGAACCTAATAAAGGGACCTAATCAAAGGACCACATGTACAATGAGTGAATTGGTATATATAAAGGTAATGAATTCATTGTTGAGAACATGTGAACATATTAGGTGAATGTATTGGGGTAAAAGGAGAGGGATATCCTATTCTTTAAGGAGTTATTTTGTAACTTATAAATTTATTATATATATTGGAGTTGTGATCCACATTTACATTGTTGTACATGGTGTGTACTCTTGTCTCTTATGCTATTTTAAGGATATTGGTTAATAACATAATATTACTAGCCTAATGCTCAAAGTACTGAAATATTCTAAGAATGCAATCAAAGGAGATTAAAAAAACACCATAGCATCCACACAATAAAAAAATATATACCATTGGAAACCTAATATGGGAAAACCCTGAACCAAAAGGTGAGGAATATGACTTGCTCTTTCTTCTCGTGCTTGAAATAAAAATATAAAGAAAGATGAATTCACTGTGGAATTTCCATAGACAATTTGTCTATATGGTTGCTACAAGGTCTTCTGCTTTCTCTATTATGATCACAATATCCAGTCATTTCTCTACTCAACTTTAGAACAATAAATCATTACAACAACAATGAAACCCCTTCCTTTCCTAATGTCTTGGTATTTAGCATACCTTGATATCCATCTAGGTTTGTAGTTTTTGCATGCCTCAACTCTTGATTAGGGTTAGGACTTTGGAGTCTCTAGAATATTCTTGAAATTCCACACTTGACTAGCTCCACATTGTGAGTAATGAGAGCTAATGTCATATCCACATGGTACCATGGTGGTCAAAATCATGAGTTAACTTGTGGGAGGTATTTAGGTAATATTCATGCTTTTGGAAAGCTCTCAACATATAGAATAATGCTGGATAGATAAAGACCTTGTCCAAAAAAAATTGACACCAAAAACAACCATTTAATGCCCCAAATGGGATCTAAAAGTTTCAAGATCGTAAATCACCAAATCATGACCAACCCCTAAAATGAGCCCTATAAGTCAATAGCTATAGGATTTTACACTTAGAAAGTACCAAAATAGTTGAAAGTTTTTATAGTGATCCATTTGGGATCACTATGAGAGACAAAGAAGACCTTCATGTTTTCTTTTTGTTAATTTTATCATAGAAGGACACAAAATTACCCTCTTTCCATAGAAAATCATATGTTGAATGTTAGAACATACACCGGAAACAAAGTGACGGAAAATGCTCACTATCTAACTGAATGTATTCAAACCAAAGATACAAATATATAGTACAATCGGTGATGCCACCTCATGGAGATATTTGCTCTAGATCCCAACACCTTGCATGGTGATTAGGCTAGGAAATCTTATCCAAATCTCTTAGTCATCATTTAAGATAAATCACTATTATCCTAAATGATAAATACAAGTTAAGGTGACAGTTAAACTTTGTGATTGGTAATGTAAGCCAAACATTAACATCCCCCCCCTTAATTACATGTTTATATATCTATATCAGCTAAGCAATAAACACTAATGATGAAGATGATATGCGGGATATTTCAAAATACTTCATCTATGCTTCAATGAAAAATATGCCTGAAAAAACACCAAAATAGATGTTGAATGGTTCATATGAAATGAATTAGAAGAGCGATAGAATTAAAGAGTGAACTTCCATGTCTGAACATTCTCTATTTACTTTACAATTTGATCATTTTCCAATTGATTTATCTAGAAGAGGTTGATGTATTCTGTTAATTGGTGAACATGTAGTATTACCTATTCATGCATCCTATATTTAAGTCTTCCATCTACATACTATTATTTCCCATTTGGAAATTTGTTTGTTGGAGTCTGCCGTCTACAAACTATTGTTTCCCGTTTGGAAATTTGTTTGTTGGAGTCCTCCATCTATAGAATTTTGTTGTCGAAACTTGAAGTCTAGAATCCATCATAAATATTCCCCCCTTTGTCAATTGCAAGGTGGTATGTCCTTGTATATGTTGTTTTTGGTTGACCACTAACCATTTTCAATACATTCTATACCCCACCCTTAAGCTAAAAGAGAGTAACATTTTGATTTCAACTCAAAGTGGGCATGTGGAGACAACCACATGTTATCTCATCTTGTAAGGGACATGCTAGAAAGATATGCCATAAGGGGACCACTTTGGAGTTAAATTCCCTTATGTTAGGTACAAAAAAGTCAATGTGCTACAATATGGGTCTTCATTCGAGATTGATTCTTTGGTACGACCAATATAATTTCTTGGTTGTTGATGACCATTGCCAAGGATTGATCCACCCATAGTGAATCTTTAATCTTGCAGGTTTCATTTGTTTGGAAAATTTTTCTAATAAATAATTATGCTTGCCACAATCCTAACAAGGATAGAGATAAAAAAACTAATCTTCCATATGACCAACTATTTCACAATGTTGGAACTTAACATTCTGAGCTTCAACATTTGAAGTTGAATATTCTTGAAGAAATCCTACACTCACAAACAAAATTGGTTTGGAGTAATTTGGAATATGAAAATTGTTGCAATTTTCATATCCTAACCCATGTCGACTCCTATTGGTTTGTAATTCTTCCCAAGATACGATGATCGTCTTGGAAAGATCATGTTGTATTCAATGACTTCCTTCATTACTATGTTCTTCAAATCCACATTCTTTGTTGTTTCTATCACTATGTGCTTCAACATCTTCTTCAAACAAAGGATTATTTTAAGCAATAACTAGTTCCGTGTTCTTAGTTTCCTCATGATTGTTCATTGTTCTTAACTCAGTATTCAAGAGTTCTGATTCGATATGTAGTATGTCTAAATTTTTTTACATCACTCACAAACAGGTAAGAACATCATGCACAGTTTCTATGTGGATTGTGATTGAAGTTCTATCAACTGGTATAAATCAATGTTGCTAATAAGGAATAAAATATTTTGATTATATCCATTACTTTTGCTACACTTGCTTTCTTTGTCACTCTCACTTTCACTTCACTCTCATTTGATTTTATTTCAGCAAGTTGAGGGTGTCATATACCACAGAAAATGAACCAAAACTTGTGATTATTACAATGATTGATTGACATGCACAATAATTGGAATTTGGACTAAAAAACATGTCAGGTTCAACCGAGAATGCACCCTTTTACAAATTCAACTTGTTAGGATATTTAGACACTTAGGAGTTAGTTAAGATCAACTTGTGTAATATATCTGTTAGGTAAAGTGTGTTTCCTTAGTATGCATTTGTAAATATTTAATCTGACGGTCACGATATGTTCTAGACGAAGAGTGATCCGACGGTTCATCTTCTCTTAGATCATACCTACCCTTGATCCATGGCTTAACACCCGATTGGTCCATGATCTCTATTTAAAGAGCATGGAGGGTCATTGGCTAGTTGATCGATTATGAGAATCTCATTTGTAACTTTCTTTCTTTTGCATAATAAACTGCTCCGTAGAAGCTATTTGGCCAAGGCCGTGGATTGTTTCCCTCTAGGGGGTTTTAACCACATCAAACATCGGTGTATAGATCTGTGATCTATTTGTGTAAAGTGGTTTCTCTAGGTGTTCGGTCTTTTGGGATTACCATGAGTACCCGAACATGGTATCAGAGCGTTTATGAAGAGTCGCTTCCGATTATGATCTAGGTCTTGAACTGGTTTTGCCGAAACTTGAAAGGGTTTCTGGTTCTGGAATTTTTGTGCATTTCTGGGTTGAAGCAACGCGTATTTCATCATATCTGAAGGTATAATGTTATAGTGATGTTTTTTTATTTAAAAAAAAAAATATCATATTTTATCAGTTTTTATTATTAGATTTCTTTTAGTTTCGGATTGTTGTTTTCCCTGTCTACATATCATCTTTGCCATGCACCTTGTGCGATCTCTAAGAATTAGAAACAGAAAGGGAAAGTATTTTTCTTGGCTGCATATGCTCTTTGTCATGCACCTTGTGCGATTGTGGCAAATCAGAAATAGAGACAAAACGTAGAATTTCCGGGATAGCTAACAAGATCTAACCCCAAAAGTGTGGAAATTTTTTTTGTTGTTTCGGTTTGTGGTGTGATTTGCAGAAGAAAAAAAAAGGCAAGCACGGAAACGGAGAGAGAAGAGTAAAAAAAAAAATCCCTCTTCCTCCTTCTCTGCTTTTACGTACCTTTTAATATTAGCTCACTTGGTTCAAAGTTGCTTTATTCTTTAATAGGTCTTGAGTTCAAGTCTTATTAAGTTACTTTTAAACAAAGGTGCATGCAATTTCTAATTTAAGTTACTTTGTTGTAAAAGTGCATCTCAATTAAATTAAAAATAAAAAGTGAGTAACTTAAGTTTCTTTTTTTTGTAAAGTAACATCATTGTAAAAGTGAAAATCACTTATTTTACAAAAGTGATTCACTTAAAGCAACTTTCTTGTAAAGTGATTTTCAAAGGTTCATCTTGGAAAGATGGGGGTTCCTTTTTTTTGGTCATTCTCCACATCACTATTGGGGACATCTTCAACATTTTCTTTGATCAAGCATAACTTCATCATACGAAGTTAGTTTTCATTGCCGTTTTTTTTAAACCACTTTTTTTTCATGATCTTCGCATCCTAACTATTGGTTCCTTTTTTTACATCCATTAATTTACAATATGGCCGCCCCTTGTGATATTCTACTTACCAATTCCAACTATTTCTCATGGAAATCTCGTATAGAGAATGTTCTATAAAGTAGGGGACTTTTCAGAGAAACAGAACCCACTGATGATGATAAAAAAATAAAATGGGCAAATAGATGTGATGAAGCTCGTGGATTGATTAGGATGTCAATCTCTACTGATTTGCGATTCCACATATCTAGAATTAATGAACTGGATACAGCTTGGGAAAAGTTGGAAACTGTGTTTGGTAAACACAATGAAATTCGAGGTCATCAACTCGAAAATGAGTTGATTTCTTTAAACCCAAGTGATTTTTCATGCATTTAAGATTATTTATCTAAGTACAAAACTCTTAAAATCTTATGTGAAGAATGCAAGATTAAGAGGGAAGACAAACAATGCATTTATCATATTCTTTCAAAACTTAGACATGCATATTCTGTTTTTGTATCTACATTTTACTCCATGAAAGAATCCTTGAATGCAGCTAGCTATCAAGAGCCTAGTCTTGAATCCTTTTGTGATTCCTTGATTATAGAGCAAGATAAACTCATCCATCTTGGAATGATTAGCAATGCAAATACATCTGGGAAAGCCTTATTGTCCCGATAGAAAGAAAAGTCCAAGCCTCCTAAGAAACAAAATTTTTGCAATAATAAGTCAAACAAGGGTCCCAAACCCTCTTAGTCATCTCCTTCTTTAAAAAATGACAAAGGATCCAATCCAAAAGGAAAGAAGACTAAGCATCATTGCAACTATTGCAGGAAAGATAATCATGATGAATCTAAGTGTTTCAAGAAGATGGTAGCCTTGGAAGCAACAATGAAGAAGCACCACATTAGCCTAGATTTTCCTTCAGAATCTACCTCTCATGGACATGCACTTTGTGCTTCTGGTTATTCTTATATTGCATCTTCTTTTTCTACTTCAAATGAATGGCTCATTGATTCTGGAGCATATTATCATATGGCTAAGGATCAAGCCATCTTTTCTACTATGCATGAATGTAACAACAAAAAAATATTTGTTGGTGATGATAGATCTCTAAGTGTTGTAGGATCTAGAACATTTCTAGTAGATAATGGTCATTTTAGTGATGTACTATGTGTTCCAAGAATTTTTTGCAATTTGTTATTAGTCTATCAAATCACTCATTCTGGTGAAGGTAAAACTATGATGTTTACACCTCACCAAGTTGTAATCAAGGATTTTAAATATCCTCAGCATGTCCTAGCTACTGGAATTGTTGATTATATTACCAGGTTGTACAAATTTAACAACTTTGGGTCATCACCTTTTCCTTCAGTTTTTGTTGGTCATAGTTATAACTTGAGCAAACTTTGACATGAACGATTTGGTCACTTAAATTATCGCTCATTGCAACAACTATGTAAAGATAATATGGTAATAGGTCTTCCGATGGTATCATGCAGGGATGGTGTTTGTTCCGGTTGTGTACTCGAAAAACATCATCGGGACAGTTTTGACAAACGTTCCTCTTGGCACGCCTCGGCTCCCTTGGAGCTTGTGCATAGTGACTTGTGTGGTCCTCTTCCATCTGCTTCCTTTTCTGGTTTCAAATATTTCTTAACTTTCATTGATGATTACTCCAGACGCACTTGGGTTTATTTCCTAAAACTTAAAAGAGAAGTATTTAACATGTTCTTGGCCTACAAGGCCCTTGTTGAAAAACAATCTGGTCATCAAATTATTAAGTTAAGATCCGACAATGGAGGAGAATATGTTAATAAAAATTTCACTACTTTCTGCACTGAACAAGGAATTCAACAACGGCACATTGTTCCATATACACCACAACAAAATGGTGTAGCTGAACGGAAGAACCGCGCCTTAAAAGAAATGGCTAATTGTATGATCCAATCTAAGGGACTAAGTCTTCAATTTTGGTCTGAAGCCATAAATTGCGCAAATTACATAGTTAATATCACCCCCACTAAATATTTACAAGGTATCACACCGGAAGAAGCATGGAGTAAAACTAAACCCGATCTAAGTCACTTCCGTGTGTTTGGTAGTGAAGCATGGGCTCACATTCTGGATGAAAAATGGAAAGCATTGAAGCCTAAAATTGAAAAGTGCATATTTGTTGGATATTTTGAAGATGTAAAAGGTTATAGACTTCTTCAACCACATTCTCATGATATAATCATTAGAAGAGATGTTAAATTTGATGAAAATCTCTTGGACTATGAGCCTAACATGGCAGTTGTGCCATTTTTGGCCTGCGAGCCTGATTCGGCAATTGTGCCTTCTTCTACTTCCAACTTCTTTAACAGATTTCCAACTTTAGTTTCTGATGATGACCATCAGGATGAAAATCCACCTTCGCTTGCTCATGTTCCTCCAATTGCACCAGCACAAGTGCTACCTCGATGGGTCCGTTCAACATGTGAAGCAATTGATGATCTTGCTGGTGATCCTAGAGATCAACGTCGAACACGTTCTCAGTTTCAGCGAGCCTCTTCTCTTTTGGATCAAATTTTTGAGAATCATGATCCAGAAACTTTTGCAGAAGATTCAGGAAATCCAGTTTGGGATGCAGTTATGGATGAAGAATATTGTTCCTTAATGGCAAACGATACTTGGGATCTTGTACCTCTTCCAAAAGGAAGAAAACTTGTTAGATGTAAATGGGTCTATAGAACTAAGTATGCATCAGATGGAAGTGTTCAACGACTTAAGGCAAGGTTAGTTGCCAAAGGTTTTTCACAAGTTGAAGGGATTGACTATAATGAAACCTTTGCTCCTGTTGCAAAAATGAACTCCATCTGCCTTGTTCTTTCCCTTGCATCCTTACATAACTGGGAAGTCCATCAAATGGATGTCAAGTATGCATTCTTACATGGTGATTTATAGGAGGAAATTTACATGGAACAACCTCTTGGATATGTTATGAATAACTCTACCCTTGTCTCTAGCCTTAAGAAATCCCTATATGGCCTTAAGAAAGCTCCTAGAGCTTGGTATGCCAAAATGGATAGCTTTCTGCTTGACACTGTTTTTTCTAGATGTCATTCTGACCCCAATGTCTATACCAAGAAAGTAGGAAACTATCTCATCATACTTCTTCTATATGTTGATGACCTTATTCTTACTGGTAGTGACCCTAAGCTTTTAACCCATGTGAAATCCAGTCTTAAGCAAAATTTTGAAATGTCAGACTTAGGACATTTTCATTATTTTCTTGGTCTCGAAGTCCTGCAAACCAAAGAAGGAATATTTCTTTCTCAGTCTAAGTATGCCTGTGACCTTCTTCGTCACTTTCATATGGAAGATTGTAAACCAGCTCCTTCTCCCTTCCAGTCTGGAGTCAAACTTTTTGCCACTTGTACTTCACCTGAAGTGTTAAATTTTTAGAATTTACTTCAATCTGACCTAGGATCTTAACTGAGAGAACAACATGTATAGCAAATCTACAGCATATCAATCATGGACACAATAATGCAAGCACACAAGAGACACAGAGTTTACTTGGGGAAAACCATAAAGGTGAAAAACCCCAATAACTTCCTCAGAGATAGATAGAGCAATGATACAACCAGAATACAAGAGATAGTCTTCTCCTAGCAGCAGAGCCTCCTTCTCCACAAGTGTGACACTCTCCACAGTGTGAGTGAGAGAATAGAATGTGTAAAATGAGAGAGACACACTCTTTATTTATACACTAACTTGACTTGACCTTTACTCAACTAGGTCGGCCTCAACTTAACCACTTAACATAATGCTGATTGGGCTGACCCCCACTAGGGTGGTCTAATAACCCTTTGACCCACATGGCTGAACCCCAATAGGGTGGTCTAATAACCCTTTGACCCACATGACTTATACAGGGCCAACCCCAACAAGGTGGTCTAATAACCCATCAAGTATAAGTTACGATACTTACAATATAAATGATGACACTTCGATATAGAGGAATAATAACATCTCTATAGGAATACAAACACTTCCATATAGAGGAATAATAACATCTCTATAGGAATACAATATACATATATGTGAAATACATTCCGAAGTAACATATACATCAACACTCCCTCTTAACTAGGAAGGTATTTCTCGACATAGATCTTCTAGCACAAGTCATCTTCTCTGGATCATCGTCACTGGATAATTGTCATCGTGTCATCATCATTGTCACTGCTGCTGCTATCTCAATCAATCTCTGAATCTACTCGTCATAGGAAGTTCTACAGAGCCAGTCCCTTTTCATACTGGATGTAGGCCCACCACTTGCAGGTCTTCATCATCACAAAACCTGGCTGCAGCATCCCAGGCTATTACGAGCACACAGCTCTACCTATCGAATCTCCCAGGAGCACATTACATGTGACCCATCACAAAACCTGGCTGAAGCATCCCAAGCAATTACGAGCACACACCTCTACCTGTCGGATCTCCCAAGAGCACATTACATGTGATCTCACCACAAAACCTGGCTGAAGCATCCCAGGCTGTTACGAACACACAACTCTACCTGTCGAATCTCCCAAGAGCACATTACATGTGGTCCACCACAAAACCTAGCTGAAGCATCTGAGGCCTTTTTCATCCTGTCCAAATCTCCCAGGAGCAAATTACATGTGTTCATGGCAAAACCTGGCTGAAGCATCTGAGGCCTTTTTCATCCTGTCCAGATCTCCTAGGAGCAAATTACATGCCATAGGACAAAACCTCGCAAGAGCATCTTAGGATGTTACGGGTACACAAATCCGACCTAAAGATCTCCCAAGGCACAAATTACATGTCCTCCTAGAGCAATGTCTCTAAAGAGCATCCCAGGCTATTATGGGTACGCAACTCCGACCTATAGGATCTCCCAGACATGCTCATTTGCACAACCTGATCCACAGCCACAAAGTATCATACTGATACTCACCATACATCATCCTGATGTACACATGATCATATTGATCATCATCACTGCATCATCTCGATGCATTTCATCTTGGAGAATCCCATCATCCACGATCATCCTAATCATACAATGCATCCACCTAATGCATACCAAGTATCTACCTGATACATATCACCATACACAGTGTATCCACCTGATACATAGATATATGATCCACACAATGTATCCATCAACATACATGATCTACCTGATCATACCTGATATATATCAACATACATGATCTACCTGATCATACAATGTATCCACCTGATACATATACAGATACATGGTCCAAGCATCCAACATGATGCATATACAAAATACATACAAATGATCCAACCGATCATATCCAGCATCCAACATGATGCATACATACATATAAATGATCCAATTGATCATATCCAACATCCAACATGATGCATACATACATATAAATGATCCAACTGATCATATCCAGCATCCAACATGATGCGTACATACATATACATATAAATGATCCAACTGATCATACAAAGCAAAAACTAGAACATCATCCTGATGCTCATCATCCAGTGCTTATATCCACAACCATGTGAAGGATCCTCCTTCCAACATGCTTGGAATGGCTTCAGCAAATGTGTCCATCACTTCTTCCTCGAAGTGTCCTCGATCTAAAGAACACCAAGCCTCTCCCTGAAGTACTTGAACTTCACCCTGCCTAGTGGCTTCGTCAGCACATTTGCAATCTGCTCATCCGTCGCAACATACAGGAGCTTCACAGCTCCTCTCTGCACCATATCCTTGATATAGTGATATTTTATCTCTATGTGTTTCGACCTATCATGAAACACTGGATTTTTAGATAGCTTCACACAACTCTGGTTATCATAGAAGATACCAGTAGCATCCAATGCGAGATCAAATAACTCGGATAGTAGCTTCCGTAGCCATACTACCTCACAACTAGCTAAATAGGCTACAACATACTCTGCCTCAGCTGTACTCAGTGCTACGCAGGACTGCTTCCTGCTAAACCAAGATATCACACCCGATCCCATATTGAAGTAGCACCCAGATGTGCTCTTCCTATCTGCAGCACTGCCTGCCCAATCTGAATCAACATAACCCTGCAGGTTAAACTTTTTATTCGCATCATACTTGAGCCCATAATCAACTGTACCCCTCAAAATATGCTTTATAACAACCAGGTGAACACTCCTCGGATCCGTCAGGAACTGGCTCAATGTGTTCACCGCAAAGCAAATATCTAGTCTTGTGTTCGTTAGGTACATCAAGGACCCAATCATTTAATGATACATAGTGATATCAACCAGCTTAGATGAAGCATCACACAGAAGCATCAGGTTCGATGCCATAGGTGTGGCCATAGCCTTGCAGTCCATCATCCCAAACCTCTTCAGGATCTCTACAGCATACTTCCCTTTTCCAAGGAAGATTCCATCTGCACTCTGCCACACCTCCATGCCAAAAACAAATAGTGCATCATCCCCAAGTTCTTCACTCGAACTCGGTAGCAAGCTTCCGCTGCATGTCGGCAATCAATCTATCCTTACTTGTTACAAACAGGTCATCCACATAGTAGTATCACTGGATTGCCTTCCTCAACCTTGTAGTAAAGGTTGGAATCCGCTTTATTCTTGGTAAAGCCCAAACTGGATAGAAAGCTGTCTATCCTACCATACCAAGTTCTGCAAATATATGACTCCCTGTCATGTGTCTCAGAACCAAGTGGCTACACCACATACACTTCTTCTTCAACTACACCATTCAAGAAAGTGTATCTTCCTCTTCATGACTGCAGCATGCTTGATCTTGTAGATCCTCTTGGAAGTCACTATAGACTCCCCTTCAGGTCTTGGGACTGCATCCCAAACATCTTCATGATCGACTGGTACTCCTCGATCATGGCATTCTTCCCAGATCCTGGGAACTTAAATATTTTCAATAGATAACTTTGTTGCTGAACAAATGTTGTAATCCTTCTTTTGTAGGTGATGGTATACGATCTTTCTTACACAACAAGTTAAATTGCATGATTAGAAGACATCTCATAGTTTTTAGAACAAATTCTTATACATAAATAAATATATCATACAGTCATGCAATTATCTTAGCCAATGCTTCAATACAACATTTATCCATATTCCGTAACTTTCTAGATGCCTTCCAATCTCTACCAAAACATTGTTAAGAGTGTGCACAACTCCTAACATGTTAGCAAAGAGGTTTCATTCTAGATAAGTAGCAATGGAATGTTGTACAGTGCCATAGGCCACTTACCCATGTATATTAGTAGTATAATGTTCATCAATGCAACTATTCTAATATGCATAATACACAACCTAATTCTAGGAACATAAGCATATACATCATTGAATAACATTATGTGAGAAATGACAATTCAAATACTTATCTTTGTTTGGTTGCTGAGTGGACTCCCTCTGAATCTTTGCAAATCCATTCTGATATGGATTGTGAGAAGTGGTCAACTCCCTCTGAATATCTGCATCCTTGCAGAAACTACTGAAGTGTGCTCCTTTGCTTTCTTACAGGAACAACTAGAGTGTGCTCCCTCTTGATCTTTGCTTCTTGGATTACCTATCCTTGAACTTACATCCATCCTTAATCACTATGCATGCTTATTAGTATCATCATTGTGTTATCCTTGAGGTCTCATACATAATCACACATTTATTAGTATAATCTTAATACTATCAAAACACAATAATCTTAAACATGTATAGTCATGATCATTCACAGATAATAAACATTAGTATTCAAGGTTTCAGGGAAGTCTTCTTTTACTCATGCATATTCTTATTTGATCATAGGACTCTTTTGATTAGTTAAATCATCAATGCATAAACCCATGATTACTCAAACCTATACCTTCATGATTCTTCTGGCTAGTCATATCATCAATTATGGTAAGAAACATAATATGCATATAGCCATGACTATTCAAACCTATGACTTCATGAATAATCATTATCAACAACACAACAATATAAGATCCTAACACAAGGTAGGATTCTAGCTTGATATAGGAAAAACATACCTAGATTAGCATGCTAGCTAGTTATGTCTAACATACCCGCATAATGTCTTCTGGTTCTCTTTAGTGACTTGTGCTAGTAACCTGCATGTCTCATAGGTTAACCATTGTAGAACCAAGTTATACATACCTCGTAAGTAGATCTTCTAAGTGATCCATGACAATGAATGAATCTTTGTCTTCATGTCATCATGATCATATGTTCTTGAACTAGAACATGATTTGTCTTTCTTGGTGTACCTTTCATGTTAGCGGACAACATAAACCTCATACAACACCATAATGCATTAGTACAATCATAGGTGTCAACACCCTAATGAATGCATTCATAATTTTGTTAAGGTGATACGACAAGTCTAAAATCAAGATTGTTCTAACTGTAATAACATGAAGACAAACATATCATAAACTTAATCATGAACAAATCTCGAGACATACCTGGATGAGTCATACCTGTTGAGATTGCTTGTAATCTTCTTATGTAATGCCTTAGCCTCATCTCCCTCTGAAACATGAACTTCTTCACTTATGCAGGTGACCAATCCATCCTCTTCTAGGATTAAACCAATCCACTTGATTTGCAGGAACTGGATCTAGAGCTGTATTAGGGTTTGTTAGAGAAACCCCAAAAATTCAAACTTTGAATTTCAAGCTTCTGAAAGGATAGAAATATGCGCCTTGATGAGCTGATCAAGCTAGTATATTCAGAATTTGAAAACTGCAAAGTTTCACTCCTCGAAATTGCCTTTTAGATTTCCGGATTCACTAGGGAGGACCCTGAATTAGGGTTTGAGTTTCCCAGATCTTCACCCAACAAAAATATTTAATTCAAAGCTCTAAGCTTCGATTTTTCTGAGGAGCTTCCAGCCGTGGTCACATATTTCTAAAATTCTAATTTTTGCAGAAGCCCTAATTTTCCATCTTTCTGATCAAAGTCCCGAACTGGGGTTTGATCAAGCCCGACCTTCTACCCAACCAAAAATTCTGATCTTGGTCTCTAAATTTCGATTTTTATGGGTAGCATTCATCCGTAGTGTCCGATTACAAAAATTCCAAATTTCTCTGAAACCCTAAATTCCGGAAGCCATGAATGAAGGTGCTCAAAAATAATTCTGTTTTGATAGAAATATGTACCTGATTGCTTCTGGTGTAACTCCAAACTTTTCGATCCACAGGGTCTGAAAAAGTTTCTTGAGATATCCTGACCTGTTATCTTTCCATCCCAATAGGTCTTACCTCAATTGGATTCTCTGAGAGAGAGTTATGCCAAGTGTCGCAACGCAGCCTGTTTATGGGATAATACAGGAGAGTGAATTTGTACAGCGTGCCACGTGTCACTGGTTCCACTTTGGCCTCTAAAAACCTTTCTTGAGATAATACAGTCTGTGTACTACCTGTCACATTTTACGAAATTTCATTTGGAGCTTCCTAGCCCAAGTTATGACCTTTTTCCCAAGGTCATCTAATTTTGACTCAGATATGGAAGAGGTAGAAACCCTATATTGTACAAATCATAAATCACAAAGTACAACGAATTAGATATTTTCCTTTGGACACAAGGTACATGGGGATCTGATCTATGAACTATAAAAGTTTGAGATCCGAAACATTCGCAAAAATGGATTTATAGTGAAAGTTCTACGATGACTGGTTTTTGCTATATCAAGCCCTAGCATCGTAAGTGCAACAAGTGTCATACATGCCATATCATGCCTTCTTTCAGGCTAGCTCTGATACCATGTTAAATTTTCAGAATTTACTTCAATATGATCTAGGATATTAATCGAGAGAACAACATGTACAGCAAATCTACACCATATCAATCATGGACACAATAATGCAAGCACACAAGAGACACAGAGTTTACTTGGGGAAAACCATAAAGGTGAAAAACCCCAATAACTTCCTCAGAGATAGATAGAGCAATGATACAACCAGAATACAAGAGATAGTCTTCTCCTAGCAGCAGAGCCTCCTCCTCCACCAGTGTGCCACTCTCCACAGTGTGAGTGAGAGAATAGAATGTGTAAAACGAGAGAGACACACTCTCTATTTATACACTAACTTGACTTGACATTTACTCAACTAGGTCAGCCTCAACTTAACCACTTAACATAATGATGACTGGGCCGACCCCCACTAGGGTGGTCTAATAACCCTTTGACCCACATGGCCAACCTCCAATAGGGTGGTCTAATAACCCTTTGACCCACATGACTTATACAGGGCCGACCCCAACAAGGTGGTCTAATAACCCATCAAGTATAAGTTACGGCACTTACAATATAAATGATGACACTTCGATATAGAGGAATAATAACATCTCTATAGGAATACAAACACTTCCGTATGGAGGAATAATAACATCTCTATAGGAATACAATATACATATATGTGAAATACATTCTGAAGTTACATATACATCAACATGAAGTAGATGCTACCTTGTATCGTCAACTTGTTGGTAGTCTCTTATACTTGACTCATTCTCATCCTGACCTTTCCTTTTCCGTTGGTCATGTTTCCCGTTATATGCAAACACCTCATGAAAGTCACTGGAAAGCAGCTAAAAGAATACTTCGATATATTCGAGGTACAATTCAGTTTGGGATTCATTACAGTACAGGGGGGAAACCTTTGTTGGTTGGTTTCACTGATTCAAATAGGGTCGACGATCCTGATGATCGAAATTCTACTGCAGGTTATGTTTTCAGTCTGGGATGTCGACCTATCACTTGGGATTGTAAGAAAAAACAAGCTCTTTCTCTTTCTTCAGTAGAGGTGGAATATCAAGCCAGAATTAATGCCCGTTAGGAAGCTTTATGGCTTCGATAGATCCTTTCAGAGTTTGGATTCGAGCAGTAGCATCCTACTCCACTTTGGTGCGACAATCAAAGTGCCATCAAGCTCGCCAAATATTCAGTTCTACATCAACGCAGCAAACACATTGAGCTACATATGAACTTCATCATAAATCTTGTTCATGATCGTGTTCTTGAAGTGCTCTTTTTCCCTACAGATGATAAAGTTGCAGACATCTTCACCAAGTCTCTTACAGAAGCGAAGTTTTCTAAACTTCAATGTATGTTAGGAGTTCAGGAATTTGTCATTAAGGGGGGATAGGCTGTAATGCCTCCTTCCTTCTCCTAATAGTGTCACTTTTGTTAAAAGCAATTCCTCCCTTTAAACTTAACACAAAGGTTAAGGTTAAGTCATCCTTTAAAGAGGACTCCGTCCTTTCTCTAGATACTATTTTCAAGAACCTTTCATGAAATTTTCCTAGGACAGAAAATAATTTTAGTTAAGAGGTATCACAAGGAAACCAACCAAAGGTGAAAATCTCTAATGGAATGACAAAATTGTTGAAAAAGAGACATTAGGGTGTAATTGTATAACTATTCTCACTAGAGGTTAAAAAATCTAAGCTTCATATTCCCCTAGATATCCAAAGAGTCATTGATAAGCATTCCAAGGTATTTGAAGATATTCCAAAAGGTATTCCACCTACTCAATATCGTGATCATTCTATTCACTTGATTCCAGGAAGCATTCCTCCTAACATCGGAATTTATAGATACCCCAATGTACAGAAGAGCAAAATTGAGCATATGGTTGAAGAAATGTTAGAGGATGGTATAATTAGTCCTAGAAAAAGTTCTTATGATGTGCCAATGGTAATGGTACACAATAAGGAGGGCTCATGGCATATGTGTCTAGATTATAGAGATCTCAACAAGCTCACCATTAAAAATAAGTTTCCCATTCTTGTCATTGATGAATTGTTAGGTGAACTACATAGAGCAGTTTACTTCACATAGTTGGATCATCATTCAAGGTATCATCATATTAGAATGAAGGAAGAAGACATCCCAAAAAAAACATTTAGAACTCATGAAGGTCATAACAAATTTATGGTCATGCCTTTCAGTTTTACGAATGCACCTTCTACATTTCAAGGTTTGATGAATTCCATTTTCACTCCATTCTTAGAAAAATTGTGTTTGTATTTTTTGATGATATACTAATCTATAACAAGTCTTGGAAAGAACATGTTCAACATGTTGACAAGGTGCTACAAATACTAAAGGAGCAACTATTATATGCAAATCCTTCCAAATGCTTCTTTGGGGTAAATGAGGTAGAGTATTTGGGTCATATTGTATCTCATTAAGGTGTCAAGGTAGACCCTAACAACATTAAAGCCATGATGGACTGGACAATTCCCAAAACCTTGAAGAATCTTAGAGGATTCTTAGGTTTGATAGGGTACTACTGTAAGTTTATTCATAACTATGGAAGAATTGCAGCACCTCTAACAACATTATTGAAGAAGGATTCATTCTCTTGGACTCCAGAGGAAACTCAATATTTTAACAACTTAAAGAGGCAATGTGAAAATCCCCTACCTTGACCACACTAGACTACACAAAAACCTTTATTGCGGAATGCGATTCCTCAAGAAATGGCATTGTTGTTGTTCTAATACATGAAGGAAGGCCCTTAGATTTTGAAATTCAACCAATCAGGGGAAATAATTTACACAAATTCATTTATGAGAAGGAAATGCTATAAATACTACATGAACTTAAGAAATGGCATCCTTACCTAATAGGTAGGAACTTCAAGGTCAAAACAGATCATTATAGTCTTAAATAATTTTTGGAACATAGACTATCTTCAGAAGAGAAACATAAATGACTAATCAAGATGTTGGGATATGACTTTGAAATCATCTATTAAAAAGGGAAACATAATATTTTATTAGATGCACTCTCAAGAAAAGATGAAAATGTTGAGGTATTACTTTTTGTTATTTCTATTATAGTGTTATTTCTACTATACAACTTGATTGGATAGTATTACCAAGGGAAGAATGGAAGATTGACCTATCAGTGTGGACACTCATTCAAAAGCTACAAAAGGATCCCAGTGTATCAGATACTTTTGTGTGGAGAAATTATTCACTATGGTACAAGGATCACTTATATATATGTAAGAAATCCCAACTCAAACAAAAGGTCATTTTGGAATTACACACCTCTCCTATAGGAGGGAAATCAAGATTCCTAAAAACCTACCACATGGTCAAGAAGGATTTTTTGGGGGAATGTATTAAATCTAATGTTCAAAGGTTCATGGAAAAATATTTGGTTTTCCAACAAAATAAGGTTGAAATAGTCAAGACCCGAGGTCTTTTAAAACCATTAAAAATACCTTGTCAACATTGGGAGGAAGTCTCTGGGGCGGCAGGTGCGGGTGGGATACTCTTTGATCCCGGAGGAAATAAAGTCGCGGCATTCTCTTGGGGCCTAGGCAGCAAGACAAATAATGAGGCAGAATGGCTAGCCCTTATTTACTCATTAGATTTGGCCTCCTCCTTCAAAATTGACAATCTCAGAATTTAGGGAGACTCCAGGCATGTTATTCAAATCATGAGAAAGGGCTCTACCCCTCAAGGTTCAAAAGCTTACAGATATATGCAAAGAATAAAATCCAATGCTCTCCTCCCAAAAGTCTCTTTTTTTCACATCCTTCGAGAGAATAACTGGCTTGCTGACTTAGAGGCTAACAAAGGAACCTTATTAGAACCTGGGCATATGCAGGATCATAATGGTGCCAAGGGATTTCACTACATCCCCTAAGTTAATGTCAAGGGCTAGAATTTTTTTACATGCTTAAAGCATGGGTTCTTTGGACCCCCGAGGGTTCCCCCCATCCCTCGTTCAAAGTTAGGCTTCATTTACTCCCCCCGACCCCCGTTGCATCTGCCACATGCCATTCAGGCCCTCCATGCACCTGTCACATGGCCTCCTGCCGTGTTGTCAGCTCCCACGAGCCGATATTAACTCCTCCCTCTGCTCCATTCTTTTCTTGCCCCGCGATGGCTCGTCCCCCTCATTTCTCATGCTCTATCCTAAGTCGGCTCTCTTTGTGTGAATTGGACTCCCCTCCATCCCCCAGACCTCCACTGCTGCCTCCGTTTAGTCTTGGCACGATGCAAAATGTAATCACAGCCATAGCTGCCCTGAGCCGGACCGTGGTGGATATAAAACTCTCGATACGCAGTACTTATGATGTCGTCTACACCAGTGTGAGGAAAAACAAGGAGATGGCCGCAGACCTTAATCACACAGTCTCTCAACTTTCATGCCAAGATTCGAGGATTGATGATTTGGAGAAAAGCTTGTTCGATCTAATGGGAAAGGTTGATATGCTACAGGAAGATATGGCAGTGTTGACAGGGAAAACGCAGGGAAGTTATGTGCAGGAAACCCCTACGGTCAATCAAGAGATAAACCAGGAAATGGTGGACGCAGCTTCAGCCCAATTCAAGAATTATGGCTAATTCCTTTTCTATCCCAGGTTTCAATTTTTGTATATATTTTGCCAATGTATTTCTGCATTCTCCTAAACAATCAGTTTATTACGGCTTATCCTAGTACCATTTTGAACAGCTCTAGAAAGATAAGACTCAAAGCTTTTAAAGACATGTTGATCGAAATTACAGTCTTTCTAGAAATTTCTTCTTCTGCAAAAAACTCTTTCATATGCATGTAATGAATAGCTATGCACAGCTTTTATAAATACACTCATTTCCCTGTTCCTGTTAAAAAAAAAAAAAAGCATTGGGAGGAAGTCTCAATGGATTTTATCACAGGTCTACCCAAGTCAAAAGGGAAGAATGTTATTATGGTATTTGTTGATAAACTCACCAAGTATGCACAATCTTTTGCACTCTCTCACCTTTTTAACGTAGGTATAGTAGTTGTAGCATTCATGGAAACAATTCAAAACCTCCATGTAAACCTGAAGATTATTGTATGTGATAGAGATCCATTTTTCACGGGAAAATTTTGGGCTGAATTATTTTCTTGTTTGGGTACCTAGTTGAATCACAGTTCATCTTATCATCCTCAATCCAATGGGAAAACTGAGATATTGAACACATATTTGGAAGGCTATCTTCGCTGCTTTGCATCTGATAAACAAACACAATGGGTGAAATGGTTATCTTTGGAAGAATGGTGGTACAATACTTCCTTCCATACACCATTAAAAATGTCCCCATTTATGGCACTTTATGGGTACCAACCCCCATCTATCACATTTTCCATGAAAGGAAAATCGAAATTTCCAGTTGTGGAAGATCACCTCAAGCACAAGCAAGATGTTCTCCAGATATTGAAGGACACCCTAGTTATATTAAAAAACGTGATGAAACAACAAGTAGATCAACATTATAGTGAAATGAGTTTTGAAGAAGGGGATTGGATATTTTTGAGGCTACAACCTTACAAATAGATTTCCCTCAAGAAATTAAATAATGACAAAAAATTAGCACCCGATTACTATCATCCTTCTAAAGTGTTGCAGAAGATTGGTAGTATGGGTTACAAATTGGAGCTCCCTTCATCTTCAAGGGTACGCCCAGTCTTCCATGTTTTTTTTTTCCTCTAAAAGAATGTAATAGGAGACAAATTCCCAATTCAAAATATCTTTCCAAACCTTGATTAAGAAGGAAAATTCATGATGAAACCTGAACAAATCACTACAAGGACCAAACAACTACGAAATTGGGCTACTACTGAGTACCTCATCAAGTGGAAGAACTTACAAGTAGAATATTTTACATGGGAAGATGAGTTCTTCATATAGAAGCATCCACAACTAACAAATCATTGAGGACAACTCTTGTCTAAAGAGCGGGAGCATGTTAAGCCCTAAATTATGGCCCATTCCCCCTGAAATTGAGCACTTTATATTAGTATTGTTATATTATTGATTTCGACTTGAGTCCATTAGTGGTAACTGTACCTCTTTTTCTCCTATATATATCAAGCAGACCCTTTTATTTGAACCACTTTGTCATGTCTTGTGTATTTAGTACATTGGATAAGCAGATTTTCCCCTTGAAGAGGCTTTCTATTCATCTCGTTTATTCATTATTAAGGTGTGGATTACTCTTTCTTGTCTATTTATGCTCATTTCGGGAATTTGTTGCTTAACAATGGGCGATGCCACCTCATGAAGATTTTTGCTTTAGATCCTAACACATTGCATGGTGATTAGGCTAGTGTTTTGTGGACAATCTACTGAGAGTGGACTCAAGGCCTGATCTCCCTAGCTCAATGGGAGTCTAGAACAAATAAGACAGAACGTAAAGTACTTTCCTAGATCATATAGAAGTACAAATGAAAGAGTAGATCACTTACCTTATATTCGTAGATCCCTTTCTCCTTCGTTGATCCAATGCTCCAGCGATGCTAGATTGCGAGTAGCCAAACCCTGTTGAACATATAATAGACCACGAGAAGTGAAACCATATATCTCATATGATAGATCTAAGTTGACAGTTAAGGAGGAAAACTCTAAACATTATCAAGAAGACAACATTTATGGAAAGCAATTATATTAACTGTATTGAAGAGTGAGGAGTACAATAGAGAAGAGGTTTACAACCACGGCCTTAACGTTGCAAGCTCCTTCCGACAAGCCATGCCAAAGCTTCTAGAGAGAAGTAGATGTCTCCCAAGCTAGAATGTAAGATCTATTGAGTTCAATTTCACCAGCATAAGAGTACCATAGACTCCCTCCTCTAAGATGGGAGTGAGATTCATTTAAATAGGACTAAGTGGATAGGATGTGGATAGGGTAGGTTGAGATATGGCAGGAGAGAGATAGGGGATCCTCCCCATAGGTTAGGAACCGAAGGCCAGCTCCCCCAACAGGTCATGGATAGGGATCCAAGTTAGCAACCTTTGAGAATGAGCTCAAAGAAGCTATTTTTGCCTTTTAACTAACTTCGTCACACCCTATAATGGAGCAAGGTGCGACGTCACAGGTTTCATGAGTGTAGCCTACGACGACCTCTCAAAACCTAGCAGAAGTGCAATGATGTCTCTTCCAAGTAAATGACTTAGTCAGTAGAACTTTAGGGATGTATACACTGAATCTAAAGGTGGTAATATTTTAGGTGTAACAGAATGCCCCCCAAAGCATGAAGCTGTTTAAAGATTGGACAAGTGAAATGCTTTAATAGAAAGAGATGGAAATGGACTTGTTGGATGAAGGATTCTACTGCAGTACAACTGACTCTGAAACTGACAATCTCATAGGATGTACAACATGGCTACTGACCAATACAATGCAAATCCATGATAGTAATGACCGACTAAACACAATCATGGCTACTGGACACAAATGTAGATCCATGATGAGATGATAACACAGCCACGACCAATACAAATGTGGATCCATGTAATAAGACTCAATACAAACTCCATCGCAACCTGGGTAATATATGACTCCCCAGGGTCTTCAAGCTGAACCCGCAATGATACGAATCTATCCATGTGATTACAAATGTCTTGACGTTGAACATGGTAGAAGCCACTTGATTACCGGTCATTGATGTATACCGTTAACAAGTGTGAGGGAAATCACCATTAATGTCAATGATCCCCAAGGTATCACAATACATTTCATCAAGCATGAATTAATGAGTTGAATTCGAACACAAGATGAAATCTTTCGATCAAGAGTCAATGATGTAAACTCATGTTGAAAGCGAGGTAACCTTCCATTGAGGCATGCAGGGCCTGTTGGGAATGTTATATTTCTTCACATGGTGGCTGCATGTACAACACGATCCCCTCCCCAGTAGTGATTCGGCTGTGCCGGGCGCGTTCGGAGGGGGAGGTTAGAGGGGGGAGTAGCCCAACAGGGCCTACCCCCTTCGTTTCAGACCGTTAAGTTCCAAAACGACACAGAGGGGGCCGTTAGGCCCACGGAGTCCGTGCGGAGCACAAAATTTTTTTGGGTTGTTTTTGCTTTTTCGTGATTTCAACCCATTGTACTCTATCTAATCCCGGTAAAAGGGTTTAGGGTTGTAACCTAATTTCGGGTAAACGAATTAGGGTTTTAGATGCTGTGGAATACCATATATTGTATTGTAAATGGTTGAATACACATATAATGAAAAGGAGCAGTGCGGCTCTAAGTTTTGCTGGTTTTTTCCTGGTTAAGGGTTTCCAAGTGAAAATCTTAGTGTTATGTGTGTGCCATTGTGTATTTTCTGTTAATGCTTAAGAATCAATATAAGTTTGTACTTCACTGTTAAGGTTTAAAACTTACAGGGCCAAGGTACTTGGTTGGTTTCTATATTTGATCCTTGGATGATGTGTTGAAGTCGACAAGGATGAATCCATCGAAGGAGGACCATGATGAATCCATCATCATCGGCATGAAACACGAAAAAGGATGTGTAGAGTGGATCGGATGGTACAAACATTATGTGAGACTGACTCAAAGTAGACCGACATGATTGAAGGTGTACTGACTGCGAATAGATGAAGTAGTAAAAAAATATCCTTGAACATGGGCATGGCATGACTTGGCAATATTGACATTACGAGTGTGACACAAACTCCTAATGCAACTAATGATGGAAGATTTCTTTGAATGACTCAAATGAGTAACAAGAATCAGGAAGTAAGCGGAACTCGAGGACAAACAGATGATCCAAGTACTGCATGCAAATGCAAATAAGTGCCATGTTCAAGAATGACTAGGTACTGCCACTGATAAAGGGGTAATACAAAAACTTTCATTTTTCCCCATCATGAATGATGAGTGCCTCATGTGTTTTTTACGAGCTTGATGAGGGTAACCAAATGCTCGGTATAGCTCATCTCATAGATGAGTCCAATCCCAATTATTTTCTGAACCTAGGATAGGAGGGGTTCATCCCATGGCGGTCCCTTTAATGTAAGAATTTAAGGAGTCCATAGAAGGTAAACTCGGTCGTCCTTTCATGTTTAGAGAGTCTGAAAAGAACTAAAGAAGACTCCAATGGTCCTTTTTCGTAAAATTAGCCTCATCTCCCGAAAAAGGGTAAAACAACGCGGGATAGGACTCTTCTAGTCATGATTGGATGGAGTATACCTTTTTTGTAACTAGTGCCTCATGGTCCGAAAAATGGGTAAACTATCACCAGGAAGACGGCCATTCAAATTCTTTTACAAGCGTGAACGCGACAAGTTCGCTTGGCAATCTTTTCGTATTTCGAGAGCCTGAAAAAAGAAAAAAGAGAGACTATGGGGGGTTCCTTTTCCGTATAAGTTTAACGAGCCCGGAAAAGTGATAAATCGTAACTCGGTAACGTATTCTCATAATTTCAAGAGCATGAGAAAGAACAAAGAGTAAGCTCATTAATTGTAATCTATCGAAAACAGATAACGAACAAAAAATTCACAAGGGGTTTTCATACCTGAGATGACCATTCCAATATGAAAATGGCGTAGAAAGATACTTCACAACTCCTACACACTCGAAAACTAGGTCAAATAGCCAACCGAATGTTTAACAATGATAAAATCGATCCAAACTATAGCAAATGGTATAACGGCATCAAAATATTTGAAAAGGAATATTCCATTCAATCTATAAATAGAAATAAAAACCATAGTCACCATTATTCTATTTGCCAAATTTGGGAGGAGTAGTGTCATTTGGAGCCAAAACTTCACTCATTGATTCCAGGAGCTACGATCAGCCATTTCACCCACCATCAGGAACAGGTAACCCTAAACTTCATCTAGCATGTTTGTAGTGGTTTACATTTTTTAATTTCAGTCATTTTTTGGGTTTTGGCTTGATTTGGGAAGGGCCATTGTGCCCTCAACTTGTCGCAGTTTTCCCTTTCAGGAACTGCGACAAGACCGAGTCATCGCCAATGTTGTATACATGGACTACGATGACGTCGCTCTGTTTGCAAAAATGGGGTGCGACAACGGCGACATCCATCTCCAAACTCAAACAAAACTCAAAAGAAAGACTTCCAGTGGGTGAAGCAAGTTCTAACATTGTTAAAAACTTCCTGTTGGTAGGTTTCAAGCATCCAAAATGGTTTTGGAATGGTGGGAAAGGGAACATGAATTAGATGATGAATAAGCTGCAAATGATCCACATTGTGTGGAAGCATTGAGGAACTGTGGGCTCCTTAAGTTCTTCCGCATTCAGGGGATGAGATCCCAAATTCCACTATTGACTCATATGCTCCGATGCTGGGATGTGGCCCAGCAATACTTCGTGATCGGTGAGCACGAGCTTACCATAGATGTCGATGACATCTACTTTCTAACCGATTTGTCTCGACGAGGGGACAATGTGCTACTTACTAGATCACGTGGGAGTGATCGGACTGTGGAAGATATGATCCGGCAGCATTGTGGTCCCAATGCCTGTGCATCTAGTGGGAAGATTCCCATCAAATATGTACATGAGCGTCCATTACGTGACATATTATTCACCATCACAAGGATGGCGGGGAGTCAAGCTCCTCACTTAGCCACCAGGGCACAGATGCTTTATGTGGAGGACTGTATGTCTCCGAAGATCTTTAAATGGTGCGAGGGAGTCCTCGCAAACATGCAAGCTCAGCTGACAAAGTGTCGGCGGGGAGAGCTCAAACAGTTTGGCTATGGATCTATAGTGATCTCGTTCCTACTGGAACGGGTTCCCCTTTTGCGTCCTCGGGTACCACTGGAGGATAAGGACCTCAGAGATCCACACATGGACCGATGTGATGGCTCGACATGGTGGGGGTCCTATCATCGGATTCCCTCTTGAGTTCTTCACTTGGATGGAGGGCCAACTACTGATGGTGGAGGACTTTCCATATGGTGGTACTGACTTCAGAGATGATCCTAACCTGCCGCTGCCAGAAGGAGTAGCATGGGGAGACCTCGGTAAGAACAAATGATCCTTGTACTTTTTAAGTTTTGTATATTTATGATTTTTTTGATATAGTGCTGACAGGTGAACAACATGTGTGTGCAGATGTGGGGCCTGTACGACCAGTGGGAACCTCTCTTCTTGCTAGGAGAGAGAGAGGAGATGGAGCGATTGTGGGTCCAGTTGTGCATACTACCATCGCAGAGATGGACAGAGTCTATGCCAACCTAGGTGGGTTGACACTAGATGTTCCTGAGCTAACGGTAGATGAGGTACCATGGCCCATGTAGGTACACACAGTTGGAGCGATTACGCGCTTCAAGGCATTGCTTCGCAGGGTTGCGAGAGCGGTGGACTGTTTCCACACTCAGTAGGCTCGAGCTATTAGACCACCTAGGGTTGTACGGGCCAGATGATAGGCCACATGTTGTTACTGTGTGTGTATTCAGAGCTTAGATGCCTCATATTTTTGTACTACTGAAAGCTATGAGGCTTCAGATTTTGTAGAGACTTACTGAAATCTATGAGGCTTCAGATTTTGTAGAGACTTACTGAAAGCCGTGGTGCTTCAGAATTTTGTACCAACACTACCTTTTTGAGATTATATATATATACAGACATTCTGGCGATTTATACATTATGTGTCTCAAATGAGTGAATGATGTGGTCTTGCTTATGTGTTTTCTTATGAAATGAATTATTTACATGCTATGTCTATTTTTAACAATTCGTAAGATATGTTTGTGTGTGTGCAATGTACCAATCTAAGATGAAGTTGGCCATAGAGTCGGCAACTGTGTTAATGTCTCATGGAATGTGCAGGTACTGGATGGACTCAAAGGACCTTTCCAGAAGACGGACTCATCGATATAGATGGAGTAAAAAAAGATCGCGGATGGCATAAACTTGGTTAAGATGAGAGACCACTAGTTGAGAATCCAAATGGATGACAACGTGGTGCATACCCAAAGAAATGGCGTCAATTAGGGTTCCAATGACTGCTTGATATTCTGCAGCATTGTTAGTCGTGAAACCTAGACACATTCCCCCCCGAGATAATGAGCTCGCCAGTAGGTGAATAGAGTACCCAGGCTATCGAAGCAAGGTTACGGGTATGCCGACTAGCACCGTCCATGAATTCATAGCACGTTGCCATATGCACATGCAGATAGAACATGGTATAAGAAATGAAGCAAGACCTAAAACAAGCAAGAAAAAAAAGTGTCACACCATACACAAAACACACATGCACGCCATGTACAGTATATACAAGAAAATCTATGCATGACAGGTTTAGGCATAGTACTTCTTCAGGTAAAGCCCATTACGGGGTTCACCTAAAGAGATTCCGTCATAGTCTTCAAGCTCGTAAGCTCCCTTTTCCAAACCACGTTTGAAAACATAAGGTCCATGCCACATGGACTCAAACTTTCCTGCTCCTAGTTTATCATGCTTCTGGTCGTATGTGAGGACCAGGTCACCCTCATTGAAGATACGAGGTTCAACTGACTTGTTGTATTGAGCTTTGATGCATTTCTTGTGTGATTCGTTAGAAAGGGCGGCATCTCGTCGGCACTTGTCAAGTTTTGCTAAGTACAGGAAATGTTCTTCCTCGGTAGTAGTGTTAGGAAGAAGTTCGATAACAAGTTGTAGAGACGGAATTTCGCACTCTATAGGAAGGACAGCCTCCGATCCATACACCAATTATAAAGGAGTGAAACCTGTGGCGGTTTTGACGGAAGTTCTGTAGGCCCATAATGCTGAAAAGAGCATGTTATGCCAGTTGGACATTTGCGTACCTACCATCCTTTGGACCATAGTTTTCAAGACCTTGTTAATGGCCTCGACCTGTCCATTGGATTGCGGGTAGTAGGGTGTTGAGTTTTCATGGCGAAAACCCAATCTATTGCTTAGTTCATCAACTATATGGTTCTGAAAATGAGAGCCATGGTCGGTCACTATCGCCTGCAGAACTCCGAACCGCGCTATTACATGATTGAACATGAAGAGTGCGACAGTTTTTCCATCATTTTGGTATGTAGGCATTGCCTCGGCCCACTTTGTGAAGTAATCCACAGCTACAATGATGTAACTATGCCCCCCAGCCGAGGTAGGCATACAATGCATAAAATCTATGCCCCATTTTGCGAAAGGGCCCACGGCAATAACCGGGTGTAATGGGGCAGGATGGATGCACTTCTTCGTATGGAAGTGTTGGCATGGAGGACATTTTTCACGGCCTCAATACAATATTTGAAGATAGTAGGCCAATAATATCTTGCGCGCAAAATATTCTGGGTTGTAGCCATCCCAGAGAGGTGACCGCCACATGCCCCGGCGTGACAGTCATTCAGAACGCGTGTAAGGTTCGTCAATTTGAGCAAGTGAAGTTTTTTTTTTTTTTTTGAAATCAAACCCCTGTTCATCATTTGAAATTTAAACACATAATTCATTGAATACTCCAACATGCAATATTTTTTTCCAGAGACACATTATAAAGGATTTCCTTCAATTTAAATAAGGTACACAATTCTCTATATCTCATAATTTAACCATGATCAAATTGTACTTTTCTAGTGAAGTGATGCAATGTTTACAACATAACTAAATAAGAACATTCATCAAGAGTTTCCACTGACGGAATGTTACACCATAATCTTCCACCCTGTAAGCATCAGCATTGTTTGGCCTGTAGGATCTAATTCAGTGACTCAGATCCATTTATATCCTTCAGAGATACTAGTTTTCCCTATTTTTATTCCTACCCGCCTGTTGAATCTTTATAGCAGGCGTACCCGCGAGTTGCATTCCTATAGCCCGCGGGTAGCATGTAAAATGGTAAAAACCACTATTAATTACATTTTACTCCCAAAAAGCGGTCATTGGGTGACCTTTGGCTCTCCATCTTCCCGAGTAACGCCTCGATGTGTCCTTTCACCTACCTTTGAGAGGACTATATATTGAGCACATATGGCTTATGGACTGGAGGAAGAGGAGAATCGTAAGAGAACTCTAGTGGATTTTTTCCCTATATTGAGTCTGCACTCATTGATCCTTGTAGTTGTGAACCATTTATATTCACCTTCCAAACTCCTTTCTAGTTTGAGTTTGCCATTCATGGAGGATTGAAGTGGTGGAGGCACAAGTGGATTGATCTAGATCTTGGTTCAAATTGGATGCCGGCAAGAGGTCGTATCACTTTGTACTTCTTCTTGTTCATTAATAGAAATACTCATATTCTCGTCCATTCATGGTGTGAATGTCATTTATTATACATTGGGTTACATTTGCTTATGATATTATGGACCATTGTTATTGATAATGTTAATGCCATTTATATATTATATGTACTTGTTGGATATTGGCTGTCAAGACTAATTTGCAGATTTCAAGTGCATGGATTGAAAAGCTCCAACCGGGATCTGCATCAAACATTTGGATTGAGGTTGGTTACATTTCTCCATTATCTTAACATTGTCATTTATAATAGCATTGTTTTGAGAATTGAGTTGATTTCTGGTAGTCATCTGTCTGTTGTGGTATTCCCAAGCCATAGTGAGTTTTCTCCAATACAGAAATGGCGACTCCGCTGGGGAAAACATCCATGTTTGGGAAATTTTTTGAGCATTAGTCCTTAATTAGAGTTGTTGTTTATCGAAGCTCTGTGTCACTGATTGGCCGTTAAGATACACCATAGAAAACTTTCTTTTTCTGAGCCTTTGGACTCTTTATTGGCCCATTTTCCTTTCCTCACCTGTGAGCTAGCTTAGTTATGCCTGTGTCTACCCACCTCTGTTTACTTTACTACTCGCAGGTACCCGCAGCTATTCCTTTGACAGTAGCGTGTAACTCCGGCTTTTGTTGGTTTATGGCTATTGGTTGTTGCTGGGTGAGTTTGGTTGGTTCCTGAGTCTTTGTTGGCCTCTTTCTTGACTGTTTCATGCCTTGGTTGTGACCAGAACTCTTCGTTTCTCTTGGTTGAGCCTTCTTGGTTTTTTACCAATCTTTGGATTTAGCCTCTTGGTTTTTTCCTTTTGAGCTCATTCCTTTGGCTGAGTCTTGCTGTTTAGGATCTGTTGGGTTGTCTTAGTGATCTTCTTGGCACTTCAGTGACTGACTAGTAGGATTTTGCTTGCATTTTTTCATTCCATTTATATTGAAAAAATACAAAAATATACATCTAGTTTTTTGCATTTTCCTTTTTGTTTATAAGCGAAAATACAAAAATATTTTACTTTCATGTACTGCATCTTGCATTGAGTGCTTGTTGCCTTCATTTTAGGTTCTGCTTGTGCATCGAAAAGATAAAAGATTGCATCTTTATTTCAGAATTGTTGGTTGATTTTTCATATTAGTGACATTGTTTTATTGGATAGATGAGTCTAGGATTGGACGATTTTGCATACTATTGAGTCTACGCATCACTAGTTTCACGATCATATCCCTTGAGTAACCACAACCACTAAAATTAACACTTAACCATTAAAATTGATGAGACTGATTTTATTTATAGGGTACACCAACTAGCATAGGTTTAGAGTCTTGGAATAGATCATTGTGAGTTAACAATCCAAGACTACTAGACGAAACATTAGGTTTCTGACCAGGGAGTGGAGGAATCCATGGTATATATCGGTGTTCTCAAGAAGCTCTACTCAATCCAGAGTTAAGCACGAGGTCACGGGAGGTTGGTTGAGGAGATATCCCTCTGATACCGGCTGAACGTGGGAGATATATCTAGGATCTGTTCGTATCTGGGGGTACCGGAGGTTCATCCTCTTGTGCTTCGGGCTTAGCTACCCTGCCCATACGATGGGTCCCACCTGCGACTGTCCCTCTGAGCACTGGTTATATTGCGGTGACCATAGTTTCCTTACCTAGGTATCGCACAGGGTACTTGCAGTTGTTATGTTGTTTTTGTCTTGAGTCAGATAGGGATTGGACAACACAGTTGTGTTCGTGCAGTGGACTTGACCCTGTCAACGTAGTGAAGCCTGGGTGTCTCTATAACTGATTCTGTTACCTCCGGCTATAGTTTGGGAGTCTCAAGCCTCTCCTAAGCGAAACATATTGGCTCTAGTGTCGGGAGCTCATTTAGCCACTCTGTTTGTCTGCTCTTGGCTATAGTTTCTCTAGGTGTGTGCTTTTGATTTACTATTTTTTATTGATAGTTGGCCTTTAGGGGATGTTGTGACTTTCTCTAGAGATATTGTGGCGTGGAGCCCTACTCTCCGCCGGTCCCGTCGGTTGGCTAGTTTAAAGCCATCCGAGGTTACACGCCGTATTGCTAGAGGACGTCGGAGGGCTCCCTCTGAGTCTTTAGATTCTTACGTGACTTACGTTGAAGACTACATGGCTACACACCCCGATATTGGGCAAGATCCTTCTACTCCTTCGGGTAGAGTTGACCACACTTTCGATCCCCATACTCCTCATGAGTATTGGGGAGTTGTTCCACCTGAGACTCAACCTGGTTCTGTTTCGCCTAATCCACTTGACCAGGATCCTTTTAATCCTTCGAATCTGGATAATTATCTTTATTGAATGCCCGATTTACCTGAGGATGAAGAACCGGGCGAGCCTTTTGTTCCTTCATTTCCACGCAATTATAGATATGGGATGTCTGAGACTCATGATGATGCTGGCCCTATGATCAACCCCACCGCACTCTCTTTTGGTATGCTTAGTCAAAGTACTATCAAACCTTCCACTATGTTTGGTAGTCACGCTGGCACTAGTCAAAGTGTTAGAAATACTATACCCACTGGGGGCACTACCCTCACTGGGGACACTACGTTGTCCACCCACTCACATAGTATGGGGTCTGGTCAGATTCCTAACAATGCTAATGTTGGAACACGACCACCTCCTAGGAATACCCAACCTAACCGGAATGTTTTTCAGAATACGACTCGCCATGCAGAACCTAATACACGTGTCGCTACTCATCAACCCAGAACTACTTTTGCACATGATACCGTTCCTCCCAACCACGGGGGTGGACACATACCGCATACTTTTGCATCCACTGCCGCCACTATTAATGCTAATGTAAGGGGTGGGAATATTTCCTATCCACATGGACATCACACCACCAACCCTGCTATTGGTCACACCCATATTGGAGCTGGGAATGCTTCTCATGCTTCTGGTCACCACGTGACTGCTCAAGCTAATCCTAATGTTGGGGGTGGGAACATACAATACCATTACGGTCATTACAACACGGTTCCCACTATGAATAGTAAATACATGCCCCATACTCATGGTGGCAACCCTTACTACAACACAGTCGGTGCTGGCCACCAGTATCACCCACCACCCCAATATGGTGCTCAAAACATGCATATACCTGCTTACTCTCAAATGGGTCCGGCAGGGGGAGGTTATCAATCTTATGGCCATGGGAAAGCTTATGGGCCATCAAGTCCTCATTATCAGTAGTTTAATCCTCATGGTCAAGCTTTTGGTCCATCTTATAACACAGTTCCGTTTAACCAACCTTTTATGGGAGCTTATAATCAAGCTTTCTAGCCTCAGCTCCCGTTCCTTGCACGCTTGAATCTCCCAAATATTTCGAAGCTCATGAATGATCCGGTGTGTCACGACCCTACTTGGCCCCCGGTCCCTACCAAGCTCCCTTCAGACATTCTGAAGTTTGAGGGGAAAGGTGGTGAGGACCTGGGAGATCATGTCACGATGTTTCAACTTTGGTGCTCCTCCAACTCTTTGAATCATGATTCCATTCGATTACGCCTATTTCAATGCACCCTCATGGGGGCAGCCACAAAGTGGTATGTGGAGTTGCCCGGAAACACCTATAGGGGATTCAACGAGATTGCTTTGGTTTTCTTAGACCATTTCCAATTACCGGTTCATTATGATACTGGTACTGAGTTGTTGTCCACCTTCCATCAGAATAAGGCCACACATATTTCTGACCACGTTCAAGAGTGGCATCGGCGGAAGAGATTAGTGAAAGCCAACATTCCTCCAGAGTTCCTGTTGGAATGGTTCCTCAAGTCTTTACTCCCATACATTGCTGAGGATGTTTCGATGTCCAGCATTGTGACTGAGGAACAAACTATCTTGAAAGTCCAGTAGTTAGATCTACTTTATTCTCAGTTTGGCATTTTGTATGACATTATTCCTGATGCATCGAGAACAAGACATGAGCCTACGTCAGTTCCTAGACCACATGTCGATGGCATCGTGGGGTCTACATGCACTCACTCTGTAGACTTGGTAGCTAATCAAATGCAAAATTTGTTGCTAAACCAGTCTGCTCCCGGACATGTTCACAATTTGTCCACTTCCACTCCATCGTCTGATGTACACAATGTGTAATCAATGAAACCGTCGGGTAACCAGCAACCTGGTGGTAAGAAAATGGGGAGAAACAATCATAGGGATTGAAACAAAGGAAGTAATAACGATAGCAATCGTAATACTCCTTGTAAAGAGAATGCCAACCCTTCTCGGGAAGGCGGTAATGCTGGCGAGGATCGTAAACCTAGGCGTAAGGTGAAATTCCTTTGCAAGCTTTGTGGGGAGGATCATCTTACTCACTTATGTCCTTGAATTGAGAAGCATTGAAGCATTTGGAACAGAGCCCAGCTGTGTTGAAGGATCCCCTTCCTCATCATCAAAACATGACTTTGCATGCTCCCACCACTGGTTATGGTACTAATGAAATGGCAACAGCTTCTTCCAATACTAGTGGTTATGGATGTGTGAATATGGTTCAGTCGGAGGTTTGTGTTGCTACTTGTCAATGTGATTATGGTGCACCACAACCTCATTTGGGGAATGATCCTCCCCCTCCTCCTGACAATTCCTTGCATATCGAGAATCCTTCCATTATGCCGCGGATACCGAAAGGTGTTCTCAAGTGCTCCACACATAATCCTAATGCTCGAGCCTCCCAGAACTACTCCATCGTAGAAGATTTGGGCCAAACTCTATGTGCCATGTCGGCTCTTGAAGTTTTGCAAGCCTGTCCTTCTCAAAATCATGCCCTTTTGAGTGCGTTAGGAGTTCAGGATGGGGGAAATCCTAGTGTTATCAAGTTCGATACTACTCGTGTCCAACCTCGCTTACCTTACCATGTGGCTTTTCAAATCCAGGTGGTTTGCCTTAAGAGCTTCGTCAAACGTACTATGGTTGATGAAGGTGCCTCTGCATCAGTAATGTCGTTAACTTGGTGGAAATCTCTTGGCTCTCCTCCTCTACTCGCGTCTAGATCTACACTCACTGCATTCGACGGTAGATCTTTTACGCCACATGGAATTATCCCTTCCCTTGTTGTCTCCTTGGAAGGTAGGTCCGTGCCTATTGAAGTCGAAGTGGTTGATGCGCCCATCGACTAAAATCTTTTACTGGGTCGAAACTGGATGTACTCTATGAAGGCTGTTGCGTCTAATGTATTTAGAGTTATTTGCTTTCCCCATGAAGGCAAGATTGTGACGATCGATCAGCTGGATTTTGTTGGCACTCCTTCCACAGCATCTACAGGATCTGTAGTCCCGCAAGTTTCTGATTCTTAGCCGGCAATAGGGAACATAGGTGTTGGAATGTACCCCTCATTGATGAGAACTTATAATATTTCTACACCTATGAATTTTATTGAAACCATTACCTACAGTGTGTCTCCTCCTTTGAATAATATGTTATTCTGGACCTCTTATTTAGATGATCCGTGGGTTTTACCATCCACGAGTTCCACGTTTGGAGACATTGCGCACGTTGGGATGCCTATGCCTTTATCTGTAGCGGAGCTAGCTTACAATCATATCCAACAAACCACTGCAAATCCGGATCTCTCTTCTTCCCAGATAGTTGAAGAAGATCCCGTTACACTTCCAGTTTGGGCAGCCAACTCATCTTGCTCTCACGATTTCCTTGATGATACTTTACCATCTGATGAAGCTATCCTCAAGGCCATGTGTGGTAGTGAGAAGCCTTGGGAAGATATGCACCATCGCTCTTATGTCCTTCCCAACCTTGAGCTCATTGAGCAGGAGGAGTTTAGGGTGACTATAGCTGAGATGGTTGGTCACCCTGTGGCTCTTTTGGAGTCACGTGATGTTTTTGCGGAGGGGAATATGGCCAATATTTTCCCAACCACTTCGATCAACATCTCTCGCACTCCCGAAAAGATTGAGAACGTTTACGTCGGCGTCGATTGCACTCCTGAGGAGATCTCTATTTACACTGACTTGTTTACCGAACTCCGGGAAGCTTTCACCTGGTCATATGAGGAGATGCCAGGAATAGACCCCCGCATTGTTGAACACGAGATTAGAACGTATCTTGATGCTAAACCTGTTCGACAATGTTTACATGTTGTGAACCCTAGGAAGGTAGCTGCTATTAAGGCAGAGCTGGAGAAACTGCTCAAAGCTAGTTTCATCTACCCCGTTCCACTTACCGAATGGGTGTCAAACCCCGTTCCTGTGGATAAGAAGCAGGGAACGATCCATGTATGCACTGATTTGAGAGATTTGAATCGTGCATGTCCGAAAGACAACTTCCCCATGCCATTCATTGATCAAATATTGGATGCTTGTGCGGGGAGTGAGATTTTTTCATTCATGGACGGATTCTCGGGTTATAATCAGATTCAAATCAAATCCACAAACCAACATAAGACGGCGTTTACTTGTCCATGGGGAACATTTGCATATTGGAAAATTCCCTTCGGCCTCAAAAATGCCGGAGCTACTTTTCAGTGAGCCATGACCTATGCCTTTCACGATCTTAAGATGATTATGGAAGTTTTCTTGGATGATCTTACTAGCCATTCTCGCAAGAGAGTGGACCACCCCAAGCACCTCCGTGTGATTTTCGAATGATGTATCCACTACAAAATTCGATTGAATCCAAACAAATGCATCTTCGCTGTTAGGACTGGTCGCCTTCTAGGATTCATAGTATCGAGGGAGGGTATTAGAGTCGATCCTCTCAAAGTTGAGGCAATACTTCAGTTGCCTCCTCTGCTTAATTTGTTACAGCATTAGAGCCTCCAAGGGAGAGCTACTTTTCTGCATCGGTTTATAGCTAACTATGCTTGTATTACTAAAGGTTTCGCACGCCTATTGAAGAAAGACACACCTTTTATCTGGGATGAGCGAGCCCAGCAGTCTTTTAATGCCCTTAAGAAAGCTTTGGTATCCGCCCCTGTGCTTAGTCCACCGGACTTTACACGAGATTTCATTCTTTATGTGGCCGCGTCTCAAGAGACTATTGGCATGGTCTTGGTTCAGGTAGATGATGCGCTCGTCGAGCATGTTATCTATTATCTCAGTCGAAATTTAGTAGATGTTGAGCTAAGGTACACCCACGTAGAAAAGCTAGCACTTGTGACTGTCCACACAGTTCAGCGGTTACGGCATTACATTTTGCTTCGAACAACCACAGTTGTAGCTCACATCAATCCATTTCAATTCGTGCTATCACGACGCCTTATCGGGGGTAAGTATAATAAATGGATTATGATCCTTCAGGAATTTGATCTCGATTTTGCTTCGAAAAAATCAGTGACATCATTGGTGTTCGCAGAGCTTATGTCGGACCTTCCATGGCTTTATGAGGATGTCATTCATGAAGATTCCTTTATGGATGAACACTTATTCCTTATCTCGTCCGAGGACCCTTGGTATGAGGATATCATTGTATATCTTCAAACTTTGAAGTTTCCTCCGCATTATTCACGAGATGAGTGACGACGTGTAAGACATCACGCTAAAGATTATACTATCATCGGTGACACTTTGTATTGTCGAGGAAAGGATTCCATTCTCCGTCGTTGCTTGACTCACGAAAAAGTGGAACGGGTACTTAATGATTGCCATGCGGGGGCGTGTGGCGGTCACTTATCCAGGCTTGCTACAGCCCAACGTATCATGCGAGCTGGTTATTTTTGGCCTGCCATCTTTAAAGATTGTATTAACGCTGTGAAGAGATGTCACCCTTGCTAGGTGTTTTCTCGGAACGTACACTCGCATCCAGCGCCCCTCCATCCGATCATCACTGTCGGTCCCTTCACTAAGTGGGGGGTAGATTTCATGGATTGCAAACCAACTTCGGCTGGGGGGCATCACCATATTATCGTGGACGTGGATTATTTTTCCAAGTGGGCTGAGGCCATGCCTACTATAAGATCCGACGGTGCCACTGCAGCCCATTTCGTGTTCAACCAGATTATCACATGATTCGGTATCCCGAAAGAGATTGTCACTGACCATGGCAGTCACTTTCAAAACAAGATGATGGAGGATTTGTCTCTCAAGCTTGGGTTTGGTCAAGAACACTCGTCTTCCTACTATCCTCAAGCGAATGGTCATGTTGAAGCAGTAAATAAGTCTTTGAAGACCATTCTCCAATGTACCATCCAACAAAGCAAGACCAATTGGCATATCATGTTATATCTTGCTTTGTGGGCATATCGAACCGCAGTTAAGACTACCACCGGGTTCTCACCATTCCAGTTAGTTCATGGTGTGGAGTCACTTTTACCGATTGAATGCGAAATCCCTTCGCTCAAGCTAGCCATAGAGCTCCTCCCTGATACGACGAAGATTGAGCAACGTTTAGTACGCCTCGAGCAACTTGACGAGCACCGTCAAGATGCCGCTGTGGCCATTGATGTTAACAAGCATCGTGTCAAGGTTCAATATGATAGGTCTGTCCGTCCCCGGCAATTTGCTGAAGGTGACTTGGTACTCTTGTATGACCAAGGTAAAAAACCCCTGGGGTCAGGCAAGTTCAATCCCATGTGGCACGGTCCTTACATTGTGAGGTGTGTCCTTGAAAAAGGAGCTTATGAGTTAGAAGACTATGAGGGAGTTGTCTTGAAGGAGCCTAGAAATGGGATTTACCTCAAGCGGTATTATGCTTGAACCTTTGGTTCGAGCTGATACTTTTGTACACTATTGTATAGTTTTTCTGTACATAGTTTAGATTACCTTTTAGTTATCGGGTCTGCTGATTAGCCTCTATTTGATTGACAGATGTCAACGGGATTCCCTACATTCTTAGGTTTCGCGGATGGTGCTAGCCGACATACGCAGCAGCTTGCTTCTGCTACCTAGGTTATCTTCTCACTTGACCACCTAGTTGTGTCCTCAGGAGGTGCTTGTCTCGGTCCTACATCTAATAATGTGGCTGAGTATAGTGCCATTGTTGAGCTACTTTTTATAATTTTATGGACCCACTTTTCTATAGTTTTTGGCAGTTGTTGTGTCGCCTTTGAACAGAGCATTCATTTCACTCCATATATTATGAGTCGGGACTATAGTTGGGCCTTAGGAGCTGTACTTGTTGCTCAATTTTCTCCACCGATTAGTTAAGATTCCAGTCATTATGGATCCCTCTATAATGTCTCCTGCATTGCACAGTTTATGTCAAGTCTACGCTACCTGAGTCTATCCATTTGCTCATGCTCTTGTTCAAAGGAAGTCCTGAAACCAATGTCGGCCACTCCTTAGATCTCTTAACTATTGCATGTTGGCCATCCTTATTGAGTCAATCCGTTTCACCTGATATCTTCCAAATATTTCAGCATTGCTGGTACCTCGTGTTGCTTGATGGGGGATGCCTTAATTCCCTCCTTCCAGTGAGTCTCATTCCATCGAATTCAACCCATTTATTCTGGGACTTGAGGCTTAGAGTTTAGTTGAGTACCTTGAGGCTTGCAGTCATTAGTGGCAGGTTCTCTCGCCATCGACAGTTTTGGGAATACATCAATGTCCCCTGATCGATGGATTCATCCTAGTGTTCGACTTCAACCCATTTATTCACACTCTGATGATTGTGCTCTGTGCCTTAATGCCCATTTTTATTATTGGTGGGTCATCTCGCGTCTGTTAACGGTATACATCATTGACCGGTAATCACACGATGTCTCATCAGGTTCGACCCCAACTCCTTTATTTACTTGATGGGACTTGCACCATCGAAGACTTGTGTAGAAGACCCCAGGCGATTGTGGCATTCAGTATGCTACATATGACTTTGACTTTACATCTGAGATATCACCTCTCAGATTTCAGCAGTTTGAAACTCCAATTTTGCACCAGTTGTTTCCTTTTCAGTAGGAGACCGTATCTTACTATAGAGGGATCATGGCTATGATCACTTATGACATGTGTTGGAGCCTAGGCCGCAGCTATGGTAAAGCTGCGAATTTTGAGGAAAAAAGCACAAGTATTGAAGGGAAAGTGCTAATTTTGAATAAGCATCAATTTTTGGGTAGAAGTAAACGGTGCGCAGTATGGTGCCAGATGGATGAGCTCAGCGCAGATTACGGACCGGAAATCGCGGAGCTCGCGCGCACACGTCAAAGGAGAATGAAGCGACAGAATAGAGGGCTCAGCTACCCTCATAAAGGCTAAGTACAAAAGTTATGGTTGCTCTGATCAAGGAGGAGCAACGGACCAAAGCATTGAAGGCGAAGGACAAAGAGCAGTGAATGATGAAGCGGCGCCCATACCCGCAATCTGCACCGAAAGTCACGGAACCTACAGGAAACGGCGACGTGACTGCAAGCGGCGCCTACAGTACACCTAGCCATGTACGTGGTTAGGGTTTTTGGGGAATACTGTTGGGAAAGACCCACAGTTTTGTAAAGGTGCGACCGTCAAGGCCACCTATATAGATGTGTAATTGTAAAGGATAGACATTAGCCATTAGATGTTTTAGATGTTAGATGTTTTATCCATTAGAGAGCTAGAGTGGCTAGAAGGCCATTGTAGGTTGGTTGTTGATTGTTCTCTATTGTGTGTTAGAAGACAAGAGTTAGAACTGGATAGCTGTGAAGCTAATCCCTGAGTTGTAGACAGTCTGAGTTGACGTCTGAACTATTGTAATCTCTGAAGAGGAAGAGACTAGATCGAGAGAAGGGCTCCCAGCTGTGTGCGTGGAGTTTCCTGGAAAGATCTAAGGCTGCAGCTGTGTGCGCAGCGTATTGTGTAATTCCATTTCAGATTAATATAAGATATCCTTCCCGTGGAGGTGAACTACATAATTCTCATGTTATGATGCTATGTTGCGTAAATGCATGTTTTAGTTTTCTATCTGCGTTTTCATGAATGATTCATTGTCCTTATGAATGAGTATAGAAAGCAAGTCCTGGAAATTCCCTTAGAAGTTATATTTGTGCACTATCGAAGGAGTCGATAGGAGCCCTATTGCCGCAGCGCCAAGGAATGCGTTATCGCACTGGGCGCGCAAGCAGAAACGATACATAGAGTATCGACGTAGAGGGTACCTACCTCGTGCGTAAAAGCAGAGATACTGCGCAGCTAGGCTGGTAAGTGCGAACTTCAGCGCTGTTGCACTGAGAAGTCGGCGGAAGAGTAAGACGTTCCGCCTTGGGGAATCCTCTTAAGGAGAAAGAGAGGGAGAAGGTAGCAGTCTCCGCGTCGCCCAGGTTAAGGAAGCCTGATTCCTTATCCCCCCCATAGCCACTTCGGGTGAGACCTCGAGCTGCTGCGCAGCTCGTTGCCGAGAGGGCCAGTGCGCCAAGGGGTTTTGTTGTTGTGCCTCATTAAAACTCGGGTCTGTCCAAAAAGTAGCCAACAACATGTATCCATTATATAATGCCTATTCATGGCCATTGTATCAGATTGTTGTACTATACCGACATGTATTCAGGGATACTATTGTATTATGACGAGTGAGTTGCTCTTTCCACTTGTATCTCCATCACTCCACTTCTGAGTTTTATAATGTATTTCGGCCATCGTAGCACTTTCAGTCTCTGACCTCACACATTAGGGGGCATCTGTTACACCGTAATATTTCACCCTGTGAGCATCAGCATTTTTTGGTCTGTAGGATCCATTTCAGTGACTCAGATCCATTTATATCCTTCAGAGATACCAGTTTACCCTATTTTTATTCCTACCTGCCTGTTGCATCTTTATAGCAGGCGTACCCGCGAGTTGCATCCCTATAGCCCGTGGGTAGCATGTTAAATGGTAAAAACCACTATTAATTACTTTTTACTCCCAAAAAGCAGTCATTGGGTGACCTTTGGCTCTCCATCTTCCCGAGTAATGCCTCGATGTGTCATTTCACCTACCTTTGAGAGGACTATATATTGAGCACATATGGCTTATCGACGAGAGGAAGAGGAGAATCGTAAGAGAACTCTAGTGGATTTTTTCCCTATCTTGAGTCTGCACTCATTGATCCTTGTAGTTGTGAACCATTTATGTTCACCTTTCAAACTGCTTTCTAGTTTGAGTTTTCCATTCATGGAGGATTGAAGTGGTGGAGGCACAAGTGGATTGATCTAGATCTTGGTTCAAATTGGTTGCCGACAAGAGGTCGTATCACTTTGTACTTCTTCTTGTTGATTAATAGAAATACTCATATTCTCGTCCATTCATGGTGTGAATGTCATTTATTATACATTGGGTTACATTTGCTTATGATATTATGGACCATTGTTATTGATAATGTTAATGCCATTTATATATTATATGTACTTGTTGGATATTGGGTGTCAAGACTAATTTGCAGATTTCAAGTGCATGGATTGAAAAGCTCCAACGGGGATCTACATCAAACGTTTGGATCGAGGTTGGTTACATTTCTCCATTATCTTAACATTGTCATTTATAATAGCATTGTTTTGAAAATTGAGTTGATTTCTAGTAGTCATCTGCCTGTTGTGGTATTCCCAAGCCATAGTGAGTTTTCTCCAATACACGAAAGTAATAAATAAAGTATTGATTCACCCTAAACATATTCCAAGAAGCATTGATTCACTCTAAACATATTCCAAGCAATAAAGGACATTCTCAACAATTCTAAGATGAGCCCAATGAAGTTCACTAAACAAATAAAGACATTCTCAATATTTTCCTATGATAATATGAGATTATAATTAACCAAGACATTAATAATTCAGTAAAATATGCAAGACATTCTTATTATTTTCACAAGATAATAAAAGATTCTAATAATCAAGACTTTATTTTTTTTTTAGCCGAAAAAAAAAACGTACTATTGCTATTCATCGAATCAAATAGTACAAAGATATTCACCTCCTCTGAAGAGAGAGATACATTCTGCATAAGCCACCTCCTCTAAAGAGAGAGATACATTCTGCATAAGCATGAAAGTGGACCCATAGACTTCCTTCAGTTTACATCAAACCATACAACATAATACATATCATCTAGACTCGTATCCCTACAGTACAGTATCTGTAGTAAACTGCAAAAAGACTTTTCAAAATTCTTCTAGAAAAAATAAATTTCACCACAGTCCTGGATGCTGGAGTCCATCCACTCCTCCCAAGATAAATATCCTTCAGTACCTATTAATGCTCTTTTAGATAATTCATCTGCCTTTCCATTATGTTCCCTGAAGATATGTGAAAATGTAATCCTTTCCTGCAAATCTATCTCCATTCTGACGCGTTTGCACCAATGTGTAAGAGCCAATACATTTATTTCATATTCATTTAAGGCCCATTTTATAGTGACCCTTGAGTCACCAAATACCAATAAATTAACCAGTCCAAATATATTGGCACATCTCAGAACACACCAGAGAGCTAAAAGTTCTGCTTTCATATTACTGCCCCGGCCACAGTTGAGACAAAGAGTAAAGAAATGTTCCTCATTTAGATATATAACACCTCCAGCCGCACACAACCCATCCTGTGCAGCTCCATCAAAGAAACATATGGGTCTGTTTACAATGTAAGAAAAGGGTTCAACCCTTCTGACCACTGCAGGTGAATAATGTTCAGAATAAAGCTTCATCATATTCAAAACAATAATCCCACAAGCCACTACATCTGGATCTTTATCCTGAAAAGTACATAAGTTCCGATAATACCAGAGTGCCCAAGATAAGAAAACAGGAACCTGTATGGTATCTATGGATTCACGGAACCAACAAAGCAATTCTTCTCCAAAATTTGTTTTCCCCCAAACTTTAGTGATAGAGAGTTTAGCACTGCAGAAATCCCAGACTTTCAGACCGAAGGAGCAATGGAGGAAAAGATGATTAATAGTTTCTGAGTTATCCTTACATAAAATACACCAGCTAGGTCCCATCCAGCCCCGTCTAGATAGATTATCCCAAGTCTTTAGTGTACCCTGGAGAGCATGCCACAGAAAAACTTTATGTTTCAAAGCAATATTCCACTTCCATATTTTTCTATACCACCAGTGTTGTGGATAGATATATTTCTCCTGCATAATCCTGTCATAAGCATTTTTGGCCGTAACGATACCAGTTCTCTTATTTCCAATCCACACCAATTTATCCTCATGCTGTGTAAGGGTGATACCAGCCACTTCCAGAGATCTAATATAATTATCCCAGGATCTGGCATCTTCATTAATAAGACCCAAATCCGAAGACTGAAGCCACTTATGTCCAATTGTATTTCTGATAAATAAAGACTTTATTTAAAAATAATGTACTAATAAATAAAGTCTTTTTCAATATTTCCGAGAGACAACATGAGCATACCTTAAAATAAGGCATTGTTTTTAGAATAATATAAATCTCAAGCAATGGGAGGCATCTTTATTACATTTTAAACAATATGAAATTTTAATAAAAGGCATTTCATAAAATCCATACGTACTCCAATTGATGATTGATGTTCACACTAGTTTAAAGAATATAAGAGATTATAATAATCAAAACATTATTTAAAATTAATGCAATAATAAATAATAAGCATTTTCAACATTTCGAGAGACCGTAAGAGATTTGATTAAAAGAAATTTCATATAATCGGTGCATAATTCAAAGAGGGGAGACATTCTCATTGATTTAAGGACAATAAGAATCCCACCCCGGACTTATGGTCAGTACACATAAAAATGATTTAAATGCTATCACAGGAAAGACGCCTTCAGTCTTCGAGTAGAACAGTAAAAGTCCTTAAGAGTTCCGATTAATTGATTAATTTCTCCTCAATCGAATCCTTGTTGGGTAATTACAGAGACGCTGACACAAATCGTAAATATAAAACTAAGATGAAGTTCGAGCTCAGTTATCTTCGAGATTGACAATTCTGGGCGTCAAGTGGATAAATGCGTAGAGTTTATTCAAATTGGAAGATGTCGTGGGTCTCAAGATTCATCAATTTAAAATATAGATTTATAAGGGTTGCTCACCATTTGTCTGATAAAATATGATTCCAAAATCATTGATAAGTAAAAACTGAATAGGGATGGTCTTAATCCAATGTAACTGGATGGAACCAGTTAAATACGTGGTTCCACACTAAACTATGTATACGAACAGAGTTTAAACCTAGGGGATAAATTGACTTCCAGCAATCGATTCCAGAACCGAGGTCAGGTCACAATTGAAACTTAAAATTTCAGAAGAAAAGAAGATTGATCGACGGCAATGCTAGATCTTGGAAATGAATTCAAGTTTTACTAACATTGAGTCAATCGCGCAGAGATCCTCAGTCTAACACGACACCAACTTATGCTAACTCTGGATGCCAGGTATTTTAACTTTTCAAAGGCGGACATTTCACTTCTCAGTAGTTTGAGTCGTAGACGGATACAGAGTAGAATCAAGTAGTTTTAAAGATGCTATAAGCCCGAAGTCAAAACTCAGATCTGAAATAGAAATACTTTTGATTTTGAGGGTCGATCGTCGGGATCTAGATTGTGCTGCTAGGGATCTGAGTTTTGCAGAAATTTCTCCAGATCGTGTAATTCTGAGTACAACTGAGACGCCCAAACAGTACTGGAATTAAATGCAGTGAATTTCAAGATTGAATCTACTGAGTAGGAAGCAAGATGCAAGCAATAATAAAATAAACTGTAATCGAGGTTTCGTGGAAGGCTTTGCGCAGAGTAATCACCAACAATCATTGTACAGTTCTACCTCGATAATGACAACAAACTTTTTTTTTTGTAAGGTTTGAGATGATAAGAAGTTCTGATGTCGAGTGCAAATGGAGAGTAGATGCAGAGCATTACTGAATGCATCCTTGCACAGATTGGTATTCGTAATGACAAGATTTTAAGAGTTAAGAAAACTAAAAAGTCACTCGGAAAATGAATTCGGATGGATGTGAAACAGAGTAATCCCTGAACGCACCTTGCACAGAATGGGATTCGTAATGACAGGGTTTAAGAGTTACAAAATAATGATAAAAATTCTGCATTCTCAATTTAACACACAGCAATTTATCATATAGTCGAATCTGAAACGCAGCAATGGTGGATCTATAACGCTCCATCATTTAATCATAAAACACACAGATATTTAATAATATGGAATGAATCTAATTTCAGATCTATGTCGAACTACTCCTCTGCCATATAAGACAGAAATTTCCATTTAAATATACCATGGATCTAACAGAGGAAAACTTACTATCTACTAAATAAAATATTGAAATAACTTTGAACCTGTTTCGGCGATTGAGCTTGAAGTCTGGAGTGGTTGTAGTAGCAGCTGATTCGAATGTCCTCCTTGACGAAATTACCGACAACCCCTCGGTTGACCACCCTACTGTATCGAGGTTAATCTTCTTCACCTCGAACCCCCGAGCTCAAGGGGTCATAAGAACACACACTAATAGCCTCCCAAAAGGATCTCCCAATCCTCATTCTGGCTAATCCCAACTCCAAGGATCATAGCATAATCCGCGATTATGATAACCATCCAGCATTAGGAAGCAAGAAATCTCTCTCTCTTTTCTCCTCCCTTTTTATATAGGAAAAGCTTCTGTGCCATGTGTCAGTCCATGCACATTATTTAAATTAATTTAATATTTTAATCAGTTTTATTCTCAATTACAAGTGTCTGTTTCTCACTCAATGTGTACACCTAACTCCCTAAATCAGTGTAAGGTAGGTGTAGTTGTCTTTAAGAGAGTCTCAGTTGTGTTTGTCTTCTCCAATCTAGTTGTTGTAGAAAGATCCATGTTTATTCTATTATTTCCCTTTTCTTTTTTTGTTTTATAAAAGCAAATATTTTCTTACTAAATTCAAATTTTTTTTTTTTTCTTTTTTTTTTAATAAAAGAGAATATTTTACTCAAATAGTTCTTTATTCTATTTAAAATATTTTCTTTCTCTTTTTCTAAAGTAAAAGAAATATTTTATTTAAATAATTATTTATTCTATTTAAAAATATTTTCATTTTGAAATAATTAAAATATATTTCCATTAATTAAAAAAAGAACATTATCTTTTCTAAATTTCAAATTTCTTTTTCAACCATAATAGCAGGAAGGACCGGCAGACGTCGGTCAAAAGAAAAGGTTCAGGGCAATCACGAGGACTGTCGTGATTGTTATCTCGTCCCTTAGTGGTCAGCGACATATGGGGACCCGAACCGACACAACTTTTACGGAAAGCAAAGATTCCAACAAACAAACAAAAATAATTACAACTGTGGGTTATGGCCCACCAAAGCTTTCAATCCCATGCATTATGGCCAGCATGACATCATGATAATAATAATAAAAATAAAATATTGAATAATTTATTATTAAATTCTCTAAAATTTCCACATGTATATTATTTAATTTTGTATGTATGAGTAGTTTTTTTTTTTTCATTCTTCTTTCGTCTAGGTACCTCTTCAACGGGCCCTTCCGACAGTATCTTTCTTTCTTCTTATGGTGAGTACTACGTAGCGATCAAGAGTCGTTACCGCAATCTCTCAACTACGCTCCTTGGAGACTAAGGGATGTTGAGAGATAAGGCTGTCCTTATTGCACGCCCCTCAACTCATCGTACGCGACCAAATCATTATGGTCTTTCCCATACGGCATACGCTTCCCCGGGTGAGCTGAAACGGCTTCACCCATGCGTGGATTACTACTTCAAGGTCGACAGTCAGTCGTCGTACCCCTAAGTGTTCTTTCCATTCTTATGACCCCTGTAATTCCATTGTGGGTTAGTCAGTAAATCATCTTACCTGCCATTGCACACACACTCAAACGCATATTAATAGCATTGTATTAATAAACATTTCAACATTCATAATTTTCATTTTCTTAGTCAGTCGAGTATGAACAATTCATCATTTTTCATTTCAAGTAATTCCAATATTCATCATTATCATTTTCTCAGTCAGTCAAGTATAAGCAAATCATCATTTTTCTAACCATTTTCATTTCACACATAAATTTTAAAGCAATCATTCATGGTCCAAGTTTTATAACTCTGGGTCACTTCAAACCAGTGCCCTCAAATAGTCAATCAGTCGTAGGTCTCAAATGATCTAATCAATCATAAACCCAAAATAACCAAAATCAAACATAAGTGCTGAGGTGGGCATTACAACGCGTTCAACCTCATTGTGAGTTAGGCAACGTCAAAGAATTGAATCGACGCCAAGGCGGTACAAAGTATCACTGATAATCAGATAATACTTTGCATGGTGACGTATTCTACGACGGTCATCGCGAGACAGTTGAGGGTTGAAGCATTGGGTTTGGAGATATAACGTAACATCTCCATACCATGGATCGGTCGTGCTGATGAGAAACAATGATTCGTCTAGAAAAGAGTCATTGTGCTCAATTTCTGCATCAGGACGGGGAAGGTCATAGATCAGCTCAGCGAACACCAAAGACTTCTTAGACTTGGCTTTCTCGAAAAGAAGGTCGAATTCTTGCAATATCACGATCCATCATGAATACTTTCCCCCAAGCACCTGACGTGTGAGTACATGGTACATGGGGTTCGATTCTGCAATGATGGTGGTGGTGTGGAGCAAGATATAGTGTCGGAACTTTTGGACGATGATCACTGCCGCGAAAGCAAGTTTTTCGACATGTGAATATCTAGTTTCAATCTCAGTGAGACCCTTACTCACATAATATATTACATGTTCCTAGGCGGTTTGATCCTCATGTACCAAGACCATGGCGATAGTGGTAACAGAAGCAGTGAGATATAAGATTTAATCTCGATAACAATTGGGTGGTTGGAGCACAGGGGCATGCGTGATGGCATGTTTGATGTTGTCGAAGGATTTTTTAGCTTAATCGTCCCAAATGAATGGGACGTACTTCTTAAGCAACTTCATATACCCCTGAGTCTTCTCCATGAAGTTACAAACAAAATGCCTTAAATAAGTTGCCTTCCCTTGGAGGCTTTGAAGTTCCGTCACATTGGTTGGAGGTGGTAGGTTGACAATGGCCTCCACCTTTAAGGGATCGATGTGGATCCCATCCTTCAAGACTATAAATCCTAAGAGGCATCTGAACTCAACGTAAAAGATACACTTATGAGGATTCAGACGGATATTGTATCGTCTGCATCTGAGGAAAATGGCCATCAGATGATCGATGTGGAACTACACTGCTTTGAATGAGCAGGGAGATCATCCAAGTAAGGTTCCACAAAGTCCTTAATGTCATGGAAGGCATACGACATGGCCCGCTGGAACGTGGCGCCAACATTTTTAAGGCCAAACGGGAGTTTGAGATATGCAAACGTCCCCCAAGGACAGATGAAAGCCGTCTTATGTTGGTCGTCTGGGTTGATCTCAATTTGATTGTAACCAGAAAATCCATCCATAAATGAAAAGATGACACTTCCGGCACAGTTGTCGATGACTTGGTCGATGAATGGGGTCGGGTAGTTGTACTTTGGACAAGCCTTGTTAAGGTCCTGATAATCGACACAGACGTGAATGGTACCCTATTTTTTGTTCACAGGGACTATGTTTGAGACCCAATCTGTCAACGGGATAGGATAAATGAAGCCAGCCTTTAAGAGTTTTTCAATCTCTGCCTTGATCATTGCAGTCTTCTGGGGGTGTACCGGTCGCAACTTTTGGCATACAGGTTTGATGTCGGGATAGATTTTTATTTCATGAGAAACAATCATGGGGTCTATCCCAAGGATCTCCTCATAGGACCAAGCAAAAATGTCTCGAAATCACTTAAATAAGGCCGTACCAATAGCTATTTCTTTAGGGGAACACTTCTGGCCTATGCGAATGTGTTCCACTATACCAGGTTTCACTGAAATGTCTACCAGGGTGGTAGGCTCAATGTTGGCCAAGTTTCCCTCTGTGTTTGAAAGACATGTAAGTATGGGGGAATGAGGGAATGGGTAGATATATGGTGAAAAGATAGTGCTAATGTTGTCTTCTATGTACTCCAAAGGAGGGAGAAAAAATGACCTATGGTGGAGGTCATCCGATGGACCATCATCTACGTTCATAACTTCCATGATGGACTCGTCTGAATGAAAAGTCCGAAGTAGGATATCAAGTAGAGATGATGCCCGTCGTAGAGAACAAGATGGGGAGCTTATAGTCAAGTGGTCCTCCGATGCTGACTAGATAGCCTTGTAAATACGTTCTGGGTGACAGAGGCATTGCGTCTCCAATCAGGTGTGTTGTGACTTCATCAAGTACAAGCCAATAATCAGTGGAGTGAGGTGAAATCTCTATAGAGATCATGTTCACCGAGGCAACATGATTAAGGGCTTCTGACATTGGAAAAATGCCCATGAGAGATGAATCTTTCAAAAGGTCAACCCCTATACTCTCATACTGTTTGGACGTTTGTCCAATGGAAGGAACATGGTCACCAGGGTGAGTAGTAGTGTCTGGTGTGCAAAAATCTAATTGGTTGACAGTAACAATTTGTCCTTGGTGGGGGAATTGTACTACGCGGAATACTGAAGAGGCTACCGCCTGCATGGCGTAAAACCAATTGCGACCAAGAAAGAGATTATAATTTATCGGGGCCGAGACCACTTCAACATTAATGGTTACGGTCTTTCCGCCCAACTCAACTGCGAGAGCTTGTCAGAGCCCATGAGGTTGAAATCCACGCCCGTCGAATGCTTTCAACGTGGTAGGAGAACGATTCAATTCGGGCGAACAGATGGCTCTCCAACAAGAGATCGACATGACAGAAGTAGAGGTGCCTTTGTCCAAAATGGTACGATGGACAATTTTCCCAGCAATGTTTGTAGCTACTTGAAATGTGAGCTAATGGGAAAGCCTCGGCTTGAAGTAGTGGTATTCAAAGAATCAAGGTCAACTGCTCCGATGGCTGCAAGGAGAGTTTTGCATTGATTAGGACAATTCTGCAAAACTTCCAGCGTGGACATGGTGCAAAGGGCTTGTGCCAAATCCTCAACGATATTGTAATTTTGTGCTGCCCGAGCATTAGGATTGAAAACAACTTTTCGAATCGTGCTCTTGGACGGACGCAATATCGAATCTAAAGATGGCTTCTCAATGGTGAGATAAGTTGATGGTACAGTGACCTCAGGGAAAGAGGTGGAATCTTTTTTATTATTACTTCCAATGGGTTCCTTCGAAGGGACCAAGTCGTATGATCGTGAGTGGGTGATGAGATTGATCGTCTCATTACGCACCATGAGAACATGCGTGGTATTAGGTGGTTCCCCCTAGGCTGAAGGGGGTTGAGCAATCATTTGTTGATTTTGAGTGGGGAAGGGATCGTTGAGGACTGCGGGAGTCAGTTTACCCCTAAGAAACTTTTGGACTTCGTCTCTATGGGGACATTCTTTAGAGAAATGATCATCTCCGCACAATAAACAAGGATACTTTAGCTTCCTTTTTTGCTTGGAATCGTCAAGAGTGCTCTTTTGTTCCTGCTGGGCAGAAGACTTCTTAGGTTTCCCTTTGGTATTCTTTTTTCCAGTGAACTTGGGAGATGAAGCTGATTGGACAGAATTAACGTCTTCGATCACAGCAGGAGTGGCAGATTTGGCAGTGTTGTGACCAGCCTAATTTGGTAATGGGGAGGAACCATAAAGGTTCGATGGTCCAACATGGTTAGAAGCAAGCTCGGTGTGAAGGGACCTAATAATGACATCGGCTTGGGGTCCCTTAAGTGGTTTCACAGGGTCATTAGCATCACGGGGTGCATCAGGGAGAATATCAAACAATGTGCCGAATTGAGTATAAACTAGGTCTAGCACATGTATGCGCGTGATGGCTTGTTCTTCTGTGACAGCACCCCCCATGGAAACATCTCGTGCGATGGTGGGGATGAGAGACTTCGTAAACCAGTCTGCTAGGAGTTGGTCTGGAATAGGAGCTTTAATGAGACGATGTCTCCTTCGCCACTCATGAATATGATCAGAAATGTGAGTGGCGGTATTCTGACGGAGCGAGGTTAAAAGCTCGGTACCAGTTTCATACCGTATAGGTAGCTGGAAATGAGTTAAAAAATCCATGGCAAGAGAACCAAATCAGGAAAAGAATGGGGTGGTAGTTCAATATACCACTTGGAAGCCAAACCGGTGAGAATCCTTTGAAACAATCTAAGACGGATCGAATCGTCTATAAAGGAATTAGCTGAACACTATAAATGGTATGTCATCATGTGGTTTTTAGGATCTTCACCCGGCTTGCCGTCAAATTTAGGGATATCATATGGAAGTTTCACCGGAATTGATGGCCAATTAGTTATGTGGTAAATAGGGTCGTTGGTTAAACGAGATAGGTCAGGTAGATCCAAAGTAGCCAGGAAGGGAATCTGTGGATTAGGCTGCGCATATTGGTAGTACAGATAAGGCGTATATGGACCGGTATGACCGTAAGGTGTACCAGGAGGAAACTAGCGATAGGGGGGTATGCTGCCTAGATTGTAAGGGGGTCCGCCACCTTAAGGTGGTCCATTCCAATGAGGTGGGGGTCCACCTCCACCAGCGGGAGGAGGCGGAGGTCCGCCGCCACCTCGAGGAGGAGGTGGGGGTCCATAACCATAATAAGGTGGCCCGCCACCGCCTCCGCCTGGAGGAGGTGGTGGACCACCTCCACCGCCAGAAGGGTGGGGGCCTGCACCGCCTCTGCTGTCGGAAGGATGAGGGTCTCACTACTACATATGGTGTAATTTGCCATGAAAGTTCGTTGTAATAGCCACGAATTTTCGTCCTTGTTTCAACGATTGGGGTTTGTTTTTTTCGTGGAAAGAAATCCGTGGATATAGGGACGAAACTTCCACTTCGTGGAAATAGCAACGTTTCATTGATGCCACGTGTCAACAACACAACACTTCTCATATCCATGGAAAATGAATCCTTCCACGAAATTTCGTCTCTATATCGACGCACAACTCCTATAAATTTCCACAAATGTGCTAAACCTTCCACGAATATTCATTGCAATATACACGAATCCATTCACAATCTTTCGTGGCAGATTCAGCACCTGAGTGGAAGATGCGTTTATAGTTCCACGAATTATTGTCGCAGTATCCATGGTTGCATTCCCAAATGTTCGTGGAAGCTTCAACAACTGCGTCGACACATTTTGTATAGCCTACATTGATGTTCGTCGATATAGAGACGATACCTGGGAGTTTAAAAAAAAAAATTGAATGCGACGATACAGTCATAGATTGGCTTCAGATAGACTAGAATCACTTCTCATGAACCATCTCTTACATCTCAATGATTTCTTTCAAATCTGTAAACAAGTCAATGATTTCTTTCAGATTTGTAAACAAGTATGCTTAATGATGGTTTCCAATTCTATCAAACTTCATCAAACAAATAATCTTGCATTGTATTCCTTAAAGTAGTTACCATTAAGTCTTTATGATAAGCAGTAACAGAAATAAAATTTGTTCAAGTAGTTTTCATACTTATCCCTTTTCAACAATCAATTCTTCAACTTCAAGTTTTGTCTTTTAATGGCACAAATATTCAAACTCAAACTCAATTTGGTCACAAAGAATAGGCTCGTTCTTTATGAAGATATAACTGATGTTCTCCCATAACATTATTCAAACTCAACTTCAATTTGGTCACAAAGAATATGCTCAGTCTTCAAGTTATAACACAAGTCCTTCAAATATGCTATCAATATGTTTCAATGCTTTGCAAATTGTTCTTCTTCAAGCTCAGATTTCACATCCTTGTGTCCTTTGAATAATCATAAGGCTTAAACAACTTTTTGCAATGTATGAGCACGGTCTTACAAAGAATTATACCTTAGCTCTATTCACTTATTAGCTCTATTCACTTCTTAATAGAACTTTCTCAGAGTCATTTATCATCAAACTTGCTTGTAAACAACCAACATAGTCCTAGATAGATATCTCAAGAACTTGAACTAAATGTATAAACATGAAGAATTGTAAGCCCCGGTCTTAAGCACATGTGGATAGCACTTGAAGGGTGATCCGATCGCCATCGAAACTCCAACTTTCGGTAACCACCAGAATCTCCTCCTTGTCACATTCTGAACCCCACATCTGGATGAACAGTCATGCCTTCAGCTTCTCCCTCGAGCCCTTCTCCCAGCTCTATGGTAATATATCATTGAGGCCTTAAAGGCAAAGGCCCCTATAGGAAACAATTGTTCCACAAATTCTATCATTTGAAGTTTGCAATGCTACAGTTTTCAATTCTCAACACTCACTGCATTTTTGAACAAGCAACTCTTTGTAGGGCACAATAGAAGAGCCCAACTTAGCTTCCATGTTAGAGGCCACCTGATCTAATGAATGCACCAACCCAATAAAAAACAAAACAAATAAAGATCCCAATTGCAAATTTTGATGAGCTGCATAAATTTTCACTATCAAGTGCACTTTATGTAAGAGGATTTCCAAAAATACCATAGAACTATATAGGCACCACATGCAAACAATGCAATTACCATGCACTCAAATGGGAAGATGTATTCACTTAAGACCAAACAACTTCAAACAAAGACAAATTACACAATTTTACATGTATCACAACCATGTTTACATCTCCCATGCAAATATTTTTGACTCCATACAACACTTCATGGAGATGGGATTTTCTCCATAATCTATTGCTGTCTTCTTATGTGACACATGAAACTTCTTTGTACTTTCTATTACCCAGAATTTCATTTGATTTCATGCCACCTTCTATATATTTTCTAGCTGCATATGCAATCACACACAAATCAACATCATCATGTGTTTTCCCATTGTTCGGGTACACAGGGTACTACCAAAGGACCGAACACTAAGAGCAACCACTTCACATAAATAGATCACAGATCAACACACCGATGTTTTGACGTGGTTTAAACCCTCTTGAGGGAAACACTGCACGACCCCGGCCAAATAACTCCAATGGGACAATTTATTATGCAAAGAAAGAAAGTTACAAATGAGCTTCTCATAATCGATCAACTAAACAATGACCCTCCATGCTCTTTAAATAGAGATCATGGACCAATCGGGTGCTAAGCCATGGATCAAGGTTAGGTTTGATCTAAGAGAAGTTGAGCCATTGGATCACTCTATGTCGGGAACATATCGTGACCGTCGGATTAAGTATTTACAAATGCATACTAATGCATACTAAAGAAACACACTATCCCTAACGGATATAATACACAAGTTGATCTTAACTAACTCCTAAGTGTCTAAATATCCTAACATCCCCCCTTAAGAACAACTTGGGATAGGATTGAAGGATTTACAAAAGTGACACTATTAGGAGAAGGAAGGAGGAATTAGAGCCTATCCCCCCTTAATGACAAGTTCCTAAACTCCTAACATAGATCGAAGTTTAGAAAAATTCGCTTCTGTCAGAGACTTGGTGAAGATGTCTGCAACTTGATCATCTGTAGGGCAAAAGAGCACTTCAAGAACATGATCATGAACAAGATTTCTGATGAAGTGCATATGTAGCTCAATGTGTTTGTTGCGTTGATGTAGAACTGGATCTTTGGCAAGCTTGATGGCACTTTGATTGTCGCACCAAAGTGGAGTAGGCTGTTGTTGCTCGAATCCAAACTCTGAAAGGATCTGTCAAAGCCATAAAGCTTCCTGGCTGGCATTAACTGCTGCTCGATATTCTACCTCTGCTGAAGAAAGAGCAAGAGCTTGTTGTTTCTTACAAGCCCAAGTAATAGGTCCAGATCCCAGACTGAAAACATAACCTACAGTAGAATTTCGATCATCAGGATCGCCGACCCAATCTGAACCAGTGAAACCAACCAACAAAGGTTTCCCCCCTGTACTGTAATGAATCCCAAACTAAACTGTACCTCGAATATATTGAAGTATTCTTTTAGCTGCTTTCCAATGACTTTCATGAGGTGTCTGCATATAACGGGAAACACGACCAACGGCGAAGGAAAGGTCAGGACGAGAATGAGTCAAGTATAAGAGACTACCAACAAGCTAACGATATAAGGTGGCATCAACTTCAGGTGAAGTACAAGTGGCAGAAAGTTTGACTCTAGACTGGAAGGGAGAAGGGGCTGGTGTACAATCTTCCATGTGAAAGCGACGAAGAAGTTCACAAGCATACCTAGACTGAGAAAGAAAGATTCCTTCTTGGGTTTGCAGGACTTGGAGACCAAGAAAATAATGCAAATGTCCTAAGTCTGACATTTCAAAATTTTGTTTAAGACTAGATTTCACATGGGTTATACGTTTAGGGTCACTACCAGTAAGGATAAGGTCATCAACATATAGAACAAGTATGATGAGATGGTTTCCTACTTTCTTGGTATAGACATTGGGGTCAGAATGGCATCTAGAAAAGCCAGTGTCAAGGAGAAAATTATCCATTTTGGCATACCAAGCTCTAGGAGCTTGCTTAAGGCCATATAAGGATTTCTTAAGGTGGCGGACAAGGCTAGAGTTATTCTGAACATAGCTAGGAGGTTGTTCCATGTAAATTTCCTCCTGTAAATCACCATGTAAGAAGGCAGACTTGACATCCATTTGATGGACTTCCCAGTTGTGTAAGGCTGCAAGGGAAAGAACAAGGCGGATGGAGTTCATTTTTGCGACGGGAGCAAAGGTTTCATTGTAGTCAATCCCTTCAACTTGGGAAAAACCTTTGGCAACTAACCTTGCCTTAAGTCTTTCAACACTTTCATCTGATGCATACTTAGTTCTGTAGACCCATTTACATCTGACAAGTTTTCTTCCTTTTGGAAGAGGTACGAGATCCCAAGTATCATTCGCCACTAAGGAACGATATTCTTCATCCATGGCTGCATCCCAATTTGGATTCCCTGAAGCGTCTGTAAAAGTTTCTGGATCATGATTCTTGGAAACTTGAGCCAAAAGAGAAGAGGCTCGCTGAAACTAAGAATGTGTTTGACGTTGATCTCTAGGATCACCGGCAAGATCACCAGCTGCTTCACATGTTGAACGGACCCATCGAGGAAGCACTTGTGCTGGTGCAACTGGAGAAACATGAGCAGGCGGAGGTGGATTTTCATCCTCACTGTCATTATCAGAAACTGGAGTTGGAAACCTGTCAAGGAAGTTGGAAGAAGAAGAAGAAGGCATAAATGTCGAATCAGGCTCGCAAGCCAAAGATGGCACAATCGCCGAGTTAGGCTCGCGGGCCAAGAGATTTTCATCAAATTTAACATCTCTTCTAATGATTATATCATGAGAATGTGGTTGAAGAAGTCTATAACCTTTTACATCTTCAGAATATCCAACAAATATGAACTTTTCACTTTTAGGCTGCAATGCTTTCCGTTTTTCATCGAGAATGTGAGCCCATGCTTCACTACCAAACACACGAAAGTGACTTACATCAGGTTTAGTTTTACTCCATGCTTCTTCCGGTGTTATACCTTGTAATTCTTTTGTGGGGGTGCGATTAACTATGTAATTTGCACAATTTATGGCTTCAGCCCAAATTGAAGACTTAGTCCCTTAGATTGGATCATACAATTAACCATTTCTTTTAAAGTGCGGTTCTTCCGCTCAGCTACACCATTTTGTTGTGGTGTATATGGAACAGTGTGCTGTTGTTGGATGCCTTGTTCAGTGTAGAAAGTAGTGAACTGTTTATTAACATATTCTCCTCCATTGTCAGATCTTAACTTAATAATTTGATGACCAGATTGTTTTTCAACAAGGGCCTTGTAGGCCAAGAACATGTTAAATACTTCGCTCTTAAGTTTTAGGAAATAAACCCAAGTGTGTCTGGTGTAATCATCAATGAAAGTTGAGAAATATTTGAAACCAGAAAAGGAAGCAGATGGAAGAGGACCACACAAGTCACTATGCACAAGCTCCAAGGGAACCGAGGCATGCCAAGAGGCACGTTTGTCAAAAATGTCCCGATGATGTTTTCCGAGTACACAACTGGAACAAACACCATCTCTGCAAGATACCATCGGAAGACCTGTCACCATATTTTCTTTACATTGTTGTTGCAATGAGCGATAATTTAAGTGACCAAATTGCTCATGCCAAAGTTTGCTCAAGTTATCACTATGAGCAACAAAAACTGAAGGGAAAGGTGATGACCCAAAGTTGTTAAACTTGTACAACCTAGTAATATAATCAACAATTCCGGTAGCTAGGACCTGTTGAGGATCTTGAAAATCCTTGATTACAACTTGGTGAGGTGTAAAGGTCACAATTTTACCTTCACCAGAATGAGTGATCTGATAGACTGATAACAAATTGCAGGAAATTCTTGGAACACATAGTACATCACTAAAATGACCATTATCTACTGGAACTGTTCCATCTCCTACAACACTTAGAGATCTATCATCACCAACAAATATTTGTTTGGTGTTACATTCATGCATAGTAGAAAAGATGGCTTGATCCTTAGCCATATGATAAGATGCTCCAGAATCAATGAGCCATTCATTTGAAGTAGAAGAAGAAGATGCATTATATGAATAACCAGAAGCACAAAGTGCATGTCCATGAGAGGCAGATTCTAAAGGCAAATCTAGGCTGATGTGGTGCTTCTTCATTGCTGCTTCCAAGGCTGCCATCTTCTTGAAACACTTAGATTCATCATGATTATCTTTCCCGCAATAGTTGCAATGACGCTCAGTCTTCTTGCCTTTTGGCTTGGATCCTTTGTCATTTTTTAAAGAAGGAGCTGACTAAGAGGGTTTGGGACCCTTGTTTGACTTATTATTGCGAAATTTTTTTTTCTTGGGAGGCTTGGACTGTTCTTTCTGTTGGGACAATAAGGCTTTCCCAGATGTATCTGCATTGTTGATTATTCCAAGATGAATGAGTTTATCTTGTTCTCTAATCAAGGAATCACAAAAGGATTCAAGACTAGGCTCTTGATAGCTAGCTGCATTCAAGGATGCTTTCATGGAGTAAAATGTAGATACAAAAACAGAATATGCAAGTCCAAGTTTGGAAAGAATATGATAAATGCATTGTTTGTCTTCCCTCTCAATCTTACATTCTACACATAAGAGTTTAAGAGTTTTGTACTTAGATAAATAATCTTGAATGCATGAAAAGTCACTTGGATTTAAAGAAATCAACTCATTTTCGAGTTGGTGACCTTGAATTTCATTGTGTTTACCAAACACAGATTCCAACTTGTCCCAAGCAGCATTAGGTTAATCAATTCCAGATATGTGGAATCGCAAATCAGTAGAGATTGACATCCCAATCAATCCACGAGTTTCATCACATCTATTTGCCCATTTTATTTTCTTGTCATCATCAATGTGTTCTTTTTCTTTCCCTGAGGTAATTCTGAAAAGTCCCCTACTTCATAGAACATCCTCCATACGAGATTTCCATGAGAAATAGTTGGAACTGTTAAGTAGAATATCACAAGGGGCGGCCATATTTGTAAATTAATGGCTGTAAAAGTAGAAACCAATAGTTTGGATGTAAAGAGCTCGAAAAAATAGGTGATTTAAAAAAAAACGGCACTGAAAACTGACTCTGTATGACGAAGTTATGCTTGAACAAAGAAACTGTTGAAGATGTCCCCAATAGTGACATGGCAGCTAGAGAATGTCCAGCAAAAAAAAAGAACCCCCCTCTTCCCAAGATGAACCTTTTTCCTACAAAACAAACCATAAATCGAAACAAAAAAAAAAACTTTTCCACACTTGTGGAGTTAGATCTTGTTAGCTTGCCCGGAAAGTCTATGTTTTCTCTCTGTTTCTGATTTGCCGAGATCGCGCAAGGTGCACGGCAAAGAGCATACGTAGCCGAGAAAAACCCTTTCCCTTTCTGTTTCTGATTTGCTGAGATCGCTCAAGGTGCATGGCAAAGAGCACACGCAGATGGAAAAGCAACAATCTGAACCCCAAAAAAAATCTAACAGTAAAAAAATGATGAAATATGAGATTTTTTTCTTTTAAAAAAAGAAAATAAAAAAATGCATCAATGTAACATTATACCTTCAGATCTGATGAAATACGCATTTATGGAGCAACCGGGAACTGTTTTCGATCAAACAAAAATTATTTCCCAATGGAAACGACGCTCCGAACACAATGGACCACCTCCCACAGCCCAGAAATGCACAGAAATACCAGAACTAGAAACCCTTTCGAGTTTCAGTAACAACAGTTCAAGATCTAGATCACAACCGGAAGCAGCACTTCATAAAAGCTCTGATACCATGTTCGGGTACACAAGGTACTACCAAAGGACCGAACACCAAGAGCAACCACTTCACATAAACAGATCACAGATCAACACACTGATGTTTTGACGTGGTTTAAACCCTCTTGAGGGAAACACTCCACGGCCCCAGCCAAATAGCTTCTACGGGACAATTTATTATGACAATTTATTATGCAAAGAAAGAAAGTTACAAATGAGCTTCTCATAATCGATCAACTAAATAATGACCTTCAATGCTCTTTAAATAGAGATAATGGACCAATCGGATGTTAAGCCACGGATCAAGGTTAGGTTTGATCTAAGAGAAGTTGAGCCATTGAATCACTCTATGTCGGGAACATATCGTGACCGTCGGATTAAGTATTTACAAATGCATACTAATGCATACTAAAGAAACACACTATCCCTAACGGATATAATACATAAGTTGATCTTAACTAACTCCTAAGTGTCTAAATATCCTAACACCCACAGTGTCTATATCTCATTCTATGAACATTTCTGGATGAAATCTCTCTACTAAAATGGTTTAGTCTCAATTAAGGACTCCCAATTTCATTGAATTTCCTATCTCAAGGCCAAGGCATGATACAATTAGAGGAAGCCTTCTATCTTCAAAGGGACCATCTTCCCTCAATTGGAAGCAAAGATCTGGTTCATTACCAGTGGGCACATCACTTGCAGCCCCCCTCAGGGGACTCACTGCTATAAGATTCCCTAAATGGAGATGATCCTAATTTCCTGTCAATGGAAAAGACCAGGTAATCATTTGGGTGTCGAGCGAGGAATATCAATTGATTCTGCCTTGCCCTTCCAGGATATATATAATATTTTTATGGTCAACTGACAGCACAATGAACTAAAGAAATGTTAATTTCTTGTGAAAGGTGGTGTTTGAGACCCTGGACAATAGTGAGCCTTGAGATGTTTTTAGATCATTATAGATATAAACCTCACTAATTTAGTTGCGAGCTTATATGTTTAAAACAAGCAAATACATAATTATTAAGCACCATGTTGAATATCAATACATAGCATGAACAGTGCCTTGAAGGACATGACTACATGTTGCACCTCACAATTTACCCCAGTATACAAATATCCAAATGCATATTTGTAACCACCGAGATAGGTTTTTGTGTCATTTGCATTCAAAGGTAGAAAACAGAGAGCACATGCACATGTGATAAAGTAACAGTGTCCCAACTTCCATGCAGTTAGATGTTGTGATTACAGTGCAGGGTTATAAACATTTCTTGAATGATGTGAGCGAAAAGTCAATGTGCAAAAAAACATTTAATAAAAAACATGAATGCCATAACAATCAAACACCTTTAAGGTAGTATGTGCCCTCCCTGTATCAGCTAATAATAGTGAACACAATTCACATTAGTTCCACAGCACAAATGCCAATAGAAACAATAAAAAAAAATTATAGAAAAAAGTATTCCATGGATATACATTAGTCAGTCTAAATACTTACCTCTTGAAACCAAGAACTCCAAATGTACAACCCATAAGTTCTTAACACAGGCTCTTTGGTATATTCAAAACTGTTATAATGAGTTACACTAACAAGCAAACTAAAACGATAAACTATTAATATTCAGTAGCATGTAATAAAATAAACATATCTATCATATAACAAAAATAGAGATATTGTTTAAGATACCAACCTGGGTGTGAAACTATTCTTGAAAATATACTCAGAAGTGTTACTTTCATAAAAGACTGTTTGTGCCTCGGAGAGGCCAGTCTTCTCTATGAACCAGCTGACCCTACAAGAGGGTGTGTACAAACCAGAGAGAGAGAGATGACTGGAGCTAATTAGGTCAATGACAGTCAAGCACAGTACATAACGCAACATAATTAAAGTCAAAAAAATTATAAACTTCAACCAAGTCTCAGCATAAAAGAAGTGATTATCAACACACCACAACTGATCACAGGTGATCAAAGTCAAGTACTCTATAAGACCAAAAATTCAACAAGGTGGTATAAAAAAAATGAAGGAGGGTAAATGTTCGCATTAACCACAAGTCAAAGACAAGGTACCAGAAGTCCAATAATAACTCAATCAAGGTGGGGAAGGTACAACAAGTACTTAATAACTCAATCAGTAACAAGTAATAAAATAAACATATTGATCATATAACAATAAGAGAGGTATAGTTGAAGATCTCCACGTCAACATTAAACCATAAATATGATAGCATAGATGTCCACGGTAATCTGTTCCATCCAAACCTATCAAGTGTACTTTTAGGTCAGCAGTATTCTTTTCTCCGAATTGTACCTACAGTTCGGAGTCAAGAATACTGCTAACCTAAAAGTATACTTGATAGGTTTGAATGGAAACCATTTTCAATGTTAATGCCACTACCTTCCTTATTGTCTTATAAAAAGGCATGAAAATGAGGAAAAAGACTTAAAATTGTGGACTTCACCTTCAAAGAGTGCCTTACAATCACATTGATACGACGTCCCACAACCATTTCTCTTGACACCCACTCTTCATTTATTCTGTATGCATTTCACTACGCATCCGTCTCAGATTCTCACTGCATTTTCCCTCAATTAGTTAATCAAGTCAGTATGACCCACAACCGCTGGTAACACTCCTCGGACGACGGGCATGGGTCATACTGAATTGATTAACTAATTGAGGGAAAACGCAGTGAGAATCTGATACGGTTGCATAGTGAAATGCATACATAATGAATGAAGAGTGGGTGTCAAGAGAAATGGTTGTGGGACGTCGTATGAGAGGAAATGGTGATGGGAATTGAAAGGTCAAATTAAATTTGCATGGTGGTAATAAACTACACTTGTGTCTTCCATTGTCAGCTACACTTCAAGCCTGAAGGTGGTAGCCTTGGGACCCATGACCCTTAGAACCAAGGGTATGCTCCAAATGTGGCCAAACAACCATAGTACTCTATAAGAGCAAAACTTCAACATGGTGGTTTTAAAAAAGTTACTTAAGGAGAGTAAATGACCCCATTAAACACAAGTGAAAGATAAGGTACCACAAGACCAATCATATCTCAATCAAGGTGGGGAAGGTACAACCAGTCATATCTCTCTCAAATGTACAGCCGTCTAGTATAGCCTGAAAGTTCATCATCACAGTATAAGGAAGGGTGGTGGGATGCCAAATAAAAATATCCCTCATTTCTCTCTATTGATCAAATAACAATAAGAGAGGTGACGTTGAAGATCTACACATCAACATTAAACCAAAAATCGGATCTGAAGTGTGGGTACAAATATAGTACCTTGTACTATAGAAAATAAAATCCACCTGTGTTACCTTTCAATTTAGCAATATGGTCTACAGAAGCAAAATCTCCTTAGAATTACCATCAAAATTTCTGACTAGCGCTAAAGCAACAGTAAAAGAATTTATAACATAATTTTGATCTCTATCAACTTCAGCACTCCTGTGTGGTCCATGTGCTGAAGTTGGTCCTCGATATGTAAGTTGCTTACACAGATAACCATTGCATGACTACACAATCTTTTAAACACATATAAAGTAGATAGTAAACACCAAAGCTATGCCCAAGCAATATATCTGAGTTGACACTATTAAAGGGTATGTATGATACAAAGTATCCATAAACAGACCATCATATGCCTTATTCAAGATATTTATGGGATTCAAATGGTAACGCAATCACCTATATTATTGCATATCACGGTAATGCAATGCCCCTTCTCCTATAACATCCCTCTTCATGTCAATATACATGTATGCATTTCAGATAAGCAAAATTATTGTCATTTTCATGCAAGCTACAATCCAGAAAATCATCAAAGAGTGAAAAAATGGATTAGGAATTGTCATTTCTATTCTTATCATGAAAAACAAAAGTTGGCATCGTTTGAACTTTGAACATCCCATGTTGCACTCAGTTTTCTTGTTCTACATTTTCGTGTAGTTCTTCAAGGAGAATCCATCACCAGTCACAAATAGGCAATCAGATATTTCATAGGATTTTAGTTGTAACTATAAGCAGGTGTAGGGGTTGAGTGGGTGTGAATATAGAAGTGTAGGATCAGGATTGATCATAGGTCACACTCAATTGATGGAATGTATCGCCAAGTACATTTTAGATCAGTTTCCTTCATAGGGATCTCCAAGGGCCTCCTATAGGACAGCGAAGATCGTGGTAAGCAATAAACCACAAGCTGATATGGGAGGGCCGGGCTAGCGTCTTCATAACAAAGTTATGAACTTGATCATGCCAAGCAACATGAATGGATAGTGGACACTTTCTTCAAATAACAACAACAGTTGTTATACTTCCTAAAGCTAATACTATTGTGAAATCCATCTAGTTATATTTCCATTGACAACAGAGAAATTACAGTTATAGAAGCAAAAGTACGCGACTGCTCACACATTCCACATTCATCTCTAGATATTCATTTCCTTACTCCTTGCCTTTCCCAGAGAGATTTTACAACATTATGCTATACGTGAGAGCTCCCAAAACATTGAATTCTAACCTCTAAAAAACATTAGTTACAAGTTTCAGAATTTATTTCCTATCTTTCTAATTGAAAAGATTCATATTTGAAACATAATGGATTTTGAAATCTATATAGAACTCCAAAAACTAGATAAACAAAACAAAGTCATAAATTGCTTATACAATTTTGTCAATTTGCTCAAAGAGCAATTGATACCAAATTACCAATACCATTAATTGCAAAACTATTTCATGACTCAAATAAGAACTTGTAAAAAAAGCAAAGATTAATATCAATGTGTTATACAATAAATGGAACAACTGAGGCTTCTGCATGTTAACATTGCAGCACACAGAGAGTCCAAGTCCAATCATGAGGAGGATTTTCCTGCACCCTGGCCAGGGAAAGGTTCTCAAAGTCACAATCAACAATTCTCATCTTATAATGTTTACATGGTTGAAGACCTCACAAGAATGCACCTAGATTCTTGGACTAGAGACAAACTGGGATTTGAAAACATAGTCCACAAATATTTGTGAAAATGTGAAATGCCATACCCTTTCTTTATGAAGTGAGGTTCCACATTCTTACCCAAAGCACCATGCATGCAATCTACACAACACTATCAAGCATCCTTCTATATTGGTTTGGAAATTTGGTGTACAAATTTCATGCCAACCTCTGAAAACTAAAACAAAGAAGGTACCAAGGATCTTAATTCATAGTTGCCAGTATCCATGCACCATTGCCAAAATCATGCCTGTGTACAGTCACCAAGGGAAAGTGAAAGTACCTTGAGAGAGAGGAAAAGTTAAGTACATACCTCAAACAGTTTAACACAGTCCACAAACTACAACAATTAAGCACACAGATAAAACGGTACTATATTTGAATAGTGCTAAAGCAACAGTAAAACATATTATAGCATAATTTTCATCTCTTTCAATAAAAGGTAATCAAATAAACATATTGATAAATAACAATAAGAGAGGTATAGTTGAAGATCTCCACGTCAACATTAAACCAAAAATCAGATAACCATTGCATGACTGCACAATCTTCTAGCAGATAGACTCCCATGTGTGTCTCCCTTTTCAAACCAAAAGCTTTACAATATATCAGAAAAGTTTAGATTTGAAGTTTGTTTTAGGATCCGCTTTTCAAGGCTTTGACTTCTAAATATAGCAAAAATGTATAGCTAAAATATTTAAACTAACTAATCTTGACAAGTGTAAAAACTATATTAAACTTAGAAACCTAATCAAAGTCTCGTGGCTGCATGAGCCAAAATAGCTAACCCATCTAATGCCTTTGCCTCTGCTTGTAATTTGATGATCTCTTTCTTCATTTGGCTGAGTTGTCTCTTGAGTTCCTCTTTATATTTCTGGAGATGAACATTCTGTTCTTGGGCCTCTCTTCCGCTTTTTACATCTTCATCAGCTACCTATTCTTGGGCCGCTCTTCCGCTTTTTAAAACTTGCTTTCTCTTTGGAGGATTCAACCACTGCATTTATTACTTTCTCTTTTCCCTTCGAAGTCACTGATACTCCATTATCTTCCATACTTCCATTGTTATCATCGGGAAAATTCTTAGGAGTTATATCTGGGATTTTTCTAAGACTGTGTTCAATACCCTCAAGAATCTGTTTTAAAGCTGATTCTAAAAATTTTGCTTCCATGTCTTCCTCATCATCACTTGGTGAATCCTGTATGCTTAAGAAATTATCCTTTTTGAGTTCAAGATTCAATGTGGCTTCCATATTCATCCTAAACTTATTTCCAGGTCTTGTCCTTGGCCTAAAATAAGCTATGAGTGGTTCAGATGAACACTCTGAGGATTCTGAGGGTTTGTTATGAGAAGAGACAGGGTCTTGCTTTACTTCCGGTGAATTTTTTTCATGAGGATTCTGAGCGTTTGTTATGACCTCTTTTCCAGAAGGATTTTGTTTTCTTTTTCCCTTCTTCTCTTCCTTAAATTCCACTTTAAATCCCAACCAATATAAAAAATGAGACCAAGTTCTACCCTGCTTTTCTACTTCTTTATAAATTAACAATTTTATCATGCCATGGTGAAACATACTGTTATTGGGAGTATCAGACTGATTCTTAACCCTAGATGCCATTTTACTTAAACTGTTCTGCAAGTAATAGGGTAAGTTTAATTTCTTTGTACCTGAAACATGTTGTAACAGATGCATATGATAACGGTATACAGTGGCGAACCTGCCTTCACATGTTATATACCTTTGGATAATTTGCAGAACATCCTGCCATTCCTTGACTAGGAAAGTATTCTGAATGCCTTGGATCCAATCAGGATCTTGGTGTGCCGGAAGGAGGAACTGGCTGAAATCTTCATCTATTGATTGCCTCTTATACCATTTTTCACCCTCGAGAGTAACCCCAATAGCCTATGCAATGGTTTCTTTTTTTACTGAGATTTTAAGGCCGTTCATTTTCATTATTGAACCCTTGAGGTTTTCACAAATTGATTTTGTAACCCCTATGTGAAACTCTCCCATCTTTTCGAACATGGTAAACCAGCCAGCTGCTTTCACCTTTTCAACAGCAGATGGAAATTTCTTCATCCATTCAACATTTTGGGGCTCAATCCTGAGCACATGACCACTTGGGCATGATTTCTTGTCTATCTCCATGACTGAATTCGTGACTGTAGAAGCAATACTTGAACACGAACTTTGGGGAGAAGATACTGAAAACCCTCTTTGAAGCTCGAACTCCATTTTGTCTATCAACACTGATATAATTAGTGATCTATTGGGCTTGAAATGATTTAGAGATATGGATAGATACGAGCCCCCAAATATGATACTTGCTTCATGAACCATCTTCGAGGCCTGATCGCTCTCATAATTGCACCTTTTACTCAAAAACCTACTCAAAATACTTGCTTCATGAACCATCTTCGAGGCCTGATCGCTCACATAATTGCACCCCGTACTCAAAAACCTATTCAATAGAAAGCTGGCAATGTGCATGTATTTGAATAATGATATGTGTTGCCAACTTGGGTTAATAAATCATCCTGGTCTATAGGAGCTTAGGTTAACTAGCCGACAGGTATGAAACGTTTCATTTTTGTTTGGTTTGTTATGTTTTGTTTTGTTTGTTGTTTACAAAATTATAATATATATTAATTAAAATATAATATATATTAATTAAATAATATATATATATTACTATGTCCATACCAAATTTTTTATTATTTTGTGTTAGGATTGGGATTTCTAAGGTCCAAATTAGATCACTATAATATGTAGTACAAACAAGATGGTGGTCATTTCCTTGTTATCACTTTGTATGTAGATGATATGTTATTTTTTGGTAACAATAGGGATGTGAATTGTGATTTGAAGTCTCATATTTTAGCACAATTTGACATAAGTGGAATCTTAATCCAAAATGTGGGGAGATTAATGGTAGGTATATGGTGTAGAATGGTCAACCACTTCCATGTGGAATACTATTGGGTAACTCGTACTATTGTATTCCATATAGAATGTTGATGATATGCCATGTGACACTCATAAGACAATGCCACCTCCCATCATACATGGTGTGGATATATTCTACTCTCCATGCCTTCTAGTTTGATTTGGAAGCTTTCCCTAATGATTTGATGATATTGTTGAGTGGAGTGTAATGACCATTCATACCATAAATTATGGTAGTTGGCATTGTCTATGATCACTAGTTCGATTTCGAAGCTTTCCCTAGTGATTTGATGATATTGTCGAGTGGATTCTAATGACCATTCATACCATAAATTATGGTATTTGGCATTGTCTATGATCATTGTGTGACTAAACATCAGGAGAAAATATGTGAAGACTGACAACGAGGGTCAGTCTTCACATATTTTCAAAAAATTCACAAACATAAATTGTGAATACTGACAACGAGGGTCCCATTTTCTTTGTATACCATGCCCCTACCTACATTTCCTATGTAGGAAACTAGAATCCCATCTAGGCATTTCAAAACAAAAATAACCAACTAGGCATAATGACACCTCCAACTAGGCATAATGACACCTAACAATAATTTCAAGTCTCACAACCCTCTCACCAAACATGACCTTCTTACGAGAGCATATGTGTTTTTACTATTTGGTGGAGCAATGAGTTGGATGAGAAAGAAACAAGTTGTGGTCAATAGCGACATAGTATATGGCAGCTACTCATGCTTGTAAGGTGGTCATCTAGATTATGAAAATATGTTTAGATGTAGGGATAAGTCAAAGATCTATTATAGTATAGTGTGATATTAACATTGTCATTAATTTGTCTAGCTAAGAATCCCACCTTTCATGCAAAGACAAAATATATTGACATCTAGTACCATTTCTTGAGATAAAAAATTGACATTGGTTCTAGTTGGGGGTGCAAACAAATTGAACAATGAATCAAAGGGGCAGCGATCTTATAGACAAAATGTACAACAACAAAGAGGATAAACAAAAGTCATAAATAAGATAAATTTGGGGTGAATCTTGATCTTGTCACCCGTGTGTACAATTAGCAACCTACAACATGGTACCTTAACTCCAATCTCTTTGCAACCTTTAAACAATAGTAAAAGAATAATTTTATAGGTTTGAGAGTAATAACCAAAGCAAGTGTCTACCATATTGAGGATAATATGGTACATACCATGGTTTAATCCTAACAGAAGGAGTTATCGGAAGTGATTTATGGATCTAGGTTATTAACGTTCAACTTTTGAGAGGTTTTATATGCCACCTTTGGAGGAGCATCCCCTTTGAGGTCTCATTGCATGGAGTAAATAGCATTCAAGGGAACCCTAGCATTGCACATTTAGCTTTATAGAGCACCTACACATGAGTGCATGGAATTTTTGTCATAACATTTAACCTAGAGGTGTTATATCCATTAATTTGTGCCTTTATTTGAAGAACATTCCACTTTGTATGGTTTCTATCCTACTTTGTGGAGGATTCTCACCCATTTGAAGCCAAATCCCACCTAAGGAGGTTTCTTATGCATGATTTATGGAGAGGAATTCGATTTTTTTGGGGTCTTATTGAGCACTTTGTGGAGTTCGTTTGTATTTGGTGGATCCACTTGCTATAATGCCCACTTTTTAGCATGAATTTGCATGCATTGGAGTTCTAGCCTTTGGAGGCTATTTTGAGAGTTCTTAGCATTACTTTATCATTTCTTGAAGGAACCCCCTCTTTCTTGGGATTTTATGGATCTTTGAGACTATACATGTAGCATTTACCTCGACATTCGTCCCTGTTGCCACGAAAACTGAAACCTAAATTTTTTGTCCCTATATCGATGAATGTTCGTGGAACTTTCAAAAACGTGGATATTGCCACGATTTTTCTGCCCTAACAAAAAAAAAGTTAAAAAATCATTTTTTGAACCCACATATGTTGAAAACGTGGAAAATTTTCATGGAACAATCCACCCATATGTAGTAGTGTCTCCACTACCACCACCACAGCCAAAATAATTAGATCTGCCATCGCCAGGAGGAGGTGGGGGTCCATAACCATAATAAGGTGGCCCGCCACCGCCTCCACCTGGAGGAGATGGTGGACCACCTCCGCCGCTAGAAGGGTGGGGGCCCCCACCTCCTCCGTTGCCAGAAGGATGAGGGTCTCCACTACCACCACCACCACCAAAATAATTAGATCCACCACCGCCTCCGCCTGGAGGGGGTGGTGGACCACCTCCACCGCCCGAAGGGAAATGTCCTCCTCCACCATAATAGGGTGGTCCTCCGCTACCTCCGCTTGGGGGGGGTGGTGGACCATTCCCGCCCCCGTCGGAACGGTGGGGGCCGTAGTTGGTAAAATGAGTCGGGTCGGCGCCAGAGTTAGGTGGGGGCCCTCTGCCTCTGGGAGGAGGTGGGGGTGGACCAATCGGGGGTGGTGGTGCTTGAGGGATAGTTGGTTGGGTTCCATGTTGTAACACGGGTTGTTTCCCCCATAGAGTGTATGGATTTCCGGGATATGATATCCCGTATGGTGCGTTTCTGGGATTAGATTGACCCGGCGCAGGGTTAACAGAACCTGGATACGCTTGAATCCATGAGGGTTGAGTTACATTGGATGGCCCCCCAACATGAGATAATCCCATGGTGGATGGTCTAGCGGGTTGGGAAGGTCCAACGGGAGGACCGTTGGGGACTCCACCGCCTACGTTCTGGTTAGGAAACGGGGGTTGCCCTCCAACCACAATAGGCTGGCCACTATTCAAAGGTTGAACCAACATACGTTGTTGATTAGCTACCGTAGTAATAACGTTACCAATGAGATAATCTGGGGGAATGGAGTATCCTCCCCTCGAATTTTGAGGTGGGGGACGAGATGGTAACGTAACTGTGGTAGTGACCAGCATGTTGGACTGTTGTCCTTCAACTGGTTGATTCACTTGAAGTGCAGAACTGGACTCTTGCAAGGGTTGACCAGTCTCATTAATGGTCAAGTTGTGGATGGAAGGTTCGGGTGAACCAAAAGATATCGGATGAACTAGGGTGTCTCTATACCCAGGTCATTGTTCGAGACTTTGTCTTCGAAGGTCATCACCCCTAAGACGTAATTGTTCCAAATGTTCATGGATAGGGCCGAAAATCTCGGTGGGATCGAGCCTGTAGAAGGGTCTAGAGAGTTCTGAAGTGGTCCAGTTGGGTGGGGATGAAATGGCCAAATGAGCCACTGGGTGGCCTATAGAAGAGGTCCAATAAGTTGCTAAAGGACCAACAGTTGTTGTGGGGCCATCCTGGGGTCGGTTTATCCATTCCAACGATCCAGGTTCTCCCGGTAAAATGGGAGACAAGCCTTGTAAAGTAGAAGTGTCCGCCTCTTTGCCCTGCGTAGGGTTGAGGGAAGGTGAGTCTAAAGGAAACAAAAGTCTTCCAACATTCAGAGTGGGGTTCTCCACTTCAGTAACTATGGCCGTGTTACGCTGATCCATCCTTACCCTCGAAATAACCTCCAAGTTAAGGGGATATTCGGGTGATAAGTTTAAGATCCTACGTGACCTTCTCCAGGGAAAATCCACCAGAGCGTCAGGAAAATCAGCCAAGATGGCTGAAACAACGTTTCTCCTAAGGGTATGCTAAAAAAGAAAAGCAGTCCAAAAAAACTACTCAAACTAAGGCAATAAGCAGACTTATGACAAAGTGGTTTTAAAGTCTGGAACCTCATGGGATTATCAAGGCATCGCAAACCACTATATACTGCAGGGTCCAACAATATGACGTGACAAGGAGGATTGGGACCATACCCTTTCCTGCATACCCGATTACCTCGACAGTAAGTGCGTTCTAATCTCCCTGAGTGTTGTTCTCGGTGTATTTCTTTGCCAAGATGGCCAAATGGTTAACTCGTTTGGTTTCAGGAATCCTAGTGGTGTCTCCCGATATACGCAAGGTACGTGGGAGCTCAAATCCGTAGTGGTGTTGTCTAATGCACAACCGTTCAGCAAGAGACCTTCCGATATACTACCAAGTACGTGATACACCCTTCGATATACGCCAAGTATGGATTATGGTACTTGGTGGGTATGTGAAGGAGCTCGATATACTGATAAGTACGTGGAAGACTACAATACCCCCGGGATACAGTGCTGGCAAATAACGACAGCTTCCATGCTTAATGACGTCAGAACATGTCTCTAACTTACACACAAGTTGCTATAAAATTTTACCTAGTTCTACCGTTAATTTTATCTTGGACGGTTAGGTGAATGCATGAGGTGAGTACATAATTGGAAGCATAGTGCAGGTCCTAGCTACATGCAAAAAGTATGCTTTTATTTCGATGAATGCTAGCTATGAGAAGGAGAAATCTTTTTCCAATGGTATTTCCAAAACAAACTGAATGCAACCTATTTCCCAATTCAATCAAATTTGACTATAAAAGCATTATTTTCATTTTGTGCGAAACACAAAGATCACAACACTACAATCCAAATCACAACATTTTTCTTTTTCTTTTTATTTTCAGGGCAAAATGACACTAGGTAATGAAAAGAGAGGATTCTAAGATGGAGTACACAAGCTTTTCAATTTCACTTTCAATGATCTAAACGCAATAAGAATTAAAAATGCATCTATCTTTCCTTAACATGGAACTAATTTTGCGAAAACTGAAACATGTTTTGAGTCTTTCAAGAAGATGGATGATTCATAATTCAAGAAAAACACAATTGATAACACATCCATTCAATTTTTCCAAAAAATGCACGAGCAAAACATTCCAATGCACAAATTTTCTTCAACAATGCTTGAGAAATGATGGGAAAGAAACACTTTTAACTTTTCAATGGATGCATCACAAGATTAGCTTGATAGCAACTGCGCTTTCAGATGTAAATGACTGAAAAGAAAACACTACTTGCAGCACTCAATACACTCAGAAAACTCAAGAAAAGACAAGCACTCAAACAAGCTAAAAGACACACAATGCTCAAAATCAGAAAGTAGCAAGCAAAGCTCAAAGAAATAATGTAAATGAGGTCTGAGAGCTGATCTAATGCAGTAACTAGATCAGTTAAGGAGAGGAGGGAATTCAAGGGTGAGCGGATGAAGGCGGAGAAGACAAGGGTGTCCACCACTACCGGTTCTCAGAGTTGTCCAAGATGGAACCCAAAATCAATCCAATCTGAACCAAACACTCAACACATAAATCAAAGATGGGATCTCCAGCTGGATCTTGTAGCACAGAGGGAGTTCATACAACAAACCAAAGCTCAAGCTGACAAATGGAGAAGGGATGCCTATATGCCTATTTTGACAAATCGGCGCACTCTGTGCTTGTACATAGTGCGATGTCACAGTTCTCCAATGCGGGAAGTGCGACGGTGTTGCAAAATACCAAGACAAGGATTGTGATGAGAGGCTAAAAGACAGAGAACAAAGATCAAAATCAACACAGTGTCGCTTTGTTTTCACTAACCAGGTGCGACAGGCGAGATCTAAGTTCAACAATGAATCAAATCTCCAAGTAATGGGCTATGAAATGGCTTGAAAATCAGTAGTATAAACTCAGAGGAAGCAGATCAGAGTCTTCAAGATGAAGATCTGATAATGAAATTGACTCGAGAAACAAAAGACAAATAAAAGGCTTGTGTCAAGGAATCAACTGAAAATGACTTTCAGATTGACAATTACAAAACAAGATGGATCTCCCCAGTATGGTCACCAGATTTGTTTTACGGACAATCTACCGAGAGCGGACTCAAGGCATGATATCCCTAGCTCAATGTGAGTCTAGAACAAATAAGACAGAACGTAAAGTACTTTCCTAGATCATATAGAAGTACAAATGAAAGAGTAGATCACTTACCTTAGATTTGTAGATCCCTTTCTCCTTCGTTGATCCAATGCTCCAGCATTGCCAAATTGCGAGTAGCCAAACCCTGTTGAACATATAATAGACCACAAGAAGTGAAAGCATATATCTCATATGATAGATCTAAGTTGATAGTTAAGGAGGAAAACCCTAAACATTATCAAGAAGACAATTGGTGAGCTCAAAATATGGGTGCCTAATGAGGGCAGCTAGACTAGGAGCTTTACTTTAATTCTCAAACCAGGGGATGTACAAACTTTAGAGGCACTGGCACTATATGTGCTCTTCTAGGATAGTCTCTGTCGAAGTTAGGTGTTTGTATCAACTGTAAACAGGATTGTTAATCTATGGAAAAGAAATTCCTATGCTAAGAAATCAAATACTGAAAGTAGGAAATCTACGGATAAGAATTTGAATGCAGGAAATAGTCAATCTAATTTTAAGAATTAATTTGCTGAAAACAATAAAAATTATTCTATGAAATTGAATGATGGAATTATAACATACCTATTCTAAAGAAATGAAAGCTTGACCTTTAATCTTACTGTAAATTGAATTGATAAAACTCGAAGTCTGATCTAACATAATCTAAGGCTAAAGCTGAATTCAGAATGCCATTATCTAATGCTGCAATCGTTAATCAAATCATGTAACCAATAAATACCGAAAGGAATCAATCTCCACAAGCAGTTCTAATAATGAAACGAATACATAAACTGAAGATCTAGATTGTTGTTTTAGAAATGAATGCAAGTTCATAGAGAAATGGGTGTTAATTATGCTTCAATGGAACGTTGCTATAGGACTATAGACACAGCATTATCATACTACGGAATGCGTTGCAATGAACTATGGAATCAGAAGTGATCAACCACTATAGAATTTAAATCGTGTTATCTAGACGCTATTTAGAATACTCTCATCTGCAATATAAATTTAATCAATGCACAACACATAATGAGAAATACCTGTACTACAAGATCTCCTGACCTACGTGTTGGAGGGGCCCTTTCCAACCCGTACTTAGGAGTAAAAATAACTTATAAATGTTGAATCGTAAATAACATCAACTCTTTTATTAAAATAGAAACTTCATCGGTTAAAAACCAGGTCTGTAACACAACTGTCTTGATAGTCTGAAACGTAAACAATAATTCTTCAAAATAGCAACAGAGACCTCTCGCTACCCGAGAGGTCCATATTTATAAAATCCTAATGCTTAACCTAACAAAAATGTCTAATTTCCGATTCACTTTTGAACAGGAGTTTGTTCTCTATAATTCAGGAAAAAGGCACTGAGTTTGGTGATGTCCTTCCAGTTCTCCACTTGATTCACGTGTTATCCTTGAGTACACCTACACCTGCTCATCCAACCTCATTTTACATGCAATTAGCTCATACCAACGCTTTTCAAAACATAACAGAAATAATCTTCTAAACACTTCATTAAATTATTAAGGTAAATCATTTTCCCACTATTGAGTGTATCTTTTCAACCTCTCTTGTGTTTTCTGGTGGGAAAAGAAACTATCAGATACCTGAAATGGGGACTCATCAACAAAATTTATGGAAAGAAATTATATTAACTGTATTGAAAAGTGAGGAGTATAATAGAGAAGAGGTTTACAACCACGGCCTTAACGTTGCAAGCTTCTTCCAACAAGCCATGTCAAAGCTTCTAGAGAGAAGTAGATGTCTCCCAAGCTAGAATGTAAGATCTATTGAGTTCAATTTCACCAGCATAAGAGTACCATAGACTTCCTCCTCTGAGATGGGAGTGAGCTTCATTTAAATAGGACTAAGTGGATAGGATGTGGATAGGGTAGGTTGAGATATGATAGGAGAGAGATAGGGGATCCTCCCCATAGGTTAGGAACCGAAGGCCGGCTCCCCCAACAGGTAAGGGATAGGGATCCAAGTTAGCAACCTTCAAGAATGAGCTCGAAGAAGCTATTTTTTCCTTTTAACTGACTTCGTCGCACCCTGTAATGGAGAAAGGTGCGACGTCACAGGTTTCATGAGTGTAGCCTGCGACGACCTCTCAAAACCTAGCAGAAGTGCAGTGATGTCTCTTCCAGGTAAATGACTTAGTCAGTAGAACTTTAGGGATGTATACACTGAATCTAAAGGTAGTAATATTTTAGGTGTAATAGCTAGGCAACATTATCCAAATCTCTTATTATCATTTAGGATAAATCACTTTTACCCTAAATGATAAATACACATAAAGGTGACAGTTAAACTTTTTGATTGGTAATGTAAGCCAAAGGATAACATTGAACACCATTTCCCACACTTTACATGAGTTGTACAAATCAGTCTAAATTTTGTCCTAACAATGTTGTCATAGTGTGGTCTACTTGTACGGAACAACAACCATATCTATAAATATAAATTATATTTTAGAGCAGTATTGATTAACTTGTTGTTTCATGTAGTTGGCGTCATGGATAAGCTATTTTATTAAGGATGCTAAGTATGCTTTTCAAATTTTCTTATGCAGTGTCCATTATAACATGGATCCTAACATTTTTAATGACTTGAACCTTGGTAGGTAGGGGTTCATAAGCATATAATTCATTTTGGTGGAAGAGTAGTAGGTATTAGTATACCAATATTATGCAAGATGCAACCACAATATCCATTTATTTTGTTTCTATTATACAAGGTACATCTACATTATCCATTTACTTTGTTTATCCCGTATATACACCCAAAGGCATCCCAAGTCTAAACACTAGTTAACCACTTTGGTTTTCCCATATATTTAAGGGTGATATGCGGTAATCATATCAAATATGACCCTTGCTAATTTGAAATAATATTTTCAAAAGTGATTTACAAACCTTGGATCTCTATTTTTAATGATTAGATTAGGGATTCCACAAATATTATAGACATGTAAAGAAAAAATCAATAATCCTAGTAGAAGATGTAGCCTTTGTATTCAATGGAATGGTATGAGAATACTTGGTTAAACAACTAACCACCAAAAATATAGAATCATTACCTTCTGAGAGAAGTATATAGTGATAAAGTCCATATATACCTCTTCCCACTTATGGCTGGCAATGGGATTAGGATAAATAATACTAGGGTAAGAAATTGTTTTCACCTTATTATGTTGGAAAGTGTAACATTCAACCATAAAATTCTCAATATTAGACTTCAATTTTTAGCAATAAAAATTGGAGGATACATTCTTCTAATTTTTTTGGAAACCCATATGAACAACTAAGAGAGATTCATTCCCACATTGAAATTCCTATGTAATAAAAATATATATTGATCAACACTAAATGCAATTTTAAAATAGAATGACACAATTCATATAGTCACTTAGGAGCTCATATAGTCAAGAGATATGGCTAGCTAAGATGGACTTAAATGTGTGCGGTTCATGTCACTAAGATAAGGAATTGCGAACTATATTTTCCTTACACTTATAGACGGTATTAAGGTCATGGGATTGGAATAAGACAATACACTTATGTTTCTCCTCTATTAAAGTACACTATGATAATGGTAAGTGATTTGGGTTAAGGTCATCAGTTTTAACCAGTAACTTAGTACCTAGGAGGAATTGGCACCACCTAATCACTACATGAAGTAAAGTAAACATTTTTTTTTATATCTAGACATATAGCTTGTTAGAACCATGTTTGTTCTAAGCTCAAGCCCATCACCAAATAGGTTTACATGACCACTTCATACACCCATCACATCAGCATCCAAGTCAAATTTATAAGAAAACAAGGTTCCAAAGTCCCAAAATTTCAATTCGCAAGAAGAAAGCCAGATTTAAAACTTAATGAAATTTTATGTGAAGGCATGTCTGATTTTTATGAAAATGATTGTTTTAGTCATTATTTTCCACCGACTGTTTCTGCCAAACCAAGAGGAATTTTTGGAAACCGAGATAGGTTTTTCTCCATCACAAACCCATCTACAATAACCTCTCTCATAATTTACACAGGTGTCACGGTTTGGGAGAATCATCGCGCTCTTTACAGGGTAATTTTCCAAAATTTACATTTACTGCCTGAGTCATCAACTTCAAGGACTGATCCCGATGAGCTAGAGGAGAATATGGGAAAATGGAGACATGGTTTTTGTCAGGGACATGCCCAATTACAAAAACCTCTTTCAATTTTTACACATCTATCACCATTTGAGATATACAGTCGGGGCTCCGAAGGTCATTTTCAAAAGTCCGCGGTCGGAAATGAAGGGTTCAGTTATAACAAACTCCATGAGCGATGGTAGTCTATTAGCCATGTGTCCTCATGCTTGCAACAAAATTCAGTTTCCATATGCTAGGTTAGATGAATTCAAGCTTTAAGGATGAGGCAGGCTCTCTTATAAAAGCAATGTAATAGAAGAGCAAAGGGTTGGAAAATCAATGGGTTGAGGCCTTGGAGAGTTAGGCTCTATTTTTGAAGCATTCTCCCTAATAGAATGGCAGTGTCTGAGGCTGATGTCGACTGAGATTCATGTGTTGGTGGTCTCAAAGTCTGTCTATCTTCTCTTCTTATGTGATTGTTTCCTTCATTATTAAATTCATGTTGTTATTTTCTCTCATGCTTGGATAAGTGTTGTATTGGGACAGAATTCATGAATGCATGCTCTGTTTCTTTCATTTCAAGCATCCACCATATTTTTCTGCTAAAATCGATATAGGATTCATACTCATATGCCCTATATTGGTGGATTGTTCATCTATTCTTCTAAATCATCAAACAAAAGCTCTTTGACTATGAGCTGGTAGCTTTCTTGCCTCTGTTTGGATATCTCATGCATTAGCACTGTTATTTGTTTTATGTGTTATGTCTTGACTCCATTACCCAAAGTTTCTCTCGTGATTGTCTTACCAACTTTAAAAACCAATTGTCTTACCAGAGAATCCGACCTTATGAATGTGCTTTGAATGAATATCTTGAGTAGGAAGATTGTGTGTTCCACATTGATTATCTTCAGTCTTCTGTAAATTTAGGAGAGATCCCTCTCTGGTTGTATAGTTCAGAATGCATCCTAAAGTGGTTTGTGGTTACCCCAGCTTGGCCTTCTCGCACGACCTTGGGGTCATTTTGGGTGTTAACAAATTGGTGCCGTTGGCGGGGAGCGAGAGTCTCATTGTCCCTGGGCAGAACGACAAGTTTCAGATATGATTGTTGATGGTGAACAACAGTTACTCATTGAGAAGGTTGTGTACCATTCACCTGGTGACTCCACTCATCAAGATTTCGGTATGAAGGTGACTCCACTGGGAGGATTGGTGACTCCATATCAAATTTGAGATGTTGAAGATCTAATGGTGACTCCACATTGAAGAAATCCAGCATCCCACCGCTTCACAGGCTATTGCACTCAGTCTTCAATAAGAATTTGCAGCCCCATTGTTTCAAGATGACTTAATTGTCAAGAAGATATGCTCCCATGAACAGATCTCACATCCCTAGTTTTCCAAATCCTATTCCTAAAGTAGATTGGTAGACTTGTTTACCTAAGTTTAAATATCGGGAAGGAGATGATGTTACTATTCATTTGGTTAGATTTCATATGCATATACATCAGCTTGGAGTTGAATTGCATGAGGACTCTTTGATGAAAATGTTTATGGCAACATTAGAGGATAATGCAAGGTCATCGTATGAGGGATTGCCATCCAAAAGTTTATGTTCGCTTGAGGATTTTCACATAGTATTTCATGAGCATTTTAAAGATCAATACCCTTCCTTGCTGCTAGTTCGAGATTGTTGCATGCATGTTAAAGGTTTCATGGAAGATTTGGAAAACATGTATGTGAGGATGAGTTCGTAGATGAAGATCTTTTAGAAATTTTACATGAAAACTCCTTCCATACAAAAGAAATGAAAAGTAAATGCCATGACACTCAAGACAATCTCCAACAAACACTAGTTTCTCCTTTGGTTATGAATGAAAAAGGACAACATACTGTGGGAAGTCATGTTCCTTTGCCCAAATGTGCTGAAAGTTTGCAGCACTCTTGCCATTTTTTGTGTGACCAGTTAGTGATGAAGGTATCCAATCAGTTTTCTCTCCTCTCTATCCATTTTCTAATTTAGGCATTGAAGAAAGAAATGTTATCTCAAATTCTTTTGAGAGTCAAATTGAGATTCCTGCTGAATTAAGGGAGGGGGGAGAAACCATAGTAGAAGATAGTTGTCACTAACACTCAGGGAAACTTTTAGAATGCAGTTTCTCTTTTGGATGATGGTGAAGGTGGCAGTAGCCTTGATGGAAAACATGTGTAGCAGTCTTGTCTGGTCTCATATAGGCAGGAGAAAGATCAATCTTCTCAGTCAAGCCTCACTTCATATCTTTCATTTTCAGAATTATCATGGCAAGAAGAATTAGTTTCACTTGATGTCATTGAAGAAATTAATGATATTCCTACTGAAATACATGAAGAAGATCGAGTTTTAAGTTCTGAAAATTTGGATGGAGTTGTTGATGTCTCACTTGAAAGTTGTCCTGAGAACTCCCTTCAAGATTCCTTTGAAAAATGGTTGGATAATGTACAAGAGAGTTTGCAGTTTGGGAAGCCTTGTCATGAAAAACAACTAACCAAGTTTTTTGAAGGATATCATGTTTCTTATGATCCAATGGTTGAATGTATGAAGAGGCATTGTAGTGATAATGATTGGTTGTGTGTTCGCAGCAAAGGCCAAGACTCTTATCCTACCTTTTTTCCATTATGTCCCTATGTTCTGATTTTTATTGAGAATGATGAGGAAGCTCAATCATTTGATCAGTTGCTTGGATGTCTTCATTGGGAGGCAGAGTTTACTTGACTGGGTGATTATGCTTGGTAAAGTAGGGTAGGCATACGTAATTTGAATAAGCTCACAGTTGAGCATCTCTTTCAGTCAGTTTGCAGCATGTACAGTCAGTTTTCAGCTTCAAATTTCTGTTCAAAAATTTCAGTGCTCTTTTTAGTTGATGATCATATATCAAGGCAACATCAAAGTTTTTCTCGGTTGAATGATACAAGAATTTTCCAAGTTCGAGAAGAAAGCATTCTAAAGGTGTTTTGAGCAAAAAAGAAGGAAAGTTATTTTTGCATTTTTGGAAAGAATTAATTCATTCTTAGATAAAATATGATTTTCATATTTTAATCCTCCAATGTTTAATTTTTATATAAGCAAAAGTCCAAAGGCTTTGGATTTTTATAAAGACGATATAGCCAAAGTTTTGATTATAATGGTGAAAGGCTTTAAAAAATTTTGATGGGCCAAAGTCTTGAATGAAATTGAACCAAAAGTATAGTGGACCGAGCTCAAGCAAAATGTTTAATTTTTATATAAGCAAAAGTCCCAAGGCTTTGGATTTTTATTAAGAGGGTTTAATTTTTATATAAGCAAAAGTCCGAAGGCTTTGGATATTTATTAAGAGGAAGCGCCAAAGTCTTGAATGAAATTGAACCAAAAGTAAAGTGGACCCAACTCAAGCAAATCACCGAGAGCGTTACCAGCAGCCAGCTGCCAAGTCGAACAAGGGCCCACTCACGCCATCCAACAAGCTGCCAAGTTGAAAAGGGGCCCACTCACGCCATTCAATACCTAAGCACCAATCTCCCCACAGACTTATTTATTCCGTGCCATATGCTAAAACGTTCAGTCAATATAAACCGAAAATGAACTCCGTTCCTTCTGCATGTGGGACTATTCCCATGAACAAAGCATGAAAAACACGAAGTTAGGGCACAGGTTTTTCAAATCGCGTGGGTGTTGACATCCTATTCCACGCCAGATGCCAGGGCGACCGCGTGAAGACTCCAGGGAATGCGCAGATGTTGAGGGACAACGGTGGTAGTTGATGAATCCGATGAGGTTTATAAAGCTGGAAGCTACAAACTATAAGAGACCAGAACTATATTGTGCAAATCCCCAATAACAACAACACTGGAGCAATCATTTAGATTCATTCAGCCGTGGAATTTGAATTTAAAATGATAGTTATTAAGTGATTGCTCGTTTGATTTTATTGAATTTTTATCCACTTCTTCAGCAGCAGTGTCTATTAAAACATCCCAAATTCCGAGCCTCCAAGTGGACGGCGTGTGGATCCCGCTAATATCAAGGCGAATATGCACACATGAAAAGACAAAAGGTTTTGCAATACAAAAGTTTTACAATACAAGGAACTGGTGACTGGACGCGCCCAACAACTCGGAAGGACATTCAGCTCAGAAATCATCAAAGGAGTTCAAAAGCGAATTGAAGACTTGATCAATAGGGAGTATTTGGAGCGAGACAGCGAAAAGCTATATATATTAAGATATATACCCTGAGCATTCAAGAATTCAGACGGATTGGAGATGTTGAACTCGTCGTCAGAGATCCTGGTGTGGTGGGTTTTGTCGTGGGCTTGAAGCCATATAGGACCAAAATTTTAAATAGATTTCCAGATACTTAACCTGGGATATTTTCCGCTTGTGAATATGAATTGGCAGAGTGGTTTGAGTCTATCATCGACTCCTCCACATAGTGGAATATATGCATGAGAGAGACCAGTACAATCTGATCGAAAGCGGATCTGCCAGCATAAGCGTTGTTGAATAAGCACTGCAGAATAAAGGAGGAGATCCCTGGCAATTGTACGCAGGGGCCTCTACACCTGGTAGACTGGAGCAACTTCCAGCGTCGGGCTTGCTTTTCCTGGCTTGAATGACTGAAACTCACACGCCTGCTATCTTTCTTCGATCGCTCCTTAACTTGCCGAACATGCACTGCTGCTCCCTCGAGACTTACTTTGTGACTTACTGCTATTCACGACCAGAACAATGAATCTTATGAGATAGCAAGGAATTCCAGCCCCGGGCTAATGGGTGATACGGCTTAGACAAACCAGAAATGCACAAATTCGAAACTGGGAATGGTACCCAGGCCTTTGTATTAATTGCAGCGGAATAATTACAGAGCTTTCAGATTACAAATAGTTCTCAGACTTCTAATATTCCTCTGCCTTATGCACGCAGGCTCATTTATCTTTGGGTAAGGGCCGAAGCGCCGAACCTACTCGAAGGCTTCTGGAAGCACTGCGCAGACAGATCAGAAAGACACCTATCTAGGACACACGGGCTAAGATATTCTGGTGCGATGTTATACCAGTGCTGGCAACTCGCAGAGCATACAATCTTGCCTCGACACCTATTAGACCTTGCAAGCTTCAACTACTGAAACACTTGCAGACTCAAATTCTAGACTCTCTAAGGATGCGAATACCAAAAGAAGAGGGCAGGCTCATATTTATAACATGGAAGAGCCTTGGATCCTTTGGGAGGATCCAATGTAGGTCCCGTGAAATCGAATCAAATCGTCCTTAAAGATGGCCGGTTAGATTTGTGTCGGAGATGTGGGTCAAACCGCACCAGAAGTCAGGAAAGTGTCCTGAGTCTCCATGTGACAAATCATGAACGTGGCTATTACAAAGTGGAGATCACGGAAACTACTTATGATCGCGATGACAATACATAGTGGAGATTTTTATTAAGGAATCCCACGGAAAACCTTTTATGACAGAAGTGACATTACACAGTGGAGATTTTGGAAGAGGGAACCCACGAAAACCCTTTCATGATGAGGACACTAGCAATTTTCATCAATCAAAAGACTGTAGGCAGTACGAGTCTGGGGCCATTCTATCATATCGTCGTATGGATGGCCATACTGACGCTGATAAGTGGGGTCCCACATTTTTGTATAGATGCTCCGGATGATGATGCGTTGCCCATTTCTGTTTTGTACTTGAATTTTGGTCTTCACAAGCCACTGGAATTTATTTGAAATAAAAGTATGTAGTAAATGAGTATTATCACACACATCACTTATATACATGTCTTCCACCTTGGAGCACGGGATACAGTACTGGCTATGTTCGTGCTGAATTATTGCAGGGTCCACTCCGCTTTTGCTGAGGCCGAAATCATTCCACCAACAATGAATCCAGTCAGGAATTTCATGGATCACATGGGCTCGCTGGAGGCCAAACTTGATTTTGGCAAAGTATTCATGGTCTCTATTGTCCTTTTTAAAGAAATCCCACCACATCCTCTGGTAGCTGCCGTAGTTGATATCCGTGAGGGGGAATCTTAAGGTACCATCATTTCTTGGCCAAGCTTCCAGACCACGCATTTGTTTAATACAATAATATTGTTCAAGGACTTGTCCTAAAGCAGATTCTGTACTGATAAGACACAAGTCTTGGAAATGTGTCTGGAGAGTATGGGAGGCATCTATGGCCTGTCGGAGTTGTCTGCCGTAAACCATGTTTGGGACGGTGACTGTTGACGTTGGATACCGTCGATGCTCTGGGACCAGGTTTATTAATAGGTTGGGATGCTGCAGATTTTCATCCAGTACCTCTGTAGACCTAAGCTGCCAGGTTGGCTTCCATTGGCTAGCGTAGTCACTCCAGCTCATTTGTTCATCTAAGTATCTGCATGTGTTGCTTCCTTCATGCCATTCTGTGATAATCACCATGCAACTTGGGGTCTGGATTCCATATTTTTCCTGCAAATGTTCTCTGGTTAAAAAATCAGCAATACAATTCTGAGAACCCTTTATGTGCTTAATTTCAAACTCATACTGAGAAAACAATGCTTGCCATCTAGCAAATTTTGCTTTAGCAGTAGAGTTTCGTATTGGATTCTCCAATACAAACTTCATTGCTTGGCTGTCTGTTCTTATTAAGAATTTCTTATTCATTAGATGAATCTCAAATTTCTGGATTGCATTTAGACAAGCCTTTATTTCCTTATCAATAGTATGGTATTTTTTCTGTGCATCATTCCAAGTTCCTGAAGTGAACCATACTATTTCTTCATCTTTACCATTGCAGTCGTTCCTGCACTGCTTCAGTACTGCTCCCCAGCCTTCTTCTGAAGCATCAGTCTCAAGGATCTTCATGAGATCTTCATCAATAACATGAAGGATAGGAAGAGTTCTCACCTTTTCTTTTATCCTTCGAACTGCTTCAGTGTGCTGCTTTGACCATGGAGGAGGGTTTGTTCCCAATCTTTTATTAAGCAGCTTTCTGTCTTGAGCACAATTTTCATAGTAAGCTGCAACATAGTTCAAGCATCCTAGAAATCTCTGTAATTGTTTTTTATCTGTGATTACATCAGGGAACTTTTCTGCGAATTCAATGGCATGCTTCTGAACTTCTATCTTTCCATGTTTAATTCTCTGTCCCAAGAATTCAATATCAGTTTGGAACAATTTCATTTTCTTTTCCGAAAGAACAAACCCATTCTTGTGTATAACATGCAATAGTGTTCTAAGATGTTTTATGTGTTCCTCAATGGATTTTGAAAATACTAAAATATCATCAATATATACCATCAGCCAATCCATGTATGGTTCCAGAACAGACTCCATAATCCTCTGGAACTCTGAAGGGGCATTCTTCAGACCAAATGGCATTACCTTCCATTCATATTGTCCATGAGGCACATTGAAGGCTGTTTTATACTGGTCTTCTGGTTTTATGCCGATTTGCCAAAAGCCAGACTTGAGATCAAACTTTGAAAAGATTTTGGCTCCTGCTATTCGTTTGATCAAATCAGATTTGTTTGGAATTGGATACCGTATCCATTCCAATGCATCATTCAGAGGTTTGTAGTTGATGACCATTCTAGGAACTCCTCGAACCTGCTCTGAATGTTTGTTGACATAAAATGCTGCACACGACCATGGACTTCTTGATCTTTGGATGAGTCCTTTGTGCAGCAAATCTTCAATTTCCCTTTTGCAGAGTTGTCTGTATTCCTTATTCATTGGGATGGCTCTACTTCTGCTAGGGTTTCCTTGGAATTCTTCTCTGTATTTTAGGTTTACCCAGAACTGCTTCCTATGCCAGAATGCATTAGGAGATGTATGGCAAACCTTGTCAGCAAATTCTTTTCTTATTTCTTCAATTTTTTGCTGTACACTAGGATTCTTTAATTCTTCTTCTAGCCTGTATAGGTGCTCAGCTTTCTTGATTGCTCTAATCTGGATCCCCTTTTCTTTTATCTTTTCTTTCACAGAATTTACTTCTAGGGTCCAGATAGAGTGGGTCTTTTCTTCAGATGACACTAGTGGAAGAAATATTTCTTTTCTTTTAACAGTAAAATGATAACCAATTTGGCCTCTGCTATTATACTTGACACCATGGGGAATTGTGGTAGATAGCAAACTAGTTCCAATAATACATTCATGAGTAAAGTCATCTTCAACCAGCAGAAAGATACAGTTTATATAAAAATTTCCAAGACATACCTTTCCAAAGCTGGTTTTATACTCAATTGCTTTTCTTCCTCCAAATCCCCGCACTGGAGTTCGACATGGTTCCCAGTAGTGAGGATCAACATATTTCCTTTTTAGGAAACACAGGTCTGCTCCGGAGTCAATTAGTGCAAGTACCTTGACTTCATCTTCATGGATTTTGATATGCAAGTTGACCACAGTTTGCTGGTGTACGGCGACCATTAAATGCATATCTTCTTCAGACTGTTCAGGCTTTGATCGTGATGATTCTGGTTGTTGTTTCATTTCTTCAATCAAGAGCCTGAGCTCTTTAACCTCCTGTACCAGCTTTAGATGCTCCTTATGTAAGGTAGCCAGGTCAATCTTTTGTGGCTCTTGTTGCATTTGAGCCAAGAGAGGGTATACGTTTTTTTCCATGCTCGGGAGATTAGCAGCTTTCCAGGACCATCTGAATTTTTCTTCTCCTGAGCTTTCTTTTTTTGATTCTGTTTCTTGGACATATTTTCTCCTGAATTTATGCTTCGAGCTTTGTCCTCCTTTGCCTTTCTTGTCGTCCAAGAAAATCTTGTTGAAGCTATTTACCAAGTCATTCTTTTTACTGCCTTCTTTCATTCTGGCAATAGCTTTCTTCATCAACTCTTTAGGATCTTCTTCATCTTCATCGTCGGTACCAGCCATGAAACAATTTACTGCTTCCGAGTCGCTTGAGGAAGAGGAAGACTCTGTTCGAGTATTTTGTTTAGTCCAAGCGGCAAACAACTCCTGTTCATGTGATTGCAAAGAACTATCTGAGTCATAAGTCACTTGCTCTTCTCGGCATTCAGTACATTTGCCACCACATCTACAAGGATTATTGTACATCTGGTGGACATGCATGAGATCAGTGTTTTCTGGTTCACTGTTTTCTGTTGCAGTGGTCTCATCTGTGTTCTCTTCTTCTGATGCTGCTATATGCATCAAGTTGTGTTTTCTTGGAGGGGCTCTTCTGGGTATTCCTCTGAGATTATCATCAAAGGGTTCCACCTTGGGGAATACCTTTTCTCTGTTAGACCAAGTCCTTGTTCCTTTCTGCTTCCTCTGATAATCTTGATTTCGTTTGTAGCATTCAGAAGCAGAGTGGCCTTCTTTGCCACAATAGAAGCATTTCATTTTTCTTTTTTCTGGCTCTTTTCTTGGGTCTAGAGGATACTTTTCCTTCCATCTGCTAGTAGGCTTTCTTTTATACTTTTTTGTTTTATGGCCGAGGTGATGTTTGTGAGCTTTTTTGGGAGGCTCAATTCCAAACATCCGGCAGACTTCCCTTCCGCCACGAAAAGAGACCGAGTGGGAGAGGTCTTTATCGAGCTTTTTATTTTCACAATATTGCAAGAAGATTTTTTCTGCAGCAGCTCTGAATTGGCCCCATGTGTGGAGAGACAGATCTTCTTCAAATTTATCGCGCAGGAGTTCCCGGAATCCTGAGGGCAGACCAGCAAAATATTTTTCTTTGAAAACCCTTTCTTCTGCTCTATCAAACTCAATCTTATAGATTCTCCTGATCCATTGCTTATGATACCAGTGGTACTGGGATACTGTCTTGATTCTGAGTTGCAGCAGGATCTGTTTATGTTTTTCTGCAATCGTAGCACTATAGCCACAGAATTCTGCAATGATCGCAGCCAGGAGCGCACCAATGATATTTGGTTCACCATTTTTGGTGCTGGTCTGAATTTCCATTTTCTGAACATTTGGGAGATGGGTATTCCACCAAACACCCAAATTGCCATTGAATCCAGAGACAATAACATTGACTGCCTCTGCATGGTCATGTCTTCCTGTAGACATATAAGCTTGAAAGCATATCATCATTTTATTGACCATATCTAATATTTCACCTTCATTCTTATCATCCAAATTCCATGAATAAAAATTCTTTGGGTTAAAAGATTCCTGGAAGCCTGAATCTTCTTTGTGGAGATCTGGAGGCACAAATTTGCGTGGCTTATTATAATTCCAACTTGATTCTGCAGTCATGAGAATGACTTCTTTGCCAGAGGTCTTCGGAGTGAGAGGAGCAGAAAGTGTGATGGGTAGTGAACTAGCAAGAGATAATTCACCAGGATGGCTAAGCTTAGATGCATCAATTTTTGGCTTAGCAATTTCTGCTTGGATCCTGCCAACTGTTTTGGCAGTGTAATTGACTTTCTCTGCGATGTAGGAAAAGGCTTCCCCTACATTCCTGTCTAAGTCAGATATGGAATCTGTCAAATCATCCTTTAGAGAGTCATTTGCCGTTCTGACTTCTTGAGCAGAGACTGGGATATGTTCAACAGTATTTAAACGAATATGCTGAACTTCATCATGAATTTTTCTGCAAGTATATTGCAGAGAATCAACCTGTGTGGATCTTGGCATTTTATTTTGTATTTCTATGTTTTGGATGGCCAATCCTTTTAGTGCCAAGTTTGACCAATTTGCTTGTTCTGCTTTCTCATTATTTAGAAGGATGGGAGCTGCAGGAGCTGATCCATCTTCATATTCAAGCTTAATTGGTCTGAAGGGTGGGAAGTTTGCTTCTGTGTAGATTTCTTCACCCTGGAGACTTTTCCATAAATGGCCTTTCTGAGTCCTTTCTCCTTTGGACTCAGGCTTCTTGTCCTCAGGTTTTGCAGAGGACTGCATCATGGCCAGTGTCTGTTCGAATTCCTTCCGCCATTCATAGAAGGAAATCCATTCATTTCTTAGGTCCATCTCAAAGTGCCATCTTTCAGACATTCTTCTCCTTTCTCCTGGGGGCAAAGTTTGTTTCCAGAATTCTTCTGCTTCTGGATGAGTGTAGAGATCCCAATAGAACAGATTTTTCATAATCTTATCCTTGGGATCAAAAGGAGCATGGCCAAACTTAATTATCTCAAATATTTCTTTCTGGGCCAAGGAGGGTTCTTTGATGTCTTTCCTGGTACAAGGTTTCATTCTGGATGGCGGGAGTGCCATTCTTTGTTGAATCCTATGTTCTCTAGCCTGAAGTCTGTATTGCTCACCTTTTTCCATTTCTCGAGCAGGCAGGTCTAGCAATTTTTTGGTTTGGCTAGAGAGTGGGCAGAATCCTAGGCCAGATTTATCCAGGTGGGGTTTCTGGACAGACAAAATACGATCTAACTGGGATGTAGCATCAGAAATTTCATCCTTGTGGATTTCAGTGATACCTGTAGATGCTTTCTTGAAATTCTCTTCCCACCAGTTAGAGGGAGATGATGCCATCATGAATTCAGATTCATGTGGATATTGACTTAGAGGAGAAGGTTCACACTCAGGATTTGGGCATGGATATTTATGTGAACTTTCTTTAGGTTTTGGTTGTTTGGGAGGGACTAAGTCCTGACAATTTGGACAAACAACAGAAAAGGGAATATTTACAGGAACTTCTTTATGTAAGCAGGCTCGTCTTAAGAAAGGTTCCTTTTCGGAGGAGGTCCTTCTTATGGGGCGGTCAGAGGAAGTTGATGAAGTTGTGCGGAAAGAGGTAGATCTGGGTAGAAGATTCCCACCACGCTGGGCTGTTGGAGGAGGGAAAGAGATAACGGCAGAGGAGGAGTCTTCACGAATATCGGAGGTGGTGACAGACTGAGAAAGAGGCTGTTTTGGAGCATCCACCACCCACTCAGGAGGAAAGCTGAGTTGGTTCCAAGAAATTTTTGAAGGGACGAGGGAACCATTCCTGGGGTCGCTTCGAACCAAGACTGCAGCCGTGTCTTGGTCTCTGGGATATAACTGATTGATGGGATTCTGAGTATTAGTGAATCGTAGGGCAAGAGAATGATGAATCCGGAGGTTTAAGGCTCCAGGCTTCATATCAAAACCAGATGTATAAATCTTGACCTCTAATACTTTGTGAATCCAGGGATCATTCAGAGAGATGTTAAAGCCAGGAATTATATCCAGATATTGAATGCCATTTGAGAGTGGCATTTGAACTCCACCAATTAATGCATCCATGAACTTATTGTGTCGATTATCCAAACAGCAGACAAGGGCTGTGGCATTTATGCCAGGGCGGACCAAAGGTTCCACTCCAATGAGGGCTCTACCAAGATTAACAAAATTCTTTCCATATTTTTTCTTATAATTTTTTACTTCTGCTGGGTCAAGGAGACCAAGGGTCTGACCGGCTGAACTATTATTTACAGTTACTTCGGAAACACCTTCACGAACTTGGAAAAGTTGTCTAGACTTAAAATGAAACATAGACATATCCTTATATATCTGATCTGCTGAGAGTCGGGGTAGTTCAAAAGGTTTTGTAGGATCATTATTAACAAACTCTGAACTGCCATGATTTATCCATTGAATATCACGACTGGGAAATAAATCATTCATAGAGGAAGTAGAACATTCAGTAAAACATTTATTTCTCAGCTCATCATAAGGAATATGGGGATCCATGAGAACCTGAGTATAGATGATCGATGGCTCGATGATCGATGGCTCTGATACCAATTGGTATCAGAGCCATCGATCATCGAGCCATCGATCATCTATACTCAGGTTCTCATGGATCCCCATATTCCTTATGATGAGCTGAGAAATAAATGTTTTACTGAATGTTCTACTTCCTCTATGAATGATTTATTTCCCAGTCGTGATATTCAATGGATAAATCATGGCAGTTCAGAGTTTGTTAATAATGATCCTACAAAACCTTTTGAACTACCCCGACTCTCAGCAGATCAGATATATAAGGATATGTCTATGTTTCATTTTAAGTCTAGACAACTTTTCCAAGTTCGTGAAGGTGTTTCCGAAGTAACTGTAAATAATAGTTCAGCCGGTCAGACCCTTGGTCTCCTTGACCCAGCAGAAGTAAAAAATTATAAGAAAAAATATGGAAAGAATTTTGTTAATCTTGGTAGAGCCCTCATTGGAGTGGAACCTTTGGTCCGCCCTGGCATAAATGCCACAGCCCTTGTCTGCTGTTTGGATAATCGACACAATAAGTTCATGGATGCATTAATTGGTGGAGTTCAAATGCCACTCTCAAATGGCATTCAATATCTGGATATAATTCCTGGCTTTAACATCTCTCTGAATGATCCCTGGATTCACAAAGTATTAGAGGTCAAGATTTATACATCTGGTTTTGATATGAAGCCTGGAGCCTTAAACCTCCGGATTCATCATTCTCTTGCCCTACGATTCACTAATACTCAGAATCCCATCAATCAGTTATATCCCAGAGACCAAGACACGGCTGCAGTCTTGGTTCGAAGCGACCCCAGGAATGGTTCCCTCGTCCCTTCAAAAATTTCTTGGAACCAACTCAGCTTTCCTCCTGAGTGGGTGGTGGATGCTCCAAAACAGCCTCTTTCTCAGTCTGTCACCACCTCCGATATTCGTGAAGACTCCTCCTCTGCCGTTATCTCTTTCCCTCCTCCAACAGCCCAGCGTGGTGGGAATCTTCTACCCAGATCTACCTCTTTCCGCACAACTTCATCAACTTCCTCTGACCGCCCCATAAGAAGGACCTCCTCCGAAAAGGAACCTTTCTTAAGACGAGCCTGCTTACATAAAGAAGTTCCTGTAAATATTCCCTTTTCTGTTGTTTGTCCAAATTGTCAGGACTTAGTCCCTCCCAAACAACCAAAACCTAAAGAAAGTTCACATAAATATCCATGCCCAAATCCTGAGTGTGAACCTTCTCCTCTAAGTCAATATCCACATGAATCTGAATTCATGATGGCATCATCTCCCTCTAACTGGTGGGAAGAGAATTTCAAGAAAGCATCTACAGGTATCACTGAAATCCACAAGGATGAAATTTCTGATGCTACATCCCAGTTAGATCGTATTTTGTCTGTCCAGAAACCCCACCTGGATAAATCTGGCCTAGGATTCTGCCCACTCTCTAGCCAAACCAAAAAATTGCTAGACCTGCCTGCTCGAGAAATGGAAAAAGGTGAGCAATACAGACTTCAGGCTAGAGAACATAGGATTCAACAAAGAATGGCACTCCCGCCATCCAGAATGAAACCTTGTACCAGGAAAGACATCAAAGAACCCTCCTTGGCCCAGAAAGAAATATTTGAGATAATTAAGTTTGGCCATGCTCCTTTTGATCCCAAGGATAAGATTATGAAAAATCTGTTCTATTGGGATCTCTACACTCATCCAGAAGCAGAAGAATTCTGGAAACAAACTTTGCCCCCAGGAGAAAGGAGAAGAATGTCTGAAAGATGGCACTTTGAGATGGACCTAAGAAATGAATGGATTTCCTTCTATGAATGGCGGAAGGAATTCGAACAGACACTGGCCATGATGCAGTCCTCTGCAAAACCTGAGGACAAGAAGCCTGAGTCCAAAGGAGAAAGGACTCAGAAAGGCCATTTATGGAAAAGTCTCCAGGGTGAAGAAATCTACACAGAAGCAAACTTCCCACCCTTCAGACCAATTAAGCTTGAATATGAAGATGGATCAGCTCCTGCAGCTCCCATCCTTCTAAATAATGAGAAAGCAGAACAAGCAAATTGGTCAAACTTGGCACTAAAAGGATTGGCCATCCAAAACATAGAAATACAAAATAAAATGCCAAGATCCACACAGGTTGATTCTCTGCAATATACTTGCAGAAAAATTCATGATGAAGTTCAGCATATTCGTTTAAATACTGTTGAACATATCCCAGTCTCTGCTCAAGAAGTCAGAACGGCAAATGACTCTCTAAAGGATGATTTGACAGATTCCATATCTGACTTAGACAGGAATGTAGGGGAAGCCTTTTCCTACATCGCAGAGAAAGTCAATTACACTGCCAAAACAGTTGGCAGGATCCAAGCAGAAATTGCTAAGCCAAAAATTGATGCATCTAAGCTTAGCCATCCTGGTGAATTATCTCTTGCTAGTTCACTACCCATCACACTTTCTGCTCCTCTCACTCCGAAGACCTCTGGCAAAGAAGTCATTCTCATGACTGCAGAATCAAGTTGGAATTATAATAAGCCACGCAAATTTGTGCCTCCAGATCTCCACAAAGAAGATTCAGGCTTCCAGGAATCTTTTAACCCAAAGAATTTTTATTCATGGAATTTGGATGATAAGAATGAAGGTGAAATATTAGATATGGTCAATAAAATGATGATATGCTTTCAAGCTTATATGTCTACAGGAAGACATGACCATGCAGAGGCAGTCAATGTTATTGTCTCTGGATTCAATGGCAATTTGGGTGTTTGGTGGAATACCCATCTCCCAAATGTTCAGAAAATGGAAATTCAGACCAGCACCAAAAATGGTGAACCAAATATCATTGGTGCGCTCCTGGCTGCGATCATTGCAGAATTCTGTGGCTATAGTGCTACGATTGCAGAAAAACATAAACAGATCCTGCTGCAACTCAGAATCAAGACAGTATCCCAGTACCACTGGTATCATAAGCAATGGATCAGGAGAATCTATAAGATTGAGTTTGATAGAGCAGAAGAAAGGGTTTTCAAAGAAAAATATTTTGCTGGTCTGCCCTCAGGATTCCGGGAACTCCTGCGCGATAAATTTGAAGAAGATCTGTCTCTCCACACATGGGGCCAATTCAGAGCTGCTGCAGAAAAAATCTTCTTGCAATATTGTGAAAATAAAAAGCTCGATAAAGACCTCTCCCACTCGGTCTCTTTTCGTGGCGGAAGGGAAGTCTGCCGGATGTTTGGAATTGAGCCTCCCAAAAAAGCTCACAAACATCACCTCGGCCATAAAACAAAAAAGTATAAAAGAAAGCCTACTAGCAGATGGAAGGAAAAGTATCCTCTAGACCCAAGAAAAGAGCCAGAAAAAAGAAAAATGAAATGCTTCTATTGTGGCAAAGAAGGCCACTCTGCTTCTGAATGCTACAAACGAAATCAAGATTATCAGAGGAAGCAGAAAGGAACAAGGACTTGGTCTAACAGAGAAAAGGTATTCCCCAAGGTGGAACCCTTTGATGATAATCTCAGAGGAATACCCAGAAGAGCCCCTCCAAGAAAACACAACTTGATGCATATAGCAGCATCAGAAGAAGAGAACACAGATGAGACCACTGCAACAGAAAACAGTGAACCAGAAAACACTGATCTCATGCATGTCCACCAGATGTACAATAATCCTTGTAGATGTGGTGGCAAATGTACTGAATGCCGAGAAGAGCAAGTGACTTATGACTCAGATAGTTCTTTGCAATCACATGAACAGGAGTTGTTTGCCGCTTGGACTAAACAAAATACTCGAACAGAGTCTTCCTCTTCCTCAAGCGACTCGGAAGCAGTAAATTGTTTCATGGCTGGTACCGACGATGAAGATGAAGAAGATCCTAAAGAGTTGACGAAGAAAGCTATTGCCAGAATGAAAGAAGGCAGTAAAAAGAATGACTTGGTAAATAGCTTCAACAAGATTTTCTTGGACGACAAGAAAGGCAAAGGAGGACAAAGCTCGAAGCATAAATTCAGGAGAAAATATGTCCAAGAAACAGAATCAGAAAAAGAAAGCTCAGGAGAAGAAAAATTCAGATGGTCCTGGAAAGCTGCTAATCTCCCGAGCATGGAAAAAAACGTATACCCTCTCTTGGCTCAAATGCAACAAGAGCCACAAAAGATTGACCTGGCTACCTTACATAAGGAGCATCTAAAGCTGGTACAGGAGGTTAAAGAGCTCAGGCTCTTGATTGAAGAAATGAAACAACAACCAGAATCATCACGATCAAAGCCTGAACAGTCTGAAGAAGATATGCATTTAATGGTCGCCGTACACCAGCAAACTGTGGTCAACTTGCATATCAAAATCCATGAAGATGAAGTCAAGGTACTTGCACTAATTGACTCCGGAGCAGACCTGTGTTTCCTAAAAAGGAAATATGTTGATCCTCACTACTGGGAACCATGTCGAACTCCAGTGCGGGGATTTGGAGGAAGAAAAGCAATTGAGTATAAAACCAGCTTTGGAAAGGTATGTCTTGGAAATTTTTTTATAAACTGTATCTTTCTGCTGGTTGAAGATGACTTTACTCATGAATGTATTATTGGAACTAGTTTGCTATCTACCACAATTCCCCATGGTGTCAAGTATAATAGCAGAGGCCAAATTGGTTATCATTTTACTGTTAAAAGAAAAGAAATATTTCTTCCACTAGTGTCATCTGAAGAAAAGACCCACTCTATCTGGACCCTAGAAGTAAATTCTGTGAAAGAAAAGATAAAAGAAAAGGGGATCCAGATTAGAGCAATCAAGAAAGCTGAGCACCTATACAGGCTAGAAGAAGAATTAAAGAATCCTAGTGTACAGCAAAAAATTGAAGAAATAAGAAAAGAATTTGCTGACAAGGTTTGCCATACATCTCCTAATGCATTCTGGCATAGGAAGCAGTTCTGGGTAAACCTAAAATACAGAGAAGAATTCCAAGGAAACCCTAGCAGAAGTAGAGCCATCCCAATGAATAAGGAATACAGACAACTCTGCAAAAGGGAAATTGAAGATTTGCTGCACAAAGGACTCATCCAAAGATCAAGAAGTCCATGGTCGTGTGCAGCATTTTATGTCAACAAACATTCAGAGCAGGTTCGAGGAGTTCCTAGAATGGTCATCAACTACAAACCTCTGAATGATGCATTGGAATGGATACGGTATCCAATTCCAAACAAATCTGATTTGATCAAACGAATAGCAGGAGCCAAAATCTTTTCAAAGTTTGATCTCAAGTCTGGCTTTTGGCAAATCGGCATAAAACCAGAAGACCAGTATAAAACAGCCTTCAATGTGCCTCATGGACAATATGAATGGAAGGTAATGCCATTTGGTCTGAAGAATGCCCCTTCAGAGTTCCAGAGGATTATGGAGTCTGTTCTGGAACCATACATGGATTGGCTGATGGTATATATTGATGATATTTTAGTATTTTCAAAATCCATTGAGGAACACATAAAACATCTTAGAACACTATTGCATGTTATACACAAGAATGGGTTTGTTCTTTCGGAAAAGAAAATGAAATTGTTCCAAACTGATATTGAATTCTTGGGACAGAGAATTAAACATGGAAAGATAGAAGTTCAGAAGCATGCCATTGAATTTGCAGAAAAGTTCCCTGATGTAATCACAGATAAAAAACAATTACAGAGATTTCTAGGATGCTTGAACTATGTTGCAGCTTACTATGAAAATTGTGCTCAAGACAGAAAGCTGCTTAATAAAAGATTGGGAACAAACCCTCCTCCATGGTCAAAGCAGCACACTGAAGCAGTTCGAAGGATAAAAGAAAAGGTGAGAACTCTTCCTATCCTTCATGTTATTGATGAAGATCTCATGAAGATCCTTGAGACTGATGCTTCAGAAGAAGGCTGGGGAGCAGTACTGAAGCAGTGCAGGAACGACTGCAATGGTAAAGATGAAGAAATAGTATGGTTCACTTCAGGAACTTGGAATGATGCACAGAAAAAATACCATACTATTGATAAGGAAATAAAGGCTTGTCTAAATGCAATCCAGAAATTTGAGATTCATCTAATGAATAAGAAATTCTTAATAAGAACAGACAGCCAAGCAATGAAGTTTGTATTGGAGAATCCAATACGAAACTCTACTGCTAAAGCAAAATTTGCTAGATGGCAAGCATTGTTTTCTCAGTATGAGTTTGAAATTAAGCACATAAAGGGTTCTCAGAATTGTATTGCTGATTTTTTAACCAGAGAACATTTGCAGGAAAAATATGGAATCCAGACCCCAAGTTGCATGGTGATTATCACAGAATGGCATGAAGGAAGCAACACATGCAGATACTTAGATGAACAAATGAGCTGGAGTGACTACGCTAGCCAATGGAAGCCAACCTGGCAGCTTAGGTCTACAGAGGTACTGGATGAAAATCTGCAGCATCCCAACCTATTAATAAACCTGGTCCCAGAGCATCGACGGTATCCAACGTCAACAGTCACCGTCCCAAACATGGTTTACGGCAGACAACTCCGACAGGCCATAGATGCCTCCCATACTCTCCAGACACATTTCCAAGACTTGTGTCTTATCAGTACAGAATCTGCTTTAGGACAAGTCCTTGAACAATATTATTGTATTAAACAAATGCGTGGTCTGGAAGCTTGGCCAAGAAATGATGGTACCTTAAGATTCCCCCTCACGGATATCAACTACGGCAGCTACCAGAGGATGTGGTGGGATTTCTTTAAAAAGGACAATAGAGACCATGAATACTTTGCCAAAATCAAGTTTGGCCTCCAGCGAGCCCATGTGATCCATGAAATTCCTGACTGGATTCATTGTTGGTGGAATGATTTCGGCCTCAGCAAAAGCGGAGTGGACCCTGCAATAATTCAGCACGAACATAGCCAGTACTGTATCCCGTGCTCCAAGGTGGAAGACATGTATATAAGTGATGTGTGTGATAATACTCATTTACTACATACTTTTATTTCAAATAAATTCCAGTGGCTTGTGAAGACCAAAATTCAAGTACAAAACAGAAATGGGCAACGCATCATCATCCGGAGCATCTATACAAAAATGTGGGACCCCACTTATCAGCGTCAGTATGGCCATCCATACGACGATATGATAGAATGGCCCCAGACTCGTACTGCCTACAGTCTTTTGATTGATGAAAATTGCTAGTGTCCTCATCATGAAAGGGTTTTCGTGGGTTCCCTCTTCCAAAATCTCCACTGTGTAATGTCACTTCTGTCATAAAAGGTTTTCCGTGGGATTCCTTAATAAAAATCTCCACTATGTATTGTCATCGCGATCATAAGTAGTTTCCGTGATCTCCACTTTGTAATAGCCACGTTCATGATTTGTCACATGGAGACTCAGGACACTTTCCTGACTTCTGGTGCGGTTTGACCCACATCTCCGACACAAATCTAACCGGCCATCTTTAAGGACGATTTGATTCGATTTCACGGGACCTACATTGGATCCTCCCAAAGGATCCAAGGCTCTTCCATGTTATAAATATGAGCCTGCCCTCTTCTTTTGGTATTCGCATCCTTAGAGAGTCTAGAATTTGAGTCTGCAAGTGTTTCAGTAGTTGAAGCTTGCAAGGTCTAATAGGTGTCGAGGCAAGATTGTATGCTCTGCGAGTTGCCAGCACTGGTATAACATCGCACCAGAATATCTTAGCCCGTGTGTCCTAGATAGGTGTCTTTCTGATCTGTCTGCGCAGTGCTTCCAGAAGCCTTCGAGTAGGTTCGGCGCTTCGACCCTTACCCAAAGATAAATGAGCCTGCGTGCATAAGGCAGAGGAATATTAGAAGTCTGAGAACTATTTGTAATCTGAAAGCTCTGTAATTATTCCGCTGCAATTAATACAAAGGCCTGGGTACCATTCCCAGTTTCGAATTTGTGCATTTCTGGTTTGTCTAAGCCGTATCACCCATTAGCCCGGGGCTGGAATGGTACCCCCGGGCTAATTACCTGGGCTGTCTTTCTCTGTCGTACACGCGACCTGCTGCGGACGTTATACAGGCCCGTGTTTATCTTGAGAAGCTTGGAAACCTTCGAACAGGGGCAAATACTTGTTGAAATTGAAGCTGTAGAAGGAGGCAGTGTTAGTTTCCAGAATGCCAACTGTGATGATTCAGCAGGGCAGAAAATCCACGGTCCGCGTTCTCTTCGCGATTTTAACTTGCACGAAGAAATACAATGTCAAAATTTGCGAACTTTTGGTAAGAGCTGCACACTTCGACGGCGGCGATCCGGGCAAGATTTTGATCTACGGTCGGCAGTGACTTCACAAATTCGACTTGCACTGGAAACCTTAGCCTTCAAAATATGCAAGTTGGGTGAGGATCCCACTCTTGATCGGTCACATTTAAAACTCCAAGCGCGGCTACCAATGAAAGAGATATGATGCGTTCCATGTGGTCTAGTTTATTTGTTAGCCGAGAGCTGCATTTATTATCTTGCTGAGACGTTATCAAAAGATTGTAAGACATTTAGAGGAGATGACTGCGCAACATTCAGATTTGAGGAAATATACATGGAATTGCAACAGGTTCATGCAAAGACCGTTGCCGAGCATTCTTCTTTGATTGCAGCAGCCGGCAGAAGAAAGGAGAGATTGGATTTTGAAATCGTGATAATTCCAATAGTGCAAGAAGATGCTGAGACTTTAGAGCAAGTTCCACGGCGGGTTCTCCAGGATCCAGGGTAGCTGGAAAGTGTCATCGAGTTATTTCTCATTGAGGAATATGCAGCAGGGTTTGGTCAACGCGCAGCTTGATTGTGAGCAGTAAATACAAGAAATTGAAGGCAATTGTCAATGGTGTTTATTGGAGCATGAAGAAGGTTAGAAGTAGCAGGCGTTGTCTGGGGTCACCATTGCTTGGTATGAAGTAGTATCATATTACATAAACGCCCGTGAAGAGCAGTGTTGTTAGCAGCATTGTTAGCCATGCCATATCCATAGTTTTTAGCTTTTGTCATATCATTTCGTTGGAGAGGGACATAGATTCCCTTCATAATTTGATCTCAAACTGCATTAAACATTGGAGTGTTGTGCTTTAGAACACAGATGTGTTTGGATGGTGAAAGCAGGGTTAGTCTCCAACATGCCAATTTTGTTTTGATATGCCACTGACCAGCATTGGTGAAATTTTCAAGGACATGCATTTTGAATAATGCCGATGAATGTGAAGAAAATGAAATGGGATGCATGGAAGCAATCTCTGGTGATAGAGCATAAAGCTTACCAGATGAGATTGAGGGTAGCTCATAAGAGGATAACCATGAGGCAGGGTAGAGGCAAGTTTTGATATCCCCAGATATATTTTTTTTTTTGCTGACAACACTATGGTCCAGAATTGCTGCCGGTTGCTTAAATTCTACAAGAGTTTTTCTCCTGCTACAAACCTTTATATAATCTGCATGTTGCATCGTGTTTGTGATGATTGCATGTTGGCACCAATGCTCGACTAGCTATCTCTATTCTATGTGTTCTATGAGTTTCTTTCTGATCAGAAGACATTGCATCAGGAAGATACAAAATATTGTTGAATTCCTTATAAAGTTGTTACAGACATCTTCAAAAAGATGGAGGATCAGTCGTTTATTTTGTTGGAGATATTTTTCTGGAGGACCTGCAGGGAATGGGATGTTATTGGTGCAGATCACTTGTTGTCTGAGGTGAACAAAGGAAAGAGAAAGAGAGATTCCTCCAAGCGAAGAAGACCCTTGCAAAAGAGTAAGAGATCTCCAAAGAGGAGAAAGAGCCTTTTTTAATGATGAACACTTCCATGTGCACTCCAAGTTTGTGTTTTAAACAAGACATGAGATATTGGCTACATCAGCCGAGCATGTTGGTTTTCAGTGAAGGAGACTGTTTCAGTCACAGTTGAGTTCAATGGCAGGATCATAAAGGCTACAGGTCACAAGTTATAGAGTTCAGTTGCAGTTTTCAGTTTGAACTAGGGAGCATCCCAATGGATCAGACACTAGTCTATGGGGGTTTTTTGCTACCTCACAGGGAGGATAACATCCCCAATTGGAGCCAATTGTTAACACCATGTTTGTGCTAAGCTCAAGCCCATCACCAAGAGGTTTACATGACCACTTCATACACACGCCACATCAGCATCCAAGTCAAATTTATAAGAAAACAAGGTTCAAAAGTCCCGAAATTTCAATTCGCAAGAAGAAAGCCAGATTTAAAACTCCATGAAATTTTATGTGAAGGCATGTCTGATTTTTATGAAAATGACTGTTTTAGTCATCTTTTTCCACCGCCTGGTTCCTCCAAAACGGGAGAAATTTTGGGAAACCGAGAGAGGTTTTTCTCCAGCACAAACCCATCTACAATAACCTCTCTCAGAATTTACACAGGTGTCACGGTTTGGGAGAATCATCGTGATATTTACATGGTAATTTTCCAGAATTTACATTTACTGCCTGAGTCATCAACTTCAAGGACCGATCCCGATGAGCTAGAGGCGAATATGGGAAAATGGAGACATGGGTTTTGTCAGAAACATGCACAATTACAAAAACAACTTTCATCTTTTACACATCTATCACCGTTTGAGATATACAGTTGGGGCTCCAAAGGTCATTTTCAGCAGTCCGCGGTCGGAAATGAAGGGTTCGGTTATAACAAACTCCATGAGAGCTGGCAGTCTGTTAGCCATGTGTCCTCATGCCTGCAACAAACTTCAGTTTCTAGATGCTAGGTTAGATTAATTTTATCTTGAAGGATGAGGCAGCCTCTCCTATAAAAGCAATGTAATAGAAGAGCAAAGGGTTGGAAAATCAATGGGCTGAGGCCTGGGAGAGCTAGGCTCTGTTTTTGAAGCATTCTCCTTAATAGAATGGGAGTCTCTAAGGATGATTTCGATTGAGATTCATGTGTTGGTGGTCTCACAGTCTGTCTATCTTCTCTTCTTATGTGATTGTTTCCTTCATTATTAAATTCATGTTGTTATTTTCTCTCATGCTTGGATAAGTGTTGTACTGGGACAGAATTCATGAATGCATGCTCTGTTTCTTTCATTTCAAGCATCCAACATCTTTTTCTGCTAAAATTGATATAGGATTCATACTCATATGCCGTATATTGGTGGATTGTTCATCTATTCTTCTAAATCATCAAACAAAAGCTCTTTGATCATGAGCTGGTAGCTTTATTGCCTCTGTTTGGATATCTCATTCATCAGCACTGTTATTTGTTTTATGTGTTATGTCTTGACTCCATTGTCAAATGTTTCTCTCATGATTGTCTTACAAACTTTAAAAACCAATCGACTTACCAGAGAATCTGGCCTTCTGAATGTGCTTTGAATGAATATCTTGAGTAGGAAGATTGTGTGTTCCACATTGATTATCTTCAGTCTTCTGTAAATTTAGGAGAGATCCCTCTCTGGTTGTATAGGTTAGAATGCAGCCTAAAGTGGTTTGTGGTTACCCCAGCTTGGCCTTCTCCCACAACCTTGGGGGTCATTTTGGGTGTTAATATAGCTAATACAAAATGGATTTAAAATGAATAAAGGACCATGAAGTCTTCTCTCGCTACTTCTAATTCAAAAGGTGATTAAAACATTTGAAAGAATCCAATGAAGACCAAAGGTACCATCTTGACCTCACAAGAAGATGAATCAACCCACTTGATGTGGGAGCAGGCACTATGACAAAGCACATGCCTTCCTTGATAAGATATATCCAAATGGATTCTAAGAGGTGAAAAAATATAAATATGGGAAGAATGGCACATTAACAGAAGGATTGATGACCCAAAATGAAGCAATATGTTAATATATTGAAGGATGAAGAGGATTTTGAGCTTATTTGTAGAGAAGAAAGATTTTCTCTGAGCCAAAACAACCATTTTCAAAGTACAACCAAGGAGTAAGAATACACAAATTCTCAATTTGAGAGTATAAAGCTCCATAGTAATAATTATGAGAATAAACAAAAGCCATTAATTGTTGGTTTTCCCATTTGGGTTTCATTGGTAAATTTTAAAGGAAATATCATATGGTGTGTGATTGAGTTTCTCTATACGTTTAATTAGATCCAATGTTAATTGATTATAACACCATGATTTAATTCCCATTGACTCCCACAACACCACCAAGAATTGATTTGATTTCCCTTTGTGTTAACCATCCCTTTGAATTATTGCTTTGGCATATACAACCCAATCTTCAAAATGTAAGAATCACTAATTTATGCCTACAACACATTTACTAAGATGTCGAAATCATTAGGCTTGTATGCCTTGGCTCCCATTTATGTTCTACACTTATAGTCAAGATGTTTTCCTTAAGTGAGTTGGCAATTAAAGATTAAATACATGTACAACATTGTCATACTTAATTGGTAGTTGGTTTCTCTTAATTCATTTTCTCAATTGTTGGTATAAGAATTTTGACTTGAATGTTGTGTAAAGCATTTACTATAGCCTTCTATTATGTGCATAAAATCATTTATATGTTTAATTAAGTGTTAAATGATGCTCTTCTCATACCTTAATTGTTATAGCAATGTGTAGTGGATCCTATGGCCACTCTTTGAATCATTCAAGCCTATGGGAATTGATATTTATATACAAAATATTGGCTTCAAATCGTGCATTTGATTAATTAGCTACAACAATAATGTGTGTGTGTTGGCATCAAATTCATATTTTGGGAAGTTGGAAGAAGCACCAAGGATCGACACGTGGTGCACCAATGTCACACCATGTGTGGCAGTAGTTTTGTGTCACACACTAAATTTTGTAGCGCATCCCCTTTTTCATGGTGACAAAGCCGCCCACTGGCTTGGAGAATCTAAAGAAGGACTATTTCATTCATCTTCTTATATGAGAGGCCTTTTGTAATGGGAAATCGGTTATCTTAATATGAGTTTTGGAAATTATACCTATGGGATTTTGGGTTATCTAGCCTATGGGTTGTACAATGTATTTTGCAGAAGGCCATACGGATAATACAAGAAGTTATTTCTTTCATATTGATTTTTTTGTGTTAATGAATTAATATTTAAATGTATGAATGTTGTTAAAGGTTGATTAGAGTGCATGTGTTTAATGTCATTATTCCATGAGCACCTGATATGAAAGTCCCTATAATTCTCAAGAGCATATTAGGTGAGAGCTTATTCATTCATCTTGAATATTGAATATGATGATGCTTTCGAGGTAATTTTTGGTTGAGCCTTTCGAACCTTGGGTCTGAGAGAATTAGCCCAACAAATGGTTTTGTGGTTAGGACCTGATATTGGGATCATTGTGGAAGAATGAAGGGATGGGGTGGAAGCCATCCAAAGACAAGATCGAGTAATGGATGAACGAGGAGGATGATTTTTCAAAAATGCAAACTAGAGATCTACATGTTGATCCTTAGTGTTGGAAACAAAGGTACATTTACTCATATCTACATGAGATATGTTTTGCAGAATTTCCATGTTTATTGCATAAATGGGTACAGAAGGAAACTAAGATCAACACAATATGGCGAAGACCAGAGCCAATAGTATGGGATACATAAAATATGAATAGGTTGAGAGATTTGGATAATAAATGGACTAAAGATGTAGACTTTTTGTTTAAAAGGGTAAATGTGGGGTAAATCAAGGATATATTATACAAATTTGCAACCAAGAACTGTACTGAATTCTATAGTAGTGTGGAAAGCAACTTTCAATCCCCCTATTTAAACTAAACCCCTTGTGCCATTTAATGGAAGGAGGAGATAATTTGATACCAAAACTAGATACAGAAGAGGGTCATTTTCCAAAGAAGGATACCGAGTGTGTGAAGAAAAGGATACCAATTTCACTATAACCAAGTTCAAGAAATTTAATTAGTTTTATAGGAAGTAGCAATATGACGATGAAGGACGATTCAACATTAAGACTCCCCATATTCCATGGAATTAGGAAGGATGATGTTGAACAACACTAGTTCACTTGTGAAGAGATATAGTAAGTAAATCAGATTATATATGAGAATGCAGAGATCATGTAGTTAGAAACGATGTTTAGAGATAGAGCATTGACATGGTACATGAAATATAAGACCATTGTAATACCAAGCCAAATGAGGCCCTTGGCCATCATCAAAAGGGACTTGCTGAAGGAGTTCCAAAAGACAAAGTTAGAATATCAATGTATAACATATATCAAAGTGATTAAGAAGATGGTTGGAGAAACCATCTAGGATTATGACCAACGGTTCAAAATTATGCTAGATAGACTAAATTTTCAAATTTAAGATGTTCAATACATAGAATGGTTTATCATTGGACTCCTTCTTCATATTAGATTTCCCCTTACACAATATAATGTAAGAATGTAATCTGAAGCACTGGATATTTCTATGAGAATATAATCTACACCAAGAGGGGAGTCCTCCACAAGAATGGTGGAGGTTTAGTCCAAACTCGATGTGCTTACCATGTAGTTATAGGGAATGTCAAAAGGAAAAGTAGTGTGCAAAAATGCATGGCGTACTTTCTTCTACACACAAGGTCATGATTTGAATGAGTGTTCTGTGCTGGGGAGCTATAGTGCCATTGACACACCCAATCCTTTTTCAGCTGGACCAAAGTTAGCATGGTGCGATATTTGAAAACAGTGGTTTCATACACCTCCCTATTGTTTGATGCTACAAAAATATCAAAACACCACACATAGCCCATTTTGTGAGTTTTGTAAATCCATGGGACATGATGTGAACAATTGTCATGCACTCTAGTTGATGAAAGAGCATACTACCAACACTTTATGAGTCCAAGGTAGAGAAGAGAACAAAGAAATGAAGAAGGTGGACATCAAGGGTCCCCACGAGGAGGATACCAGGGAAGAGGTTGAGGTGGATATGGTGGACATGGTTGACAAGCCATCTATTTTAATTGTGGCGAGTTGGGGCATTTGGCTCGATTCTACACAAAACCCCACATGCTTTGTGGATACTGTCACATTTTCAACCACTAGATAGAATATTTCCCATACCTACTTGGAAAAAGGGGATAAAAGAAGATATGTTGCAACATGGTAATTTCTTAGTGGCACAAATCATCGAATAAGAAGGATCATATGCATGTGAATGTGGTTACTAGAGATGGAGAAAAAACTGGAGTAGATACACGCAAACCACTCTACATAGATAGTTCATAGAAATAAATACCAAGAAGGTATCATATGCACTACTCGAGTTTGATTTCATGTATCAAATACATTTCCTGCAAAATTTCTAGAAAGTGGTGGAATAAGTGGCCCTGTGTGAGGAATAATTGAGGAAAAGAATCCCACACTGGGAAGAATTGAGGCAAAGAATCCTGCGTGTGGAAGAATTGAGGCAATGAAGGTTGTAGGAGGAAGTGGAGACAAATGCAACTGCATGAAGAAAAAATATAGAACATGTTTCTCAACAAGGATGGATGGCGCAATGGCCCAGTAGAGGATTCCACAAATTACCAAGTAAGTAATTTTCTCCAATGTTGCATAAAATTATTGAGTGATCTGTAGGTCACTCATAAACTGGAATACATGCTAACCAATATGTTATCACTAAGTGAAATGGACAAGCCCATCTCTTCTTTTTTACCACAAAGGAATGTGCATCGTTTCAGTAAGAAGCAAAGAATGGGAAGAGGGTTCAAGATGATGCTCGAGCTAGGAGGATATGATATGAAAGATGTGATGCTTTACCTAAGATTAGACGTCAACATATCACAAAATAAATCACGGGATTTGATGGGATTTCCAAAGCTGGTGTTGTCTCCACTTCATCTCAGCTTAGCAAATCAGTATCAAGTTTATCAAATTGGAAAAATACAAAATGTAGAGTTCAATATTAATGGAGTAAAACTTGTTGCACACTTTGAAGTGATTGAGATTATTGATTAAACAGACACATCCCCAGTAATCTTGGGTATATATTAGGCATTTGAAAACAATTCCATTCTGAATCTAAATCAAAGATGGATGTCCTTCGAAACATAAGAACTTCCCATAGTGGCCCCATTGGATTCTAGATTAAACATAAATAATAAACAAAATCCTTAAACATTTGAGATTCTTTCTTGCTTGACATATTTCCACATTTCATATGCCTTATCCCATTCCACCACTGATGAATTGAGCCATGATATTGATACTCACATCAAGGAATCTAATTCAACCAATGATAGTTTTGTTCTTTATACATCCTTTATTATTATTTTTCCTTAAAAATCCTCACTCACATGCGACTGCCATAAAAGATTTGATACATTTGGAAATTTAAATGTAACTTTGTGATACAAAAAATCCTCCAAGCATGTTTCATGGATGATCCCTCACAATTAACATGAAGCATATCAACAAATGCATGCAACTCTTTTAGACAAGATTCAAAATTATTTAATGTTTTTTTTTCTTCCCTCTCACATAATGTTTCGGGTGTTGAATAATTTTTTAATCCAATGCTTTGAATTCTAGAGTCTTTTCCTTGAACATCCTGTAAATAATCACAAGGGATAAACAACCTTATAGAGTTGAAAAAATCAAGATCAGGGTATCTTCCATTGAAACTCTCAACAAGAACTTGAACATATTCTTCTGCAAATTGTCTACAAGTCTATGGTGAACTAAAGTTTCAACTCTATGATTGTTTTCATGTATCAAAATAATCACCACATGCATTTGGAATTGCTGCAATACCATAATTCATGCCTATGAAGAAGTCCCTCTTTATTAAGATTCTCTAGACAACCAAAATTAGAGGCATCTAAAAATTTAGATAAGTAACTTATGCCATTTGCAATGTGCCACTTTTAAAAACCACATTTTTAAAATGGTTATAGTAACATATATGGTTGATCCTAAAGAATTAAAGTCAAATACTCTTCCTAGAATTTCTTATTCAACTTGTTTAGTTCAAACATTACATTTTCAAGAATATGTAAACAAAACAAAACTGAAAAGATCCTTTCCTTATAATAATATGAGTCCTTCCTTTATTTCCCATGAAGTCAATATGGTAGACATCAATACAATAAAGCTTTCAATGAATCATCCCCTTGAGAGACACAACTACATCGATTTGAAGAGAATGAGGAGTTTCAAGTTGCATAAGTTCCTATAGAGAAATAAGTTGATGATTTCTTTTAGTAGAATTTGTCACCCAAGAACATACCTTATTTTCCAATTTCTCAACAAAATAATTTAGGTATTCTTTTGGAAGCATCTAATGCAACTAAAGTTTCATGATGAGCAATTCAATGAACACCTACATGATTAGGTACATCATTTTTCCTAAATGTAAAATCCATTTTCATTTCGAAGCATGGATGAAGAACTATATTTGGAAACTACGATCAATCTTTTATTCGAAAAACCCATTGATTTCTTTAAATCATTGGTTGCATCATATGTTGTTTTCCCTCTTCCATCACAAACATTTATGTGCTTTAAAAAATGTGTCATTGGAGGCCCCAACCATTTTGAGTAACATAAATCACAAGGTGTTTCTCTAAAATACGATCTATACTTTGACTAGCATCAATGCAGAAGAAGTCCTAACTATCCAACATCCTTACAATGTGTACCTCTTCAAGATACTCAAATATAGAAAAAAATATTTTTCTACAACCATGTGGTTTGTAGATGATGTCTAGTCTTTATTCGTTCTCATGTTTAGTGTTTGTGAGAAGATTGCAAAAAAGGAAAGGGATTCATTTTTTGAGAGGGACTCATATTCGAACCCTTGGTCGCCTAACAAATAGAACCCATAAAAACCAATTGCTCCAATGGGACTTGACTTTAAATTGAAGGACATGGGGGTGGGCTTTGATCCACTTATGTGTGCATGGGTGGGCCCCTAAAAATGAAGGAAAACGGGGTGGGATTTGATCCACGTTAAGATTTAATATGCTAAGACATAAAATAGCACCATTGCATCCATTTCACAATAATAGCATATACAGAATCACTGAAGAAACAACAAGCACAGCATAAACACAAGAGACACAGATTTATCCTGGGAAACCCTCATGGGGTAGAAAACCCAGCAAAGCTTCCTCAATATAGATGACCAGCAATATACAAAGATGCAAACCAAAGACATGATCTCCTCCTCCACCATAGCAGACCTCTCCTCCACAAGTGCGCTACTCTCAAGTGAGTGAGTGTGTGTTAAATGAGGGATAAACTTCCTCTATTTATACACTACTCTGACTTGTCTTTTACACAAATCATGTAGGCTCGTATTTAACCAATGGGTTAAATACCCCACTACAACTGACTGGGCCGACCCCTCTAGAGTGGTCTAATAACCCTTTGACCCACATAGCACATACAGGGCCGACCCCCACTAGGGAAGTCTAATAACCCAAGTTACCACATTCCGACAGAGGAATAAACATCTCCGGATATACAATAAGATCTTCACGGAGGAATGAATCAACTCCGGAATAATAAAGTACAAATATAATATTCTTTGAAGTTACAATATCTCAACACTCCCCCTTAACGAGAAGGATATTATAACAGCATCTACACGAGCAAGGAGTCATCAACATCATACATGATACATCTATAAATCATTGGAAGCTTTCTCAACATCATCAGTAACTCAAGTAGTTACTGGAACATCTTCAATACTGGAACATCAACATCTTCAGTACTGAGTCTTTATCTTCTGCAGCACTCGAACAGCTACAACAACATCAACATCTGGATCCTCACGATCATCAGCATCGTCATCATACGATCATCAGCATCAGGATCATCTCGATCTACAGTATCTGAAACATCACGATCTACAGCATCTGGATCATCTCGATCTACAGCATATGGATCATCACAATCTATAGCATCTGGATCATCACGATCTACAGCATCTGGATCATCTCGATCTACAGCATCTGGATCATCTCGATCTACAGCATTTGGATCATCTATCATCAAAACATGTATTCTTACTACTACATATATTATCAAAAGCATGTATTATCACTAATACATCTATCATCAAAAGCATGTATTCTCACTAATACATCTATCATCAATAGCATGTATTCTCACTAATACATCAAAAGCATGTATTCTCACTAATACATCTATCATCAAAAGCATGTATTCTCACTAATACATCTATCATCAAAAGCATGTATTCTCACTAATACATCTATCATCAAAAGCATGTATTCTCACTAATACATCTATCATCAATAGCATGTATTCTCACTAATACATCTATTATCAAAAGCATGTATTCTTACTAATACATCTATCATCAATACATAGCAGCATACCCTGCAACACACACGATCATATTACATGATGATCGATCTCGCTCTCTTTAGGACATAGGTCCATGGATGATACAATCCAAATCAAGTTCCAGGATGATCAATCCTTATCTTTTTAAGACAAGTGTCATGTCTAGGGACGATGCAATCCCATCACGTACATTTTGAACCCAGTTCATGGATGATGCAGTCCTCTCACGTACATTTTGAACCCAGTTCATGGACGATGCAGTCCTCACGTACATTTTGAACCCAGTTCATGGACGATGCAGTCCTCACGTACATTTTGAACCCAGTTCATGGACGATGTAGTCCTCACATACATTTTGAACCTAGTTCATGGACGATGCAGTCCTCACGTACATTTTGAACCCAGTTCATGGACGATGCAGTCCTCACATACATTTTGAACCCAGTTCATGGACGATGCAGTCCTCACGTACATTTTGAACCCAGTTCATGGATGATGCAGTCCTCACGTACATTTTGAACCCAGTTCATGGACGATGCAGTCCTCACATACATTTTGAACCCAGTTCATGGACGATGTAGTCCTCACGTACATTTTGAACCCAGTTCATGGACGATGCAGTCCTCACATACATTTTGAACCCAATTCATGGACGATGTAGTCCTCACGTACATTTTGAATTGAGGTCCAGGGACGATGCAGTCCTATCTTCAATTCTCGGAGACATCAGTCTACGGATCAATTCTGGGACCTAAGTCCAGGGAATATACAATCCCCTACCTGTTCATTCAGGACTTCATTATTGGAGACCCAGTCTATGGCTCAATTCTGGGACCAGAGTCCGGGGATGATACAATCCCCCACCTGTTCATTCAGGACTTTATTTTCGGAGACATCATGTCTACGGCTCTCTTTAGAACATGTGTTCAAGGATGATACAATCCCTCTTCTTTCTCGGAGACATTTGTCTACGGCTCACTTTAGGACTGAAATCCAAGGATGATTCAATCCTCACATGTCCATGAAGGACTTCATTCTCGAAGACATCTGTCTATGACTCCTTTTAGGACTGAAGTCCAGGGATGATCCAATCCCCTCATGTCCACCAAGGACTTCATTCTCGAAGACATACGTCTACGTCTCTCTTTAGGACTGAAGTCCATGGATGATCCAATCCCCTCATGTCCACAAAGGACTTCATTCTCGAAGACATACGTCTACGGCTCTCTTTAGGACTGAAGTCCAGGGATGATCCAATCCCCTTGTCACCTTAGACCCTGTATAAGGACCATCCACCAACCTCTCTGTCGACATCACCAATATAGGTATCCACATCATCGACCTTACTGTCAATGTGGGCAATCTCATCATAAGTGATCACATTGCTCCCCCTTTCGAGGAGGGTCCTTCTGAAAAGTTTGTCTCGAAAAACTTTACTTGAGGTAGAGGTTTGGTTAGTACATTGGTAACTTGCTACAATTTCGAACTTTAATTCTTTTCTGCACCATATCTTGTATATAGAAATGTCAGATCTCTATGTGCTTTGACTTATCATGGAATACTGGATTTCTTGCCATTTTGGTACAACTCTGTTTGTCACATAGGATCACAGTTGGGTCTATCTCTAAGTCAAACAATCTTGAAGCCATACTGCTTCATAACTTAGCAGAGCAAGCAGCCATATATTCTGCTTGTGCTAAGAGCCACACTAGATTGTTTCATGCTAAACCACAAGATCATGGCTGATCCCGGACAATAACATCCTCTCGATGTGCTCTTCTTGTCTGATACACTTCCTGCCCAATCAACATCTGTGTAGCCATCTGAAGTCATGATCTCCAAGATAACATAGATCAAAGTCTATTGTATCCTTTAGGTACCACATCACATGTTTTGCAAATTATTAGGTGAATACATCTAGTTTCCACTAGATACTGACTCAAGATGTTCACAGCAAAGCATATATCTGACCTAGTATTCGTTAGATACATCAATGACCCAATAATTTTTTTTTTTTTGTACAGAGTTATATCCACTAACTCTGATGAGTCATCCACTAACAACTTCAAGTTGGAATCCATGAGAGTGGCAATTCCAACACATCAAGTCTTCTCAAGATTTCTCAGCATACTTTCCCTGGTTGATAAAGATTCCTTACGAGCCTTGCCATACTTCTAGACCTAGGAAGTAATGCATCAATCTGAGATCTTTCATTTTCATTTCTGCAGCCATCTTCTTCTTTCTTTTCATGATCTGTTTCTCATTCCCTGTCAAAAAGATATCATCTACATACAATAATAATATGATCCATAATCTTAAGGTAAAGGTTAGGAACAACTTTACTTTTGGTAAAGCCCAAGCTTATCAAGAAACTGTCAATTCTCCCTTTGTGACTGAACATCATTCACACTCTGCATTGAATGATCTTCTGCATATCTATCTGTGCCATTTCTCGTTAGATGGGTCTACTGATATGGGCCTCAATATCATTTGAACTCTGTGGTGAGTTCCTTCTTGTATCCATGTCATCTATGTATAGAAACCATATTCAACCTTGTAGCAAAGGTTGAGATTCACATCACCCATGGTGATCATTAAGCTCATCAATTGATTATCGATCCTGAGTACCCATACAGAACCTGATTCACACTTCTTCTTTAATTACACCATTAAGAGAATGGTCTTATCTAGCCACTTGGAGTAAACATCTCATCATGATTCTCTCCCTCTTTCTAAGAGAATCTTCTAGCCACAAGCCTTCTATAGTGTGTTTGATTTGTAAATCCTTTTGTTGAACATCCATCGCTTGTTCAGTGTTTCATCATTCATCATGATCTTTCCTACCTTTTATATTTGTGTGGTTTCCTCCCGCTTGATCTTCTATATGTCTTTTGAACTTCTATTCATTCTGTACCACTGTGCATGCTCAAGTGTCATCCTCATGATCTCATACACAAATATACATTCATTAGTATATTTCAAAGTTATCAAAACATTATAGTTCTAAATAATCTTGAATATGTATAGTCATGATTATAGATAATATTCAATGTTTCAGGGAAGTCTTCTTTTACTCATACATATTCTTGTTTGATCTGGTTAGTTAAATCATCAACCAAGATAAGAGACATAATATGCATAAACCCTTGATTACTAACTTTATGAATAAGCATAACCAATCATACCAGGTATACTTATATAAGGGATCTTAACACAAGGTAAGATTCTAACATGAGATAGGAAAACATACCTGGATTAGTATACCTGCTTAGTTATGTCTAACATACCTAATCAATATCTTCTTTGTTCTCTTCAATGATTTAGATATCCTATGCTGGAACCTGCATATCTCATAGGTTAAGCATAATAGAACAAAGTCATACATACCTTGTAAGTAGAACTTCTATGTGATCAAAGATTGTGGATGAATCTTTGTCTTCATGATATCATGGTCATGGAACTTGATTTGTCTTTCGTGATGTACCTGTATCTTGTCAGTAGACAACATCAACCTCATACAATACCACAGTGCATTAGTACAATCATATAGCCCTAAACAATGAATGTCTTCTATCATTCACATGCATTCATACTGTTACTAGGGTGATAAGACAATTCTAACATTAATCGAGATTGTACTGACCTGAATAATATGAGGACAAACATATTATAAACTTAATCAAGAATCATATTTCAAGACATACCTGTATCTCCTTAAGTCATACCTGCCGAGACTTCTTGTAGTCTTCTTATGTAAGGCCTTAGCCTCAACTCCCCCTGAAACTTGATCTAGAGCTTGATTAGGGTTTAGAGAAACCCTAAAAATTCAATCTTTGACTTTCACACTTCTGAATGGATGGAAGGATGTGTCTTGCTGAGCTGATCAAACTAGCATACTTCAATTTTGAAATCTCCAAAATTTGACCCCTCAAAATTGCCTTCGAAACTTCTGGATCTTCTGGACAGGATCCCGAACTAGGGTTTGATGAAGCCCACCCTTCTGCCCAATCAAAAGGTTTGATCCAAGGCTCTAAACTCTTATTTTTTCTTAGGAGATTCCAACAATGATTATAGACTTCAAAAATTCCAACTTTTGCTGAAGCCCTAATTTTCCATCTTTCCGATCAAAATCCCAAACTGGGGTTTGATCAAGCCCGGTCTTCTACCCAACCAAAAAATTTGATCTTGGTCTCTAAATTTCAATTTTCCTGAGTAGCATTCATCCGTGGATTCTGATTCCAAAAATTCTAACTTTCTCCGAAACCCTAAATTTCGGAAGCCATGAATGAAGGTGCTCCAAAAATAATTCTGTTTTGACAGAAATATGTACCTGATTGTTTCTGCTGTAACTCCAAAATTTTTGCTCCACAGGGTCTGAAAACTTTTTCTGTGGTAGCCTAACCTATCATCTTTCCATCGCAATAGGTTTTACCTCAATTGGATTTTCTGAGAAAGAGTTATACCACGTGTCGCAACGTGACCTGTTTATGGGATAATACAGGAGAGCGAACTTGTACGGCGTTCCACGTGTCACTGTTTAAACTTCGGCCTCTGAAAATTTTTCCTGAGATAGCTCTCCCTGTTATCTTTCCATCCTAATAGGTCTGACCTCAATTGGACTCTATGAGAGAGAGTTATGCCAAGTGTCGCAACGTGACCTGTTTATGGGATAATACAGGAGAGCGAACTTGTACGGCGTGCCACGTGTCACTAGTTCGACTTCGGCCTTTGAAAACGTTTCCTGAGATCGTACAGTCTGTGTACTACCTGTCACTTTTTACGAAATTTCATTTGGAGCTTCCTAGCCCAAGTTATGACCTTTTTTCCCAGGTCACCTGAGTTTGACTGAGATCTGGAAGAGGCAAAAACCCTAACTTGTACCCATCATAACTCACAAAGTACAACGAATCTGAGGGTTCCCTTTGGACACAAGGTACTTGGGGATGTTATTAACGACCTGTAAACTTTTCAGATCCTAAACCTTCGCATAAATGGATTTATAGCGAAAGTTCCACGATGACTGGTTTTTTCTATGTAAAACCCAAACCTTCAAATTGTCGCAAGTGAAGCAAGTGTCGTAAGTGCCATACATTGCCTTCCTTCAAGTTATCTCTGATACCATGTTAAGATTTAATATGCTAAGACATAAAATAGCAGCATTGCATTCCATTTCACAATAATAGCATATACAGGATCACTGAAGAAACAACAAGCACAACATAAACACAAGAGACACAGATTTATCCTGGGAAACCCTCATGGGGTAGAAAACCCAGCAAAGCTTCCTCAATATAGATGACCAGAAATATACAAAGATGCAAACCAAAGACATGATCTCCTCCTCCACCATAACAGACCTCTCCTCCACAAGTGCGCTACTCTCAATTGAGTGAGTGTGTGTTAAATGAGGGATACACCTCCTCTATTTATACACTACTCCGACTTGTCTTTTACACAAATCATGTAGGCTCGTATTTAACCAATGGGTTAAATACCCCACTACAACTGACTGGGCCGACCCCTCTAGAGTGGTCTAATAACCCTTTGACCCACATAACACATACAGGGCCGACCCCCACTAGGGAAGTCTAATAACCCAAGTTACCACATTCCGGCGGAGGAATAAACATCTCCGGATATACAATAAGATCTTCACGGAGGAATGAATCAACTACGGAATAATAAAGTACAAATATAATATTATTTGAAGTTACAATATCTCAACATTATGTTGCACGAATCACAATATCATTTAATATAATCTCTTTGGGTTCAACCACACGTTCAACCATTAATTCAAGGTGATCTCATGGCTTTAGGCTAGGCTCTTATGGGAATTGAACCTTGCCTGTTGGTGAAAACCTCATTTCTCTTCACCAATGGATCCAACCCCTTTGGGCAATGAACTATGGAACCTTTAAAAGGTTTCAACATGAGTGACATAATACAAAATCTATACATTTTCCTTAGGCAGAGGGTCATACTTATGGTTCTTAAATGAATTATATAGATAGATTGAGAAGTTTAGAAACCCTTGTTATAGTTGGATTATGCATAAATAACCCTTAATACACTTTTGGTATGTACACTTTTTTCAAATAAAAAAAAAATTAACTAAATTTTTGTAATGAAAATATCTTCCATTATTTCAGGCATAAAAAAGGGAAAAAACTCAGATACAATAGTGGAGGTAGAGGAAAAATGATTCCATGTTATTGCTCATTCAAACTTGAGTGTCAAATGCCAACAACAAGACTTAGCAAATTAACTAAAACCTTTCGTCATGCATGAAACTTAAACACCCATTGATTAACATTAGAGCGTCATCTACTCATTATCAAGTTGAAACAATAAAGTAATTTCAAATGAAATTGACATCAATGGAATTGGCATGGGTGATGGACTTCCATCTGGCCCTACCATGGTTTATATTACTACCACTAACAATTTCTATCACCCAATCGAATAAAATAATTGTTGAAAATTGCAAACACCTCTAAAATAGTCACAAGAGAAATACATTGCAATTTGGGTCATGAGAAATAGTGGCATAATATGAAGGTAGAATTTGAAATAGCTTTGTATTGAGCTTATATCATTGCCTCAAGACAATGGTGACAAAATGCAACTTGAGTAGGATGGTGAATATTTTAGTCACTTAAACAAGATTGATTTCTAAACACTTTGGACTCTCTACAAGATTACTTCACCCTATATTTTACCATACCCATTCATCGCATCACAACCACAACATATGCACTAAATAAAACACACTATAATGCACAATCAACATGAATGCAATAACAATGCTTGAAATGAACAACACAATGGTTGGATAACCTAGTTTGAGATCACGGAAACTCTTATGAGGGATTGGAGTATATAAATAACAACTTTGGAGCCATTGGGGAACCTTTCAAACCTTCATTACCTCATTGACATTGTATTCCTTCCTTAGTCACCATTGACACCAAGTATATTTTGCAAGAATGGAGCGTAGAAAAATTAGGTAGTCAACTATGCAAATGAAATGCCTTGAAAATATGGAATGCACCAAATTAGGGTTAGTATTGAAAACACTAGTTGTCAAGCATGTTTAGGAATCTTGATTGCTTTAATTTTTGTATAAAGTGTAGATATGGAGCTCAACAAAATGAATGGATAATAATGGTAGGTGACTACTCTATGAAAGGTCAAAGTTTCCTTCGATCATGTAAACTAGACAACATGTATCTTCCTAATTATTTTTCTTTCAACAAAGAAAAAAACATTATATATGTTATTCAATTGGATCAAGATATAAGGGATCATTGCATGAGCATGTCCATACTGGAAACCAATACAACTTATATTGTTATGCCTATTCATTCAATATGAAAAATTGAGAGCAAATCATAAAAATCCAACCATTAAAGAAAAAGATATAGAAAAAAAGCAACCAATATAAGCTAATGATAGTTGGGAGTGATCATCAACAACCACAAGGCCAAACAATGGAACATCCAACATACCAAGAAGACCATTTACAAAAATAGAACTATTTAGCATAATCTATAAAAAAGTCAAAACAGAGAAAGGAGTTTGTAAGATTAAAGAAGCAATTGAGAGCCTAGGTACTACCAATAATCGACGGACAATTATCTAAGAAATAAAAGGAAAATATTTAACATAGCCTATAAATCCATGAAGGAGTCCCTGTGAATGGATGGAGGAAAAATCTCCTCAAACAGAACAACCTGTTCATCCAAAAACAATGTGTCCTTTGAGAGCTTTTTCACCACACCATTGTACTCTCTATAAATATGTTGGAAAAATATATAGTCAAAGTTCTGCTTCAAACTCAAAACCCAGTGCTTCCACCCATCCAAGTTAAGGATTGAGAGGGAGGAGCTGCCAAAAATCCATCCTGTGATAATAGAAAAATCCCCCACCACCTGCAAATGTGGAAAACCTTTCCTATAATAAAAAATTAAGGTAATCCATAGTGCCAACAACTCATCTCTATTATTGGAACCACAACCACCCCCATATTTAGTTTAAAATTTAAGTCCATGTTCACCTTTAACACAACATTGATCCCACACCTACCCTTAACCCCTTGTAAATCCCCATCAAATAATCCAATGGGTAAGTTATCAAGGAAGGAAGGTTCCTTAAGTCTTCTATTGGTTAAGGCCACTTCCCTATTCATCCAATGCTGAAGACTGCATACTAGAGATGATGCCATCCAACGACCACTAAAATTCAGTACACCATTTAAAATCCTCCATATCCTCTTTACAAAAGAACATTTAGCAAAGAGATGATCTATATTCTTCACATTGCAAAGAAATATAATACAAGTAGAGGGGCCACAACCACCTCTCTTCAAGTAGTTATCCCAAGTGAGCACCTTGTCCACCAAGGCAAGCCAAAAGAAAATCATGATATTCAGAGGGGCCTTCCAACTCCAAACAATGCCTTGCCACCAACACCAATTATGACAAGGAAAAGAAAAAGAAATGGATTGGTATTTGAGATTCACAGTTACCTGATGGCTTGCATTGTTCCAAGACCATAAGAGACAATCATGCTCCTCAATCAATATAATTCCTGAACTATTCAGAGCTTTAATATATGTAGTCCATTCAACTTCCATAACACTAGATAGACCGAGTGCCTCACTACTCTTCCACCTCTATTGATTCCCCAACTCCTTAGGAACCAGGGAAACTTGATCCAAAGTACAAATCCCCATATCCTTCAAAAAATATAAGAGGGTTGACGACAAACTAAACCCAGCAAGGAAACCAATCCAAGGTTCTTTCCCACCATTACCTGTCTTCCATCACCCACCTTCCATCCCAACCAATTAGCAATAACCAGCATGGAGATACTAGCCATACCATCACAAAAGCTTGAGATATTAGAGACCCTCTTTGGCACAATTCTAATCCATTCCACCATCGATGAGGTTTTGAGGAACTTCTCTCTAATAATATTGATCTATAAACTAGATCTTGTCAAACACCGCTAGAGGATTTTTGCTTCCAAATCCTGCTTGAACCAGGAGATATTCCTCAAGACCCACCCCCCTCAAGCTTCAACATAGCCAACTTGTCCTATCTAAACAAGTGTAAAACTTCATTCTTCTTCTTACCAAATCAAAGGAACTTAAATCATTTCTTTTTAATCTTCTCTAGAATGAACTTAGGCACTTTTTACAGGAACATCCAACATACAGGGATGCTCTCTAAAATCAAATTTTCTAAGAAAAATATTCCTCCTAAGGAAAACCACCTAAAGCTCCAGTTGTCGATCCTATGGTCCACCTTCTTGAGAAGCCAATACTAATCCCTTATCCTATAGCAGTTAGGTTTCAAAGGATACCCTAGGTACTTGAAACACTCCTCCATACTTTTCAACCGAAAAAGAAAATATGTTGGGTCCTATTACAAAGGTGACTACTAAACCTATTCTAGAGTAGAGATGAATGTTCCACACTTATGATCATGCCATAGGATAAACAAAACAACTTTAAGATCTCCTGATATATTTTCCATTCCACATCGTTCCTTCACCAAAGAGAAGCACATTGTCAACGAATAGTAGATGTGTCAAGACATGGATATCTGAAATTTTTACCCTCGAGATTCCCCTCTCCAAAATTTCCTTCCCTATCACCCATCTCAATCCTTCTACTACCAACAAGAAAAGTAATGGGGACATGGGAAAACCTTTCCTTAACCCACATTTTCCTAAAAAATTACATTGGTGAGCCATTCACAAGATCTTCATAGTTTATAGAAGTGACACAAGCCATCACCTAGTTACCAACTTCTAGATCCAATCCAATTTGTAGCATAATCAACCTTAAGAAATTCTCGTCCACACAATCATATGATTTAACTAAATTGAGTTCTAGTAATATGGCCTTCAAATTCCTCGTTTTTATGGAGTGCAAGCCCTCTTGGTCCACCCCTACTGCATCTAGAATCTACCTCTCTCTTTGATAACCAAATTGTTCTCTAGAGATGAACTTAGAAATATGTTCCTATAACTTTGAGATAATTACCTTTGCAATCACCTTATATGCCACATTGCAAAGTGTAATCGGCCTAAAGCTACAGGACGAATATGCATTTGATTTCTTTGGAATGAGAGAAATAAAATTTGAATTAAGAGCACCCATAATTCCGCCACTCTTACGAGAGTCTTCCACCATTGCTAACAAATCCGACCCAATCAAATCGGAAAATTGTAGAAAAAAATCAGTAGTCCATCCATTAGGCCTCGTACTTTTGGATTTTGAAACCCTATGAGAACTTTCTTGATCTCTTCTAGTATAACAGAGCCTCCCACCACACTACTCTCTCGGCATTGAAGAAAGAGGGAAAACACTAGATTACTTGTATTTGTTGATTGATGCTCGAGTCTTCTGAGGCTTGGAGTAAACTTTGGAAATACATCACAACTTCCTTCTCCAAGGCCTCCTATGAGCATACAATTTGTCCAATTTAACCTATAACCTCCCAAATGGCATTGAAAATCCTTCTATGCTCTCCAAATTTGGGGAAAAACTTGGTGTTGTTGTCGCCTTGGGTTAGCTAAATGGCCCTACTATTGAGCTTCCACATCTCCTCTTTGATAGGTAATAAATGAAATTTCCTTTCCTCCAAGTTTCCCAAAATCTTGTTCTCCTCCACAGATAAAATGCTTGAGGGTTTTTTGTGATAAATATCCCTGATCAACTCTTGTATCCCTTCAAACTCCCCATTCAGATCCTTCTTTTTCTTTCTTTGCCACTTAATGAAATTTTTCTTCAAATGTTTAAGCTCCCTTACCATTTGTTCCATTGCTAAGACGCTAGATGCTAATATGAAAGGGTGTCGATCATATCTAACTAGATATATGAAATATGGTTCACTTGCAACTAAAAGATTGAATTTGAAAGGGAAACAAATTCTTATGTCCTCGAATTCCAATTGTAACACAATGGAGTGGTGGTCCAAGAGAATACATGGCTCCAACCAAGACTAACATCTAAATGATCTGTCTAGAATGGCCTCCACTACGAGAAACATGTCTAGTCTTCTACCTACAACCGCCTCCCAGACCATTATTTCATTTCTCCAAGTAGGCATGACAGACAGTGGAGCAATGTCTACTAATCCTTCCTCCTCAAAAACATGGGAGAAAAAACATGTAATTCTATCGAGTTTAGCTCTACTACCCCATGAACCCAAGCCATTCATCATGAGGTTGAGATCCCCTCCTAGTATAAAGCCAATATCTTTGACAAAATCATTTGAACACACCAGTGACCAAAAATATTTCTACTTCTCCTAAGGGCCATAAGAATTCAATATTTTAATAAGGATACCACCACCCAAAGTCGTCCCCTGAAAAAATATGCCTACCACCGAAAATGATGCTTCCAAATTAACCTTGGAGGGATTCCACACAGAGATCAAACCCTTGGAGAGCCCGTTTGAATCCAGAGCACATACATACCATCTAGGAAGGAAGGATGAAACTACCTGCCTTTCCTTCTCACCTGCAATCATGGTTTCCTTTAAAAAAACCAAATATGGAATGGTAGACCTAATTAGCTTTCTTAGGGAAGATATTTCACGCCCCCCCAAAGCCCCTGAAATTGAGAGATAGAAAAATCATAAGGGGCCACTCGACGAGGGATTCCCTCTCTAAGGGTCTTGAATCCTCCATGCAAGCTTCCCACCGAAATTTCATTGCCTCCAGAATCATTGTAAAGGAATGAACTTTTCTCACTACCTTTGACCTTGGCAGTTCATCCAATCCACCCCTCCATAGCCCCCAATGGTTTGAGCCTCGCATAGGATTTCAATTTTAATCAAGGCATACCTGCCAATTTAGGGTCTTGCACAATCCTGACCACCAGTGAATTGGAGACGAAAATATCCAAAGGCTCTTTGATTAGAGCCTCCTTATATGAAAACTTATCTTTTTTATTCTTGCAATCCACAAGATTTGCCAAATCCTGAGAGAAATTATACGGGTAACCAAAAATGTCCATGGCCCCCTGCTCCTCCCTCAACCCCTCATCACTATCAATCCCCCTGATATGACTCAACAAATATTCCCCTACTGAGCCACAACTTCCCCCAAGAAAGGACGGACTGAACCCATTATTTCTGAAAACCATCACCCCTTCCTCTCCTATTAGCCCAGATCCATAAAAAATAGACAGAGACTTCATCAAAGAAGAATTCATAATATCTTCAGAAGAAATATTACTATCTTTTTCACGCTCTCTTCAAATCCTACCGCAACCTGGCCTTCGAAACTTTCTCCTTCTAACTCCATATGACCCTCATCCAAATTGTTTAGCTTGTGCGGTGATGCAGAGAGCAAAAGAGTCTTAGAGTTCTCAGACTCCAATGGATCCCTTTCCCTCACTCCCCCTCGAGAGTCCAAAAAATACTTTGACCCGAGGATCCCAAACAATGAGCAGAAGATGCCCCATACTTCTACATTTGGAGAAACAAAATGGAACCTGTGCATAGTCCAAAGGCTATACAAAATGTTGCCCACCACCTAGGACATCTAAATTTCCACAACCAAGCCTTTACAGATGTTGATATCCACACAAATCTTTGCCACCTTTTTGTCTTCACATGTCATGTCCCCTTCCATCATTCCCACTCAAGGAAGGGAACATGACTAAAAATATGGGCTTTCAAACTCAGCCCCATTCGTCATTAACAAATTCATAGCAAATTAAAACACATGTGTGCAGATGCATAATCAAAATAAACACGATGGAATTAAAATTTACTACACACATATCTAACATGTATTGATTTGCAAAATCATAACAACCATCCATTAAAGACAATGCATAAATTAAAACAAGAGAATACTTATCCTGATGTGATGTTGCCCTGAGCAATTGGCTATGCAACTGCAACATTCCACCCAACCATAGGTCAGTTGTGCTCATCAATCTCTCAACACAAATACCACCCCCAAGATGGGCATGATTTCCGCAAGGAAAGGGAACAACAACTAACACATATCCGATTCTATACACATCTCAGCCAAGCCAGTCTACATATGGGTTTATCAGGCTATTAAGGAAGTAGAAAGGAAGGAATGGCTAAGCTAGTGAGCTCAACCATGAAGCTATTGGTACCTCTACAAGATCTAGCTAGATTGGCACCCACAATACCTACACACCCAACACAAGGAAGTATTTCCTTCACTGCGACATAGTCCCTCAGGTCATACCTTCCCTTCTAGTGCTCTTCAGGGTGTGCATAGAAAAGTAGCCAAAGCCCTTTGATCTTTTGGTGAGGTTACACTCTTCACTAGGTTTATCAAGCCAATTCTAATCCTCTTCTACTCCTAGTTTCTTACTCACAAGTTCAAGCCAAAACAGAGATGCACATAACATCAAAGCACAAATGTTGGGCATGGAAACACATTTTAACTGTGGGATTCACAAAGAAGATTCCCATGGGTTCTTTCAATTCGTGGCACACCAAAAATGACTCTTGAGACGGGAAAACAACAGTTGGTAGCTATCAATCGAGTTCCCAACAAGTATATGGGCATTCAAATGGCAAAAACGACCTCTATGGACCCCCAAATCAATTTTCTCTTCCTCCAAGTCATTCTGTCGCACCAAAAACATGTTTCCCAACTAGAAAATGAAGGAATACTCAGCAAAAATGTGGAGGAAAATTCCCAACAAGCTATGTCGACGTGAGAGAGCAAAACCCATGCATGAATAATGGCTTGGGAAGCAAATTCGTATCTCTTTTCTTGCCCAAGAAGAAAAACATGATTTTCCAAAAATGGTGGCTTTCCCATACACGAAATTGGACAGCCATACCTCTCCATTTCCCAAATAATAAGTACATAAACCAACTCTTGGAAGAAATAAATGATTGGGTACAAAAGTCAAGATGGGTAGTTGATGGTTCATGGGTTCTCTGATTGACACTTGGATTTACCCTATTGGCTTCAAGGGTTTGAATATTTCCCTCCTTATTCCTTGTAAAAATCATGTCCCCATACTCTAGTTGCATTGCATAACTTGTTGTGGGTATTTTTATTTAAAATACAATGATTTACATCGTATTTACAATTTCTATCATGCCATGCTAGCACACGATCCACATGCATCAATTTTAAATTTCTGATACATAAACGATAATCAATGGCGGGGCCTTGGCCTTGAGCACTTCACCATGATTTTATAATGATATTACATCATTTACATTTTTAATGCAATGGGGTCAAAATCGAGGTGTTACATCACACTTCAGGGACTCTTCATCGAAATATAGGAACCTCCCCAAGGATGATAGAAAAATCCGCATTTCCCCATAGCTCCAAGGGAAACTCGGGTAGCAATACCCAAAGATGTTGTGTTTGCAGAGGCTCCATCCATTGGTCAAAACCTACATCCGATTTCTTCATGACCATACTCACTGATCCCATGAACCAAAGATTCGCTAAAATTTTCTTTCTGTACACCTAGGAAATGAATTCAAATGCCATCTAGCCTTTGACCAAGAGTTGGACTTTGGGCATGCATTCCAAAACCTGAAGCCACTTCTCAGTTACACAAGATAAAATTTATGTTCTCTTGCATATTTTCTGATGGAATTTTCCTGTAGGGCCTTCTCCACTAGCACCTCCATAGAGTCGATTATAATATCTTGACCTAGAACTACTTCCATCTTACCCTCTTTTACATGAATGACTTTCCTAGCCCTTTTTACCTTTGCACCCCCGTCTTCTTTAACAAAAACTTTCCACCACCTTCTGCCACGCCACCTTTTGTATCCCATGACAAGGAATACACTTAGATGACGACCCTTGGATGACCAACTAGCCCTGTAACACTTCTTTACCCTATGGTTCAGCTTTGACTACCCCTCCCAAGCTTGTCAAAAAATCTCGAAGAACACCTTTCCCACATGTCGCGTCCTTCGATGTAACAACTGCACCCAATAATTCTACCAGATTTTTTGCCTTCCTCAAATCTGCCATCACACTCTTGTATTCCTCATCGGTCCTGAAGATTCTTGGCATTGACCATAGCTCATCATCTCTGAAGTCTACATCGTCTCCCCACGTCGCCATCAAGGCAACTAGGAACCAAGACTTACACCACTACAAAATCCTACAATAAAATCCTAAAAACATAAAATCCTCACATCAAGGTCGTATAATAGCAAGTCCATGTCTCTTCCTAATTCATTACAAGGAAGTTTAAATTTTGAATTCATTATTTAATAAGCATAAACAATCTTTTAGCTTACTTGTCAATTTAACAATTTTAAACATTAAATCTACGTCAATAATGACAAGCTAATTTTAAAATTGTTTATATATAACAACTAAATAAAATAAAAATGGGTAAATAACCGTCAAATTTTAACCCATTGCCCGATTTCAACACTTGAGAAAAGAACACTTTGAATTTATATAAAATACTTTAAAAAGACTCAATGTGGCACCGTAATATAGGTCAACCATTAACATACAAAATTGGTAAAATCTCATTTACTAAGAACTTCCTAGCAATGCATTTATTGTTGTTGAAGATATCAACACTTCTATAAGATTCAACGGTTAATATCTCGTATACAACTATTAATATCCCACATTATTATAATAGCGAGGTACCTATTGGTCACCCTTTTCACCCTTTTCTAAGTGTGCCATTAACTGTCAGCTTACGTTAACAATATTTAGGACGTTGGTACACATTGGACGAGATGTGGCACCCTTCCCTCCAAACAAGGGAGCTGGCAAAGCCCAACTACGAGGAGCTTTTCCAGAAATTTGGGAAAAGCGTGAATCCCCATATAACAAATATACTGACCAGTGACCATCTCCTTGATTGGCCTGCTCCTCCATATACGATATATAGACGAACTTAACCAAACCAGATCTGAGAGTGAAAAGTTCTTTCTCGTTGCCGAAGAATAAGTTGTGTGGGTTTCATTTTCTTACATTTTTCCCTTTACGACACTATAGCTCAGCTGATCCAGATCCATCTCAAGAAGCAACAATGGCAGGTCCTAGTGTTGCCACCCCCATCCTGAAGGACGAGCTGGACATAGTGATTCCCACGATCCGGAACTTGGATTTTCTTGAAATGTGGAGGCCATTCTTTGAGCCCTATCACCTCATCATTGTGCAGGATGGGGATCCATCCAAGACCATCAGCGTACCCGAGGGTTTCGATTACGAACTCTACAACAGAAACGATATCAACAGGATCCTCGGCCCCAAGGCTTCCTGCATCTCCTTCAAGGACAGCGCCTGCCGTTGTTTCGGTTACATGGTCTCCAAGAAGAAATATATCTTCACAATTGATGATGATTGCTTTGTTGCCAAGGATCCCTCTGGCAACGATATCAATGCTCTCCACCAGCACATTATGAATTTGCTCTCCCCTTCAACCCCATTCTTCTTCAATACGCTGTATGATCCATACAGAGAGGGAGCGGATTTTGTTCGTGGATACCCCTTCAGCCTTCGCAATGGAACACCCACTGCAGTTTCTCATGGTCTCTGGATGAATATTCCTGACTATGATGCCCCCACTCAGCTCGTCAAGCCCTTGGAACGCAACACCAGGTATGTTGATGCAGTTTTGACAATTCCAAAGGGTACTCTTTTCCCTATGTGTGGGATGAATTTGGCCTTTAATCGGGACTTGATTGGCCCTGCAATGTATTTTGGCTTGATGGGTGATGGCCAACCTATTGGTCGCTATGACGATATGTGGGCGGGATGGTGTGTCAAGGTGATCTGTGACCACTTGGGGTTGGGAGTGAAGACAGGACTGCCATACATTTGGCACAGCAAAGCCAGTAACCCCTTTGTTAACTTGAAGAAAGAGTACAAGGGGATATTTTGGCAAGAGGACATAATTCCATTCTTCCAATCCGCTACCCTTCCAAAGGAATGTACCTCAGTCCAGCAGTGCTACATTGAGTTGTCAAAACAGGTAAAGGACAAACTTGGGAAAATAGATCCATATTTCCAGAAGCTCTCAGATGCCATGCTCACTTGGATTGAGGCTTGGGATGAGCTCAATCCTTCTGCCAACGTTGCTGCAGAATCTGAAGTAATTCCCAATGGAGCAGCTAAGACATCAGCCAAGTAGCCAGGATCTGCCATATTAATTACTTGCATTTGTCAGCTCTGAACCACGTCCCTTGTTATTTAGTTCATCCTAATTTTGGTAGATGAATAGTCTATTCTAGTGGAGCTGTAGTTTTTAGTTTGTTTTTTCTTTTTCTGTTATTATCATCCAGAGAAATATTCGATGGAGTTCCATTATTTGTGAGAATCTGCATGCAGTAGCATGCTTGGATCGAGTTTTTGCATGGATCTGTTTTTGATTCAGTTAGATAACAGTAGGGCTTACAGTGACATCCGGAGAAACATTCGATGGGGTGCAATTCTTTTTGAGTATCTGCATGCAGTAGCATGCTTGGATTGAGTGTTTGCATGGGTCTGTTTTGGAATTGCGATCACGTTTTTTTTGGGGACTGCACGAAATTGCAGACCACTCTGTTTGTTTGAATTACTTGCTCAATTTTAATGTTTAACCCAAGTTAAATGTTTGATAATGGAATCTAAAAGAAATGCAATATGCAGGATGCCAAATAGAAACTCTGCTCTACTTTGATATCAAATAGAAACTTTTCTCTACTTCAATGATCTATCACTCTTCATAAACATGTATTACAGGAGTAATCTATCTGTTGTGATGTTTTACAAGATTAATCTACATGCCTTGAATAAGTTATGTAAACTTTTTTTTCTGTGAGAGATTAATTAATTTATTTATGATCAGTTTGGATCTATTTTAATTCTTGATTTATCAAAGAGGATAAAAAATATACAATCTTGTTTGTATTTATAAATTTTAAATAAAAATAAATCTATCTAATTAAGTATTTTCTTTTCTTCCAATAATGTGTTTGGTTTCAAATTCAGAAAATTTCAGTCCATCCAGATTTCATTTATCATATGATTCATCCCAAAGTTTGCAGCCGATGTGCCTCTGCATTGGTACTTTGTCCCTTGTGTATTCTTTTGAACTGTATCTATCATTTTCCTTTGAGATTATTTAGCATTGATGTAGTATTAGTTTTTTTCACAAAATACTACACTGTCCTCTTCTTGAAAATCAGTTTTTCTTCAAGGTTGATTGGACTGTGTTAGGTAGTGATAACCTGAGTTTCATGTATCTGCACTTTGTCCCTTGTGTATTCTTTTGAACTGTATCTGTCATTTTCCTTTGAGATTATTTAGCATTGATGTAGTATTAGTTTTTTTCACAAAATACTACACTGTCATCTTCCTAAAAATCAGTTTTTCTTCAAGGTTGATTTCAGTTTTTCTTCAAGGTTGATTGGACTGTGTTAGGTAGTGATAACCTGAGTTTCATGTATCTGCACTTTGTCCCTTGTGTATTCTTTTGAACTGTATCTGTCATTTTCCTTTGAGATTATTTAGCATTGATGTAGTATTAGTTTTTTTCACAAAATACTATACTCCTCTTCTTGAATATCAGTTTTTCTTCAAGGTTGATTGGACTCTGTTAGGTAGTGATAACATGAGTTTCCTGTAGCATGATTAGTATCATTTTAAAGTTAGCAAGTTATATCACTTTTTATTAGCGAGTTATATATTTTTTTATTTATATATTGATGTTTCATTTTCTGCTATTTCTTATTTTTTTTTATGTATGTTGTTTTGTAAATAGTTATTTAAATGTGATTGTCAATCGCCATACCATGCATCATTTCTTCTCTTGCCATTAGTTAACTGCTTTGTTTATCACTATTTCTCCATTCTTGTAAATTTGTAATGGACTCAACACTTGGTGTTTCCAATTCAGTGTTCTCTTTGATAAATATTGAACCCGTTTATTTGAAATTCCTTACTATCTCATTCTGTTTTGGCCTTTCCCCTCTGGATGTGCTGGAATAAAAGTATAAAATCAATAACATATTTTACCATACTTCTTTCACATGCATCTCTAAAAATGTCTATTATTAAGTGGGATATGCTTAAAATCTATGTATTTTAGATTTGTTTTTATGACATAAATATCTCTCTAAAACAAATTTCACATTGGTTGAGAGATTGAGAGATATGATTCAAAATGACACACTCCAAAATACCATGATCTTTATGCCAATTGTAATAGTAAAAAATGATGTTTTCTATTGATGTAATGGTCAATATTAATTACAAAAAGAAATGTGTACACATGATGATTAAGTCACACAAATTATAGACAAAATTAACCTTTGACCACTTTATTCATATACATACAACTTCAACTAATTATAATTAGTATAACTATATTAATATTAATTTAAAAAATCAAACTTTTTTTTATTGTTAATGAACCAGACTTAAAAACTTTAGCAGTAAAATATCTTGGATGGGCATTGGACAATATAAAACACCACAATAGAAAAGCGTAATATTGCAGATTAATATGTCACATAATTATTGTACTTTCCTTCTTTTTTAAATCAATGTTTTCCCTTAAAGGAAAGGCTATGTTAAATCAAAGTTTTCCCTTAAAGGCATGGCTATGTTAAATCAAAGTTTTCCCTTATGGGCTATGTTATTAATTGATAACTTGAATTTTCTGTAATAGGATTAATATTATGTTTTAGCTTCAATACAATAGTTTTACATCTAAATGTTTCAATTGGACAAGGAGTGTCATGAGAATCCTGAAAAATGAAGAAATACCCATGAAAATCAATAAAAGGTCAAGATGTGATTGTAATACCATGTATTATTTCCTGTCTTACCATTGGCTAACAACTATGTATCACTTTTATTTAGTGTTTCAAACTCAATGTTATCTTTTTGATAAATTTTGAACCTTTTCATTTAAAATCTCTTGCTATCTCATGTCTTTTGGGGCTTTTCCTATGCATGAGTATTCTTATGGGTTTCTATATTTATGATTTCTTTGTATGAACAAATGGTTGATATGAAAATGAAATATAAAAATTAACTCTTTTTAAAGTGGAAGCACTCCCAAAACTTAAGTAGGAATTTTATTGGATATTATAGTTTGCCACTTGATGATTAATGAGAATTTGGACTATGGAGATTTGTTTATGGGAGTTTTAGCCTATTTTAAGAGAGTGAAAAAAACTAAGTGTTCAACTAGGATCTATGAAACATCAATAGGGATCCAATTTCTTGAGGTGTAATTTGGACTATGGAGATTTGCCTATGGGAGTTTTAGCCTATTTTAAGAGAGTGAAAAAAACTAAGTGTTCAACTAGGATCTATGAAACATCAATAGGGATCCAATTTCTTGAGGTGTAATTTTTTTAAAATTTAAACTCAAGAAATTTGATCTCTCTCTTGGTTGATAGATCCAAGTTTAAGTTTTGATTTTTTATTTTATAGACGAACATCAATTTTTTTAATTACTTTGCATCATTTTTTATTTTATGAGCCGGTATGGATTTTGGTGCAATTTTTTTTTTTTAATTTTTTGTTTTGTTATGTTACATTACGTTAGCTTATGTGACAACATCTCCCCATACTAGGATGTAGAGCACCTCTTTCCTCTCAGTGCAATTAACTTTACTCCATATAAAAATAAATATTGTCTTACCAATTTTATCATTTATCTTACAAATTTTTATTTTTTTTCATAAAATACTTAATTTCTATTAAAAATTAAATAAAAAATTATATTATTTATATGCTCCCAACACTAGTGAAAGACTTCGCTAGAAAAATTCCTTTAACATAGACTACTTTAAACTTTCTACTATTTAAAAAAACTTAAAAAAAGACCTTAATAGACTACTTTAAACTTTCACTATTAAAAAAACTAAAAAAAACCTTAACCATCTTGAGTGTGTAATATAACTAAAGCTACTCTGAAAAATCACTGCTAACACAAACCGCCGGATTGTGCATGACATCATATAATGGAATGAAAAAGAGGAATCCAATGGATTCCTCTATATGTAGAACACCTTTAATTTGTTGTCCCTCCTTAGAAACACAGTTAGCCACATTGTTTAACTTTCTAAAAACATGAGTAAAAGTAATGTGTCCAAAAAGCTATGAGACTTCCTTTAGTTCCCTTACTAATGGCCAGATAACAACATTGTCGACCATTAAATCTTTTTTATGTAGTTAATCATTATAGATGAGACTTTATAGATGTGCAACCTTGGCATTCCTTTGACTATTTCTAATTTAAGAAGACACCTTAAGGCAACTATTTAATGAGAAGATATTTGTACATTCAATATTTTATGTTGCATTTTTAAATGTGTGGAATAAGTGTTACATATTAAATTTAATGAAATTATCATTTATAATGTTATATGTATACCATATTGAATTTGAATCATTAATATGGAATTATAATTTAACCATTATATCATAACTATCCATTAATAAAATAAAAAATTTAATATAATTTTTACATAGTTAAGCAAAATTGTTATAAATAAAAATAATATTAAAAAATTTAATATAATTTCATGCATTTCATTTTATTATAATATATTGAAGCAACTACTTAAATTGTCAGTCCAATGAAATATAATATGTTGATGTATATGTAACTTCGGAATGTATTTCATATATATTTATTGTACTCTTATTAGAGATGTGTTATTCCTCTATAAGGAAGTGTCGTCATGTGGACTGACAAGTGTCGTAAGTGTGTGTACTTGTCGATGGGTTATTAGACCACCATGTGTGGGGTCGGCCCTGAAATATATATATTATACTGTGGATATACCTAGCTAGACAAGTCGGCCCCATAAGGTCACTGGGCAAACAGGTTAGTATAAATAGAGATCAGGAGATCTCTATTTAGATCATTCGGAAAGTCATATCGCTCTCACTCAGAAAGTGGCGCGCTAATGAGGAGGAGGATCATCTGCTACTAGGAGACTATCTCAAGTGTATTTTGGTTGTACTTTGGTTGAGCATTGCTCTCTCTATCTCTGAGGAAGTTGTGGGGTTTTTCACCTTAGGGTTTTCCCCACAGAAACTTTGTGTCTCTTGTCTCTCATGCTTTAGATTCTTGTGATGCTTGTGATGCTTATTGTGATTGTTATGCATTGATATACTGTATATGTTATTCTCTCAATAAAGATCCAAGAGTATTGTGAATTAATGCTCAAAATTTAACATAATATACATTATATCTTATTGTACTGAGTGAAACCTACAGCCCAGTACGGGGGAGATGTTGTAACGTGTGTGGATGTAAGGTTACACACGAGTATGAGGGAGATGTTGTAACGTTACACGAGTAAAAAAGAGTAAAAAGTAATAAATTATATTATGTAGGCCATTAATAAATTCATGGGCTCATAAAATAAACTTAAAAACTTAAAACTTTTAAACCCGGGTCTAGCAATCAAGAGATATAAAATTTCTTGAGTTTAAATTTAAAAAAAGAAATACATCTCAAGAAATTAGATCCCTTTCGATGCTTGATAGATATGGATTTAAGATGGATATATGTTGGTTTAACCATTATATCATAACTATCCATTAATAAAAAAATTAATATAATTTTTACATAGTTAAGCAAAATTATTATAAATAAAAATAATATTAAAAAAATTAATATAATTTCATACATTTCATCTTATTATAATATATTCAAGCAACTACATTTTAATTGAGGTCCCTTTCCTATTTTTCAATTTTGCATTGACATTAACAAGTCATGGAGACTATCAAGATGGTGAACAAGGTGACATCTTTTTTGTTTTAAACTTTAGATGTAATTAACTTACTATCCATGAGACTACCAAGATGGTGGAGAAGGTGACATCTTTTTTGTTTTAAAATCTAGATGTAATTAACTTACTATCCATTGAGACTAACTATTGGAACAATAAAATTAACTTAAATGCATTGATTTGTCATGTTGGCTTATGATGAAAGAACCCCCAAAAAATAAAACTTCAAAGTTCCCTTTAATTTGATTTGATTTTATTATAAATGTTTTGAAAATTAGGTCTAGGTTGAGAAAAGTAGTTTCCTTTGATTCTTATGGGTTAATAAGTTATAGAGTTTGATTTTATTATAAATGTTTTGAAAATTAGGTCTACAAAGAGGCATTCTAAGACAAATGTTTTACATCCTCTACTTTATTGGTAATAATTGAGGGACTTAACATAATTGAAATATTGTTGTTAGTGTGTAATAGTTTGTTGTAGCGTTGTACATAATTTTAATTTTAAAGTGTCAAAGGAAAGAAGATGATATAGAAGAACCAATAGACATTGTATATTTTTATTTAGATGTCAAAAAAAATATTAAAAAACAAAATAATAAAAGATCTCAAAGATATTTAAGGTAGGTCTTAATATATTACTCTCACTATGGCATTTATGTTTTTGGCTTTAGTGGAGTTTGTGTTTGCCTAAGGTTGTGACCTTTCATGCCTATCATAAGAGTGTAGAGGGGCATTTAAATGGCCACACTACCAATTTAGAAATCACACAAGGAAAGATCGATCATGGAGTTAGTCAACATGGTTCCTCCTAAATCCCTGTAGAAGCTCATATGGAGAGTGGTGCATGAGGTAATGAAATCCCTACGTGGGAATATCTTGTTGATACTCAACATGTTGACTATTATCTAGTACATGATCATTTAAAAAAGAACACCTAAGGTATTTTGTTGGTTGTATTGCACCAAGTGTTGTGATTAAAGCTTGGGCCAAGGAGCCTTGGGGACCCCATTGATGGATTTTCATAGCCAATTGTATCTTGAATAAAGGGATTTTTTGTCACTTTTTTCTCGTGTTTGGAAGAAGAGAAGCACTACCATGAAGTGATAACCCATGATCGTTGGATTTGTTAAAACACCTTAGTTTTTCATCAAATGGAATGAAGAAATATTCATTGAAGAAGCCTCCACAATATATTTTTACAATTTAGGTGAAATTCCCAAGGATGCCTATCCATTTATAGGATTATACAAACAAATATCAACCCCATTCAATGATTCCATTTTCCACGAGCTAGTTGGGTTGTTTAATTAGCACCCTTAAAAATAGGTTTGTCTCAAGGGTTGATATTCTCAAGGGTTGTTATTCCCAAATACATGAAAGAATTTGTGTACCTTCACATTAAGAAGGGGTGGAGAGGAGCGGTTGGAGGTCAATTTATTTAGTGGGATACATCAATATTGCCAACACCTACTTCAAGTTCCAAAGTTCTCACCATAGCATAAAATCTTATTCCTTATTGGTAAGAACTGAGACACTCATGCACCCAACAATTGGCCAATAGTTCGGCCCCCTTAGGATTCACCACAAACAAATAATTTTTAGTGGACTAATTTGTTAGAAAATATAAGGCTTCTAATACCCAATAGTCCTATGTGGTCTCTCAAGATTAAAAAAAAATCTTCATAGTTTTGTTAGCCACTACAAATATGGCTCAAAAGAATCCTTTTAGTTCTATGGCAATGAAAGACCCTCCTATTAGTTCCCAAACCATTACTTAGGAAGGCGATTGGGAGCCATTGGGATGAATATCCACCCTCATTGTTGGATGATTATCAAACAACCAATAGTAATAATCCCCACAAGAAGCCAAGAAACATAGGTTTGAATGATTATTTCCACCCCAATTATGGTGCGAACTCTTCAAACCCCTTAAACACCTTGTCAAGGTGGGAGGGTAAGGATACATTGGATCTTCCTATTGAATCTTCCCAAAGAAAGTAGTATCATGGAAGCTACATGAGCTAATTGTCTATTGACACAAATAAATGGTTCAAAGAGTAAGAAATGTTGTTTCTAAACACCATGTTTGGTGCTTATCAGAAGTTAAAGTTGCTATATTTTCACTTACACTACCCCTTTAAGGAATATGGGTGGATTCTATTATATTTTTCACTAACCATGATAAAGATAGAGGTGGAGTTGCAACCTTATCTCACCAAGGTGTGAAGATGCCATTATTGAACATTGGTTAAGCCAAACAAACCATGTTATTTAGGTTGTGTTTAATTTTAAAGGCCATGCTCTAGGCATGGCCAATATTTTTGCACTAAACCATACTCTCAAAAGGGTGGCTTAATGGAATTGACTTGGTATATATTATATGGTGAATTCAACAATGTAGAAATGGAAGAAGAGGAGGGCCTTATACCTAGAATGATCTAAATTCAAAATGGATTTTATGAACCAAATAAGTTCCATTGCAAGGACTCACCTAAACTTTGGTTCACATGGTCAAAATTCTAAAACATTCTAAGGGGGTCTTGAAATACTAGTAATAGATATTACATGCAACCCATGATTCTTTTTATTTCAGCGTAAGGTTAGAATACTAATATAGGTGTCAAGATACTTCACCTTATTCAATCACCAACCAATTATTGGTTTTATCTCTTGTAGTTTTGAAATACCCAATCTACATAATACATGGTTCATGTTGAACACATGTGACTTGAAGAATGATTCATGTATTCAATCTATGAGAATAATTTGGAATTTGAATCCCTATCCTCTAGGGGTTAGAAGATATATTATATAGTGGGAGGGTTCCATAATTAGGTTTACTATCATTTTAAGGTGTTAAGGCATAGATTTGGTGACAATGAAAAGAAGAAAACACAAGGAAAGCATTGAACTAATAGAACAAGTATCAAGTGCATTACAACATATCCCTTTAAGCAACAATCTTAAGTCCAAGACAACTAGTATGAGACACTCATTAAAGGTAGGATGTACATATGAATCAAGGGTACATGAATTTAGATCCCAATTGTATTGGTTGAATTTAGGAGATAAGCCAACTAAGGCCTTCTAGAAATCCCTCACCTCCAAAGAAATAATAGAACACAGTAAATCCCTCATAACAATAGAAGGAATAATAACTAATTGGATAAATATAGAGAAGTATTTTGTCAAAATTATAAAAAAATATTGCAATCTCAAGATATTACAGAGGAAAAAAAGGTGGTCATCTGTACCTATATTGAGGTAGTTCCTTGAACTTTAACACTAGGTATGTAATCAAACATTGGAGTAGGATGAGTTGATAAGAAAGATTAAGGATATGGCCACCAATAAGTCATCTAGATAGGATAGTTACCCATATGATATTTATAAATCCACATGGGACTTTTTTGGGATGGATCTAGTCCAAGTGTATACAAAAGTGTTCATGATCATTCACTTAGAAACGACACCAAAAAAGGGTTGATCAAATTCATTCCAATTCTAGGAGACCTATAACCAATCACACGTTGATGTCTGATAAATTTTCTAAATGTATCTCACAAAATTCTATCCAAAGCAGTTTCCTTTGAAGCTAAAGTATATCTTGTTGAAAAGCATCATATTGGAGAAAACATTGTTTTTATCATAGGAAAATACATTCTAGATAATTTCATTATTGTTTAGGAAGAGATGGAATGGGAAAGACTTCAAGGAACAAAGGCCCTCTTCCTCAATATAGACTTCAAAAAGAATATAATAGAGTGGAATGGTCATTCATCATCACCATACTAAAGGTGCTTGGATTTTACCCCTTTCTTGTTAAGTTGGTGGTAACCTTATTTTCATTGGCCACAACTTCTATAAGGCCAATTTTGAAGAGATAAAGTCGTTTTGGACAATCAGAAAGGTTGTTCATTGGACTCAACCATCTATGCAATGGTTGCTAATTACCTTAGATATATCAAACACAACATATTAGTACAAGGCCTTAAGAAAGGTATTCCTCACCTTGGTCTTAATAGTGGTCAACTAATGAATGGTCACTTCATTAGATGATTCTTTCCTAACCATCATTGAATTGAAGCGCAACCTAGACAATACCATGGATTGCTTGATTTAATTAATTTTGTTAATCCTCTAGTTGAAATTGCAAATGTACAAAACTTAAGGTTATCGGTAGAGTCTAAAGGATTCCCTTTATTGGTTTCTAGGACAAAGATGAGCTTGGTTAAAGACTAACTAGGTGTTTAAAAATAATGGAATTCCTTTCTTCTTTGAATCCTCCCCAAATGACTTGTGGTGAGCATTGTTGTTAAGAGTGTCAAAGAAAATTGATAAATGGTTTTGAAACCTCTACCTGTCATAGACAAATTTCAAATTTTTACTTAGGTGATGGAATCTACCCATGTGTACTACTCGTTGTTCTAGGTAGATTATAACCATGCATGTTCCAAGTTAGAAAAGCCTCTCATAAATTTTATGTAGCCTAAATTAGCAAATATACAAAGAATTTCATATATTTTGTTGGATCCTCTATTGCACCCTCGAGGAAAAAGGATGAATGCATATTTTGTCCTCTCAAATGCAATCGCAATCTCTTTGCACTAAATGGGTCATTAGAGAGGTAGAAGGAAAATAAGTTTGGAATAGGATGCTCAAGAATTGCATCATGCCAAGGGAACCTTATGGCACAATATATGGACTAATCTAAACCATTGATACCCTATTGACCATTCCAAAATTGGTCCAAGTGAAGGGGACCTTTGTAGCCAAAAGTATTTGGAAATATTGGAATACCTTCAAACACATGATGGTTTGGAAAAGTGACTCTCTTAGGATTGGGAATCTCTTCAATGACCAATGTCTATGGTGGTCCCCAAAGTTTCTCTAGGATGGAAAGTAGTTAGCCAAATATTCCTAGTTTCCAAATAAGAGACTTTACAAGAAGGTAATTTAGGTTCAAGGTGACCTTTGAAACAATCAATATATAGAGTAGAAAAAAAGTGGATTCCTTAAAAGCATAATTCAAGATTGACATTACTGATAGGATTATTTTAGAAAAGGTTCATAGGTTAATCCTAAAAAACCTATTTCTCGTTCCTAACCTCCCATGTCCACATACTTGGTGGAAAGACTAGACATGAGACCAAACATTTTTTATGAAGTACAAGTCAACTAATGGATACAAATAGGCTTGGGATTGAGTCCAAGCTCAACAAATCTTAGATATTCAACTCTAAAGAGAAGACACTATGTGGAAAGAAAGAAAACTCCAAGGTATTTTTTTGGTTCCATAAATATGCTTAGTCAACTTGGGGATTGATATTCAATATTTGTCATCCTTTTTCCTTTCAATATCACTTAGAAGATGACCATATTGGGATATTTTCTCCCTTTGATTTTGGATTTTCACACTACATGGCACGGGATTAGAGTTAATATTTTATATCACCTTTGTAAAAAAGATATGAATGTTTATTTACCAATGCACATAATAACATTAATTTTAATTAGTAAGATGGATCTCAAATCTTTGCATATCTATTTTTGTGGATTCAAGTGGAGCAACTGAAGGTGGAAATGGAAATAGACCACTTATGCAAACTAATGGAATGCACTATCAATGTGGCATGTACCATAAGCAAAATGTTTCTTGAAGAGTACTCTACTTCCCACTTTGCACACTCCCAAGCTTCAAGAAATTGTATACATAGACATAAAGTAGGCCCAATTGTAAGAGAGCATTACAATGCCCCAACTGTAAATTAATTATAATTATAGGTACATAATGATATGTGTGTGTGTGGGAGGGGGGGTGTATACACACACACACAAAATAGGAAAATAATCATAAATAGGGTAGTAATTAGGTGCATACTAATATTTATTAAGATAAAGTGGGTTTGGTGCATGGATGACAAGTTTCATCCATGTAGATGAACCTTATTTTAATAATAAGGAAAATGGGCTTTTAAGGGGAGGGGGAGGAATTCATGGGGGGTTATTCTCTACTTCATGAGGCTTTATTTTTTGTTGTCAAATTGTAGCATGAGAGTGTCTATTGTGAGGATTTCCTGTTGGTGGTGAGGAGGGGTTGAGGGAAGGAAGAATTCATATCTGACTGATTCAGGGGGAACTAAGAAGATTGTGTCTGGCATAACTTTATTGATTGAGGGCTTGGGGGACCTTGGTATTTGACTGAGGGGTAGGTTGGGTGGATATTTCCCCCCCACACATCGTTTCCCGTTGATGTTATTGGTACTAGAGCTTCTTGCTGAGTTGATGTCCCAAATGTAGTAAGCATCATTTATATTTGGCTTCATTATAGGTATGCCTTAACCTTCGTTATTTCCATTGATTCAATTACTAGTTTCCATATTCTGGTTAGTTGTAAATGAATCATAGATGTTTTTCTTGCAATAAAATAGACTTTTCTGGTAAATTAAATGATTTAATCATGTCAATTTTATTTTGGGTATTTTCACAAAGTTAATTAGGGACTAGAAAATCTTAATTAGGATTGAAGTTAGGATTGACTTCGGTATTCCTTACAAGCATCAAGAGAGGTGAAGGAGTTGGAATCCAATGACATCACTATAGATCCCTTGGTTTAACAAATTTCCTATTGTTTGTCAATCCATCTTAGAATTAGAACACCATGAAGACCATAATCAAGGAAATGATAAATGGGAGCCTATATTGGTTGATATTGAGCTTGCAAGTAAAGAATGTGAGCTTCTCCCTAAGGACATAGACCCTCCTCCTTACATGGGTTGTATTCCTATAACGTCTTGACTTATTTTCTCACTCTAGCCTAATGGTCCATTGATTACGTATTTATTATTTTCTACCTTGTGTGTTATCACACTTTTTGACTCTTCAATCTTGGTGATCCTACGTGGATGATTTTTATTAGTCAACCTTTTATCCTTTTGAGTATAGATTGTGGTGGCAGTTTTACAATTCTTTTTTTGTAAAATGTGTGTATATATTTTGTTATGAATAGAAATATGAATCATTTTATCCAAAAAAAAAACAATAATGTTTCTTTAAATGCTTGTAAAATATTTAAAATATCATCAAAATGAATTGACAAGGATTTAGAAATTTTGAATTCATATTCTTTTATGCATTATGATCTACCAAATTCATCAGGCCAAACCAAAATCCAAAAAAGGCATATTTGATAACAAATAGACTTACAATTCAATCGTTTCTACAACTTTTGAATTCTAAACAACACATGCACATTATTTAAAACTATAATCGCTAATATTCATCCTCATCCTTTTCAAATTGATTCAAAAATAATATTATTAATTAAATAATGTCATATCCCTGATTGGGTGATCATTAGAATGGTAGGGTACGAGAGTACATGTCTGTAGTCTCGAAGAGAGGATAGGAGCTATGCCAACTGTTTGTCCTCTACCTGACATATGTCCCACCCCAACACCCTCCTACAAGAATACAAGGTATCATAGAACAATGTTGGATCCAATGGAGTACTGTGTGATAGATTGAATCTATAGTTTGTTTGATTAGGAAATTATGGAGATTACTTGGCTCCTAGGGAATGTGTACGACATCAATAACTCCTCCTAATGTCTCATAGGTTGGAACATGTGCAAATTCCAGAAAGGAAATGCTTCAAAAATCCTAGTGGCTAAGATTTATGGTGTTCTCACTTTTTCTAGCAATTGGATGAGGCATCATGAGAAGGAATGAGCATTAGGTTCAGGATTTACAACTATCATTTCATACTACAATATCTTAACGCCTAGATACTCTCGAGGTCCTACTTCTTTCTGGTTTACTTGGGACTACATATTCTTTAAACACCCCACTTTGCTCTTGGATTCTCTATTTTGTTCTCTCTTGGATTTTTTATATAGCACACTTGTACTCTTATTTTCTATCCATTGATTATTCTCATGGAAGTTGGAACTCCCTGCTAAAACCATGTTTGAACCAGAATTTGTTGACTTGTTAAGAATGAGAGGTTATCATCTCCCCTCAATGTTAGTCATAACCCCCTTCATTGTCTCCACTCTTCCCTTCTCTGTCTCCTACCTCCATTTCATTTTGTCCCCCATCATGTCGAGAGCCCCTCTATCATGGGACCCTCACAAGGGAAAGGACCTAGTATTTGATTACTACTTTCAGCAAAAAACTAACTTAATTGCACCCACTATCTCTACCTCACTCCAGCCTACATACAGAGAAGAACTGAGGAGTTAGAGGAAGACATTCAACTAGACCAAAACTACACTCCTAAATAAGAAATAATGGAAAATATGTAAGGGTATGTACAAAACCATGGAAACACCAAAGCAAGGGATATTTTTTTTTCAAAATAGAAGCTCTCAAGTGGCAGCTCAAATCTTTGCTCAATAAAGCTATTTTAGGTACTCAAGAGGAAAGGAATGGTCTTGTCCTTATGATGGAGGAGATAATTGACCAAAACAACATATTGATGGCCCCAAAAAAAGGTTGGATAGAAATTTAAATGGCATTTACAAAGCTATCACGGGAAAATAAGTTCCTTTTGAGGATTAGTAGAAATCCCAAGTGAGCCAGGCGCTAGGCACTTCAACCTAGAATTATGAAGGAAACGAATAGAGACAAGTTTTTTCAATTAGTCTTTTTTGAGTCTTTGAATAGCCATTTCTATTTTAGTATTATGCAGAACTTCCATGTCTATAACAATACTACGAAAAATGTTTATGATGTAATTAATGTCAGTTTGAACACCTTCAGTAGTATGAGAAGCATAGATAGACCAAAAATATATAAACTCATGTTTAATGTCTGGGATGCATATCCTTTAGGTGAGCCCAAATTTCACAAAAAAAATATAATAATCCATGTTAAATAATCAATATACACCTATCAAATAGCCTGCATAATGAATCCCTAGAGGTCTTTAAATAGGTTATGCATCTCATATTCCCTCCTTGTGGCTTATATATTAATCTAGATCCATGTGCATTAACGCATAAGCCTTACAATCATCATTTATGAACAAGCATGTTTTTCGTTCCTAGACAATTGGTAGGAGCCTCATGCCTATCCATGGTGTGAAAAAACTTGTAATGTTCCACATATGAGACATATAGGATAATCATTCCCTCCACAAGGCATGTGTGGTGGTTCATGGTCCCATTCTCCCTACAAGATTCATTTAGTACTTAATACCTTATTTCCAGTTCTCAGACCATGGTCAAGGCCCCTATACCCATACTTGGTGTTGTTAAGATTATATGCTACCATGGAATAGATTGCAAATTCATTAGCATTCAATACATTATTCACAATAGCATCATAATAAGGATCTTTGAAAGATGCACAATCACAAAGAACAAAACAATATACCCTGGGAAACCCTCAAGGGGAAGAAAACCCAACAATAACTTCCTCAATATAGATGATCAAAGTACAATGCCCAAAAATATGTCTCACAAATAATATGTTGGAATATTCTCACCATCATTTTTATATTTTCATGCATTCTGCATGCATACTGCACGCATCCAGTCATCAGTATGGTAGTCTCCCCAGCACCTAGAGCTTATTTTCAGCCCCTTGGAGCCTGTTTTTAGCCCTCAGTATCCCTCCTACCTACCTAGTGCGCCTTATGTTTCCTCAGCTGGATGAAAAATGCGCCCTACTACACACTCTTGGATTCCAATAGTCAGTTCTTGCATTGATTGCACAATTTATGCATTGATTGCTCAGTTTAACTGCCTGTAGCTTCCAGTTGTCTATATCAGAGTGCCACTTGACTATTGACAGTCTCTCATGTGCCCACCTTGGAGTCTCCTTCCCTATATTAGTGGCACATGCATCAGTTAGACTCAGTTAGATTCATTTGACTGACATTTGACTATTTGTGACTACTACAACTGATTGGGTGATGTCTCCAATGCTGTCCAAGCCACACATTGAGGAGAATTCGGATGACCTTAGGTGTATTTGAATTCATTTGATTTTATTGAGTTAGTATTAAGTTTCACAATGCCATCTTACAGCTGATGTATGATTATACTGCAGATTTTACCATTTCTGAGTTTATGAGTGAATATTGATTCAATTCTTCTTCTTCTTCTCTGCAATTCTTGAGTGAGATTTATGAGGTTTACTCTAGCTGTGTGATCTATCCTTTAAAATATCACATGGTATCAGAGATGGAGCCATCTATTTGAATTGCAGCAGCAGCAGTTGCAACAATTCATTGAGCAGTTGTCTTTCATTAAGCACCAGAAGCCTCTAGATTTCCACAACAATTCCTCGTGCAATTGTGTTGAATTCACTGGAGCAATCCAATGAGGTCTAGCTAGGTGTGAAGGATCCAGTCACATGTGCTCATTTTCCAAGGCAGTGTTCATTCGAATTTGCAGCAAATATCCATCAACAATTTCATTTGTTTTGCAGGTTATCTCCGTCTTCAATTCAAATTCAATAGTATCAATGGATCTAAAAATGAACTCATTCAATTATTTTGAATGGAAATCCAAGATGGACATCTTCATGAAGTCCAAAATCCATTCTAGAGTATTGAATGGCACTGTAGTCGAACCCACTGGTGCAGTTGAGAAATCTAAGTACCTGGATAAACTTGATGAAGCAGTAGGACTACTACTCCTAAGCATTTCCGAAGACCTCCATTTTCATGTCATAGATATGAAAACTCCTAAAGAAGTTTGGGACAAGATCGAATCTCTTCTTGGACAAAAATATGACTTGAAAGGTCACAAGTTGGGAAATGAGCTTATCTCATTGATCCCTTGTAGTTTCAACTCGAGCACTGAGTTTCTTACCAAGTTGAAAAATTTGATTTCAAAATTGAAGACATATGGAATAGAGAAAGAAGAGAAGCAGCTAATCCTCTCCATTCTATCAAAATTGGGCCCTGATTACTCAGTATGTCTCTACCTTCTAAACATCAAAGCTATCCATCCCAAAATGGAAGTTTCCCACTCTTGAAGACTTCATCCAGTCTCTCACACAAGAGGAGGAGAATTTAATTCATATGGGAATGATAAAACCCAAGATGGATTCAGCACTTGCAGCTACTAAAGTGAAGAGAGAAAATGGAAAAGGAAAGCAAAACGTTTCAGACAAAAATTCGAATGAGTAGAAGTAGAAGGAGTCTCCCTATTAGTCTAAGGAGGTTCGAATTCCAAGAAAGACAAGCAATCTCACAAGGGGAAATCCAAATGTACCTATTGCAATAGAGGATTTCATCTTGAGAGTGCATGTATGAAGAAGACTATAGATTTGATGACTCAACTACTTGAAAATAATAACATTCTAGTACCTGCATGTGCTAGGAAGAAAGAAGTTGAATCTTCAAAATCCGAGGACAAGGAGAGATGCCATGCTCTCATGGAAGGTGCATCAAGAGAGTCCTCCTTCATCATAGATTCAAGAGCATAAAGACACATGTCTTCCTCCAAAGATCTCTTTACTGGTTTCGAATCCATTGCTGGTTCTTCAATCATGTTGGGGAATGATTATGTGGTCTCCTTTGAGGGGATTGGAAGGATCAAGCTTGATCATGGGTACTTCTCAGATGTGCTCTATGTTCCTACACTTACTTCCAATCTACTTTCAGTCTACCAAATGACCCATACTGGAGATCCTAAGAGGGTGATATTCTCTCCAAATGAGGTCGAAATACAAGACATGGCATCAAGATCTACCATTGCAAAAGGTGTTACAAACCACAAGTCGAAACTGTATGAGTTCTCTCACTTTATACCTCTCTCCAAACAGTCTTCTCTTCACACACATGAAAATGAAGAGAGTAGGCTGTGGCATGAAATATTTGGGAATATCGACTACAAGTACCTTCAAGATATGCACACTCAAGATATGGTTGAAGGACTACCCAAATTCAAGTTTTCCAAAGGAAGTTAACTGTAAGGGTTGCTTGATGGGAAAGCATCCATAAAAGAAGTTTGAGAAAGGGAAGGAAATGGGAGCCTCTCAACCTCTAGATCTGATTCATAGTGATGTATCAAGGCCATTTCCATATATGTATTTGAACAAGGCAAGGTATATTCTTACTTTTATTGATGAGTATTCAAGATTTACATGGGTATACTTTCTCAGATTAAAATTAGAAGTATTTGGATACTTTAAGTTTTTCAAGTCTTCTGCAAACAATTTTTGAGAGAGAAAGATCAAGGCCCTTTGCACTAATAATGGAGGAGAGTATGTCAAGGGTAAATTTCAAACCTTTTGAGCTAAAGAAGGAATAGAGATGCAGCATACTATTCCCTACACACCACAACAGAATGGTGTTGAAGAGAGAAAGAACAGGACATTAAAAGAGATCGAAACCTGCATGCTAAAGTTGAAAGGGTTGAACCCTAGTCTTTGGGAAGAAGCCATCAACTGTGATGCCTACCTTCAGAATAGATTTCCTCACAAAGGACTCAAATACATGACTCCTTTGAAAGAATGGATGGGGTACAAACCTAATGTATCTCATCTCAGAGTGTTTAGAGCATGGGAAAGGATTCCAACAGAGAAAAGTAGAGCCTTATATCCAAAAAGCGGAGAGTGTATTATGGTGGGCTATGCATTGAGTGAAAAATCCTATAATCTTCTTGATCATTCTACTATGAAAAAATTCCTTAATAGGAGTGTACATTTTGAGGAATCGCCACTTCGTGGTGCTCATCCTATTGAGAAAGAGAGATTTCCTACCACACCACCACTGCTTGCTGAGCAAGAGAGCGAATATTCATCTCATGAGAGTTCAGATTTTGAATTTGAAAGTGGAGATGATGAAGAGCGAATGCTAGATTCAGATCCACAAGAACCTGAAGATCTAGCACCAGTTAATGAAGATGAGTGAATGGAAGACCAAGATCCATATCTACAGTCTATAGATCCTCCTATTCCTAGATGGGAAACCACTACTCTTAGATCTGCTGTAGGTCTTGTTGGTGATCCACTTGATCAAAGGAGAACCAGATCATATTTTCAAAATGGAAGGTTTCATCCTTCCCACATTACCGATCCATTTCTTGCCGATAGATCTTTCTTCGGTGGAGAAGTCCAGTTACCTTTTGGGGTGAGTGTTGTACATGATTGATTATCCTACCACAGTCTATCTTAAGGGGGGGATTTCTTCCCACTGGTTTTCCCTCTTTCCTCACTTTATTTTTAGATTTATTGTATGGGGTGACCTTTGGTCTTAGTTACGAGGGCCCTACTAGTTTTTAAATTATGTGTTTCCTCATAGTTTGACTTGCGGGGGGGGGGGGGTGTTGGAATATTCTCACAATCATTTTTATATTTTCATGCATTCTGCATGCATGCATGCATACTACATGCATCCAGTCATCAGTATGGTAGTCTCCCTAGCACCTAGAGATTATTTTCATCCCCTTGGAGCCTGTGTTTAGCCCTCAGTAGCCCTCCTACCTACCTAGAGCGCCTTTTTTTCCTCACCTAAATGAAAAATGCGCCCTACTACACACTCTTGGATTCCAACAGTTAGTTCTTGCATTGATTGCACATTTTATGCATTGATTGCTCAGTTTAACTGCTTGTAGCTTCCAGTTTTATATATCGGAGTGCCACTTAACTACTAACAGTCTCCCATGCTCCCACCTTGGAGTCTCCTTCCCTAGATTAGTGCCACATGCATCAGTTAGACTCAGTTAGACTCATTTGACTGACATTTGACTATTTGTGACTACTACCACTGATTGGGTGATGTCTCCAACATTGTCCAAGCCACACATTGAGGAGAATTCAGATGACCTTAGGTGTATTCTAATTCATTTGATTGTATTGAGTTAGTATTCAATTTCATAGTGCCAGCTTAAAGCTGATGTATGATTATACTGCATATTTTACCATTTCTGAGTTTATGAGTGAATACTGATTCAATTCTTCTTCTTCTCTGCAATTCTTGAGTGAGATTTGTGAGGTTTACTCTAGTTGTGTGATCTATCCTATAAAATATCACATAAGAGAGACAAAATGATCAAACTCTGGATCTAAGCCAAGCCTCCTCCTCCTTCGCAGATACATCTCTTTCTCCACTAATGCGAATTGCAAAAGTGAGTGAATGAATAAATGAGGGAAACTATCCCTCTATTTATACTTTACTTTTCACTTAACCTTTAACTCAACTAGGCCGAACTCAATAACCCTAACTGGGCTGACTTCTCTAGGGAGACTCAATTACCACTTATATTACATTCTAATGGGTACTAATGACCCGACTTACAATGGAGGGTTAACCTCATGACCTTTCCATGACCAAATGTAATAATGACATCTCTGAACGGAGGTAAAACATCTTCAATGGACTTACAATAATAAATTACAAGTAGAATATACTTTGAAGTTACATTAATTTAACACCCCCCCTTAACAAGAAGGGTAGTCTACTATCAACAACATCTTCATGTGTAACTCTACACAACATCATCAGAGGGAGGAGGGACATCATCAATAACATCATCTAGAACATTGGTTGGTACATCTATAAATCATTGGAAGTTCTTCAACAACATCATCATCAGTAATTGGAACAACTACTGTAACTTTATCAACATCTGCAGCACAGAGCTGGAACCTCATCATAATATTTAGTGTATAACTGAAGTAACATCATCATCATCATATTCAGAACAAAGCTGAAGTAACATCATCTGTAGCACTAAAGAATCCTCATCTACAGTACTTAAACATTATCATCTGCAGCATTGGAGCATCCTCATCTACAGTACTGAAACATCATAATCTGCAGCACTGGAAAATGATGGAACCTCATCATCCACAACACTGGAGAATCCTCATCTACTGTAATGGAACATCATCAGGAGCATCACCTACAACACACATGATCCTTCATTTAAGAACTAGGGATCGTGGACAATCCTTCCTTTCGGAACTCACGATTAAGTCCAACAACTCTGGTGATCCTTCCTTCTAGAAAAGGGATCATGGAAAATCCTTACTTTCAGAACTCGGTATTCATTCCAACAAATATGGTGATATTTCCTTTTGGAACAGGGATCATGGACAATCCTTCCTTTCAAAACTTTGGATTTATTCAAACAACTCTGGTGATCCTTCCTTTCGGAACAGGGATCACGAACAATCGTTGTTTTCGGAACCATGGATTCATCCCAACAACACTGGTGATCCTTCCTTTTGGAATAGGGATCATGGGAAATCCTTCCTTTCGGAACCAGGGATTCATCCCAACAACAATGGTGATCCTTCCTTTTGGAACAGGGATCATGGAAAATCCTTCCTTTCAGAACTAGGGATTCATTGCAACAACACTGGTGATCCTTCCTTTTGGAACAGGGATCATGGACAATCCTTCCTTTCTGAACCACGTATTCATTCCGAAGGAACAGGTGATCCTTCCTTTCGGAACAGGGATCATGGGAAATCCTTCCTTTTAGAATCAGGGATTCATCCCAACAACACTGATGATCCTTCTTTTCGGACTAGGGATCATGGAAAATCCTTCCTTTCAAAACCAGGGATTCATTCCAACAACTCTGTGATCCTTCATTTCGGAACTAGGGATCATGGAAAATACTTCCTTTTGGAAATAGGGATTAAGTCCAACACTCATATCTTAAACAATCCTTCCTTTCAGAACTAGCAATTCAGTGTAAGGATCAACATTTAAGACTATCGTTTCTTTCGGAATTACGGGATCACTGTCTAGGGATTATCAATGCCATCACAACTCGGGATCAAAATTTACGAATATATTTCCTTTTGGAACTCAGGATCACTGTCTAGGGATGATCAATCCCACCTGCATCATCACATCATCAACACTACTCCCCCTTTCGAGGAAACTCCTTACGGACTACACCAATCTTATCACAGAATTACTCAAACTTCACTCGAGACAGAGGATTAGTCAACACATATGCAACCTGCTCATCTGTGCTCACATATTGAAGCTTTATAGCTCCCTTCTGCACCATATCAAGGATGTATAAATACTGTATTTCTATGTGTTTTGAATTCTCATGGAACACATGGTTCTCTGCCATCTTTATACAACTCTAGTTATCACATAGAATCACTGTGGTATCCAACTCCAGATCAAACAAACCTGATAATAACTTCAGAAGCCATATAGCTTCACAACTCGCAGAACATGATGCAATATACTCTGCCTCTACATTGATAAGAGAAACACTAGATTGCTTCATGCTTAGACATGAGAGCATGGCTGACCCCAGACTGTAACATCCACATGAACTGCTCTTCCTATGTGAGACACTTCCTGCCCAATCGAAATCTGTATAACCATACAGTCTGAACTCATGATCTCTAGAATAATTGAGACCATAATCTATTGTACCTACCTCATCACATGCTTTGCAACTACAATGTGAACACATCTGGGCTCAAACAGATACTGACTCAAGGTGTTCACAACAAAGCATATATCTGGCCTAGTATTCGTTAGATACATCAGTGACCCATAATCTGCTTGTATAGAGTCACATCCACTAATTATTACGAATCATCAGATAATAACTTCAAGTTGGTATCCATGGGTGTGGCCATCACTTTACACTCCAACAATCAAATATTTTCAATATTTCTACTGCATACTTCCCTTGGTTAAGGAAGATTCCCTTTGGGCTCTGCCATACCTCGAGACCTAAAAACAGTGCATTAAGCCAAGGTCTTTCATCTCTAATTCTGCAACGAGATTCTGCTTGCACTCTGAGATTTGTTTCTCATTACCTGTCAGGAACAAGTCATCCACATATAGCAATAATATGACTGGTTTCATCATCCATAACCTTGAAGTAAAGGTTAGGATTAGCTTTACTCTTGGTAAATCCCAAGCTCATCAGAAAATTGTCAATTCTTCCATACCAAGCTCTTGGAGCTTGCTTCAACCCATACAGATCCTTCTTTAGTTGGTAGACATGCGTCTCTTTGTCTTCAACCTCAAAACATTGTGGTTGTTCTATGTACACTTCCTCCTCAATAACACAATTTAGGAAAGCTATTTTCACATCCATCTGGTTTAACTTCCACTTCATCGTAGCTTCCAGTGCCATGATGGTTCTAATGGAAGTGTACCTTGCTACAGGAGCAAATATTTTCTCATAATCAATTCCTTCCTTCCGAGAGAATCCTCGAGCCACAACCATAGATTTGTATTTCTCAATACTCCCATATGCAACATGTTTGATCTTGTATATCCATTTGGAAGATACCACAATTTTACCTCCTGGTTTGGGAACTATGTCCCATACATCATTCTTCATTATAGGAAGGTATTCTTCCATCATTTCTTCTACCCATTCTTTATTTTTAATGGCCTCTTTGAAGCAAGTAGGTTCTTTGTCTACTGTTACACCAAAATGTCATCACCCTTGTGCAAGTGTCGCAAGTGTTGCAAGTGTCATCATCATGACCTAGTGTCGTTACCATGACCATTGCAAGTGCCTTCATTATGACCAATTGTCATCATCATGACCATTGTGATAATGTCGTCATCTTGACCATTGTGTAAACTCTTTGCTTTGACCCCTAAACTCATTCTGGGCTAAAACACATCCAATTGAGAGATTTCCCTGCCTAGTTGACCTCTTTGAGTAGGCTGTTGCACTTTGTCTTCCTACAGGGTAAGACAAAACCCCTCTGTCATAGTTCTTGGTCATATAGGGTGAGACACTATCACACTTTGTCTTCCTACAGAGTGCGACAGACCCCCTCTGTCGCTCTGTGTCCTCTACCGGGGTGCGACGAGGTTGGTTAAAGGCTATTTTGGGGAGTCTCGAGGTCTTTCTAGAAGTTTGTTGAGGTGGAGACCTATCCCTAGACTCTAGGTGAGGTGGCATTTCGGTTCCTAACCTAATGGGAGGATCCCTTAACCATCTCCCCTAATCCTCAACCTACCCTATCTCTTTATCCCTATATAAGTGAAGCTCCTCTCCACTTGAAAGGGGAGGAAGTCTATAGTACTTACATGCTGGTGAAATTAGCTTAGGAGATCTCTATTCATCTCTTGCGAGATCTATACTTTCTTTGGAGACTTTTACATTGGCTTGTTGGAGAAGGATTGCTACATTAAGCCTTGGTTGTAATCACTTCCTTCTATGCACTTTCCCTTTTTATACAGTAATATAAATGCTTTCCACCAAATGTTGTTGCATTGATGATGTTTGTGCAGTTTGCCTGCTTAAATGCTTACTTATATCTGTTATTGTTTAGATGCATTTTACTACTTGTGTTGTTCTGTATGTCTTGACAGGTTTTGTAGCTGATATCTAAAGACCATAAGCTTGGAACAACATCAAGGGGAAAGGATCCGCGATTTGAAAGGTAAGGCATCTAGTCACTCGATCTATAATTAGATCTAGGAAAGTTATTTCATATTCTATATTATTTGTTCTAGACTTGCATTAAGATAGGGAGATCACGCCTTGAGTCCGCTCTTAGTAGATTGTCCGATAACATCTACAAGATCACACATCAAAGCCACATAACTGGAAAATGGCTTTGGCCTTTTGCTTTCTCTTGTGGAGCCTTCTGGAGCTCCATACCTCTCTGCATCTTGAATGAACTCGCAAGCCCAAGCTGGTTTTCTCTTGCGAGAGATAGCCATGGATGGAGGCTCTTGGGGATCCAACATATCATGATCTTCCGGAGTTTCATCAATGGGAGAGGGTGCTAATTATGTAACTCTGGGAGCTACATCTTCTTCATATACTTCTTCATGATGGCACTTTCTGGACTTCTTGAGGGATGCATCTTCATCAAATGTTACATCCCTACTATTCTCCATGTGATGATATCCTAGTATATAGATCCTGAAGGCCTTGGAGACCTCACAGTATCCAACAAAGATTCCTTTCTTTTCAGAAGGATCCAATTTGGTTCTTTTCTCTTTTTGAATATGAACAAACACTGAACAACCAAATATCCTGAGACGACTTACTTCTGGTTTCTTTCCTGTGAACATCTCTTCTGGGGTTTTGAACCCAAGTGCACTATGGGATACTCTATTTTGGACATATACTGTTGTCCTTGCTGCTTCATCCCATAGATGCATAGGAAGATCTTGATCGTGGATCATGGTCTTCACTGCTTCCATAATAGTTCGATTCTTTCTTTCAACAACACCATGTTGTTGAGAATTATAGGGAGTGCTAAGTTCCCTCTTAATCCCAGCATCCTTGCAAAAGGATTCAAAATACTTTGAAGTGTACTCTCCTCCATTATCTGACATGAGTATCTTTATCTTCCTTTCTAAAATATTCTCTATCAAGGCTTTGAATTCCTTGAACTTCTCAAATACTTCACCCTTTTATTTCATAAATCAAATCCAAGTCTTTCGAGAGTAATCATCAATGAATGTAACATAATACTCATATCCACTGATAGATGTGTAGGGCATTGGACCACATACATCTGAGTGAATAAGTTCCCATATCCCTTCTAACTTGGTGTCACTCTTCGAAAATGGATTCTTTATGTTCTTTCCTTTTGCACATCCTTTACATATACCTTCATGATCAATCTTGAGATCCCGTAATCCTATTACTACCTTGCTTACATGTGGTAATGCTTTGTAGCTTATGTGAGAAAGCCTTCTATTCCATAGTTCACATGGACTTGTAGTATCATGAATCAAAGATGATTCTAAATGTCCTTTTAGTTTGTATAAGCCTCCTTCTTCTATTCCAATAACAACAACATCCTTTATAGATTTTCCTTTGGGCCACATGAGAACTTCTCCATCCATAAAAGCAACCCTAAATCCTTTCTTATCTAGAGATGAGATATAAAGCATGTTTTTTTTAGACCTGGTACATATAGTACATCCTTTATCTTCATCAGGGTTCCTGATTCAAGCTGGTAGGTGGCTTCTCCTATTCCATTAATAGAATATTGATAATCATCTCCTAATAATACCTTCTGAGGGGAGTTCTTTTCTTCTAAACTGGAGAGAGTCTTCTTCTGACCTATTATGTTCTTTGAAGCACCACTATTAATCAGCCACATATCATTTCCAGGTGTCATGGAGCCAAAGAGAGCAGAGAATAAAACATATTCTTCTACTCTTTCCTTTCATTTCTGTCTTCCTTCATACATTCTTGTTAGGGCATCAAACATCTCCTTTGGAGTCTTGTTGGAGGACACTTGAGGAATCAAGTGATCTTTTATGGAGTCTGCTATGATCCTCATAGCCCTAATCATATCATTCTTATGTTTTTCTTTTGCTTCAGCCTCTTTGGGTTCTAGTACAACCTCTTTAACAAACTTGGTAAGGTCATTTTCTTCTAGAATGAGTCCAATCCTATACTTCCAAGCATGGAATTTCTCTATGCCTTCCAAATTTGTCATCAAGATTAGTTCTTGGTGCCATCTTAACTCGGAGAGCACAGAATAACCAAAAATTAAAATTTCTCAAAATAAAAAATTGAGCTCACAAAAATATGCGCTTGACTGAGGAGAGTATGCTGGTACACTTGGTTTCTGAAGATTCCAAAATTTCACACTTGAAAATTGACTTGCGAAGTTCTGAACTAGAGTTTCTGGCTTTTTCTAGTTTTTTGGTTTTTTGTAGTTTCTGGTCCAAAGTCAAACTAGGGTTTGAATTCCCAGGAGTTTCACCCACTGAAAAATTTTGATCTTGGTACCAAAATTTCAATCTTGGAGAGGCGCACTTCCCTATGCCAATTGCACTTAAAAATTCCACTTTTGTGGTTAACCCTATTTTTCACACCTGGGAATTTTTTGGACTTGTAGGCCAAAAAATCCATTTATAGTACATGTAATGTGATTTAAATACTTATGCATGGACCAACAGACATATAGAAGAATCGTTTAGGGCCAGTGACCTCCATCCATTCCGTGATCATGAGAAAGGCCTGAATATCCATACTGAGTGCAATAATGGCATCCATATTACACTTCTCGAAAAATATTCCCTTTATGTGGCATCTATGGTGGTTTGGAATCTTCCACATGGCCATGAGCCCTAAAATCATTCCTTTTAAGCCCTTAAACACACATCTTCATCATATAACCATGGATAGGGTTGCAATCCATTAAACATACTAAACCAATTAACCTAGTACCTCATTGATCCACATAACTTACATAACCCACTAACCTACCCATCGTACCCCAATAACCCACCTAGTCTATAATCTAAGCCATAAACATAATCAATAGACCTACTCCACCAAACCTACCTAGCACACTAACCTACTATACAAGACACTAAAAGCTAACCCACCTAACATATCAATCCCCATATAATCTGCATAACTTAGCTGACTAACCTACATAGCATGTTAATCTACTATACAAGCCCTTGAAATCTAACCCACCTAACCTATCAATCCCCATCTAACTAACATAACCTACTATAACCTACCTTGCTTAGTAATCCCCATCTAACTTACATAACTTAAATGTAAGAAAAACTAATGTATCCCACTGGCCTACCTTACCTACCAAACCTACCCAACTAACTCAATTAACCTTCCTAACTTATACAATTCACTAACCTACCTAATCCAACTAAATACAACATGCCCCACTAACCTACATAACATTTTAATATAATCACCCTACTAACCTACATAACCTACTAACCTACCTATTGCAGCTGCAACCCCTTCCCCAATTTTTTGTAGTTTAGGACCCCTCCTTATATCTTGAGTTTAAATTTTGACTTTATCTTTGCTTTTGGTTGTTTATATTTCCAAATTATTTTTAGATTTTGATTGCCCGTAGAAAATTTTACACTTAGAATTATTTTTTGAGTTTTATTGTTTCAAAGCAAAACAAAAATTCGCGTCGAAACGATCGAAGCCAAACCGAAAGATGCACTGAAATAGTTGGATTAAAATTCAATTCTATAATGAAACGGTCACAGCCAAAATTGGATTTGAGCTGAAATGGTTGCGGTAAAATTCAATTTAGCATTGATGTGATCAAAATTAAATACACTTTCTCACCGAAAAGGTCGGAACCGAATTTAATTCTTACATCGATCCAGTCAAGACCGGTTTAGATTTTCCATCCAGGCGATCGAGATTGGTTTCAATCAAAATTCGAAGTACGATAACACCTAGTGTTTTATTAAAGAACCAAGTAGTTCAATACCATTTTGGGTTTTCACCTGATACACGTCGGAGTCATTTCTCATTCAACTCTGAAAGGCGTTGGCTCAATAAAATTTTTTGACCCAAATATTCCTTTCATCGGCGGGGTTATAGTTTTGTTCTGTAGTCAATATTAATCTAACTATCGACTATATATGCATAAAAATAGCTTGGGCCCAAAGCATATCACATCATAACTTAATCCTACACCGATATAAAGCATGATAGCTCCCAAAATAAATCATCATTGTTTACATAGGGCCATGTCAAAAGTAACCTCGACCGCCACTAGCCATTCACTCAGATTTTAAGGTTTAAGGGTATATTTAAGAGAAAATAAACCATTATGTTTCAACAATCGACTCTTGGACATCGTTCGCTCGATCATGCCACCTGGAGGAATAATTCTTCCAACTTGAACACCAACTCGGAGATGCACTTAGTCTTTCCAGGTAGGTTCCTTTAGTCTTATTTGATAAACCTGTTTGTTTTTTACTGGGCGTTAAAGGATTAGGTGAGAGTCATTTTTCCCTAGTTTTGAATATGCAAGCCTTTAAACTCACTCATTTTGCTTCAAAGAAAATATTGAAACCCTAGCGTTAGTGCCAGAATTTGTTCCTAGACTACAGAGGGACAAGCTAACACTATCTCAACAATCTCAAGATAAAAATATAAAGTAGGTCTTTGTTGGTTTTAGGTTCAATGATTTGAAGGTTTCAATATTTAAGAAAGAAAGAGAAAATCAACTTGAATAAATTATTAAAACATGTAGCATCAAAGAACTGAAATCATGATCTTAATAAGAAGGCATAAACCATCACATTAAAACTCACATATTTTGATTTCTATCTACAATACATAAGCATTCTCTGAATAAAAAAACATCAAAACATGAATGAAATCATGAATTGCATGATCACACTGATCAGGAATAAAAACACATTAAAAAATAGTATAAAGATGGCTTATAACATATATGTATTGATCTCAGTCTTCAAACTTACATGACAAACTTGCAAGCATCATAAACAACACTGTATTGCTTCTTCAAAACAAAAACATCAAACCTCTCTCCATCCTCCTTTACATCCTTTTATCTATTTACAAAAGGAGTAGTTTGCTAACTACATTCTAGGTCGAATTTTGGAATTAGTTACATCCATTAGTTACACTCTAACTTGAATCTTTAAATACAATTAACTAAAAATAACAAATCGGCCTTTTGGAAATTAGGCAAATTTCTGGAAAATTGGGTCTCACAAATGCCTCCATATCTCTTAATTATTGACACCTGTTAGAAAAATGAGAGAGGTTTTTTTAAATGAGTCCATGATGGAAAAAAACCTCTCTTGGTTATTCAAAATTCATCTCTAGTTGATCAGAAGACGTGCTGAATCTTTGTGACTAAAACAGTAAAATATTAAACATTTTTAACCCTGAAAAATAGGCCACGAAGATGAATTTGAATCTCTCAAATCATGATAGATGTTGCAAAACTGGAAGAGTTTTTTGTGAATGAGTCCGTGATGTACAAAAACCTCTTTGGGATTTCTAAAATTTGATTCCATCTGTTCGTAATCTGTGCTCCATTACAATCACTAAAATAGGAAAAAACAAAGCATAATTATGCATCTCTTTTTCTCTTCAGGGATTCTTTAGCTACTACAATCAGTTCTTGGTAGTGTGCATTAATGTCATTCAAATATTCTCTTAACATACTATTTGTAGAGGCATATCTCTCATTTGACTCACCCAAGAACTGTATCCAAGTCTTTTACTGCTGAATCACTTTTCTTAGATTTTCGACCTCAGAATACATATGGCTTTCTCCATGTATTGCTGTATCATGATCCCCTGACCTAGGAACATCTAAATTTATGAAAATCAAATCCTCTTCTTAATTATCCTTTGCTAGATTCTCTACAGATGCAATTCCTGAAGGCATAACCTATTCTTAAATAGTAACAACCTGCTCTTCAGCAACTTCATGAATTCCTTGAACCAGCTTAGGTGACATTAATTGGTCTTCTTCAACATCCATTTTTCTTGACTGAAACTTTGACTCATTTTTCTCTTCTTTGTCTTCATCACTGGAGGAATCCTGGATGACTGTAACCTTTTCCTTTTCCAACTTTGGATTCAATATTCTTTTCATATTTAGTCTTAACTTATTAGTTGCTCTTGTTTTAGGTTGCCATTTACTTTCTTCTCTGAGATTTACTAAAGACTTGACATCAACATCAAAATTTGGAATATGGAGCATTTTTTCTTTAAAATTTACCACAGAGAGAGTTAGGGTTGTACTCTCTTCCTCCACAAAACCACCATGCATTTCATCTTTCAAACTAGTATCATCTTCTTTGTCTACATGAGTCATGGCTGGCTCCATATGATCTCCTGAAATATGACTCTGTTGCTTTCCACACATACCCTCTTGCTCTGCGTTTCTTTTAGCTGAGAAAACTAAAACCCCCAAAGCAGAGTTTGTGGCACTTCAAACCCCGATCTTTTTCAATGATGGAATGTAATAGAGCTTGCAACTATCATCATTCTTCAACATGTATTTTAGCATCTCAAGTCATCATGACTCATAATCAACCACCAACGAACCACCACTCAGCATCAATAACCACGATCTTTCATCACATTAGATTCCTGTAGCACATTAGGGGTCTATTTTGCAGTTTGTGCTACGAAATCTTCAAACATAGCACATTTGATAAATACACTTAGCATAAAGGTTAAAACTTGGTTATAAGCTTAATAATAAAGCTAAATAAGTGTAATTGAAGACTTTGAGAAAAAATACCATGTTGAATAAGCCATTTGAAGATTTTGAACTAGAGAAAAAGAAAGCAATCTTAGATTAAATGAAAATTAAAAACAAAACAATCAAAATCATGGATAAATAAAAGAAAAGAAAGTTCAAACAAACCTAAAGGAAACACATAAGAATGAGAACAATCTTAGCATTAACATTTGGCTCCTACTGTGGGATGAAAGCCTCCTTGTGAGGTTTCAAGAACTTGTAGACCTTGTGCCTTATTCATTGGGAGATGGAGTCATTTGTATATGGCTGCCAACCTGTTCCAAAACTTGCCACCCTGCTTTTCTGAATGTCAAACAAACTGAAATTGTTCACTCTAAACCATATTTGCTGAAAACAAACTACATACTGAGAACTAAAATCATTGCTCAAGAAATGAACTTATTTATTTACACTACCTACACTGATCAGCTGAACTCTGCTTGATCAAGTGTAATCCCAATTCCAATGAATCCAAGAAACGATTTGACTAAGAACCATAATTCCATGCATGATATTGTTTGAGAAGACCCACAAAAGATGTGATAAATACAATAAAAAATCTGTAGGTAGCTGATATTTACAACTGGAAATAGGGAGTATGCCAAAAGCTGGAGCATTAGAAACCTTTGAAAAATACAACTCCATCCAAGAAGCCACGAGATCATAAAACACATGCAACATTATTCCTTCGTGTTGTTAAAAAATAATGGACTGAAAATGGGTGTCCTCAATTTTCAATACTCCATGAGACAATGCAATAAGAGAATAATATATAAAATCTTTGACTCTGTTGAGGTTATCCTATTTTATATCTTCCACGAACCCAAGATGACTGATTTTTGAAGAGTGTTGCTTGACTAATGAAGATTGAAAAAATAGTTGTAGTATTTCTTTCTTATCTTGTTCACTGACCATATAATTATCAAATAAAGGAGGACTAGTGGGAAATTTAGTGAGTATTGATATAAATTTTTGCTCTTCTAAATCCTCTTCATATGCATAAAAAATTGGCACATTTTCATAATGGTTTTGAGAAGCAAAGTTATCACGGCCATGTCTATTAGACACATTGTTGATGCCTCGGATATTGCTGCATCAATCAACAAGGGATTCTCCCCAGTAAGTGAACCCAACTAGATCACTCACCGTTTGGTGTGGGGAATCCGTCCAGTTAACGGTTCTGGCTACCGTGGGTTTTAAAGATTTGCTTGTTTTACCGGTTGTGGTTCGATCCACCGGTTATATATTTTGTATTTTAATATGATGTGCACGTGACCTAAATTAAATGCATGTGGGAAGCAAATCTATGCTAATATGAATTAATCTAAATTATCCTATCCTTATAAGAAGCATATTTAAAGAATGAGTAATAAACTGGAAAACACACCCAATATTTCCACAGATAGATGTTAAATTGAAAGGAGCATGGCACAACAGAAATAAAGATTATCCAAGATAGCTCAGATTAATATAATCATTCAATTACCCATTTAACACAGAAATTTTGCAAGGAACATGAAACCATTCACAGCAAAGAATTAATTCATAAGAGCTAGGAAAGATCTCACAGGAAATGTATGAAAATGCAAAAATAGTTCAACAGTTAATCAACAAGACTCCAAGCAAAAAAGTTGTGCCAGCTTCCATAGGCCAAAACGTTCTTTCTATTGATGTAGAAGAAATAGTTCCTTTACAAGAAAGAAAAACCTTTCACCTGCCAAAAGTCCCTCTTTCTTCCTCTAATCAACTTTATATAGCTTTACAAAATGGGCCAAAAGTTGCCACCTATACCCTTACCGTTTATATTCTTCTAATTTGCCTTCTAGTGGTGACATTACAAAGATAGGAATATCTCAAATAACTTTACAAAAATGGAGCACAAGTCCTTTTAATATTACAAAGATATATGCATAAACTATTTGCCCAAGAGACACGTTGATGAAGGCAGGCTATCCCTGAGCTGGTGCGTTGGGTGACTTAGGCGTTTCTAGGACTGCTGGGGCTTCTTCTATCACTACTGCAACAGCTGGGCCACTTCCTGATCTGGGAACTCGACTGGCTGCCAATGCCTTATCTATTTTTGCAATATAATTTCCCCATTGATTTGTTTCTTTTACTATATTCATTCCAACTAGGGGAATCATAAATCTAAGGGACACTCTCTGCTTGGCGAGTTCTTCTGCTAACACAGCTATTTCTGCCATTGTGGCCCTGAGAATTTCTTCTAAGTGGTACTTATGAATAGCTGCTTCATTGATAAATTGGTGCAGGTCTTCTGAAATCAAGACATCTAGCTTTTGCACATATACATTTTCTGCCTTGAGCTCTTCACTTAGCTTAGATAAACGTTGTGCTTTATTCGGGAATTCTTCTAAACTTTGAGGCATGGCTATATGATAACTTTCCTATGTGGCTTGTATCTGGGAATACAGATTCTTGCACCGTTCATAAGTAGCTAGGGTCACAGTGGCCAACTTTACTCCGTAATCCTTAGAATAGTCTAGGGTGCGCATATCTGCCCTATACTCAACAACAGACTTAAGGGGAAGATTTGCCGGGAATTCTGACCTCCCTTCTCTCCATTCAATGTGTTTTTTAATCTCTCCCCTGATGCGTGTGTGCTTCTTTCTTACTCGAGTGGCTTCGACATTGATTTCCTTAACCTGGGCCATTATTGCTTTTAGCTTGTATATCTCCTCTGATAGAAGTTCTTGTATGCCATAGGTCTCTCTTAGAATTTCACAGGCTTTCTCGTGGAAGGGGCTAATGTCTCCCATTTTGCTGCTTGCCAACTTTAATTGTTGTTCTAATAATTTGTTGTCTCCTTGTAACTTTTCAATGTGCTCTTTTAGGTCAACAATCTCTTGAATGTTGTCAAACTTTTCTGATTCAAGCCTCATATTTTTTCCTTCAAGCTCTCCCTTTCTTCCTCTAACAACCTTGCCTGTATTGCCAGAGCCCTTCTGTCAGCTTCCAGTTGTTGGAGAATTTCTTTTAACTCTTCCTTCTGAGATGTGAGGGCATCATTCTTCTCGATCATCAAATTTATATAGTTCTGCTGTTTAACTAAAGCTTCTTGCAACTGATGTGCTTTCTCCTTTTCTTCACTCAATTTATCCCCTAGTGTGTTGACATTGTCTGTAGTTGCTGTAACCACGGCTATGGAGATAGATGCTAGGAGTTTAGCAGCCTCTTCTGTGTTCTGCATGATCGTAGTCTCATGTGTAGTGACGATGTCCGGCCGAAAAGGTATTTTCAATTTGGAACCTGTCTGTTTGACAATGGTTTTCCTATTCTTGTTGTAAGCGAAATTTACCCAATTAGAAACTGTACTGCCTTTGTATGGCGTAAAAGGGACAATGGGGAAATATATTATGGGGGAACCCATATCTAAATTTTGTAGGTCTGGGATTTTGGGATCGATATCCTCTTGAGACTTCTTATCTTCCTCCTCTTTCTTTCGTGCCTCTTCCTCCTGCTCCCTTCTTAATGCATCATGTTGTTCCGGTCTAATTATTTCTTCTTCTTCTTGCCTCCCTACCTCAGCTTCGGCTGCTTGGACTCTAGAGCTCTCTTCTTCTATGCGTTTATCCTCTTCAATTTTCTTTGCTTGTTCTAGGAGACTTTGTTCTTCTATGGCATCCTTTTCTTTTTGTGAACCTGTTTTCCCTACAACATTAGAGCTCAAGATGGCCCCTTCTTTGCTCATTTGGAAAATATGTAGCTCAGTCATATTGCTGATCCCTCTATATGCTTCCTCTTGTGGATCAAAAAAGTTGGCATACTCACAGGGAGTAGAGAGTTCTTTGCGATGTTGTGCAATTTTATCCTGTCGATCATTCCTGTGAAAAATCCTTTCTCCAAAATGAAAGCTCCTCAATTCTGCGACAAACTCTTTCGAGGTTGTAATTCCTAAAAACTTGTAGGCCCCAACATAGAAGGGTAAGGGTGGAAAAGTGGCTTTCTTGGCCTTATACAGGGTAGTACCCATTCCATCAATGAACAACTGCCTTACCATCTCCTTGTGGACTATATAATCCATAGCATATCTTGGTAGAATATACGGAGCTTTGGAACCTCCGTACATCCTTATGTAGGTACCTTCCGGAGAAAAACAGAAATCACCATATTTCTCCAAAGCTTCCATGGTGTTCTTAGACAGGCAGTTGGCTTCTTCATTAAATATTAATTGATAAAGAGTCATGATGAACTCCTCGCAAATGAGCTTGTAATCCCTCTTGTAATTTTGGGCCCAAAAGATTTTGTAGGCGATGAACACTGGGTCCTCTGCCGAGCTCCACATGCATCCCAACTTGGGAAAGAGACATTTTTCCACGTTACAATCTATGAGGTAGGAAGCCAAATAGAATTCTTCCTTCCTCTCCACTAACCCTTCTTGTGCCATTGTTATAGCTGATGACAGACTGTCTGAGAGGATATCATCCCAGTTGAAGATTGTCCCTTTGAAGGCTACATAGTGGATGATGGGGACGCATTGTAGCATAGACATCGTCCCATCGGGTCTCCCGAAGATTCTGCTTAACATGAGAGTGATCAGGCTGAAAGGAGGCCTCAGATGCTGAACCTCATACTCCTCGTTGTCTTTTCTTCTGATTTTCCTTCCTGAAATTAACATCCTTCTTGGCATGTCTAGATTATCCATATGGATTCCTTACAACCATGCATCATCAAGCCGCTGCTGTGCTTTGGGTAATTTCTATGCCATTGAGATATAAGATGGGTGAAATGAAGCAAAGGCCTTTCCTGTGCTATTTGCTATGACTCTTGTCTCGGTGTTCGCATGTCGCAACACCCATCCAATTACTTCTGAGCATGGGAAGAGTTCTGGACCTATGGGCGCCTTGGATATACAGGAGTTCCGGATGTTCTAATATAAACATTCCTCCTCAAGAAGAGCCTCAGGGAAGTCCTAATCTCTTATCATGCAGTAGACATCTCCCCAGTTTACTTCTGGAGGCACGCCTGTAGTGCACTTGGTATCCTGGAATGTTGTTTCTATCCTTGTGCTTTCGTTGACTGCCTTTGATTTTCTCTTGCCACCTTTAGCCATTTTGAAACTCCTATTCACCAATTTAAACATAAATAAGCATGTATGACATGATGTTGACAACCCAAGCTAGTGTCCTTTTGATAATATCTCTATTTCAACCAAAACTTCTAAAAATGTTTCCTTCAAATACCAGTTTATAATCTTGTGAAAGCATTAATTTTGCAGTTGCTAATGGGATTAAGAATCGTTTAGTATTGAAGAAACAAAACACCGAACAACATGCAAGCGCGACAGGCGTGAATTCTATAGCTGCAGCGACGCCGACGATTAGGTACAAGGAAAGGCGGAAGAGGTTTAACGGGTGATGGGTAGGTGCATCCTTCTTCTAATTATTTTGAAAATGTGAGAGCCTCGATGCCTTTCCCGTCCATGCTTAGGGTTGCTTAACGAAACGTCTCTTAGGTTGGGAGTAATACATCGTCCGGGAGTATGAAGAACAAGCTCCAGTGCCATTGATGATATAAAGAGACCCACTGTAATAACGGAACGACCTTGAATAAGCACAATGGCTCTAGACTTAACTGTGACTAAGAAGAAAAAACTAGGCGGGATGGTAGTCTGAGTCAGGTGCACCATGGGTTGACGATAAGCACAATTGTTCCAGAGAAAGCCATGGCTAGAAAAGAAATAACGGATCATATCATTTTAAATAAGAACACACCTCATAACAGGGCCTGCGAATGTACTTACCTGGAAGTGATGGCATGGTGCCGATGTTCGTCGAAGGGTATGTGAATCCGCGCCTATGATTATGAATGTGCTTCACGGTTCAAATGGAATGGAAACACTCCAGTTGATGAAAACTAATGAAATGTTAATGGGGTTCACCCCAATATATTCAAATTGGTACGTGTGGACCGTTAATATGGTGGTTGCAAAGTCATAAAACGGGTTTTAAGGTGAGTACGGATGGGTCTCATCAAGTCTATTTTCAATAAACACGACTGTAAAAAATGGGTAGGTTAGGTTAAGGATTCCGACTCCTGCAAAAAGAAAATTCGAGTTTTTCCCACCATTGCAGGAGACTTGTTCGAACGCTTCCACGGGGGAGTCATGTGCCGCGACAAACTTATGCGAGTTCGTTCGCTTTCATGGGAGAGTTAGCTGACTTCTTCCAATTTATGCCAACGTTTGTCGAAGTGGAAAAGATAGATGAGTCTTTCCACGAAAAACTTGTTGATGTGCTGCTGGTGCTTGCAGAAGAGTTAGATGAACGCTTCTGCCGCCACGGAGAGACTTGGCGAATTTGTTCCACTGCGGGACCGTTTGATTAAAACTTTCGCTCTTTCAGAGACTTTATGCTAAATCTTCCACCGCGGGCTTGACTTAGCCATTTATTTCTGCGGTTTCGGAAAGCTTGGAATAACTCTTCCGTCGTGGCAGCAAGATTAGCTCAAGGCTTCCACCGTTGCGGCCCGAAACTCTGAGTTTTACTTAGTTGACAACATGACTCAAAAAACTTTAAGGCAAGTTGAGATTCTTTTGGGGGAAATCTAAGGAAAGATTAATGACTTCTGAATAACCTTGGGCATATTTCCCTTACTTTTCAAAAGCAAAAGGAGGGGCCCCAATATTTTTTCAAAAAATCTAAGGGGGGGATGTTGTACCAACAACAAATGGCGATTCGCTAGCGAACACAGATCTCTGAAACAAACTCATCTGGAAGTCAGGAAACATTCAAAGTGTTGATTACACACGCAACCAGATGTCTCCGTAGTTCAGTTTCGAAGAATGCATTGATCACTCTTATCATGATGGTGATAAAAGGGAAATGTAGCGTTGATTCAGTTTTCTTTAAAACTCTCTAAGGGCCGAATTGTGGAAATTTTTAGAAGAAAACAGTCTTTTAGAAGTTAAATAGTGTAGGACTTCACAGGATCGTGACAAAATATCACAGGGACATTCGTTTGTTCCTCATTGCCATGCTTTTACATCCTTTTAGATGTTCTTTAAGTTCCAACTTTTAGCCGCTTTGAGCCTTCGAGAAATAAGTTTCTCCTGCTTTCAACATCTTGATATAAGTTCCTCAATCCAAAATGTCCTTTTAGATGTTTCTTTAAGTTCCAACTTTTAGCCACTTTGAGCCTTCAAAAAATAAGTTTCTCCTACTTTCAACATCTTGATATAAATTCCTCAATCCAAAATTTCCTTTTGTGTGAACAAAAGATTTGATTTCATCATTCATGGACAAAGAGGAACTTTTGCTGGGCTGAATTGTTAGCCCGCTCCCTTCAACTTTCTTGAGCTTACTTTTATTTCTCAACCATGGTTTAATTGAGGTGAGAATTTTTGGAAACCAGACTCTTTGAGATATGCCTTTAGGCTTTAATTGTAGCATGGGATCATTTAAATACCATGTATATGTGAGACATGTTTCCTTTCCATGGGTCCTACCATACTTAACTTCTTGAGATAGCTGTTGAAGTTAAAGTGAATGGGCCCTAAGATAGTTAAAAGGAAATACAGGATCTCAACTATTTGACAAGGGTTATTTTGACCAACAAGAAAGAAGATCACTGCATTCTAGGAGACTGATCATTGAAGACAAAGTTACAAATATGCATATCTTTATTGATGGGCTCCTTATGACCATCCTTCTGAATTCTCTGGAGTCTTCTTCATTCAACTACACCATCATTGGAGTTTGGGTTTATTTCAAGTAACGAACCTAAAAAATTAATCAAAAGGAAAACGAAGTAAAATAAGAGAAAATGGGTCAAACTGACTAGCAAACCGAAGGTAACCAAAGTAAAAGGAAAGAAAAGACAAATCAAAACAAAGAAGCAGAGTTTTATTTATGTACAAGAACCTTTCAGAAATCACGCAAAGTATTGTTTTAGGGTGAGGCCATTGAGAGGGAGGTTCAGTTCCTCTCCTTGTAAGTCTTTCACTTTATAAGTTGATGGAAAATTTTTTTTTTAGAAATTTGATAAGGGCCAAGCCATAGGTGCTGGAATTTTGTGTGCATTCCCTTACCATCATGTTGGTGGTCCCACTTGAGGACCAAGTCTTCTACTTCGAAAGTTCTTTTCCTAGATTTTCTTTTATCAAACCATCGTTTGACTATGTCTTGGTGATGATGAAACCGTTCCTTGGCCTTTTCCCGTGATTCTTCTAGTTTTAGGAGGGTGTCGATTCTAGACTGAAGGGCTTAACTACTAGAACCTTGGGAGGATTGGGCCAACTTCAAGGATGGGAGTAATAGGTTTGGAGGGAGAATAGTTTCTTTTCCATAGACTAGGTTGAAAGGAGAAGCTCCTAAGGCATTTTTTGGGGTTACCCTGTCTGCCCATAGGGCATGAGGAAGGGCTATGTGCCAACTCCTTTGATTTTCGATCATGGTCTTTTCAGGATTCGGATGAGATTTTTATTGGTCGACTTAGCTAAACCGTTTCCTTGAGGGTAGTAATTGGACAAATAATGTAATTTGATTCCCCTTTCATATGTGAATTCATTAATCTTTATTGATGAAAAATAAGGTGCATTATAAAAAACTAGGGAAATTGGAACCCCAAATCTGGTTATGATGTTCTCTTCCAAAAAATTGATGACCGTATCTTCGTTAGCTTTTCGAAGGGGAATAGCTTCGGCCCATCTTGTGAAATAATCTTTAGCAGTCAGAATGTACCGATGCTGTAGCGAATAGTTAGGATTTATTTCTCCAATTATATCTATACCCCATTGCTCAAAAGGTTCAGTGATGATAACGGGCTGCAAGGGACCTGCTGCTTTAGGTAGCTTTCTAGTGCTTCTTTGGCATACATCACAATTTCTAGCATAGGCATGGGAATCCCTAAAGAGAGTAGGCCAATAATAACCTGCTCTTAGGATTTTGTGGGTTATAGTGTCTCCAGAATAATGTCCTCCAGCAGGTCCGTCGTGTAGTTCTTTGACCACGTTAATAGCATCTTCCTTTTCTAAACACCTGAGATAAATGCCATCATAATTCTTCCTGAAGAGTACCCCTTCAATGATCTGATAAGCCGCTGATTTGAGATGGAGGGCTCTCCTTTGCTTCGAACTCCAATGTTCTGCTAAGTAACCTGACTGTAAGTAATGTACTAGGTCTCTGTACCAAGACTCTGGGGTCATAAAAATTGGACATACGTTTATCACATTCAGCTCAGATTCATTCCTCCAATCTAGATCTTTGTCAGTTTGGCTTTGAGTGAGTAGTTTGCATAGGCCTTGACCTTTAATGATGCTAGCTGGCTTGAATTCTAAGTCGTACTCCGAAAGAGCAGTGACCCAATTCCCTCTCCTTTCTCCCAATTCCTTTTGGACAAAAAGAGACTTGACAGCGGGATGAGGGACTATGACTTTAGTCCTATTTTTTAGAATATACGGCCTGAACTTCTTTACTGCTTTGAAAACTGCATATGCTTGTTTATCTACCACAGGATAGTTTAGTTCAATGCCTTGCAGACCAGTGCTCATGAAAGAAATTGGGTATTCATCTCCTGATGTCATCTTCTGAGTAAACACAGCTGCAAGAGAGTTGTCATAAGCGAATGTATACATTATAAAATCTTTATCAAAATCTGGAATTCTTAAAGAAGGAGCCTTGGCTATAACAGTTTTGATCTCTTTGAATGCAACCTTCTCTAAATCTGTCCACTTAAATTACACCTTCTACTTAACCATTTGTTGCAAAGGTTTAATGATCTAGGCGAAATCCAGCACTAACCTTCGGACAAAATTTATGGTGCCCATGAATGATTGCATAGACTTCTTGCTATGGGGCATGGGAATCTTATTAATAACCTGAATCCTTTCTTGATCTATTGAGATTCCTTCCTTGGAAATGATATGACCAAGAAGCTTCCCCTCGAGAACAACAAAAACGATTTTCTTAGGATTTAGAGAGATGCCGTACTTCCTACAGCGGTCAAAGATTTGTTTTAGGTGAGAAACGTGGTCTTTCCTCTTCTTGGAAAAAACTGTCACATCGTCCAAGTATACTACTACACATTGACCGCCCAGTCCTCGGAAAGCAATGTCCATGGCTCATTGAAAAGTAGCTCCTGCATTAATCAAGCCAAAATGCATTCTCTGGTACGTGAAAGTTCCCCACTTTGTGCGAAAAGTGGTTTTGAGTCAGTCTTCTTCTGCTACTAGCACTTGGTTGTAACTAGAAAAACCATCTAGTAGGGAAAAGAGTTCTGTTCCTGATACCATCTGCAATATCTGTTCCATCGGGGGCACCGGATAGTTGTCTTTATCGGAAGCTCTGTTCAAGTTCCGGAAATCTACACACAACCTGATCTCTCCTGATTTCTTCCGCACGGGGACTAGATTAGACACCCATTCAGAATGTCGAACTTTGAAAATGATCTTAGCCTCCAACAATTTCTTTAATTCCTTCTGTATTAGAGGCTCCAGTTTCGGGTGCATCCTCCTTAGTTGTTGCTGAAAAGGTTTGACTCCTTCCTTCATAGGTATTACATGTTGAATGATACAGGTGTCATATGTCTTCAGATCATCATAGGTCCAAGTGAACACATCTTTGTATTGATATAAAGTTTAATGAATCTACTTCTCTCTTCCGGCATACAACATTTTCCCATATTGACATACTTTGGTTCAGCTTCTGTGCCCAAGTTTATTAATTCGTATTGCAGGGCCGAGCTGCGGGTTTTGGCATTCACATGTTTCCTGAATCTGTTTTGCAAATCGAAGAGGGTCTCTAGTGTTCTCACTCCTTCGGGAATGAAGTTGCCTTTCACTGTGTCTTTTTTTTGTAGATTTGAGTCATGTTCTTCTTCCTCTATGATGGCCTCCTGAAAAGCATCTTCATTGGTTAAGAAACTAATGATCTGATCGTCGTCATCGAATACTCTGAAATTTGTGATGTTGTCTGGAATAGAAGGCTTGAAAATTAATTCAATAGAACATTTATTATTAGTGGGTACTAATCTGGAAGCGGAGGTAGCTAACAGATCAGCTGCAATGTTTTGCAATCTTGGGACATAATTGATATTAAAAGCATCAAAACATGAAATCAAATTCCAAATTTCTGCTTGATAACCCTTTAAATGCGGTGAAAGACAATGGATGGTATTTCTTATTTTCCTAACAACAATTTCAGAATCACCAAAGACTTTCATAAATTTAACATTAATACCAATGGATTTCTTCAATCCTTGAATGAGAGCTTCGTATTCCGCAGTGTTATTAGTACATTCAAACTCTAACCTACATGATAAAAAATATTTATTCCTATCAGGATCGATTAAAATGAAAGTGGCTCCGGATCCTTCCTGAGTTTTGGAGCCGTCAAAATAGAGAGTCCAAAAGATATTTTCTTCTCTAACTAAGTTAGTTTGATTACTGTCTGAATTAGTGACTAAGTCTACTATATTACAATCAATATCATCAGCCCATGAAAACTGAAGGAGATTGGGCTGTATGTCTAAAATATGGCTAGCTTCTTCTGATTTATAGTTCCCAGGTCCGATTTCCAAGAAGTAATTTCCTAAAACTGAAGAGGAAAAAGCCACTGCTTCATTTTTTTCTTCTAACTAAGTAACATTTTGTTTCATGTGTGGCTCCCTTAATATCTTGATCTGATTCTGGCGATTCTGATGGGGCAGCCACAGATGAGACCAATCTGTTGCAAAATATCCATCGAGTTTCGTAGACCAATCTCTACTCAAAATTAGACCATATGATTTAGGGATATTGACCACCATTATATCAATAAATTGACATACTCTGGGATCGGATGACAACCTAATAAGTACATCCTTTAGTTCACCAATAACCTTAACAGTGGTCCTATCTAATTGAATGATTTGAGATGGGGATGGGATTCGCTATCCATTTATCTTTTTGCAAATTGACAATGGCATGACATTTGAACTAGCACCCGAGTATACCAAACAGTTGTGCACATTGTGATTAAAAATTTCAAAGGTTAAGAGAAAAGGAAGAGTTTGAGATTTTTATTTTCCGCCAATACTTGCTTCATTAATTTCTGGGTTCTCCTCAGTGTTTTCTACTGGGACAACTGTTTGTGGATCTAAGGCTTCCATTAATTTCTTCCTTTGTTGCGGTAAGCTGCACATATAAAAAATGGAAACATTTGCTTTTGTTTTCTTAATATCTTCAATTATATCATAGCTCATGTCACATCCCTTTGAAATCTTTGATTGACTCTCTGTTTTGTTTAAGGAGTTGGTGGCTGTTTAGTTTTATCTGAGTTTGGTTCTTTAGTTACTGTAGGAGTAACCACCGAGCTCATCTTGGGCTGGGGAAAAATGATAGTTATCTGCCGCCTCGATATTTGGTTAGATCTTGCCTTAGGTGATTCTATTACTAGTTCAATCACTGGGCCTTTACTTCTGGTAGTGATGTTAACAGATGTTGTTTGTACTTTGTCTACGAGCTCTTCACAAGACAGTTCTTGGGCAGGGGTCCAATCCCAAAGGATCATTGTAGTATCGAGAGCTAGTTCTTCACTGTCAAGAGTTTGTTCTTGTTGGGGGTTCATTTGATCGGGCATTTGCGCATCTAACATTTGGTTCATTACTAAGCTCATAGAGTTGATCCACTATGGACAACTCTTTTCCGAGTGTTGTTCTTGGTGAAAAGTGCAAAAGTGGTCCATCCCTATTTCATTCAGATTTAGGACAGCAGAATTGTTTACTGGTGGGGTTGGCTGTCCATTTTCTTCCTTCTTTTTATAGAAAGGTTTAAAATGTGGCCTTGAAGAACTCGTTGCTTTATCCTTTTCTAGATCCACAATCTTATTGGAGAGTTTCTGCATCATTTTTATGACATTTTCTAAATCTGCTGTAGGTTCTTCCTTATCTCTGGTTAACAAAAAAGGTTTCTTAACAGCTTCCGGTTTACCCTCTATATCTAAAGCATGTTTCGATATGCTATCATGTTCTTCTTCTACCTTCTTGGCTTCTTCAAAATTTTCTATCAGGGTTGGTTTTTTTGTTCTCTTGACGAACATAGCAAGCGGGGATATAAGAACTGTTGTATAATATTCTACTAAGCATTCCTCAGCGAGCTTTGTTGCATCACTGAAATTATTTAACAACGTTGTGAATATTTGGTTAAACTCTTGAACTTTTTCATTCTTTTCCATTCTCATAGACAATAATTCTTTCATGAGGGTAGCTACAGTTTTCTGATTGCCATATTTTTTAAGAAAGCATTTCTCAAAATCTTCCCAACTGGTTATCGAACCGGCTTGCAAACTAAAATACCAAGAAGATACTTTGGGCTCGAAAGTATAAGGAAAGAGATGACAAACCACATCTTTGTGTTCTACATTTAAAATATTTAGAGCTAGATAAAAACTTTTAAGATGGTCTTCGGCATAAATTCCTTTGATAGGGTCATACTTAGGAAAAACCTTTTATGGGTTCTTGGGCAAATCATGGAATGGCCCGACTACATTTAATTCCCCTCTGGCTCTCCATGCGGGTACGGCCATGACTCTCGGGGGAGAGCGTGGTGGTGAGTGCGGTGGTGAGTTAAGAGGAGTATTTTGTAGAGCGTGCTGATCTGGATCTGTAGGGGTCTCTAGTCTAATTTCGTCAAAAGGTTCGGTGATCTCTTCCAGAGATAAATCTAATAATTCTTCTAGACTTTGAACAAGAACGGAATCCCTTGTACGCTGAGGATTTTTCCGAGGAGCTCTAGTTCTAGGTAACAAAGGAACTGTGGTTAATCCTCCAAGACTTCTCACGTACGAGAGGGTATGTCTCCTGAATTTCTTTAAAAGGGACAACATACACTATTTCTGACTGTTCTATTTCAGGGTGAGGATCTTCTTGACTTCTCAATTCCATATCTAGAAATTCTAGGATGACTGTTACAGATGGGTTTTCAGTGGAATTTTTACCAGCAAAGAATCTCTTCTACTAGCCATGCACTGGTGGCCCTCCTTCTAGCGCCAAAAACTGTTGATGCCTCGGATATCGCTGCATCAATCAGCAAGGGATTCTCCCCAGTAAGTGATCCCAACTAGATCACTCACCGTTTGGTGTGGGGAATCCATCCGTTTAACGGTTCTGTCTACCGTGGGTTTTAAAGATTTGCTTGTTTTACCGGTTGCAATCCGATCCACCGGTTATATATTTTGTATTTTAATATGATGTGCATGTGACCTAAATTAAATGCACGTGGGAAGAAAATCTATGCTAATCTGAATTAATCTAAATTATCCTATCCTTATAAGGAGCATATTTAAAGAATGAGTAATAAGCTGGAAAACACACCCAATAATTCCACAGATAGCTGTTCAATTGAAAGGAGCATTCACGGCAGAAATAAAGATTATCCAAGATAGCTCAGATTAATATAAGAATTCAATTACCCATTTAACACAGAATTTTTCCAAGGAACATGAAACCATTCACAGCAAAGAATTAATTCATAAGTGCCAGGAAAGATCTCACAGGAAATATATGAAAATGCAGAAATAGTTCAGCAGTTAATCAACAAGACTCCAAGCAAAAAAGTTGTGCCAGCTTCCATAGGCCAAAACGTTCTTTCTATTGATGTAGGAGAAATAGTTCCTTTACAAGACAGAAAAAACTTTCACCTACCAAAAGTCCCTCTACCTTCGTCTAATCATATTTATATAGCTTTACAAAATGGGCCAAAAGTTGCCTCCTATACCCTAACCGTTTCTATTCTTCTAATTCGTCTTGTAGTGGTGACATTACAAAGATAGGAATATCTCAAATAACTTTACAAAAATGGAGCACAAGTCCTTTTAAATTACAAAGATATATGCATAAACTATTTTCCCAAGAGACACGTTGATGAAGGCAGGCTATCCCTGAGCTGGTGCGTTGGTTGACTTAGGTGTTTCTAGGACTGTTGGGGCTTCTTCCATCACTATTGCAACAGCTGGGCCACTTCCTGATGTGGGAACTTGACTGTCTGCCAATGCCTTATCTATTTCTACAATGTAATTTCCCCATTGATTTGTTTCTTTTACTATATTCATTCCAACTAGGGGAATCCTAAATCTGAGGGACACTCTTTGCTTGGCGGATTCTTTTGCTAACACAACTATTTCTGCCATTGTGGCCCTAAGACTTTCTTCTAAGTGGTACATATGAATAGCTGCTTCACTGATAAATTAGTGCAGGTATTCTGAAGTCAAGAAATCTAGCTTCTGCACATATTCATTTTTTGCTTTGAGCACTTCACTTAGCTTAGATAAACGTTGTGCTTTATCTAGGAATTCTTCTAAACTTTGAGGCATGGCTATATGACAACTATCCTGTGTGGCTCATATCTGGGAATACAGATTCTTGCACCGTTCATAAGTAGCTAGGGTCACAGTGGCCAACTTTACTCCTCAATCCTTAGAATAGTCTAGGGTGCGCATATCTTCCCTGTACTCAACAACAGACTTAAGGGGAAGATTTGCTGGGAATTCTGACCTCCCTTCTCTCCATTCAATGTGTTTTTTAATCTTTCCCCTGATATGTGTGTGCTTCTTTCTTACCCATGTGGCTTCGACATTGATTTCCTTAAACTGGGCCATTATTGCTTTTAGCTTGTATATCTCCTCTGATAGAAGTTCTTGTATGCCATAGGTATCTCTTAGAATTTCACAGGCTTGCTCGTGGAAGGGGCTAATGTCTCCCATTTTGCTGCTTGCCAACTTTAACTGTTGTTCTAATAATTCGTTGTCTCCTTGTAACTTTTCAATGTGCTCTTTCAGGTAAACAATCTCTTGAATGTTGTCAAACTTTTCTGATTCAAGCCTCATATTTTTTCCTTCAAGCTCTCCCTTTTCTTCCTCTAACAACCTTGCCTGTATTGCCAGAGCCCTTCTGTCAGCTTCCGGTTGTTGGAGAATTTCTTTTAACTCTTCCTTCTGAGATGTGAGGGCATCATTCTTCTTGATCATCAAATTTGTATAGTTCTGCTCTTTAACTAAAGCTTCCTGTAACTGACGTGTTTTCTCCTTTTCTTCACTCAATTCATCCCCTAGTATGTTGACATTGTCTGCAGTTGCTGTAACCGCGGCTACGGAGATGGATGCTAGGATTTTAGCAGCCTCTTCTATGTTTTGCATGATCGTAGTCTCATGTGTAGTGACGATGTCTGGCCGAAAAGGTCTTTTCAATTTGCAACCTATCTCTTTGACAATGGTTTTCCTCTTCTTGTTGTAAGCAAAATTCACCCAATTAGAAACTATACTGCCTTTGTAGGGCGTAAAAGGGACAATGGGGAAATCTCTTATGGGGGAACCCATATCTAAATTTTGAAGGTCTGGGATTTTGGGATCATTATCCTCTTGACACTTCTTTTCTTGCTCCTCTTTCTTTCGTGCCTCTTCCTCATGCTTCTTTCATGCCTCTTCCTCCTGCTCCTTTCTTAATGCATCATGTTGTTCCAGTCTAATTCTTTCTTCTTCTTGCCTCCTTGCCTCAGATTCAATTGCTTGGACTCTCAAGTTCTCTTCTTCTATGTGTTTATCCTCTTCAATTTTCTTTGCTTGTTCTAGGAGCCTTTGTTCTTCTATGGCATCCTTTTCTTTCTATGAACCCATTTTCCGTACAACATTAGAGCTCGAGCTGGCCCCTTATTTGCTCATTTGGAAATTTGTAGCTCAGTCATATTGCTGATCCCTTTATATTATTCCTTTTGTGGATCAAAAAAGATGGCATACTCACAGGGAGTGGAGAGTTCTTTGCAATGTTGTGCAATTTTACACTGTCAATCATTCCTGTGAAAAATCCTTTCTCCAAAATGAAAGCTCCTCAATTCTGCAACAAACACTTTCACGGTTGTAATTCGAGAAAACTTGTAGGCCCCAACATAGAAGGGTAAGGGTGGAAAAGTGGCTTTCTTGGCCTTATACAGCGTAGCACCCATTCCATCAATGAACGCCCGCCTTACCATCTCCTTGTGGACTATATAATCCATAGCGTATTTTGGTAGAATATACAGAGTTTTGGAACCTTCGTACATCCTTATGTAGGTACCTTCTAGAGAAAAATAGAAAGCACCATATTTCTCCAAAGCTTCCATGGCGTTCTCAGACAGGCAGTTGGGTTCTTCATTAAATATTAATGGATAAAGAGGCATGATGAAGTCCTCGCAAATGAGCTTGTAATCCCTCTTCTTATTTTGGGCACATAAGATTTTGTAGGTAATGAACACTAGGCCCTCTACCGAGGTCCACATGCATCCCAACTTGGGAAAGAGACATTTTGCCACGATACAATCTATGAGGTAGGAAGCCAAATAGAATTATGCCTTCCTCTCCACTAACCCTTCTTGTGCCATTGTTATAGCCGATGACAAACTATCTGAGATGATATTAGCCCAGTGGAAGATTGTCCCTTTGAAGGCTACATAGTGGATGATGGGAACCCATTGTATCATAAACATCGTCCCATCAGGTCTCCCGAAGATTCTGCTTAAAATGAGAGCGATCAGTCTGAAAGGAGGCCTCAGATGCTGAACCTCATACTCCTCATTGTCTTTTCTTCTGATTTGCCTTCTTGCAATTAACATCCTTCTTGTGATGCCTAGATTATCCATATGGATTCCTTCCAACCATGCATCATCAAGCCGCTGCTGTGCTTTGGGTAATTTTTAGGCCATTGAGATATAAGACGGGTGAAACGAAGCAAAGGCCTTTCCTGTGCTATCTGCTATGACTCTTGTCTCGGTGTTCGCATGTCGCAACACCCATCCAATTACTTTTGAGCACGGGAAGAGTTCTGGACATGTGGACGCCTTGGATATACAGGAGTTCTGGATGTTCTGATATAAACATTCCTCCTCAAGAAGAACCTCAGGGAAGTCCTTATCTCTTATCATGCGGTAGACATCTCCCCAGTTTACTTCTAGAGGCACGCCTGTAGTGCACTTGGTATCCTGGAACATTGTTTCTATCCTTGTGCTTTCGTCGACTGCCTTTGATTTTCTCTTGCCACCTTTAGCCATTTTGAAACTCCTGTTCAACAATTTAAACATAAATAAGCATGTATGACATGATGTTGACAACCCAAACTAGTGTCCTTTTGATAATATCTCTATTTCAACCAAAAATTCTAAAAACGTTTCCTTCAAATACCATTTTATAATCTTGTTAAAGCATTAATTTTGCGGTTGCTAATGGGATTAAGAATCATTTAGTCTTGAAGAAATAAAACACCGATCGGCATGCAAGCGCGACAGGCATGAATTCTATAGCTGCGGCGATGCCGACGCTCGTCGAAGGGTCTGTGAATCTGCACCTATGATTATGAACGTGCTTCGTGGTTCAAATGGAACGGAAACACTCCGGTCAGTGAAAGCTAATGAAATGTTAACGGGGTTCACCCCAATATATTCAAATTGGTACGTGTGGACCATTAATATGGAGGTTGCAAAGTCATAAAATGGGTTTTAAGGTGAGTATGGATGGGTCTCATCAAGTCTATTTTTAATAAATACGACTGTAAAAAATGGGTAGGTTAGGTTAAGGCTTCTGACTCTTGCGGAAAGAAAAGTTGAGTTTTTCCCACCATTGCGGGAGACTTGTTCGAATGCTTCTGCGGAGGAGCAGTGTACCATGGAAAACTTATGCGAGTTCGTCTGCTTTCACGGGAGAGTTAGCCGACTTCTTCCAATTTATGCCAACGTTTGTCGAAGCGGAAAAGATAGATGAGTCTTTCCGCGAAAAACTTGTTGATGTGCTTCCGATGCTTGTGGAAGCGTTAGATGAATGCTTTCGCCGCCATGGAGAGACTTGGCGAATTCATTCCATCGCGGGACCGTTTGATTAAAAGTTTCGCTCTTTTGGAGACTTTAAGGTAACTCTTCCGCCACGGGATTGACTTAGACATTTATTTATGCGGTTTCGGGAAGCTTGGACTAGCTCTTCCGTCGTGGTGGCAAGATTAGCTCAAGGATTCCACCGTTGCGGCTCGGAACTCTGAGTTTTACTTAGGCGAAAACATGACTCAAGAAACTTTAAGGCAAGTTGAGATTCTTTTGGGAGAAAGCTAAGGAAAGATTAATGACTTTCGGATAACCTTGGCCAGATTTCCCTTACTTTTCAAAAGCAAAAGGAGGGGCCCCAATATTTTTTCAAAAAATATGAGGGGGGGATGTTGTACCAACAGCACACATCTAATATTATATTCAGAGTATCTACAGTCTGGCTACTATCGATTTGAGAGTCAAATTAATTCAAAACTTTTTCTTGTTCAATAAAAAAGATTGGAATAGAGTTCACCTACAATCGGTTGCTACTGATCATGGAATTTCCAATCTAAAACTTCAATGTCTTCATCACATTCATCATAAAGTGAAGCATTCTGAAAATTTTCCAATGATGATGTTGAAGCTTCATGTTTTTCCTCATTCAATAAAACGTGAAAATCCTTTTGTGACAGCATATCATCATGTAAATAACCAGAATATTTTTTAGAATCATTTGAACCAAATGCTTCAACATTAATTTATTCATTACAAGGCTGATCTTCATAAATATTTGGAGAAGCGGATACACCTAACATAATATCATTTTCCTCTACAACATAACTGTCAACATCTTGAGCATCACACCAATTCTGAAATTTTCTCTTTTGATTAGAAGAATCAGCACACACTTCGAATATAATTGATTGTTGTTGATCTTCATAAAAAATTGGGACAATTTTTTCGTTGTGAGAACAATTATTAAAAATATTCAATGAATCTTTAGTTAGATTGTCATCAACACTAACCTTAAGATTATTTTGCAAACCTTCAACAATAGTGTAATTTTCTTCAATAGAGTGTTTAGCTTCAGAAGGTTTTTCAACAGTAAACTCTTCATGATAATGATGTCTTGAATCCTGAAAATTGTCAAATGCCTCCTGGACTTCTTTTTCTTGAAATATTTCTTCATGAATTTCATCAGTAAGGCTATATTGATCATTATTGCTAAGAGATTTGTTGGATTCAAATTGCTCACAACAGTCCTCTAAAAGGAGATCAACAGGATAAATCATCTTACAATATGAATGAAAGACAACATGAAAATCTTTTAATGAAGAAATGCTAGAGATGGGAAGAGACCTGTACCACTGTCTGGCATCTCCTTCCAAGGAGTACATAAACATTTTCAACAATACATCCTTGTGATGAATATCGAGTTGGTCCATGTATTGATGAAAATCAATCAAGTGTTGTACCAGATGGTCATGATCATCTCCTCTAAATATTGGAAGGAAGTCTCCCCATTCATCCATAGTGGGCACATCATTTGGAAATCCTGGAATATCAACAAAACAAAAAGGAGCAAACCTCTGTGCCAACATAGCAACAAAAGATTTTGACATTATGAAACTGTGAAACTACTTCTGGATTTTCAAACATGGAGTCGCCAACAGCTCCTTCCCCTGCAGAGTCACTTGGTGAAAAATTGTATTCTGAAAGAATTTATGATCCTGTTCACCTCAAAACCAGAACAATATAAATATCCCAGGGAAGATGAAACTTCACTTCCGTCCTCGGCAACGGTGCCAAAGATGTTAGTGCCAGAATTTGTTCCTAGACTATAGAGGGACAAGCCAGCACTATCTCAACAATCTCAAGATAAAAATATAAAGTAGGTCTTTGTTGGTTTTAGGTTCAATGATTTGAAGGTTTCGATATTTAAGAAAGAAAGAGGAAATCAACTTCAACAAATTATTAAAACATGTAGCATTAAAGAACTGAAATCATGATCTTAATAAGAAGGAATAAACTATCACATTAAAACTCACATATTCTGGTTTCTATCTTCAATACATAAGCATTCTCTGAATCAAAAAACATCAAAACATGAATGAAATCATGAATTGTATGATCACACTGATCAGGAATAAAAACACATTCAAAAATAGTATAAAGATGGCTTATAACATATATGTATTGATCTCAGTCTTCAAACTTACATGACAAACTTGCAAGCATCATAAACATCACTGTATTGCTTCTTCAAAGAAAAAACATCGAACCTCTCTCCATCCTCCTTTACTTCCTTTTATCTATTTAAAAAAAGAGTACTTTGCTAACTACCTTCTAGGTCGAATTTTGGAATCAGTTACATCCATTAGTTACACTCTAACTTGAATCTTTAAATACAATTAACTAAAAATAGCAAATCGGCCTTTTGGAAATTAGGTGAATTTCTGGAAAATTGGGTCTCACAAATGCCTCCATATATCTCAATTCTGGAGACCTGTTAGAAACCTGAGAGATATATTTTTAAATGATTCCATGATGGAAAAAAACCTTTCCTGGTTTTTGAAAATTCATCTCTAGTTGATCAAACGACGTGCTGAAACTTTGTGACTAAAACAATAAAATATTAAACATTTTTAACCCTGAAAAATAGGCCACGAAGATGAATTCGAATCTCTAAAATCATGATAGCTGTTGCAAAAATGGAAGAGGTGTTTGTGAATGACTCCGTGATGTACAAAAACCTCTTTGGGATTTCTAAAATTTTCTTCCCTCTGTTCATAATCCGTGCTCCATTACAATCACTAAAACAGGAAAAAACAAAGCATAATTATGCATCTCTTTTTCTCTTCAGGGCTTCTTTAGCTACTGCAATCAGTTCCTGGTAGTGTGCGTTAATGTCATTCAAATATTCTCTTAATATACTATTTGTAGAGGCATATCTCTCATTTGAGTCACCCAAGAACTATATCTAAGTCTTCTACTGCTGAATCACTTTTCTTAGATTTTCGACCTCAGAGTACATATGGCTTTCTCCATGTATTGTTGTATCATGATCCCCTGACCCATGAACATCTAAATTTATGAAAATCAAATCCTCTTCTTAATTATCCTTTGCTAGCTTCTCTACAGATGCCATTCCTGAAGGCATACCCCGTTCCCTGTTCTGAAATAGTAACAACCTGCTCTTCAACTTCATGAATTTCTTGAACCAGCTTAGGTGACATTAATTGGTCTTCTTCAACATCCATTTTGCCTGACTAAAACTTTGACTCCTTTTTCTCTTCTTTGTCTTCATCACTGGAGGAGTTCTGGATGACTGTAATATTTTCCTTTTCCAACTTTGGATTCAATATTCTTTTCATACTTAGTCTTAACTTATTAGGTGCTCTTGTTTTAGGTCGCCATTTAGTTTCTTCTCTGATCTTTACTAAAGACTTAACATCAGCATCAAAATTTGGAATATGGAGCATTTTTTCTTTAACATTTACCACAGAGAGAGTTAGGGATGTACTCTCTTCCTCCACAAAACTACCATGCATTTCATCTTTCAAACTGGTATCATCTTCTTTGTCTACATGAGTCATGGCTGGCTCCATATGATCTCCTGAAATATGACTCTCTTGCTTTCCACACATATCCCCTTGCTCTGCATTTCTTTTAGCTGAGAAAACTAAAACCCCCAAAGCAGAGTTCGTGGCACTTCAAACCCTGATCTTTCTCAATGATGGAATGTAATAGAGCTTGCAACTATCATCATTCTTCAACATGTATTTTAGCATCTCAAGTCATCATGACTCATAATGAACCACCAACGAACCACCACTCAGCATCAATAACCACGATCTTTCATCACATTGGATTCCTGTAGCACATTAGGGGTCTATTTTGCAGTTTGCACTACATAATCTTCCAACATAGCACATTTGATAAATACACTTAGGATAAAGGTTAAAACTTGGTTATAAGCTTAATAATAAAGCTAAAGAAGTGTAATTGAATACTTTGAGAAAAAATACCATGTTGAATAAGCTATTTTAAGATTTTGAACTAAAGAAAAAGAAATCAATCAAAGATTAAATGAAAATTAAGAGCAAAATAATCGAAATCATTGATAAATAAAAGAAAACAAAGTTCAAACAAACCTAAAGGAAACACATAAAAATGAGAACAATCTTAGCATTAACACCTAGTTTGCCTCTCCTTCTGTGCTAATTGATCGATGGTGGGTGAGTTTAGTGTCGAGGGTAAATTTTTGAAACCTAACCAGTAGGAGCATTCATCAAGTCTTCGTCATGCCCTTCTTCAGTTCTTCATGCAAATTGACTTAAGAACATAGATCCCAACTACGTAGTTGCTCTAGATGAGTTTTGAACATGGGTTTTACGCACTGAGCCCTAGATAGCACATCTTTCACGGCTCGATTACTTGAGGAGGGATTGAAACCTCAAATTCTATAAGCATTTGTTGAGAAAACACTTGAAAAATGACATATAACTCTAAAAATCACCAAAGGAGGCGTTGATCAATTAATTTGATTTCTATTCGAAATTGTCTGATCTGAGTATTGTTTTCATCATGTTTCATAATAGAATATTTTCCAAATGTACATTTGCTTCAGAAGTAGTTGCATTGGAAACAATTTCATAAATAGTTGGTAGCATAAACATTGAAGCTTATGTATGGTTTCATTTGATGAATCTGAGAAAATTTGAAAATGTTCCATGAATAGATATTGTACTTATTATTTTGGTTTGAATCCTTCATGTTAGCATTTTCCTTAAATCTATTTGGTTATGCTATAAATGGAATCAATGCTACTCTTTGATACTGCTCTTATGTTCTAGGACTCATATGTGTCTAGAAGAACCTCTAAGTGCAATGTCAAAGTGGTGGAATCAAATTTAGATATCGAGGTTGTCCCGAAATACACCATGGAAACTCAGTTTGAGGACACGAAGGCTGTCACTAGAATTTTACTTGAATATAAATGGGGAGAAATATATCAACTCATAAGGGATCAGAATATGCCAGATGAAACAATAGAGTAGATTGTTATATATCATAATATAAATAATTCTGGTCTCCACAAGCCTGCTACACGACCAGAGTTGTTCCCATGTTCTGAATTGATTGGTTGGATCCTGTCGCATGTAGATGCAAAATTCACGATCATCTCAGGAGCTAATGGAAATGGAATTTTTTCATTCCAACCCACACATATAATAAAAGCATACAAGTTTCCATCTCGCAAATCATTCCTAACAGATGATTGGGTTGAGAGTGTAAAAATAGATCACTCGGAATATGCAAAGAAAATGATACTCCTAGGTAAACAACTGAGGAAGAGGGCTAGTGGGGAGCATGAGACAAAAAATTTGAAAACTCCATTTAGGATTGTTGCATTGCTTCTATGTAGGATGTATGGAAAAGCAAGTACAAACAATTACAAACTTAGCTAGATTATGCTGATGTACCATGTCACCACACATGGTATCGTCTTCAACTAGGTAGATATCATCTTAGAAAATATGGCTCCGGCTATATCAGAATATCATGAAGGATTGAAGCAAAACCAAGATGAGTTCTACAATTGTCTTCATACCTGATTAACTGCATCCTCATCAAAAATCCTTTGCATAATCTAGGATGCTATTGAGTTCTAGAGGAGACTCCAATCTATGTGTCCTATCAGATCGTGTGTGCACATAGACATGCCAGCTTTTACAAGTTAATTTGCGAAGAATTTATAATACCTCTTTATTGATTGATTTTCAATGAATAACCAAACTGCATGTCAAATACAACATTAGAAGTTATCATTGAATATGGAGATTATTACTTTACTCTAGAAGGCACCTATATACGAATGTATGGAGGCACAAAGAGCCCTTCTTTGATGCCCATATATGTTACAGACGATGTCATTTTCAAGGAGGCAGTAAGGAAAGTGTCTGTAAATGGAGTTGGACACCTTTTAAATGAGAATAAAAAGGCATGATATCCTCCACTTCCGTTCACAATTGGAGCCTACAAGTTTACCAAAGTCAAAGGAGCTGAAGATTTTGTAAAAGAGTTAGAGGCCTATCACTTTGGAGAAAAAAATTTCATTAGAAATGATAGTCTACAAAACAAAGACAAACATTGTGCATCATGTAGAATCAACTTTGAATATTCGGACCACTTCTTGAAGGAAGAAGAAGTATGCAAGAGTTTGAAAAATATAGCATATTTAAATAAAAGGTTTGGAAAGAAGACAAAGGTAAGCTCAATAAAAAAAATAATAATCCTCAAAAGAACCAACACAAAATAAAGTTGATAAGGAGGCTCTAGCAACAAAAAATACAAAGAAATTGCAAGAAGAAGAATTAGTGAAGAAATTAAAAGAAGAACACCTATCTAAGCAGAAGGAATAAATACGACCAAAGGAAGAAGAAACTAAGGAACCAAGAAAGAAAGAAGAACAAGAAAAGGAAAATAAAGCAGATATAGAGTAGGAGGAGAAAAAATTACAATCTGAAGCTAAAAGAAAAGAAGAATATGAAGAAATGATCAAGAAAGTTGTGGAAGATAAAATACATCAAGAAGAAAGATAGGATCAACAAGATATGGACATAGACTACCCCATTGATCATAATACAGGAATACCTCTGATTGGAGGTCATCTCCCATTAGCTGAGCTTGGGCTCACCCCTTTCACACTGTCAAAGCAACATTTAGTGGCTAAATTGAATACTATATTTTTTGATCCCAAAAGGAATACCATTCGAACAAGGACAGAGAAGAGATTGAATATTTCCATGCAGCCGGTTATTGCAACTATACAAGAGAGTATAGTAGTGGAATGCACTAATAAAGATCCAAGATTTAAAGGTTTAGTTAATGTTACAGTAGCACAAGCAAACACAGATAACATAAACAAGTTTACATAAGATATAGAAAGGAGCAATGCCAAAATAATCAAGCTTAAAGATAATTTGGTAAAATCTCAGAGTGAGGGAGTAGAGATGAAAAGATAGTGGGATGCCCTATAATCAAAAAAGGAAAAGGTCTTACGAGACTTTCAAATTATTGAGGATGAAAAGGATTCATTGAATGTTCAACTAGTCATCATGGAAGGTGAAAAAACTTATTTCTAGACTCGAATAAATGAGCTAGAAGACGAGACTCATCTAGATAAACAAGTCGAGTCATTCATCATAGAACAAGGAGTTTTGCAAGTTCAAATAACGGAATTGAATAAAGAAAATGAATCCTTGGTAGAACAGTTCAAAACTATTCAGGCTCAGAAACAAGATATGACTCCATTTTACGAGCATGCTTGTGAATTGTAGGAAAAATTATTTCACTCTCAAGGATCATTTAACGAGCACATTTTTGAGTTAAAGAAAATGGTCGCTAGATTAAGGCATATTTCCACAAAAGGTTCAACTGTAAAACATAAATTAACAGGAATTTATGACAAAGTGAAGAAACTAATTGTTTGGAAAGGAAAAGCTAAGGAGATACTTGCACATTTTCCAAAAAGAGCCACTGCTGATTTAAAATTGGACATAGCTCTCTTAGAAAGTTTCCGAAAGTCATAAAAGAAGATACAAAATGAGGTGCAAAGGTCAATCTCAAAGTGTGAATATATTTATCAGATCATCTACAAATCATTCGAGAGATGTCATCTTCAGCCCCCCAAAGCCCTTGATGAGTTGATGCCAAAAGAACAACGTGTATTAGAATTGAGGAATAGTTTGGATGAAGATGTTTCTTATATAAGAAAGTTGGGATCACTCACTACGAAAGATCTTCAAAAACATATCGGAATAACTACTTTAAACACTTATTTTTTTAGGAGAGCTTCATAAGGCTGCAACCAACAAGTTAATTGATATGATCAAGGAATTAACTACACATGAAATAGATTTGAAGTTATTAGAGCCCTAACAACTAACCGTAATATCTTATGAGAGTAATAGCTGAGATAATTACATTCAAAGTCAAGAGAATATACCATCCAATTGATGTAATTTTATAATTTTCTTTTCATTTAACTATTTTTTAGTGCAACCACAAAAGACAAAACTATGGGAAACAAAGAGTTGAGATGGAGTATGAAGTGATAAGTCATGTCAGGATAAATTTTGTAAATATAAATAGGTAGAACAAAATAGAGAGGGGGAATTTTGGCTAGTGCAATAGTGAGCTGGTACCATTTTGTAAGAGAATTAATTTTCTGCTAATGAGAAAGAGCTATTTTGTTGGGTGAAGGATTACATAGATGGTTGCATGGAACTACATGAATGAATGTGCAGAATTACTTCTTCTTTTTGTTCATCTATATGCTGTAAAATATTTCCTTCTCTATTGGATTATTCTAATGGTATGTGAATGATTTTATTGATTATAATTATTAAATGCAATTTCTTGTGTGACAATGAGTAATGAATGAATCAAATGTTATACCAAAGCTATCTTTAGGTGAATGTGTATACTGTGATTGGGAACACATTTCTTTCAATGGTTGACTATTGAAGTTGTAATAAAAAATTGGAATCATTACTCACACTTTAGATTTTATCCTCGCAAGAATAGACTAGTTTAGATAGGTTCAAATTATGTATTTTGGTAATATAGTTTTAGTTTATTGGTGAGGCAGAGATGATAAGACGAGAGGTAAGAAATCGTGTATCACGTTGTGAGGTGTTTGAACGCTAGTTAAACTTAGCTTAGATATGATAATGCACAGTTAGAAATAGGGAATTTGTATTTGCACATCTAAATAATAATATTTAAACGATGGATCAGGCCGTAACTGATAAACTAAACTAAAAACACATCCTACGGTAGGAGGACCGTAAACCGAATGGATTCCCCATTCCAAACAGTGAATAGTCTAGTTGGGACTTTTCATTGGGGAGAATCCCTTCTTTTGACGCAATGATTTTTCCAGGCATCAACAGATTTGGCACTAGAAGGAGGGCCTCCAGTGTATGGATGGTAGAGGAAGTTTGTTTTCACGAGGAAATTTCTTTGGGTATCGATTTGAAACATCTCAACCAGAAGAGTCGATTCCTGAGGCTAATTTTCAGGAAAAACTTAATTATGAAATTGAGCACATTGAACATTTATATGTTGTTCCTCATCAAGAAGTAGATAATTTCAGGAGATATACCAGGTCTTATGTGAGGAAACTTGGGGGATTACCAGTAGTTCCAATATTTCCTAGAAGACAGGCTCATAGAAGAAAAGTTGTGCAAAATAAGCACTCAGTTCTTGTTGAATAATTGGAAGAATTGGTCATAATGTTAATCAACCACCTGCTTGGAGAGCTAGAGGACCATTAAATTTATCCGCTCCTTTGCATGATTTTCCTAATTATCCAAAGCAGGTGTTTCCTAAATTTGATCCTGGAAAAGGAATTTCTGTTGACGATCATTTGAAAAGTTTTTATTTGGATTTGAATTTATGAAATGTGGAACATGAATATGTGGTATGCCATTTGTTTCCATACACATTTGAACCTAAAGCTTCATCTTGGTTTTTTAGCTTACAAATTGGTTCTATAACTAATTGGGATGACTTTGAAAAGGTATTTTTAAGTAAATTTGGAGAGAAAATAACTTTAGCTTCACTCATGAAAGAGTTACTGTATTTGAGGATGGATAAAAGGAAAAAGTGCAGGATTTCAACCAAAGATTTACCACTATTTTGAACAAATTTAGTGCTGCTACAAAACCCGCTGGAAATTCCTTAATTGAATATTATACCACAACATTACATCCATCTTTAGCTATGTTTTTTAAACGTTCATGTAAAATTACCTTAATAGAAAATTTTTAAGAGGCTAATAAATTTGAAACCGACATGAATAGTATTGTGAAGCATGCTGTAGACACAGAATCTAGACCTATGACTTCTAAAAAACCACTGTTGATGAAAAATCCTAATTAAGAATATTCAACCGACTTAGAAAATGTGGTCAAATTGGTTCAAAATTTATCCAATAAGATAGTAGATTAGGATAAGGAAAAGGGAACCAACTCTTCAACAAGAAAACCTTTTAAACCCTTCTATAAGAAAAAGGAAGAAATCCCAAAGCCTCCAACAAATGATTCATCTATTCTTAACTTAAATGAAGTTGTCATGGATTAGTTTTGTACTTTCCGTCAAGAGAATCATTCTAAGAAGATTTGCCCACAATGGATAAACTCAATGACCCTAGTAATGAATCAACTATTGGATAAACAAATCATAGAACAAGAAGATAATGATAAAAATCAATCAAACGAAACGAAAGATGATAATGAAGAAACTACACTAATTTTATGGGATCGGGCACCGAATATTGATTTAGAAGATGAAGAAGAGATAGAAGAAATCCAAGTCTCATATATTGATTATGCTATTAGGAGAAAAGGACTAGTGGATGATCAAAGTCTATCACTTCCAAAACGGAAAATGAGTATTGTTGTTATTAAAAGTCAGAGTAAAACTAATGCTGCAAATCAACCACCACCAAAAGTAACAGAGAAAAGGCCTAACAATTCTTCGGAAGGTACAAAAGGAACAACTTCTCTGGTTCATAAAGAAACAACCCTTTCATCAAACAAACCTAACATAGGTGGAAATATTGGAGGAAACCATAACATGGGGTATGATATTGTTGAGGATATTAAGAAAACAAAAGCTAATGTATCTTTATTTGAAATGTGTAACATGGCACAACAGAGGAAGAGATTATTAGAAGCATTTGATTTAAATGCAACAACAAGTAACTCTGTTAATCAAGATAAGAAGCCAATGGCCATTGAATCAAATACTGAGATCAACGAAGCTAGTATTGGTGGTAAATCAAAACCTCAGACCCCACCTTTCCTTCTCACTTTTGAGATTTTTATTTGTGATGTCCACAATTTCTTGGTGGATTCATGAGATTTATATAACATCATGCCACTGTCCATTTGAAAAAATATTAATGGACAACCAATTGCATCTCCCTCACGGATGATTCAACTTGATAGGTCAGATGTCAAAGTCATCGGGGAGATGAAGAATGTTTTAATTAGATTGGTTGTTGATTCAAGGGTATGTCAATTCATTGATATAGTTGTTGTTGATATCCCTGAAGCTTATGGGATGATATTAAGTAGGGATTGGTCAAGTAAATTGAATGGCTATTTCACAACTGACAGGTCTCATTTGTGGTTACCTTATCAAAACAAGCAGAACGAGATCAAGGTATTAAGAGAACCACACATGAATTCAATGTGACTGAGTTAGAAGGGAAGAATGAACTAGTTAAATTTTCATACTCTATGTTGGGAAATTAATTCTTGGAAATGGAACTTCGATGTTACCAAGCTAAAACTACTGGTCATAATTCAGATAGACAGTCCGATCTCCTTCAATTTTCACAAACTGATGAGATTAACTGTAATATAGTAGAGTTAGTCACTGAATTAGATGTTAATACTAATTTAGATAAAGTAGAATCTAAATTTTGGAATTTATATTTCGATGGCTCGAAGACACAGGAGGGAGCAGGATCTGGTTGTCTTCTTGTAGATCCTCAAGGGAAAATATTATTTCTCTCCTGTATATTAGAATTCAAATTCACCAATAACACTACTAAAATGAGGCCTTGATTCAAGGACTCAAAAAGGCAATTGACTTAAATGTTAAAAATTTAAATGTTTTTGGTCATTCTGAGATAATTGTCAGACAAGTTAGGAATTATATTCATTGCTTATGTCCACACTTGAAAGGGTATCAAGCTGAGGTATGGAATTTGATCCCTAATTTTGATGCTTTTAATATAAATTATATTCCTAGGTTGCAAAATGTTGCTGCTGATTTATTAGCTACTTTTGCTTCACGTTTAATACCAACTAATAATAAATGTTCTATTGAATTACTTTTCAGATCATCTGTTCTAAATAATGTTAGAAATTGGAGAGTGTTTGATGATGATGAACAAATTATTGACTTTTTGAACGATGAAGACACATTCAAGGGGTCAGTTATTGATGAAGTTCAACATCAGTCAAATATGGAGGATGGGAATGAAAGCAATGGAAATTTTATGCCAAAAGGAGTATGTACATTAGAAAATCTATTTGATTTGCAGCATAAGTTCTGAAAGCCAGCTAATTTCAAGACAAACAGTTCTTCCATGCAATATGAGTTGGTGAATCTAGGGACAGAACAAGAACCAAAGTATGTCAACTTTGGAAAATGTTGGTCACCTGGTGAAAGGCATAAGTTCATCGAAATTTTACAACAATATAAAGATGTTTTCTCCTAGACTTATGCTGATTAGAATACTTATGATACAAGCATCATACAACATGTCATCCCAATCAAACAAGGTGATAATCCTTTTCAGCAGAAACATTGAAAAGTGCACCCTACTTTAGAGCCACTGACTCAAAAAAAACTGAAGAATCTACTTGATGCTAAGATTATTTTCAAAGTTAGGCATTATGAATGGGTGGAAAACCTTGATCCTGTGCGAAATAAATCCATTTAAATGAGATCATGTGTGGATTTTCAAAATTTTGAATAGAGCATTAGATAAAGACAATTATACTGTTCCACATATTGAACAAATTTTAAAACTTGTATCAGGCTCAGAAATGTTCTCCTTACTATATGAGTTTTCAGGATAGAATCAAGTATTAGTGGACGAAAAGGATCGTCTAAAGAAAAATTTATGCACAAAATGGGGAACATTCGCTTATAGAAGAATTCCATTTGGCCTCATGAATGTTGGAGCCACAAAGGGCCATGGATATTGCATTTCGAGGATTAATTGGCCACAATTTTGTTGTTTATTTAGATGATGTTACAGTATTCTCCAAGAAAAGGGAGGACCATGCTTTTCATTTGAAACATATTTTTGAATGATGTAGAAAATATGGTATATCTCTTAACCCAAAGAAAAGTGTGTTCGTTGTTTTAGAAGGGAAACTATTGGGACACATCATCTCAAAGAGGGCAATCTCAATTAACCCAGAAATGATACAAGCTATACTCCAGATTCCCATGCCCCATAATAAAAATGTAATGCAATCATTTATGGGAAAAATAAACTTTATTCAAAGGTTTGTACCATACTTTGCACAAATTTTAAAACCTTTGCAACAAATGGTGAAACATGATGTAAAATTCAAATGGACTGAGATAGAAAATAATGCTTTCAAGGATATCAAAACCACCATCGCTCAGCCACCATCATTAAGCAGTCCATACTTTGAAAATGAATTTATCATTTATACTTTTGCATCCCAACATTCCCTTGCAGCAGTGCTCAGTCTATAAGGAGAGTAGGGGGATGAATATCCAATATCTTTTATGAGCAGTGGATTACAAGGGGTTGAACTCAATTACCCAGATGTAGATAAACAAGCTTATGTTGTCTTCAAGGCTGTGAAGCATTTCAAACAGAACATAACCAAAGTTATAGTAACTCATCCAGTTTTTAGATCGTTATTTGTGCAAAAAGAATTGGGAGAGAGACGTGGGAATTGGGTAACCACATTACTAGAATATGACCTAGAGTTTAAATCCACTAATATTGTCAAAGGTCAAGGTTTGTTTAGGCTACTTACTGAAAATCCAACTAAAGAAATGAATGGATGGAACAATGAATTTGAAATGAACTTGTTAGAGGTCTGTTCCATTCACAGTACTTCTAATTCATGGTACAAAGATCTAGTGCATTATTTATAGCATGGGTATACTGCAAAACATTGGATTTCCAAGCAAAGAAGAGCTCTCCATTTAAAATCAGCTACATATCAAATAATCAATGGAGAGCTTTTCCAAAAAAATTATGATGGAGTATTTCTCAGATGCTTAGAAAATGACGATGCAGAGAAAGTGGTTAAGAATTGCATGATGGCCCTGCTGGAGGTCATTACTCTAGAGACACTACTGCTCATAAAATATTAAGAGCATGATATTACTGGCCTACTTTTTTCAAATATGCACACGCATATGCCGAAAAATGTGAGGTAAGCCAAAAGAGTTCCAGTATATTAACAAATCCAGCAGCACCATTGCAACCAGTGATAATTTCCAAACCATTTGAACAATGGGGCTTAGATATCATTGGATAAATCAAACCCAACTCTTCAATGTAACATCGTTACATTCTTACATCAACAAATTATTTTATTCAATGGACTAAAGTTGTCCCCTTGCGCAAAGTCAATGAGGATGTTGTTATCAAATTTATGCAAGAAAACATCATAACCAAGTTTGGGGTTCTAATTCCTCTAGTGTTTGACAATGCTTCCTATTTCTCTAATTTAAAGTTAAGTGAATTTGTTATTGAAAAAGGAATTAAATTACATTACTCTTCGAATTATTATCCACAAGGGAATGGGTTAGTAGAGTCTACTAATAAAAATTTTATTATAATTTAAAGAAAACAGTCATTGAAAACCAGAGAAATTGGCATTTAGCTCTTCCTAATGATTTATGGGCTGATAGGGTCACTGCAAAGAATGCTCTAGGGGTTTCTCCTTATACATTAGTTTACGGGAAATAAGCTATACTTCCTCCAAATGTTTTGTTAACTTCCTTGCAGTTAGCTCAAGCATCTCGAGGATCCAATAGCAAAATCATGCAATCACAAATTAATACTCTACTAAAACTTGAAGAAGAAAGACAAAAAGATAGAGATAAGTTTAACCTTCATCAATGTAATGTTAAGAGATGGTTTGATAGCCATAAATATGGAAAGAAGGATTTTGAGGTAGGATACTTAGTTCTGAAGTGGGATCATCCCCACTAAGAGAAGGGAAAGCACACCAAGTTTCAACATTTATGGCTTGGCCCTTACACCATTACTGAGAAGCTTGGCCTAGGAACTTATAGATTACAAGATCTACGAGGGGAAGTGGAAACTATTCCCGTAAACAACAAATCCCTCAAACAATATTTTTCATAGTTTAGGGAAAACTTTTGTACATAAATAAACTTTATTTTTTATGCTTTTTTTTTTCTTATTTTAGCCTAGTGTTAGACCTTTAGAGTCAAATGCTTTAGTTTTTATTTTATTTTATTTTTGAATAAAGTCAGCTAAATAATCATAGTGATGAATGGAAAGATAAAATCTGGTTTTATTCATGGAATATCTCTTAGGGAAAGATCCACAATTTTAGAAGGTGTAAGAATTGCTTCAAAATCTAAAAGTTTCTTCTTTTTGTGAAGAGTCATTAATGCAACTTCAAGCATTATTTTAAGGATTTTAACTTGTCTTCCTTATCTGTCATTCTATTTCCTGGAAAATTTATCACATGCTCCATTCTAAACTAAAATGTGCTAAATCTTGTGTAAATAGATGGGACAAATATTTATAGGTTACTATCTTGGGGATCTGCTCACTAAAAACACAAATAACATTGTCCCAAGTAGTGCACTATGGCCGACTGATGGAAAGGAAGCAATTCTTGCAGATGTATAGCAATCAAAATGATCCTATACAAAAATATCAAAGCCAAAAGGAACAGACAAAGTCAACAATTACCTAATATATAAATATCCATGAAAGTCAAAATTGGATATTTGAAGGATCAAATGAAGATTTGAACGTGCAAAGAGAATCCAGAGGATACTTCTTATGATACTTAAAGAAGGCTCTTCTCCGTCCGTGGATATGCAAGACCAAATAAAATATTCATTTCCCACACAAAAGGACATTATGGATGGAAGAGATTAGGAAATTCCTCTAAAGATATATTGAACTGTGTATTAAAAGGGACTCAAGCATCAAAGAATGCTAATGCATCAAAGAAATACATGTGGTATAGGAATGAGGAACAAACGATTACATTTGCTTCATGTTGTTACTTCTTGTGGTGTCTTACCTAGTTGATTTCAAAAGACAGGGTAGGTAAATGGAACTTCATACTTTCGCCCCAGTAGAGTGGCTATGAATTCCGAACCAAGTTGCCCTATTCCCAATATTAATAATAACATGTGATCTATGTGATACTTATTCGAATTTAGAATGGAACTGTTTGAACTATAAGGTAGATGAATGAACTATGACTCTTACAATTAGAGGTCACTAATAAGTAGAAACATTTTCTTACCATAACTAAATGATGTAGTCCAAAAGAGTGTTCTTTCTTTCTTTTCAGAGATCTAAATTCCCTAGTTAGTCGCCAATTGTTGCAGCTACAACCCCTTCCCCATTTTTTTGCAATTTAGGACCCGTCCTTATATCTTGAGTTTAAATCATTGACTTTATATTTGATTTTGGTTGTTTATATTTCTAAAGTATTTTTAGAGTTTGATTTCCCGTAGAAAATTTTACACTTACAAATTTTTTTGAGTTTTACTATTTCAGATCAAAACCAAAAGTCGTGCCGAAACGATCAGAGCAAAACTAGAAGATGCACCAAAATAGTTGGAGTAAAATTTAGTTCTATGTCGAAATGGTCACAGCGAAACTTGGATTTGAGCCGAAACGACCACGGTAAAATTCAATTTAGCACCGATGTGATCGAAGTCAAATACACTTTCACATCGTAAAGGTTGGAACCGAATTTAATTCTTACATCGATCCAGTTGAGCTAGGTTTAGATTTTCCATTGAGGCAGTCGAGATGGGTTTCAATCAAACTTTGAAGTACTTTAACACCTAGTGTTTTCTTAAAGAACCAAGCAGTTCACTACCATTTTGGGTTTGCACCCGATACACATTGGATTCATTTCTCATTCAGCTTCGAAAGGCATTGGCTCAGTAAACAATTTTGACCCGAATATTCCTTTCATCGGCGGTGTTATAGTTTTGTTCTGGATTCAGTATTAATCTAACTACCAACTATATCCGATGTAAAACTATCTTGGGTCCGAATCATATCGCATAATAACTTAATCCTACACTGATATAAAGCATGATAGCTCTCGAAATAAAGAATCATTGTTTACGCCGAGCCATGTGAAAAGTACCCTTGATCTCCACTAGCCATTCCCTGAGATTTTAAGGTTTAAGGGTATAATTAAGAGAAAATAAACCATTTTATTTCAATAATCGACTCTTGGACATCATTTGCTCGATCACGCCACCTAGAGGAAGAATTATGCCAACTAGAACGCCAGCTCAGAGATGTTCTCAACCTTTCCACGTAGGCTCCTTTTGTCTTATCTGATAAGCCTGCTTTTTTTTTATTGGGCATTAAAGGATTAGGTGAGAGCCGTTTTTCCCTAGTTTTGAATATGTAAGCCTTTAAACTCATCCATTTCGCTTCAAAAAAAAACTGTAAAGCCTATTTTTCCTCTCCTTCTGTGCTAATTGATCGATGGCGGGTGAGTTTAATGTTGAGGGGAAAGTTTTGAACCTTGACTAGTAGGAGCACCCATCAAGTCTTTGTCATTCCCTTCTTCATTTATTCGTGCAATTTGACTTAAGAACATAGATCCGAACTAAGTAGCTTCTCTTAATGAGTTTCGAAGAGGGGTTTTACCCACTGAGCCCTAGATAACACATCTTTAACGACTCGATTACTTGAAGAGGGATTGAAACCCTAAATTCTATAAGACTTTGTTGAGAAAACAATTGAAAACTAGCATATAAATCTAACAATCACCAAAGGAGGTATTGATCAATCAATTTGATTTCTATTCGAAATGGTCAATTAGTTGATAAAAATGCTTGATCTAAGTATTTGTTTTCAGCATGTTTTCATAATAGAATATTTTCCAAATGTACATTTTCTTAAGAAGTAGCTGCATTGGAAACAATTTCATGAATAGTTGGTAGCATAAATATTGAGGCTTATGTATGGTTACATTTGATGAATATAAGAAAATTTGGAAATGTTCCATGACTAAATATTGTACTTACTATTTTGGTTTGAAGCCTTCATGTTAGCATTTTCCTTAAATCTATTTGGTTATGTTATAAATGGAATCAATGCTACTCTTTGATACTGATCTTATGTTCCAAGACTCATATATGTTTAGAAGAACCTCTAAGCGCAACGTCAAAGTGGTGGAATCATATTCAGATATCGAGGTGGTCCCAGAATCCACCATGGAAACTCAGTTTGAAGACACAAAGGATGTCACTGAAATAATCCTTGAATATAAATGGGGAGAAATCTATCAACTCATAAGGGACCAGCATATTCCAAATGCAACAATAGAGGAGATCGTTATATATCAAAATATAAAGAAGTCTGGTATCCACAAGGCTGCTACGTGACCAGATTTGTTCCCATGTTCTGAAGTGATCAGTTGGATCCTGCCACATGTAGATGCAAAATTCAGGATCATCTCAGAGCTAATGGAAATGGAATTACTTAGTTCCAACCCGCACATATAAGTTGTCATCTCCCAAAGCATTCCTAATAGATGATTGGGTTGAGATTGTAAAAACATATCGCTCGGAAAATGCAAAGAAAATGTTAATCCCAGGTAAACAACCGAGGTAGACGTCTAGTGGGGAGCATGAGACAAAAAATATGAAAACTCCATTTAGTATTGTTGCAATGATTCTATGCAGGATCTATGGAAAAGCAACTGCAAACAATTACAAACTTAGCTGGATTCCGCAGATGTACCATGTCACCACTGTTAGGATATCTCATCATTCAGTATGTACTTTGCATGCACTGCCTACATCCGCATGCTGCCCAGTCACCAGTTTGATGCCTCCAGCACCTAGTCCCTAGTCTGCCAGCACCCCGGAGCTTCTTTCCATAGAGTTTTAGCTCTCCTAGTCATGAAGGCGCCCACATATCACCTACCAGCTGAGAGAGGTGCACTTCTTCACCTACCACTTCAGTTACACTCAGTTATCTCAGTTACTCACTCCTGACTGACCGTTGCACTTCGTTGGACCTCCAGTGTGACTAGATGACTTGATTTAACTCTAGTTAACTCCCCATGCACCCTCCACTGAGCCTCCTTCACTACATTAGTGGAATTTACCATCAATTACACTCAGTTTGACACCTGGATGACAGTTACTTGTGCATTGATGACCACCACTAATGATGATGAGGACTTCTAGTTGGAGTCAAGCTATTCCATTCAGTATATTCGAATGACCTTCTTGGCTAATTCGAATTGCTCACTCATTGTAACAATATTGTATTGTATTTTCACTATTCTGGATTATAGAGCACTGATGCATCTCTCTTGCACAGTTTTTACTCCAAATTGTCTTACATATTTGTGATTGATATTCTTGTTCAATAGATCTGTTGTGCCTAAATTTACAACCACACATGGTACCATCTTCAACTGGGTGGATTTCATCTCAGAAAATATGGCTCGAGCTATATCAGAATCTCAAGAAGGATTGAAGCAAAACAAAGATGAGTTCTACATGTCGTCATACCTTATTGACTGCATCCTCATCAAAATTCCTTTCCATAAGCTAGGATGCTATTGGTTTCCAGAGGAGAATCCAATCTATGTGGCCTATCACATCATGTGGGCACATAGACATGCCACCTTTTAGAAGTTAATTTGCGAAGAATTTATAATACCTCCTTATCGATTGATTTTCAAAGAAGAATCGAGCTACGTGTCAAATGCAACATTAGAAGTTATCACTGAATTTGGAGATTATTAATTTACTCGAGAAGGCACCTATCTTTGAATGTATGGAGGCACAAAGAGCCCTTCTTTGATGCCCAAGCATGTTACAGACTATGTCATTTTGAAGGAGGTAGTAAGGAAAGTGTTTGTAAATGGAGTTGGACACTTTTTGAATGAGAATAAAAATCCATCATATCCTCCACTTCCGATCGCAATTGGATCCTACAATTTTACCAAATTCAAAGGAGCTGAAAATTTTGTAAAAGAGTTAGAAGCTTATCACTTTGGAGAAAAAATATTCGTTAGAAATGATAGTCTACAAAAGGTATCCAAACATTGTGCATCATGCATAATCAACTTTGAATATTCTGACCACTTCTTGAAGGAAGAAGAAGTATACCGGATAGCAAATAACATGGCAGATTTAAATAAAAGGTTTGGCAAGAATATAGAGGCAAGCTAGCAAAACAAAAGAATCCTCAAAAGAAACAACACAAAAGAAATCTTATAAGGAGGCTCTAGCAGCAGCAAATGCAAAGAAATTGCAAGAAGAAGAATTAGCGAACAAATTGCAAGAAGAGAACCTAGCTAAGCAAAATGAAGAAATAATAAAAAAGGAAGAAGAAGCTGAGGAAGCAAGAAATAAAGAAGAACATGAAAAGGAAAATAAAGCAGCTACAAAGCAGGAGGAGAAAAATTACAAGATGAAGCTAAGAGAAAAAAAAAGATGAAGAAAGGATCAAGAAAGTCGTGGAAGATAAAAGACATTAAGAATAAAGCCAGGATCAACAAGATATGGACATAAACGACCCCACTGATCATAACACAAGAGTGCCTCTGGATGGAGGTCATCTCCCATTAGTTGAGCTCGGGTTCACCCCTTTCACACCGTCAAAACAACATTCAGTGGCTAAACTGGATACTATAGTTTTTTATCCCAAAAGGAAGACCATTCTAAGAAGGACATAAAAGAGATTCAATATTTCCACGCAGTCGAATATCGTAACTATATAGGAGACTGCAGTAGTGGAAGGCACTAATGAAGATCCAAGATTCATAGCTTCAGCGAATTTTGTAGCAGCACAAGCAAACAAAGACAACATAGACAAGTTAACAACAGATATAGAAAGGGGCACGGCCAAAATGATCAAGATTAAAGATAATTTGTTAAAATATTAGAGTGAGGGAATATAGATGAAAAGATAGCAAGTTGCCCTAGAATCTGAAAAGGAAAATATCTTGCTATACTTTCAAAGTCTTGAGGATGAAAAGGATTCATTGAATGTTCAACTAGTTATCATGGAAGGTGAAAAAACCGATTTCCAAACTCGAATAAATGAGCTAGAAGAAAAGGAGACTCAACTAGATAAACAAGAAGAATCATTCATCATAGAACTAGGAGTTTTGTAGGTTCAAATAATGGATTTGGCTAAAGAAAAGGAATCCTTGGTAGAACAGCTCAAAACTGCTCAGGATAAAAAAACAAGATATGACGCGTTTTTATGAGCATGCTTGTGAATTGCATGAACAATTGTTTCACTCTCAAGGCTTGCTTACTGAGCAAATTTATGAATTAAAGGTAATGGTCATGAGATTAAGGAACGTTTCCGCAAAAGCTTCAACTGTAAAACATAAATTAATAGGAATTTATGACAAAGTGAAGAAGCTAATTGTTTGGAAAGAAAAGCCAAGGAGATCCCTGCACATTTTCCAAAAAGAATGACTCCTAAGTTAAAATTGGACATAGCTCTCTTAGAAAGTTGTCAAAATTAAAAAAAGAAGATACAAAATGAGGTGCAAAGGTCAATCTCAAAGTGTGAAGATAATTATCAAATCATCTATAAAGTATTCGAGAGATGTCATCTTCCGCCCCCCAAAGCCATTGATGAATTGATGCCAAAAGAACAACATGTAGAATAATTGAGGAATAGTTTGGATGAAGATGTTGCTTGTATAAGAAAGTTGGGTTCACTCATTGCGTAAGATATTCATCAACATATTGGACAAGCTACTTTAAACGCTTATTTTTAGGAGAGGGTCATAAGGCTATAGCCAAGGGGTTAATTGATACGGTCAAGGAATTAACTACACATGAAATAGTTTTGAAGTTATTGGAGCCCAAACAACTAACATAATATCTTATGAGAGTGATCTTTGGGATAATTACATTCAAATTCAAGAGAATATACCATCCAATTGATGTAATTTTGTAATTTTCTTTTTATTTAACTATTTTTTAGTGCAATCACAGAAGACAAATATGTGGGAAAGTAAGAGTTGAGATGGAATATGAAGTGATAAGTCACATCAGGACAAATTTTGTAAAGATAAATAGGTAGACTAGAATAGAGAGGGTGGCTTATGGCCGATACAATAGTGAAATTGTACCATTTTGTAAGAGAATTAATTTTCTACTAATGAGAAGGAGTTATTTTGTTGGGAGAAGTATCACATAGATGGTTGCATGGAACTACATGAATGAATGTGCATAATTACTTCTTCTTTTAGTTCATCTATATGATGTAATATATTTCCTATTGTATTGTATTATTCTAATGGTATGTGAATGATTTTATTGATTATAATTATTAAATGCAATTTTCTGTGTGACATGAGTAACGGTTGAATAAAATATTATACCAAAGCTATCTTTAGGTGAATGTTATATTGTGATTGAGAATAGATTTCTTGCAATGGTTAACTATTGAATTTGTAATAAACAATTCCAATCATTAATCTCACTTTAAATTCGCTCCTTGCAAGGATAGACTAGTTTAGATAGGTTAAAATTATGTATTTTGGTAATATAGTTTAAGCTGATTGGTGAGGCAGAGTGATAAGACGAGAGGTAAGAACATGGGCATCACTTTGTGAGGCCTCTATTTTCCATTCAAACTTAGCTTAGATAGAATAATGCACAATTAGAATTAGGGCATGTGCATTTGCACATCTAAATAATAAAATTTAAATGGTGGATCGGGCCGCAACTGGTAAATCAAACTAAAAACACATCCTACAGTAGTTGGACCGTAAAACAGACTGATTCCCCATTCCAAATAGTGAATAGTCTAGTTGGTACTTTTCATTGGGGAGAATCCCTACTGTTGACACAAGGATTTCTCCAGGCGTCAATACCAACTAATAAAATAAACCACCTAAACTACTTAACCTACACCATTGATCCATGTAACTCATATAACTGTCTAAACTACCCAATGATCATCACTAACCTACATAGCCTATTGACCCACTTAACCTATAACCTAACCCATAAACCTAACCTATTGACATAAACCACCAAACTTATGTAGACTACCTATCATAACTAACATACCTATCCTAGTAACATAGTATATAAGCCACCGAAAGTTAAGCCACCTAACCTACATAACCTACATAACCTAGCCCATAAACACACCTAACCTAACCCACTGATTGAGTTTACTTACATATATTATCCCACTAACTAAATTATCATTCCACACCCATATAGTTCACTAACCTATATAACCTGCCTAACCCCTAACATATTATTAGAATGACATTATAGAAATCGAGAAGACCAACAGCACTAGGAAGACAACAACATGGTGGAAAATGCTCACATAGAGCTTATCAATTAATATGTATAAAAGAATACATTTATAGTACAAATTTGGTAACTACCTAACAACCACATCTACTGAGCGCATCAACACTCGCTTCTCTCAATAGTTTCTCTCGCCCTACTTGTAATCGGCTTGATCATCTTGCTTACATCAACACTCGCTTCTCCCAATAGTTGCTCTCACCCTGCTTGAAGTCGGCTCGATCCTCCTGCTTTGGCTTCAACATCCTTTGTGTGCCATTTTTCCACACTGTGACTGTGTTGGCGTGACCATCATAGATCATCTTCCAATCATATTTCCATGGACTCCCTAAAAACAGATGACAAGCGTCCATTGGGATTATGTCACATAGTACACTATCTTCAAGTTTCCCAACTTTAAATTTAATTAGGCACTGTCTGGTTACCTTCACATGGTGTCCTTTCTCTAACCAGGATATCTTGTATGGATTTGGGTGTTGCTGACATCTCAAACCCAACTTGTCGATGACCTTCATCGACACTAAATTCTTTGTACTGCCACCATCAACGATGGTCTTGCAATACTTGTCGCCGATCAACACTTTGGTCCGAAAGATAGCCTTTTGCTATGCCAACTCCTTTTTCTCCCGCTGGTTTTCCCGGACCAACGTTCTTCTGGCCATCATGTTTCAAACTTTTCCCTTGCCATCTTCGCCACTGTTGGATGTCGAGCACGTCTTCTCGTTGCCTTGGTTATCTATTCAACGTTTGGGTTTCAAATCCTCTACAACATGTAGATTCTTCGAGCATTCATAATCTTTGTGTCCCACTCCTCGACACTTATAATAGACTATAGCTGGTCTGTCAACTCCTTCCTTTTCTATCGATCAACTTTGATTGTTTTTCCTAGGCTCTGATGCTCCTGCATCAAACTCCCCAGGTGAAAAATAACTCGAATTCTCCGCCAATCTCCTGTATTCTTCTTCTGAAATCCATGTCTCCTCGTTCGACTCATCATCTCTCCATCGAACTAAATATTCTTTCTTCCACCAACTCCTTGTGCATCCAACTTCACGTTCATCCACTAATTCGATGATATCTTCTGTGTGTCAACCTATAATTTTCCTTGTCCAGTCGATATTCGACAGTTCCACGCTGCTGCTTGTTGAACCTTCTTCATACTTGTACAGATCTGAGACATTGAACGTAGGATAAATGTTCAATTCCTTCGGCAGCTCCAAGACATAAGCATTGTCTAAAATCTTCTTCATGATCTTACATGGTCCAATCTTCTTCAGCTTCAGCTTGTTGTATGTTCCTGTCGGGAACCTCTCTTTACTCAAGTGTGCATAGACTAAGTCTCCCTCATTGAACGACTGTAGCCTCTTCTCCCTGTCAGCTCTCAACTTGGATGCCACATTGCTCTTTTCAATGCGCTTGCGTACATATTCATGCACTTCTTTCATATGCTCTACCAATGATTCTGCATCTGCACTTGTTCTTATCTCTGTTGGTATCGCCACCAAATTCACCACTCCATGCGGGCTTCGACCTTGAACAATACCTTGAGCTAACTGGTAGGATTCTCCGACCGCTCTAAACCTCGACAGGCTCAACTCGTCCTGTATGGCGTAATTAAAGCCATTCACATATCTGGAGACTGCTTCTTCTCCTTCATCGATTTGACCAGATCTTATCGACAACCTATAGAAATATTCCGTGTATTCCTTCACGGTCATCTCTTTCTGTTGAAAGTTTTGTAACTTCCTGAACAAGGAAATCACATAGTCACTAGGAAAGAACTTCCCTTTCAGCTTGGCAACCAATCTGTCCCAAGACTTGATTTTATCCTTTCCTTTCCTGACTCTGTCAGCCTGTACACAATGAGGCATGACCCTTCAACCTCAGAAATGCAGTTTTAACCCTTTTTGGATCCTCTATCCGCTCAATGTCGAAGTATTTATCCATTTATTTAAACCAGTCTATCAAGTCTTTTGGATCTAGAATTCCTGAGTAGGTACACAAATCCATCTTTTTTCTACCCCTCATCTCTTTTAGTAGCTTGATCAGTTTATATTCTAGTTCTTCTTCCGCTGCTTCCCAAGCTTCCACTTCCTCGACTTCTTCGTCACTATGGTCAAGTGCGTCGGGAATGCATCCACGTCTCTGGATTTCTTTGATCGATATGACGTCACTAGTCAAACTTCTCATTGTTTGCATGCACTCGTCGAACATTTCATGATCAACTATCACTCTTGTGCCTCGTGCTTTTTGTCATACACTGTTGGAAGAATTAAATCCTCCTAGATTTCATTTAATACATTGGTAGATCAAATTAATCATTTATGGTTAATTTCCTATGTATTAGACTAGATTATTACTAATTGAGGCTTTGTGTGGACCACAAGCCATCTATGGGGGGATCACAGACTCCAAAGTGTGGACCACAAGTCACCTAGACCACTTGGGCACATTTCTAATTGATTCTGGATAATATTTAGTGAAGAAAGGTGCTTTCCTGGATTTTACTACTTTTTACCCTATGGGGAAAAGCTAGTTAAACTAGGCAACTTGTTTTTTACACCCATGACACTCCACAGTGTTTCCTCTTCTAAAATTTCATATTTGGCATTTCTTTCATCATACATCACCTTCAGCTCCCTAATTTAGCAATTCATGAGCTTTTGGAGAGATTTGGAAAGCATACTTGCCACCTAGGGGGGATGAGCATATTTTTAGTAAGTCTGATGATGAGATGATTTCTTTGGAATATTTAGCCATTCGAATATCTGTTGTAATGTTATATAATAGAATCCTATTAATTTTATAAGGCTGGATGATGTATTTTATTCATGCAAAGTTAATACAGAATTGTATCTTTGTGAGTAATTTTGTGTCTCTAACTAGTTGTGTGAGATCTTCTTTGAGTGAGTGTAATTGTTTGATCAGATCTTGGTGTGAACTGAATTTCACATGGCATCAGAGCTATCAATCATTTCCTTTCTCCTTCTATTGTCTTGCAGGATCCAACTAGCTTCAAGGAGGGCACATTGATCAATTCACCGGGTGAATTCTATTCTCTACTGGGCGCAATTTGGCATCCAGAAGTATACCAAAATCGGTCCATAAGTTATTTCAGAGCAGCCATGGATCATTCATAGCAGATCATCCTCACTCCCTTCAATTACTTTGATTGGAAGGAACATATGGAGATCTTACTGAGGAGCAAAGGGCTCTACAGGGTGACAATGGCAACTGAAGTTGAGCCAACCTAAGTAGTAGAGAAATCTAAATGGAATAATTGAAGGGATGAAGCCTATGGGCTGTTATGTCTCACTACATCTAGAGAGCTTCTATTTCATCTTGATGTCCTCACTTCTCCCAATGAAGTATGGCTGAAATTTCAAGAATTGTTTGGGAAAACCGATGAATTGAGAGGCCACCAATTGGACAATGAGCTAGTCTCTTTGAGTCCACAAATTTTTGATAATATACAGGATTTCTTCTCCAAATTTGAATCTCTTGTATTGCAGTTGAAGCAATGTGTTATTGAAAAAGAGGATGAGCAATTAGTTTTGACCATTCTCTCCAAGCTTGGCCCCAACTACTCAAGCTTTGTCTCGACCTTCCATTCCACCCGAAAAGCAATTAAAATTTGGAATAGCCTGACACTTTCAAAATTCATGGAGTATTTGACACAAGAACAAGACAAATTTGTCTTGATGGGAGCCATTAAAAATCCATCCAAAGACCACTATCTGAATGTTGGAGATTCAAAGGGTTTGAAAGGCAAGAAGAAGGGAAGGGCAATTTCAAGAAGCCCATCAGTGAGAGGAAAGACAAGCATAAATTTAATGAAGAATCTTTAAACTTTAAAAGTTATCCAAATAAGAATAATGAGAGGACAAAGTGCAATTATTGTAGCAAGGGATTTCATCCTGAAATATCTTGCATGAAGAAAACCATTAACCAAATGGCTCAACTCTTGGAAAAATCCAACATTCCTCTTCCAGAGAGCGCAAGGAAGAAGTATGGAAGACAAAATTCTGATGATAAAGAGAGAGTTCATGCACTAATGGCCAGCACATCCAAACCTTCTTCATTCATTATTGATTTCGGAGCATCGAGACACATGGTGTCTACAAGTAAGTTTTTCACTTCAGTTGACTCTTCCAGTGGTCCAAATATTGTATTGGGAGACAATTCTGAAACTTCTAGCAAAGGAAAAGGTAGCATAGATCTCAAGTTTGGGTCATTTAATAATGTTTTATATGTACTTGAACTTGCTACAAACCTATTGTCAGTCTATCATATGGCCCATACAGGGCTTCCCAAGAGAGTAACCTTTACCCCCAATGATGTTGAGATAGCTGAAATTTCAACAGGAAAAATTATTGCATTTGGTACTGCTGATCACTGTTCTAGAATCTACAAGTTTTCTCATTTTGTGCCAAATCCCTCACCTTCTGCTCTTTTAACCCATGCCAATGAGTCGAGCAAACTATGGCATGAAATATTTGGCCACCTAAATTATAAATACCTTTCCAAACTTCATGAGAAAGAGATGGTTATAGGGCTTCCCAATATCAAATTTTCCAAAGGTGTCTGTCAATCTTGCATCCTAGGAAAACACCCTGAGCATAAGTATTGGAGATCCAATTCTAAGAGAATCATTGCACCATTAGACCTTATTCATACTGATATATCAGGTCCATTCCCTCACAAGTCTTTGAACCATGCCAAATACATCCTCATATTCTTAGCAGGTACTGTTGGATTTATTTCATCAAGCTAAAATCTGAAGTTTTTGGTCTGTTCAAGCTATTCAAAGCCTCAGTTGAGAACCAGTCTGGTAGGAATATTAAAATTATCAAATCTGATAATGGTGGTGAATATGTGAAATCATAGTTTCATCAATTTTGTGCCTCTTGAGGCATTCATATGCAACACACAGTTCCATATACACCTCAGCAAAATGGGGTTGCTGAGAGGAAAAACAGGTCTCTAAAAGAGATGGCCACATGTATGCTTGAGCAAAATTCATTGTCTCCCAAGCTATGGGTTGATGAGGCAATAAATTGTGCCACATGCTTTCAGAATATAGTTCCACACAAATCTCTCAAAGGTATCACTCCTTTCGAGGCTTGGACGGGTCACACACCTGATATCTCTCATTTCACAATTTTTGGCTCAAAGGATTGGGCTAGGATTCCACTTGAGAAGAGGAGGGCTTTGCAGCCCCAAAGGAAACCATGTTTATTTGTTGGATATTTAGAGGAATCCAAAGGTTATAAGTTTATGAACATGACCACTCATAAATCATTCATCGAAAGAAGTGTGCAGTTTGAGGAAGAGCCTTCTCAGAGCACTGAAATTGGAGAACCATCTTCACCACCACCTGAAGAAGAAGTAAGTGATGTTCTTGAAATTTTTTATTCTGATATTTATGATGATGAGGATCATTTTATTGCAGATGTTAAATCACCTACAAGGCCTAAATGGGCTGCAAAAACTTTGCAAGCAGCAGGTGAACTAGCTGGCAATCCTCAGGACCAAAGGAGGACTAGATCACAATTTGAGACTGCTCTCTGTTCGGATATCCATCATCTATTTCGGGATACATATCTATTTCAGGATCATCTATTTCAGGATACATATCTACTTTAGGATCTTGCATGATCTATTTCAGGATATGCAGTCCAGTCACCAGTTTGATGCCTCCAGCACCTTATCCACCTTCTTCTAGCACCCGGGAGCCACTTTCCATAGAGTTTTAGCCCTCCTAAGCTGAAAGGCACCCTCTTCTCACCTACTGACAGAGAAGGGCGCACTTGTTCACCTACCACTGCAGATTCACTCCAGTTACATTCAGTTAGCTCCGATTCTGATTGATTTCACTCCGATTTCACTCCTGACTGACTGTTTCACCTCCGATTGACCTCCAGTTCGATTAGGTGACTTGTTCTGACTTCAGTTAGCCTCCCATGCGCCCCCACTGAGCCTCCAGATCCTATATCAGTGCTACACACTTCAGTTACATTTATTATGCTCAGTTAGACTCAGATTGACACCTGGATGACTGGTTGTTGTGATTGATGACTACCACCGATGATTTATGAGGACTCCTAGACAGAGTCAAGCTACTCCATTCAGTGATTCGAATGGCCTACTTAGTCAATTCGTATTGCTCATTGACAGCATTGGATTGTGACAGTTTGTATTGTAATTCATTCACCCTTTCTGGGATAGAGAGCACTGCTGCATGTTTTGCACAGTTTTGCACCATATTTTCTATGTTCATCTGTTGTGATTGATTTACTTGTTCATTAGATCTGCTGTGACTAATTTTACATGGTATCAGAGCCATGACAGGGACAAGATTTCTTTTCTACAGGTGTTCTACATGAAGAGAGAGCAATCTTTGCTCACCAATATATTTTAGCAGCGGCATGCAAAATCTCATGTGCATTCGCTCATGTGCATGCAAGGCTGAAAACATAGTGTTTGTTTGTGTGTGATTTGCAGGTTTCTTACTTCCTCCATGTGCATTCGCTAATGCAAAGATGGAGACTTCTTATTCACAAAATATTCTTACTCCATTCAACTATGATGAATGGAAACCAAAGATGATTGCATTCTTGAAGAGACAATGTCTTTTTGATATGTGCATTGGTAATACAAGAGATTTTGATTCCGATGAAGAGGAGAATGATTGGCTCAATGATTGTGATAGAGCTTTTGGAGCAATATGTCTTTCTATGTCTCCTTGTATGCGCTACCTCATTAAGACTGCTGAAAATCCAAGTGATCTATGGGTCCAACTTGACAGAGAATTTGGAAAGCAGGAAGAAGAGGATCATGCTAGCCTTTTGGAGAACAAGCCCAGTGAGATCTCCTTATGTGTTCTTTCCGATCATGTGTTGGCCTCAACAATTGTTCAAGATGAAGAAGAAACTGTAGATTCAACACTCATTCTCTCAAAGTCTTCTATTTCAAATTCTGAGCAAGATAAACAAGCTCATACTCTAGATTCCGAAGAGGTTCTTGAATCCTCTCCTTCACATGAGTTTGTCGGCATGCAGAATAATGATCTACTTGATGTTTTGGAGGTAAAATCTGATTTTGGAGGTGAAGCATTCGCCCTCCTTGATTGCATGCCTTCTATAAACTTATGTTCTATCATTTGCAAAGTTTCTCAGAGTTTTAATGAAGATGAAGAGCACTACCATTCGCTTGAGTTAAATTCTCATGCACTTTTTGCTGATTTTGGTTTTGATCTCACCCTTGTTGGTTCAAAGGAGATCTCAAGAAACCATTCATCTATTTTTGGAGCTGATTTAACTTCTATTGATAAGAAGTTCAAGTTTCAATATCTATTTGATTCGATTGGAGCTATTCCTACCTCACTTGGTTCGAATCACAGGTTCCAGGATCATCCTCATATTTTCAGATTTGTTCTCACCTTTTTCGGTATGAAGAGCAAGTTCTTAAAGTCTCCACATTCGCTTGCATCCACTGATGGAGAATTCAAGCACATGTTTTTGGAGCATGATCCATTTACTCCCAAGAGTAAGATACCTCCAGACATATCTACTTGATTTTGGAGCAGTTAAATCTTTTGGTGTACTACAGTCTATTTTGAGGGGGGGTATTTTTCCCATGAGGTTTTCCCCATTTCCTCGGTTTATTGACTGTTATCAGTTTTTGGATTATTGTATTGGGGTGACCTTTGGTCTTAGTTACCAGGGCCCCACATTATTTTTTGGCACATCATAGTCTAGCTTGAGGGGGGGTGTTCGGATATCCATCATCTATTTCGGGATACATATCTATTTCAGGATCATCTATTTCAGGATACATATCTACTTCAGGATCTTGCATGATCTATTTCAGGATATGCAGTCCAGTCACCAATTTGATGCCTCCAGCACCTTATCCACCTTCTTCTAGCACCCGGGAGCCACTTTCCACAGAGTTTTAGCCCTCCTAAGCTGAAAGGCGCCCTCTTCTCACCTACTGACAGAGAAGGGCGCACTTGTTCACCTACCACTGCAGATTCACTCCAGTTACATTCAGTTAGCTCCGATTCTGATTGATTTCACTCCGATTTCACTCCTGACTGACTGTTTCACCTCCGATTGACCTCCAGTTCGATTAGGTGACTTGTTCTGACTTCAGTTAGCCTCCCATGCGCCCCCACTGAGCCTCCATATCCTATATCAGTGCTACACACTTCAGTTACATTTATTATGCTCAGTTAGACTCAGATTGACACCTGGATGACTGGTTGTTGTGATTGATGACTACCACCGATGATTTATGAGGACTCCTAGACAGATTCAAGCTACTCCATTCAGTGATTCGAATGGCCTACTTAGTCAATTCGAATTGCTCATTGACAGCATTGGATTGTGACAGTTTGTATTGTAATTCATTCACCCTTTCTGGGATAGAGAGCACTGCTGCATGTTTTGCACAGTTTTGCACCATATTTTCTATGTTCATCTGTTGTGATTGATTTACTTGTTCATTAGATCTGCTGTGACTAATTTTACACTCTCAATGTGAATGATCCTTACCTTCCTTAGAGATGTTATATGATGATAGATTTTGATACTCAGACATATGAGGAAGCCCCACATGATCCAAGATAGCATATTTCTATGGATGAGGAGTTTCAATCGTTGCAGAAGAATGAAGCTTGGGAGCTAGTCAAGCTCCCCGCAGGAAGCAAATTGGTAAGGTGCAAGTGGATTTTCAAAACCAAATGTGTAGCGGATGGTACAGCGGTAAAATACAAATCAAGGCTGGTAGGAAAGGGCTTTTCTCAAGTCCAAGTCCTTGATTATAATGAAACCTTTTCCCCTGTTGCACAGAAAGACTCCATTAGACTAGTTTTGGCAGTTGCAGCATCCAAGCGCTGGGAAGTGCATCGCATGGATGTGAAAAGTGCTTTCCTCCATGGGGAACTTGAGGAATAAATATATATGCAGCATCCACAGGGGTACACATCAGATCCTAATCTTTTTTGCAGGTTGAAAAAGTCTTTGTATGGACTTAAGCAAGCCCCCAGGGCTTGGTATGCAAAAATGGACAGTTTTCTTCTGTCTCAATTTTATGTTCGATGTAAATATGACCCAAATGTCTATATAAAGTTAATAGATGGTTCTATAATGATCATAGTTCTATATTTTGATGATTTGTTGATCACAGGAACTTCAACAGATCAAATAGCCACTTTGAAAACCGCTTTGAATCAAGCCTTCTCAATGAGTGATTTGGGAATCCTTAAGCAATTTTTTGGGCTTGATATTTGTCAAACATAAGATGGAACCAAGATATCTCAGTAAAAATATGCTTATGATATGTTAAATAAGTTTAAGATGGCTGATTGCAAGCCTTCTAAGACTCCATTCCTTTCAGGAGTCAGAATGGAAGATGCAGAATCTACACCATTGTTTGACAACACTCTATATATACAGTTGATTGGAAGCTTGCTTTATCTGACTCACACTCAACCTGATCTTGCTTATGCTATGAGTGTGGCATCTAGATAGATGGAGCAGCCACATGAGCTCCATTGGAGGGATGCAAAAAGAATCCTACATTATGTGTAGGGCACAAAGGCAGATGGGATTCACTATGTTGCAGATTCGAGCCTAGATCTCTTGGGCTTCACTGATTCAGATTGGGTTGGTGATAGCCTTGACAGGAAATCCACATCTCAATTTGTATTCATGCTTGGAGGTGGCCCTATTTGCTGGTATAGCAAGAAACATAATTCCATAGCATTATCTTCAGTAGAGGCAGAGCACAGAGGAGCAGTGAATGCTACTACACAATGTGTATGGTTGCAGGGTATTCTTTCAGAATTTGATATTGCTTTTAGCACTCCTACTGTCATCCTTTATGACAATCAGGGTGATATTAGAGTTTCAAGTGATCTAGTATAGAGGTAGAGGACCAAGCACATTGAGATTTATATGCACTACATCAGAGGCTTAGTGCATGACCAGATCATTGATTTGCAGTATTGCCCCACAGGTGAGCAAACTGCAAATATATTCACTAAGGATTTCACAGAGAAGACATTCAACTATCATAGATCACTGCTTGGGATGGCTGAACATGTGGTGGAGTGAAGTGTTGATCAACAATCCTTCAATTTTGATATGTCCATGTTTTGAGGGGAGATTTTTCCCATGAGATTTTCCTTCTATCCTTGTTTTTGTGGATCGACAGTATTGTACAGGGTGACCAAGTCTTGTTTTTTTTTTTTGTAACTAGGGGAATCAGCAACTGGAGACTGGGCTGGTACTCGCGTGACATGGGGTCCAGGGATCCAATCCCGCTACCACTATACCCCCAGGTGCCCCACACACCCCGCAAGCATGGGACATGGGTAAAGCTGGGTGTGATTTGAACTCGTGACCTCCATTTACAACTGTGACTTCATAACAACTGAACCGCCAATGAGCTACACCAAGTCTTGTTCCTGGGCCCTTAGTATTTCACTTTCTGATATTTAGACCATATAGTCAGATTTATTGGGGGGTGTTGGAATAATTAAATCCTCCTATATGTCATTTAATACATTTGGTAGATCAAATTAATCATTTATGATTAATTTCCTATGTATTAGACTAGATTATAGCTAATTGAGGCTTTGTGTGGACCACAAGCCATCTATGGGGGACCACAGACTCCAAAGTGTGGACCACAAGTCACCTAGACCACTTGGCCGCATTTCTAATTGATTCTGGATAAGATTTAGTGAAGAAAGGCTCTTTCTTGGATTTTACTGCCTTTTACCCTATGGGGAAAACTAGTCAAACTAGGCAACTTGTTTTTTACACCCATGACACTCCACAATGTTTCCTCTTCTAAAATTTAGTATTTGGCATTTCATTCATCATACATCACCTTCAGCTCCCTAATTTAGCAATTCGTGAGCTTTTGGAGAGATTTGGAAAGCATACTTGCCACCTAGGGGGGATGAGCATATTTTTAGTAAGTCTGATGATGAGATGATTTATTTGGCATATTTAGCCATTCAAATCTATGTTGTAATGTTATATAACAGTATCCTATTAGATTTATAAGGCTAGCTGATGTATTTTATTCATGAGAAGTTAATACAGAATTGTATCTTTATGAGTAATTTTTGTGTCTTTGACTAGTTGTGTGAGATCTTCTATGAGTGAGTGTAATTGTTTGATCAGATATTGCTGTGAACTAAATTTCACATACACCACATAGATTTACACCTCTTTGTGCCATTATTTCAACCACATATGAAATATCCTCTCATCCAATCGCAACTAAACTTTCACTCGCACGCACAACTCTACCCAACCACAGGTGGAGCTATCTACGCACTTGCATTCTCTTCCTACTCTTAGGATACTATCACTTTGATACTACCTGGTGCAAGGGAAAATCTGGTTGGACCCTCTTGCTTAACAATAACACACAACAAACACATAATGCGCTCACAAAAGACTAGATGTAAACTGGAATGATAAGAAGTTGGCTTCTATTACTTGAATGGATTACAAAGTTACATGCAATTTAATAAGCAAGTCAGACTTAGCCTGTTACAATATATAGAAGTAGAACTCTGTTTCTTTGTGTGTTTCTCTCTGTGTGTGTTCCTCTCCTCCTTCGGTTCTCTGTTGAATGCAAGAATGAATGAGTGATGAGCGATGAGCGATCCCTTCCTCTGTTCCTTTGCACTAGTATTCTACCTTGCTCTGTTGCTGCTCCAAAGGTTCACTCCGTTCCCTGAGACATCCTTATCTGTCCATCGCTCGACCTATGACTCGACGGATCTTGCAGTTGTCAGTGCCCCCTGGCCATGCTGCACAACCTCCTCCTGTGGTGACACCTGGTCTGGTTTCAACCACCCCCTTAACTACCATTAACTTCCTCAACAACCTTCAACAGCTGTTGTCTTAAACTCTGCACTTATGACTTCGCTACAGTATTCAGTCCTATCACTACCCTCTTCAACCTGTCGACCATACTGTACTTCATCAGTCTTTGACATAACTTGTCGGCTTCACTTAGTCTTCACGGCTGCTAGTCTTCCCCATCCTCCTCGCTTGGCCTTTGTTGCTTTCATTGGTGTTGATGTTCGACCTCTTGTCGACATATCGACTCCTTCGATCTCTGCTCCTATCGATGTCGACCTTTATTCCCATCGACCATACCTTGACAAATTCCTACTCGAGTACTTGGCTTCAACTGCCAATCTCCTTTGCACCAGTGGTCATCGGCAATCCCCCTGGTCAACTTCCTTCTATCAATCAACTTCGACTATTTTTCCTAGGCCTGGATGCTCTTGCATCAACATCATAACTAGATGTGTGTTAAGATATGTTTAGGACTTAGATTAGGGTTATTCTAACAATCCCTCCTTAATCATGTGTCCATACAATTCTTCAACCTAAAACTCATGATTTGAAATTTCATGAGTTTTGATGAAGATCAGCTTGAAAAATTGCCACTAAAAAATGTTCGACAATCATCAATGTGTCAAGCAGAATGAAGAGAGATGAAATATGGAAGTAAATAGCTAACAATGGGTGAACATTTCTTACTTAACAATATGATCATTTGCCAAATAATTTATCTAGAAGCTATTTTTTTCTGCTAATGAAAGGATGATCTCTGAAATGGTGGGTTTGTGATGACCACAAACCAATATGGAACTCGAATCCAAGGATTAGAGGTTCCTGTAACATTTCTTGATTTATCTAGAAATTGATGTCTTATTCTAACTGGAAGTGCTCTTAAATGGTGGTTTAAGGAATACCACAAACCAAATATGGAACTTGGCTCTGACTCTGGTTTTGGCTCAGCAGTTCTCGCTTGCTTGTTCTCTCTCACTTGTTTCTGAATGTCTATCATCCCCCCTGTTGGGAACAACATGGGAAGCAATAAAACTTTATTTGATGTGATAGGAAAATGCATGGATGTACCTCCGATGGAAAAATATATCAAAGAAGTAGTTTTGAGTGTCAGAACTAGACACAATACCTATCCAAACATCTCATAGTGGTTTTGAGTGTCAAAACTAGACATAGAATACCACGATCTAAACTATGAATTATAAAAAAAAACATCAAGTATTTTAGTGTTGATGCCTACAAGAGGTTCTTGCAACTCTACCCTTCAATCAGGCTCAACAATTTAAATTCAAATTCAACAAATGAAAGGTGTTAGCTTCTACTCAAAATGCTTGTTTACCATATAAAGGAAAAATACCTTATAACTCCTTAAAATTTTATGAAATAAACAAATCCTTATAACTTCAGTTACAACATTTGCAAAGGCCACAATGCCTTTATATTTTTCACTTTATGATTTTGTCAATAGAATATTACACTATTTTCACTTTATATATGTTTTTTTAAATCCCTTATTTATCCTCTCGTCTCATAAGCCAAAAAGGAATAGAAAAGATTACACTATCAAATCATTTCAAATGATGATAAAAATTGACCATTCACAATGTGCACCTTGTTATGACACACATGTCAAAGTCGTAGGACTAGTGACTATTGGGACTCAGAAATGTCATATTTTCATCCACTTTACCTTCTGCTATTCCTCACATTTCAGCATCCCATTAACCTTTCATCATACCATTTCCATACATATACTTGAGTTTCATCTTATTATTTTCCACTTTATTCATTTTAGTATTATAAGTGAATTTATGATTAAATATTGGAAATTAACATGTTTTTCACTAATATCTCAAGTATGGATGAGCTTTGTAAATGTGTAGGAATATGGAAGGATCAATTCAAAGAAAGAATCCTCGAATATCTCCTCCACCATTTCAAGGAGATAGTTTTTCAAAGAATATTCCAAGGAGAAGATCATGGAGATTTGGTTGGCATATCTTATCTAGGATGTATGAGAAAATCTGGAGAATTTGTGAGAGACATGTGGAGGATTTGAAGGAATCCTATTTTGTAATAATAGGAAATTAGTTGAGAATGGTTGAGAGAATAGTGGATTTTCCATTATGAGATGGTTATCTTCTTCTCAAAGAAATTCATGTATAAAATATAGTGCTCTCTCTTCATTTGAGGGAGTAGTTTGAGTGGTAGATTGATATATAGATTGATAGTAGATTAGGAGAAGATTAGTCTCAGATTGTAGAAGTTAGTTTCGACTTTGTAATATGGAGAAGGGGATTCTCAGCTTTTGTTCATAATCTTAGTTTTGATGCTTTCATGATTTGCCATTGATTCTTGTGATGTAAATTAAGTTTTCTTTATTGTTAATGTGAACTCACATGTGTTGTCTTGTTTCTCTTCATATGTTGTCTTTCTTTTATGCAATTTACTTTCAGCTGTGTGTTTCAGCTTCTAGCATTAGATCAGCAGTTGCATGTTTCAGCTTAAGGGGGGAATTAGATTAGCAATTAGCAATTAACAAGGGGGGTTAGATTATCTTAATTCAACTTCAATCCTACATATATCGTGTGTGTGCTTCGTAAGCCTACGAACCTCGGATTGGAAAATTAAATAGTTGGGAAAGTACTACAATGGAATTAAACGACAATATTTCCACCCAATGGTGACAACCTCCTTCTTGAGCTAAATTCAAGAACTTGCATGAGAAACTCATAGGTTGTGGCTACTGCTTCGTAGTATATTCATTGTCATCGCATAAACATATCATTAAAAGCAGGGCACCTGAATTCACCCTCTTTACTACTAAAATGAATGGTGCCTTCTTTGGAAACTTCTTTCTCAATAAGGGTGACTGTCCATCCTCCTCATAGCTTTAGACTGGATAGACTTATGTCACAACTTCGAGCTTCTTCACAAAACTAACGATGTCTCACCGTGGAGGAATTGATGGACAAGCAACTTATACTCTGAGTGCTGCGATTTCTGCCTTCAACAAATTATGACCCCCCCCAGAAAATCGAAACATAAACCACTATCATTAAAATTTCCCATGGTTTTTCTATCATCAAAATTATGGCAATAGAAACTTAATATTCAACAAATCCAATAAGAAATTTCACGCTAGTAAAATTTGAGACATGGAAGCCAATAAAAATTTGACTTGGATTAAAACATATCTTCAAGATTGGTCTTTTAGTGTTCCCTATGGATATCTAAGAGTCTTTCTTCAATGCCGATCTCTCTTCCATGCAACAGTTAGAATGGTGGCTGACATTTTCTTACAAAATAATACGTCTGTAGCAGTTAGAATGCAATATTTACTTAATATTACTAGCATAGTGCTCAAAGTACTGAAATATTCTAAGAATGCAATAAAGGATATTAAATAATAAGCACTATACAATTCACACCATAAACACAATATACCCTTGGAAACCCAATATGGAAAAACCCAGCTAGAAGGTGAGGACTATGGCTTTCCCTTTGTTCTCATGTTTGAAATAAAAGTATAAAGAAAGGAAATCTCATTGTGGAGTTTCCATATACATCTTGGCCTATATGGTTGCTACAAGGTCTTCTACTTCATCTATTATGCTCATAATATTCCACTAATTTTCTCTACTCAACTATGAAACAGTAAATCAATACAACAAGAATGGAATGCAAGCTTACTTTCTTAGTGTCTTAGTATTTAACATACCTCGATAGCCATATAGGGTTAAGATTTTTGCATTCCTCAACTCTTGATTAGGGGTAGGGATTTGGACCTTCTAGAATCTTCTTAAAAGTCCACACATGACTAGCTCCACATTGTGAGTAATGGGAGCTAATGTGACATCCACGTGGTACCATGGTGATCAAAATCATAACTAAACTTGTGGGAGGCATAAATTTCACATTAAACTCTGATTTAGGTGATATTCATGTTTTTGGAAATCTCTCAACATGTAGAATGACATTGGAGGGATAAAGACCCCATTCACAAAGTTTTGACCCCAAAAACAACTATTTAATGGCCCAAATCAGATGTAAAAGTTTCAAGACCCCAAATCACCACTGGTCTACCCCTAAAATGATTGATACAAGTCAATAGCTCTAGGTTTTACCACTTACAAGGTACCAAAATAGTTGAAAATTTATATACTAATACATTTGGGATCAATATGAGAGACAATGAAAACCTCATATGTCCTTTTTATATATTTTAGAATAGGACACAAAATGACCTTCTTGTAGTAGCAATTGATGTGTTGAACTTTAATTTTTGAAGTGGAGGTTTGGGAGATAACAATTCGCTTGGGGCAGTGTTGGGTTACACAGACTGATCTAGAGGTTTTCAATATAGACCCAGGTTCTTCACGGTTTCACTTAACCAACAAAACCCCTTTGCACCAGTCCTTTCGGCAACAACCTATGAGCAAGTTGAGGTCTCACCTGAGGTGTAGCTATGGGGGTACTACGGAATCATATTTCCATAGTAAGTGATGAGTTGTTTGGACTGACTTACTATGTAGTGCGCCACAGGGCTTGCACTGCATGACGAGAATTGCGCGGCGATGGACTACACCGTGGTCTGCACTTCCACAACTATCAACTGCGCAGCTTATCACAACTATAGACTGCGTGGTTCAATCAAATGCAAACACTAGGGCCATGCAACTGATGTATGCACTGCCTTATCATATCTAACTAATACATTGATTCTACTTATCACTTAACCAATCCTTTACTGTTTAAGATTATTCAATGTTATAGCAGGTACAGCGGGAGACATACAACTATTACGCACTTACGATACTGTGCGTCAAGGAGTTACTCAATCAAACTTCTAATATATATGTGATTATCCGACATACTACTAATTCTAGATACTTAGAATACCAAGCATTCACCATTCATCCATTCATGTAAAACTTAACATATTATTTCCATATTTCTCCTTATGGAAAATACATATAAAAGCCTTAACATAACAACAACTAAATGAGAATCTAGACATTCATTCATAGAAAACAGACAGATGCAAGCATAAACAATCACATCACACTACACCGGATTTAACGTGGTTCACCCCCTGGATGGAGGCTACGTCCACAAGAACTGTTGTTGTATTGATATTTTTGGGAAGGGTACAACAGTTCTTAGTCTGTGCACTCAACTGCAGACTCTCTTCTCTCTCAGATAGGTCTCTGTGCACTCAGCTGCAGAGCCTTTACAATAGCTTTGAAGCCTAAAGATTCTAACAATGTTCAACAAATGAAGAGTAACCGTTTCCCATACAAAAATTCCTTATTTATAGATCATGGCCATAGGTCATGTCTTTACAATCTGAAGGAAAAAACCCTTAGGTTTGCAAAACTGTCACAGTTTCCCCAAAACCAGACTGCTAGCTTCTGGTAGCAAATATTCCATAAAGGTCTTCTACGCATGCTTCATGTCACTATCGACCTTCCTATTGCGTGCATGCCAACAGGTCGCTTTCACTGAGTCGTTCTTCCTCTAACGGTCTCATACGACTGGTTCAGGTAATGGTATCTTTTGCGTGTGCCACTACTTACTTTCTTCCCGATTTGCTCCTACCCATCGCTCGGCACTCCTCGAGCATCTTTACCCAAAAATAGACCATCATTGGTCTAATTGGAACACGTGCCCATCCTCTGTCCAACACTCTGCCTTGCTGGATCCTCATAGACTGGACACTTCGCAGTACTGCCTCCTCGCAGCACTGATATTTGCAGCTCTTCCGACACTGCGCTGCGCGCAACTGTGTAGCATCCCAAAATTTATATAGAACAGTACTTTAGCTGAATTGCACTCAGCTCTGCAGTTCCAAAATCCTTCTTGCTCAAAATTGCCCCAACTTGGGCTAGGCCAAATAGGCCCCTAATACTTACATGTGGCTCGTCCCCAAGTGACCTGCAACTTTGGCTTCCCCGAGCTGTTTCACGTCCTGCAAAGCTAGCTTTGCAGCAAGCTCATTGTATGTGTCGATCAACTTTTCTACTGCATCCTTCGTATCTTGCTCAACTTGCTTGACTGTATCTAGCATATCAGGTGTTATCTCCTCACCGATCTGTCCTTCCACCTGTTCCTGATTCTTGCGCAACTCCTTAAACGTCTCCTCGATCTCCTGCGAGATCGAGCTGGCATCCTCCAGTAAAGGCTGCAACTTATCGTCGATTTTAGTCTCTTTCTTCTGTAAGGCTTGGACTTCCTTCTTAAGGGTGTTTATTTCCTTGTACTTTAAATCCTATCTCTTGGCAGTAGGGGCTTCACTTCTACATCCAACTTTTCTAGGGTGGCTTGCTTATCGTTTACTGCATTCTTTACTTGCAGCAATCTCGAGTCTTCTTCGAGGGTAGTGAATGCCTTCGACTCCTCTTCCAATAGACTCTGGCATTTAGCCACCTCAGTAGCAATATTCTCTATTGCGGCCTTCACCTCCTTTGCCCTGATCTATTGTTGGTTTGGTGGAGTCTCCGGGTTGATCTGCACCTGCAAGGAAAAGATTTGTGATTCATGAAGGACCTCCATATCTTGCATCTCTGTCTTAAGGGAGTTAACCATTGCCTCGATCTTAACAATGGTATCCGCAGGATCTGTCTAAACTTCAAGTTCTTTAATTTCATCTACGACTGCAGTGATCATGGATTCCATCCTCTGGCGACGATCAAACTCATCCTACAGTTCTATAGCTCTGCACGAGCTAGCTTCCTCCAACTGCTTATTCATTGTTTGTAGCTCAGCTTGTCCCTTGAGTGCGTGAACTATGCGATCATGCATTTCTTCTACCACTTGCAGATGTAAGTGGTGTAAGCCTGGCAATGGTATCTTCACAAGATCGAGCTTTACCCGCTCAACGTCCTTTGTGTCTAGCATTAATTGTTCGGGCATTGGAAGAGTCATAGTTAATGGGTCCATGTGGACAATGCGGGACTTCGTAGGCACAATGATGGTGAGCTTCGGTGCTTTCTACTGCGAGGTTCCTCCCGACCTTCCTTCAGACTCTGAGTCCCACGGAAAAGGTAACCTTTTCTGGACATCGTCCATCTTGTATGTGAGCCCTTGCAGCATGAGCAAGTTCATCTGTAGGCTATCCTATATTGCTTTGTCCTTTTTCTCCTTTTCTGTCATCGGGTTTCCCAACTGCTCTGTGACCCTTTCCACGATCATGTCATAATCGTCCTCATTGAGAACTGTGTCTGATTGGAATTTGTTGGCTTTCTGCTTCTTCCGCACCTTCAGCTATGCCAGGTTCTCAGATTCCTTTCTTTTTCCTGTATCCTTTTCTTCAGTTAATGGAAAGGGGTGCGGTATCGGTTTATCCTCACTGGGGTCACTTGGGACATCTACAACCTTGACCTAAAGCTCGGCAAGCCATTCCTTCATGATGTTGTCAATATCATCCTCGTACATGTGGTAGTTTCCCACATACCACTTAGGTTTCTTTATCTGTGCTTTGGGTGAAATAAAAATACAATGCATGTCAGCATGAAAGTCCACAATGCGAATGTACTTACTAGTTACCTGCTTTGTGATTTGTGGTGTGAGTGTGATTGCTGCGCGCAGCTAGTCATAATACTGGTAGAACACTTCAGCTGTCGTGTACTGCCTCTGTGCATTCAGATTTTCCCAAAGTTTTGTGTATCATACTCCTCTAGGGTCATTGCTGTCGGAGCTCACACCAACATAATCCTTTGGCTCTTTCCATCCCACGAAGGTGATCAGTACAATCAACAAGGTGAAATGGAAATTACCTCCATTAAGCTGCGTGTCATTGAGTTCTTCCAGAAACTCATTCAGAAGGTATTGACACCAGTTGAATTCTCCTCCGTCCACAACTATGGCACCAAGTAGTACTGCACCTGCAAGTACCTCCAAAGGCTTGGCTGTTCTGAGAATTTTGCCGGCCAGCAACTGTGTGACAAACCTTGTTGCTCTATCCTCTATTTCTTCTGCCTCTTTTTCCTTTGACCACTGCATGTGTTTTCTTCATCTTGGCAGCTACCTCTTTATCTTTGCTCTTCCTTGGAAGAACTGTTTCAGATCTTTGCCTCTCTTGCTCAATCCTGTGACCCAATTGATTAAGTCAATGTTGAGGTCGATGTTGTGGTCCAACCATAAATATACCTGGTGGATTCGGGCCATCAAAGTGCGAACCACCACGTTCACTTCCGGGGATATGTTAAAATGAGTTAATCTAAGCAGATTGAGCAGTCTTGACTAGACTATTCCAGTTAGCCAACTTTGCGAAACCAAGTGAAGCTCCCCCTTTGCATCCTTCTTCGAGCACATGTACTGTTCAGGCTAGAACTGTGGGAACTTAGGTTCATGGGGCTCCTCCTTCTGCATTCCAAGCAAATCGTAGGCTTCCCATTTACATTCTGGGATCTTGCATAGCAAGTTCTTACCCACGTCCACATGCTTTGAGATTGGTGAAAGCAGAATCTCATATCTAGAATTCTTTGTGAGCTTGTAAACTGGGGCGTCGATTGCACATGGCGATATGTACTCAGGTGTGAGCTTCAATGGTATTTCTTTATCTGCTAGTGGTGGCTGTGGTACTGTTGAGCTCATCTTCGGGACCTTTGTTCTCGGCCCAATTGTATATTTCCCTTTATCCTGCATGGTTGGAGTGTGTCTTGGTGACCTTTTGGATGTTTGACCTAGTTCTAAGACGACCTTCTTGGAAGGGGTTTTCATTAACCATTCAATCCCTCCACATTGAAATATTTTCACAGCTTCTTGGATGGTAAACTCTTCTTCTATGGAAGACCACTCAGACATTCACTGGCTAAATCTCATAGGGTTTCAGATAGCTTACTGGAAATAGCTCACACAACAATGAGCGCAAGAAAGTTCTAGGTGTCTGGTAATGCCCGCGAGTCCTGATGCGGAATTACTTATAAGCGTAGCTCACCCCCTTCGCGCCCTTCAACAGCTAGATGAGCATTAAATGTGGTATCTGTTGGCCAAATTTGGTGGATCCTTCGGTCCTTTCCTTCGTCAATTCGTTCAGAATGGATATCTTTGCATTAAATGCCCAAGCGGTTGCTGGCAATGGCTATGTAACGGCTATTTTTCTGAGTGTTGCGTCGAATTGCACGGCAGGTCATCATTTTTGTTGCACAGTTACTTCGCGGCTCCTAATTTCTGGCTGTGGACTTATCCTTTCCCCTGGTCATTTTCATCATCGTAGTTTACATTTTGGACTTCACAACTGTGCGGTTCTCTTTCTTTTTTTTTTCCTACGCAGCTTCAGCAGTGCTATGTGGTACTTACATTCTCTTCACTATGTTACACGTATATACTCATCCATATTTCCAGTGCCCAATTCCAACTGTACTTGGCACTTAGAAACTCCCTTCCTGCTGCTTGTCAAGTGTTCTGCGAAGCAGGACTATCCCGATAGGTTTTAAGTCTGCTTCCATTGATTAAAATAGGTAAGTTATCTCTTGCTAGCATGGCTAATTGAACTGCGCCACCGTTAGTAACATGTATTACAGTAAACAGGCCAAGCCAATGCATCTTAAACTTTCCAAGAAATTTCATGAATTTGCTATCATACAGTAGGACTAGATCACCTACCTAGAAAGACTTGTTCTTGATATGGCGATCATGCCATGCTTTTTCTCATTCTTTCTGCACTTGTTGGTGGAAGCCTGCGATGAAGTGATCCTCCTCCATACCAAGTAAGTGTAACAACCTTTCTTCTAGTGCTACGTGGTCTGCCATACATGTGAATGTAACTATTCTCAATTTGGGAACAATGTACTCCATTGGCATTATTGCTTCCTATCCATAGGCCAATCTAAAAGGTGTGTGGCCAGTTAACTTTTTGCAAGTAGTTCTGTACGCCCATAATATAGCTGGAATGCGCAGGTCCCAGTCATCTCGATTCACATTTCATACCTTGGTGAGTGCATTCTCCAATATATTATTGAATGCTTCCACAGTTCCATTCGCATGTGGGTGATAAGGTGTGTTGCGTTGATGATGAACGTATAATTCTTCTATCAAAGCTTCTATGGTCCTGTTCAGAAAGTGGGTTCCCTAGTCACTCATCAGGATCTTTGGAAATCCAAACCTTGTAAGTATCTCATCCAATATGAACTGCATTGTAGTCCTTTACTGGCTTAGCTTTTTCCCATCTAGTGAGGTAATTAGTTGCGGTAATAATGTACCTTGCACCAGTTCTCTTCCTTGGTGGATTTATAGGACCCACGAAATCGATGGCCCACTTTTCAAATGCCTGCAGGGTTAATTGTGGATGTAATGGCATTTCATCTCTTTGCGAAGGTTTCCTTGTTCTATGTCAATCATCGTAGCTCTGCCAATGTTCCTTTGAGTGCTTGTGAATTGTAGGCCACCATAGCCCTGTTCGCAATATCTTCTGCACAGTAGCTCTCCCTGCGTAGTGACCTCCTGCGGCTCCTGAATGTGCATCGGCCAATATGTATGGCTTCTCATGCTCCAATACACATATGCGCACTACTTCATTTGGGCCTAGTTTGTAGAGTTGTCCGATAATCAGAGTGAAGTCTGCTGCGCGCACTACCAGCTGCTTCTTCTGCTGGGTGGTGAACTCTTGAGGTTCCAACCATGTAGTTAAGAAGTTAATGATTTCATTATAATAATCATTGGTAACCTGTATAGCAAACAACTGAGCATCAGACAGATTGTCTTCAAGGTTTGTCGGCTCTTCCCCTGACTCAATCCTAGATAGATGATCAGGTCCCAAGTTCAACCTGCCTGGCTTAACAATGATCTCAAAATCATATTCTTGAAACAGTAATAGCCATCTGCATATGCACCCCACTAACACTGGCTTATTGACCAGGCATTTCAAAGCAGAATGGTCAGTGAACATAAGGAAGTGCGCAGCAAGCAAGTAGTGCCTAAACTTTTGCAATTCATAGACCATAACTAGGCCTTCTCTCTCAATAGTGGTATAATTCTTTTCTGCAGATGAGAGTTTCCTGCTCGAAAATGTGATGGGATGGTCAATACCCCCCTCTCCTGGTTGACCTAATACAACTCCCAGCGCTATGCATGATGCATCAACATGCAAGTGGAATGGATTCTCACAGTATGGAAAAACTAGGATCGGCGTAGTGACCATCCACTAGCATTTTTTACCCCAAAATCCGACAGCATAGATGTCCAATTTTCAACATCTTGCTGTCGATTATCTAACAAATCCCATCTTTTTTTAATGTTGGTTGGATTCTAGCTACAATCTGACGTCTTAAATGGACGTCGTATATCTGACACCTCATCCATCGGATATCCGACGACAACATGTCACTCAGTAAGTTGGATATTCGACAGAAATTCCATGTTAAGATGGTTGATATCCGACGTTCTTTTCCATCGGAGGTATGGAAAGAATGTCAGACGTCATGGTGGGTAGAGTTGGATATCCAACGTTCGTAGCCGTCGGTGGTATGGAGGGAACGTCGGATATCTTTATATGTAGAGTGGGATATCCGATGGATATAGGTAATTTAAAAAAAAAAAAACTATTAATTTGTCATTGTGATCGATCCATCAAATTGAAGACAATTACCGAATCATTTTTTTTTCTATAAATTTTATTAATAACCATTTTGGTACTTTGGTCCAAATGTTTTTCTAACTCATTATTTCTCCATATTGTGTGCCTAGTGCCACCTCTCTATATCAATGCATAAATCAACCTTTGCTTGGTTTCTGGTTCTAGCTACATGCTATTATTTGTAGTTGCATGGCATTGAGTGTTATTTAGAAATGAAGTCTTGTAGAGGAGGACTAGTATGTGGCAAATATATATTCATTCTTGATGGTTATCTCATTCACTACTCGGTAGTCAGTACACATTCACAAACATTCATCCTGCTTAAGCACTATGATGATAGGAAACCCATAAGGTGAAACACTGGGTTATATATATGACTCCTTTCTCCAAGGGCTATTATAATTGCTTCTTCATATCATTGACTTCCAATAAAAATTGTTGATACAATCCAATATAGGGAAATGGAGATTCTGAAAACTGTATGGTGGAAATTACAAAAGATTTGTAAGTTGTTACTAATTTCACATGACATATCTCATTCAAATATATCTAGAGGATTCGAGACATATCTCATTCAAATATTCTCAAGGAGATTTGAAGGAAATTAAAGAGAAGGTTAAAGATATTGGTTCCAGTGCATCATTTACTCAGCCTTTGAAGTTGTGGAAACTCAAAATTGGTTGTTGACGGAGCAACCAAACATCACAACAAGCTCCAAGAAATTGTCAAAATTTAGATGACATGGGAGTGGGTTGTAGAAAGGCAGCATCGTTGCCATTCATTGAGATCCTCTCTGTTTCGAGAATAATTTAATATTCTCTACCGAACAAGGCCAACCACATGAAGGTGGAAGCTCTTATGCCCCCCCCCCCTCACATCACTCTCAATTCCCCATACCCAATGCATGTACTTGAAAAACAAATTACGTGCAAATTCATGCATATTTCATCATAAACAAACATGTACCATTCATTCAATAAACCATTCATTCATTCAGTGAACACATTCATTCAATAAAAACTAACATTCAATAAAGATAAATGTTTACTACACTGAACCATTAAACCATTTCTTACCTTGATTTCAAGAGGCGGCTGTGAAGACGAACAGTCATAAAGCATTATTTTATATATCTCTAATTTTCTTAAAACTCGAGAATGAAGATAGAGAGGATTTCCACGGTAATTTGTTCCATCCAAACCTATCAAGTGTACTTTTAGGTCAACAGTATTCTTGTCTCTGAACTATAGCAGTTGTTTGGCCACTTTCACCCTGTAAATTGAAGGATTCCTGCAAACACAAACCACTATGTTACGCGAACTTCTTTCAGGGCTTTGTTACATTTGCTTCTAAGATATTTCAGGGCTTTGTTACATTTGCTTCTAAGATATTTCAAGGATTTGCTACATTTAAACAAAGCCCTGAAAAAAGTTGTGCGATGGTGTTTAAATATAAAAAAGCCCTGAAAGATCTTAGAAGCAAATGTAACAAAGCCCTGAAAGAAGTTCGCGTAACATAGTGGTTTGTGTTTGCAGGAATTGTTCAATTTACAGGGTGAAAATGGCCAAACAGTTGCTATAGTTCGGAGACAAGAATACTGCTGACCTAAAAGTACACTTGATAGGTTTGGATGGAAACCATTTTCAATGTTGATGCCACTGCTGACCTAAAAGTACACTTGTTGTCTCTTAGTACTCTTTGCATCTTGACACATTTGATATTTTATGGTTGTCTCTGCATCCTGACAAAGTAAATTAAAGAAAACATATAATTTGCATCAAAAAAATAACAGGGTACGAACTAAACTAAGGAAATTCGAACCTGCGACCTATGTCTAGTCCCAACGCTACCACCTTCAAGATTGAAGTGCAGGTGACAATGGAAGACACAAGTGTAGTTTATTACCACCGTGCACATTTAAGTTGACCTTATCAATCAATTCCCATCGCCATTTCCTCTCATACGATGTCCCACAACCATTTCTCTCGACACCCACTCTTGATTCATTCTGCATGCATTTCACTATGCAACCGTCTCAGATTCTCACTACGTTTTCCCTCAACTAGTTTCTCAATTCAATATGACCCATGCCTGCCGTCCGAGGAGGGTTGCTAGCGGTCTTGAATTTCATCCTGGCAATGGTGATGATTCATGGTATTATGTTTCCCTTCGGCTGCAATATGGCAAACTCATAGTTCACTACGAAGGTTGTCAGACAAAACTTTGTACTGAACTATGAGTTTGCCATATTGCAACCGAAGGGAAACATATATAATTCCATGAATCGTCACCATTGCTAGGCTGAAACTCAAGACCGCTAGAAACACTCCTCGGATGGCGGGCATGGGTCATACTGAATTGAGAAACTAATTGAGGGAAAATGCAGTGAAAATCTGAGACGGTTGCAAAGTGAAATTCATGCAGAATGAATCAAGAGTGGGTGGTGAAATAAATGGCCATGGGACGTCAACTTTATGTATCCATTTATATGTTTTTTGCAAAACATATGAAAAATGTGGAGTAATTACTATGCAAAACATATGAAAAATGATAACATTCATATTGTTAGTGGACACTTCAATAACCATTAATGATGCAGGAGCAAGTTAAGAATTTCAACAATGTATTTGAGGCCTCTCAGAGCCAAGTAAACTGTACCCACTTCTTGATCACTGAGTATTAAATTATTAATACAATACTTTTCATTTGTGATCTCTGTGGGTTTGTATCTAACAAGAAACCTTTTGACACCATACATGCAATCAAATTGTCATACAAATTTGTCTTTAAACTCATCGTGAGGAACTTGAGAGGCGAACAAGATGACATAATAATTAAGACAAGTTTGAGGACAAGGTCATGGATGGACAAGGTCATGATTTGAGTCAACTTTGGTGCTAGGGGTGCCTCCTTCAATAGAGTTCTTTTTGAATCTAGGAGTCCTAAATCTACAAGGTGCTCATGTATGAGTTGTAGTATTTCCCTGGAAATACAAAAGGAATTTCACCAATATATAATGAGTGGTAGATAAGCAAAACAAGCTAAGCTACAAAGGCTGCTAAAATTCTATCATAATGTTCTATTGAAAAAATAATAAAGTACTTTGAATGATAAGTTAGGGCACACATAAATATGAACAAGCTATAATTGAAATTTGAGTAATGACAATAGATAATAACAGTTAGAGTGTTGCAACCCAATGCATAGAAGCTGATAGTCCACAAACAAAATGACAAAATAACAACTTAAGTTGTAATTGAAATTTGAGGAATGACATTAGCTACTAGCAGTTATAGTGTTGCAACCCAGTGCATACAAGTTGGTTTCCACAATCAAAATAACAAAAGAGTTTGGTAAGGGTGAACAATGTTTCATTCCCCAATGTGATTCGATGGAGGGATTGAACATGTGTGCGTAGAGGCACAAAAACCAGCAACAACATAGTGTTGCAGTTCATTTGATGAATTTGCAGATGTCTTTAAGGATCTACCGCATGAATTTCCAATTTGAAAAGGCCAATCATGCTCAATCTTCATGTGTGGCAAAATTGTTTGTTTGGATTTCAATGATATTCTCTATTATCCAGTTTCAAGTGCATTTGCATTGTGGTATTGTTGATACATGATGTTCACTTTTGGGGCATTGTTTAATAATTGTTATCAATATGGTGTGCATCAAAGCAATGTTTTGGTGGCCCTTTGATAATTACCGCAACAATTAAATTGTACTAAAAGATGTCAATTTTTCCTCTATATATTTTCTGATATATTTGACTAAAGGATTCATTATGATATATTTTATTGTCCTCTATACTTTGATCACTAGATGTAAAATAGGAAATCTTAGGTAAAGGAAATACATATTTTATCCCTGGAAGTGATGAAGGTGTCTAGAGACTCTCTCCCAAATCAATGAATAAGAAACATACCTACTTATGATCTTATAATAAGCTAAACAATGAAAGGGAAAATCACTATAGTTCACTTGTTTGATGCTACAACAAATAGATGGAGATGGATGTTGACTTAGTGTAAATAGACTTGTAACCAACACTTCACCTTACTCTACACCAAGATGTCTATCACCATACCTACAACAAGTCTGCAACTACCATGCACATCACATCCAAATCAATATATTTAAGTACCAAATTCAAAGAATTACAATGCAAAGTGTTTGAAATAATTGTGGATATTTAGTTTCCACAATGACAAGCAATGCAACCATTATTCCCTATTTACTTCCCTACCAATTTTTAAGGGTTTCGATCTTTTATCTACTATGGTTTACCACAAAAATAATACCCATGAGAGTGTGGGGTATAAACATGGTTACTTTCATGAATGGGAGAAAAAATATGTTTTAATTCCTGCAAGGGTGGAGGAATTTTCATAGCCTCCAAGCTGATGTGCTTATAGGGTGGTTCTAAAGGAATCATGGGATTGCACTCAATGGATTTGATGCTCCACATCTAGTGGAAGTGGATACATAGTGCATGGGTTCAATGTGACAAATACAATATGAGCTTCTTCCATGTGAAATAGGAGAGAGGGGATTGCAGTGCGAGACTCAATCAATGGTGATGATGCAGCCATCAAGAGGGAATTTAATGATGTAAACGAGTAAAGACACCATAGCATTAATGGAATATATATAATTGCATTCAAGGAAGATATTGTATTCTACGAGGATAATCATGACTGCGACATCAATCAAAATTGAAATGTTAATACCCCCTGCCAAATCTACCAAATCTATTACTTGAATCCTTTTGTAGTGTCCCAAGCTTGGAGGAATTTTCCCACCTAAGTCATTTTTTCTTAAATCCATAAAACTCAGAATTTTAAGCCTTCCAAGAGTGATTGGCATGATACTTGTAAAATGGTTTCCAAAGAAATCTATCTCAGTTAAACTAGAGAAATCACCCAATCCCCAACCGAATTCAGCCAATGTGCCAAACGCGTTTCTCAATTTCTTGCGAGAGGAAATATAATAAAACCCTATCCCCAACAGAATTCAACCAATGTGCCAAACTCGTGTGGAAAATGGGCAGTTGATGAACTTACCAGATTTCTTGACATTGTGAGGCTTTTGGAGTATCCTCTACTAGCACTGCATCCTATTCTCAATGTTGGATGAAATGAGGGATAGCATGAGATCCTCTTATCTCTCCTATCTCCTCTGCTCATATCTTTGCAAATGGAACCCGCGATTCAGGTTAACTGTGCAAATGGAACCCCCGGTCGTCTCCTGGGTTATTTGTGTGAATGGAACCCACAGTCTCCTAGGTTATTTGTGCAAATGGAACACTCGAACTCCTTTGCAACCTCCTCAACCTCCTGTATGACCTCCTCAATCTCCTTGGCGACTGCCTCAACCTCCTCTGCGACTGCCTCGGTGACCTCTACGACCTCCTCAGTGACGGCCTCTATGTCGCGGTCTCCTAGGTTATTTGTGCAAATGGCCGAACCCTTGAACTCCTTTGTGGCCTCCTCAACCTCCTATATGACCTCCTCAACCTCCTCCATGACTGCCTCGATGACCTCTATGACCTCCTTAGTGGCGGCCTCTACGACCTCTAGTATTGGACATTCTTGCAGGGTGAGGTAAGTGAAATGTGTTCATGCGGGCTGGGAGGGAGGTAAGTTCTATATTTTGAAATGTTTTTTTAAATGTGAATTATGTCTATTATTATTTTGTGTTATTTATTTAGTTTTGTTTATTATTGTTTTATGTTTATTTTGTATATATATATATATATTTTATATAGTTAGTATTTATGTATTATTATTTATTTATTAATATATGTATGCAAATGTGTGTATAAAACCTAAAGTAAATAATACAATTAAGTTTGAAAATAAATTTTGATTAAAAAAACATATTAAAATTGTAATGATGATGCTAACAACAATGATGTCGATGACAATCATCATAATCATCATCACCACCATCCTGATCATCATCATTAACGTCATCATCATGATAACTATCATTGCCATCATTATCATCATCATCATCATCAGGAAGATCATCACAAACAACACCATCGTCGTCGTCATCACCATCATCATCAATGATGATGATGATGATGATAATTAAATCATCGACATCGTCATAGTCAACATAACCATCATTGCAACTTTCAACACTATCGACTAATCATATTTAACTGGCCCCTCATAGATAACCAATGAGACCACAATCCTAAAATATTTTTCTCATTTTCCCATTGGGTGTATCTTACAAAGCCATTACAAAACTAAATACGAAAACGAAATGAATGTCAATGATGTTATCACATTATCTCAAATCCGAGCATCCGGCTGCCAGGAAACATAATCTAATATTATCTTAATCATAATTCATCACAACAAACTCATCAACGTCGTGTGTGCATCCAAATGGTCATAAGTGTGTACAACAATTTCATCATGTTTGTGCCTCCAAACAGTCACAATCAAACAAACTCATCAACGGGTGCACATCCAAATGGTCATAAGTGTGTACAAGAATTTCATCATCTTTGTGCATCCAAATGGTCACAATCACAATGTCTCTTTAGATCAGTTTCAACTCCCGAGTCCCTACATAGATTGTCACTATTTTGGATGGCGATTTTCCTTCATTTTAATACTATGCAATTTACAAGTAGTTGTTAAGTACTAAGTTGCCATAGTTATAAACAACCATGCAACATATTTTCAACATAAATGGACGATATTTATCTCTTGTTCAATTTTGCTTACGTAGAGTCCAGTAAACAAACACAACGCGCTTTCACACGTCGAGCAAATGTCATTGTCCTTGAGCATAAAATTTACGTTAATATGTTTAACTTTACATTAAGAGTGTATCTTTCAACAAGGAAGAGTTGCGTTGGTTATGCATGTAATAGCAATAACAATAGCTGAAGTGATCATGAGAGAAAAAGTTAGAAACAAATTGGTTTCAAGCTCAATGCTATCATGATATATTTGTTTGTAGTTGTTCAGATTCAACTGCCATATTGTCTTAACTCAGCCTGTATTCTGGGTCTCAAATTTGGACAACCAACATTATGGTCTCTGGTAAATGCGCATTGAAATATTTTCATTATGTGCCTGCAAAGTGAATGCCATCCAAATGATATTTGTGTTGGCAGGGTATTAGTATGTTCTTGGAAAGTGCATTAGATAAAACAAGATTTGCAAAATCTTTTTTATATATATTTTGATATTTTCAATAGAACCCGTTGGATATCCGACATCCTTGGGCATAATATGATGTCAGATATCCGATGTACTCAGGAATAATATGGCATCGGATATCCGACGGGAAATTCTATCAATTTAAAAAAAATATGAAATTTCATAATTTTGAAGGTGAAATCTGATGGCACAGTCCTTTTTGTCGGATTTTGGGTTCAAATCTTGTAGTGATCTTCTCTTTTAATGTATCAAAACTCTATTCACACTCTACGTTCCAAAGGAATGGCGCATCTTTCTTCAGGAGCTTCTCCATTTTTGCGGTTATCTATGCATAACCCTTTATAAACTTCCTGTAATAACCAGTATGCCCCAATGTAGTGCGCAACATCTTGAGTGAATTCGGTGTGGGCAAGTTTACAATGATTGCAATCTTCACAGGATCAACCATCAAGCCTCGCTTACAGACAATGTGTCCAAGTAGAATCCCATAGGGAACACAAAAAACACACTTCTTCAAATTTAAGGAGATTTGATGCTGTCTACATTTTTCTAGCATCATTATCAGGTTCGTGCAATGGTTCTTCAACAATCCAAACACAGTCCAATCATCGAAATAAGCCTCTAAGGACTTATGCATAAAATCTTTGAATGCTATGACTACCACTCTTGAAAATATGGCAGGTGTGTTCTTCAGACCAAAAGGAATCACTGTGTACTGGAATGACCCCCATTCTGTAGCAAAAGTAGTCTTGTGCCTATCTGCGGGATCAATCCTTATTTGATGATATCCCGAAAAACCATAGGTAAAGGAATAGGCTTCATTTCCTCCAACATTATCGAGCACCTCATCCATAAAAGGAGTAGGAAATGGGTCGTGCATGGAAGCATCATTCAACTTTGTGAGATCCACACACATCTTGATCTCTCCTTTTGTTTTCTTATCTTGGATAGCAATGGGACTAATCCACTCAGATTCTTCAACGGGCTCAATGATTCCTACATCAAGCATCTTGTCCAGTTCTGCTCTTACTCTTTCTTTATATCACGGATTTAATCTATATGGCCTTTGCTTAACAGGCTTCACGCTCGGCTTAAGAGGTATTTTCATAACTCCTAAGTCTCCCAAAATGCCCTTCATTTCTGTAAACTTAGTCGGGAACGACTCCTGATATTCATGTAGTGTATCTGCGATCTCCACAACAGTCTAATCGTCCTAGTAATCTCGAATGGATGCAAACTTTGGCTCTTTGCTAGTACCAATGTTCACCTTCTTTGTCTTTACTGGTCCACTTATTTCTGGAATTTCCAATGGAGGTCTTTCTACATTGCGTGCACCTTCTGACTCTGGTATGTTTATATTGCGTGGATCGTCCTCATCCTATTCTTCATTATCCTTAGCCTCCTCAGCTAGGTTATAACATTCCATGGCATATTCTTCTTGTTCTTTCCACTCTGACTGTAGGTTCGTGGGAATGCTGTCTGGCCTGAAGAATTCTTCTAAGGTCATGTTTTTATGGGGATAGTCTTCTCTGAATATGTGTTCCTTAATGATCTGCAATGCCTCGTGTATAACTAGGTCCTCATCCTAAAAAATAAAGTCCTTCTGGAAGCTCATAGTCAGCATGGCCCAATCTGTGGTTTCTCTGCTCAACTCCCGGTCTAGATACCATTTCTTTGGAATATCGTCCTCCAGCGTGTGCACAAACAGATGCACCCATTATGTATGTGGTCTTTCCTCCCATGCTCGTGAACAGACCTCAATGAGCTGATTTGGATCTGTATGTCCATTATATTTCTCAAATGGTAAGGTGACCTTTTCAGCAAACCTTATCTACATCTTGATTCTGCATTGATCCCAAGTGGTCAATGTCTACTTATGCATATCCCACCATTTGGCGAGTGTCTCGCACGGTGCCATATCTAATGCTAGTAAGTGATGCTCATCTGCAATTGCTACAGAATAATCTTGGATAAATGAATAAACATTAGCTAAACCATCATAGGTGGGGATTGGGATTACCTCCTTTCCAATCCAACGTAGTGACTTTGTAATCTATGTGCACCTCCTTGCTAATACTTTATGCATGCGACTTTGCCAATTCTCCAATCCTGCATCCGAATCAGAAATGCAAGAGCTATCGCATCTCCAACTGAGTCTACCATCTGCAATTGGATTAATATAATCTTCTTAGTTCACATTCATTTGGTACAGTCTGTCCAAATCCTGAGATCTGGATTCCTCCTGAATCAGCTCGCTATATCTTTCTCCATCTGCAGGATCCAGTGGTACGATGATGCTAAGATTTTTTCCTTCAAAGATCATTTTATTTGTCTTCAAGTTTATGATGGCAAGGTTATCGATAGCCCAGTCAATTCCCAGTAGCGCAGGAAAAGGCTGACTATCATCCACAATCTCAATAACTTCGAAATCTGCATAGCTCTGTACTCCATCAATGTCAACAACCACGTTGGCTAACCGCCCAAAGGGTATGACTTTCTCTTGATTGGCCATTCTCAACTGGATAGGTGACCATAAGAGCTTTGGTGACCCATCTGCTGCTATGTCTGCTTAGTTAAGACATTTAATTCAGATCTGAGGTCAAGGATGATCTCATCCATTTCAAAGTCTCCTATCTGCGAAGTAAGCCTCATTTCTCGGCCTGTTCTTTTGTGTTTCTTGATGTGGTGAACTACGCTATCAGAAGTGTCTGTCTCAGTCTATGGCTCATATTGGTTTATTAGTTTTTGCAATTCTGCTATAGCGTCTTCACTTTTTAGCAACTTCATGTAACTCCTAAGGAACTGCGCAACAGAGGTACCAACATCTGCTGCGGTGCTCATTCTGGCATATGCAGCCGGCATGTCTTCTACATACGGTATTTGGCTGCGCAGCGGGATTCTTGGTGATCTAGGTGTCGAATCTCTGAGAATATCCCGCGCTTATGTAAATGCATCCTTATTTTTCTTTAGGTCGAAAACAGGTGCTTTCCCATCATCTTTTCTTATCCATATTGTTTCAAGAGGTGTCTGTTTAGTATTAGAATCTCTTTACGTTGAGGCTTCTGCCCCTCTATCTCATCTTGTCACAGTGCCACTTCACGTGACTACATTGATACTTGGATCTGCAGGTCTACTCTCTGCTGTGATCAACTGAATGTTTGGGGTCGACGCCTCTGTCCTTCTTCGTTTCTGCATTTCTACCTCTAGAACTGGGCAGTCTTCCATAACATGTTTGAATGATTTACAATAGTTGCATGTGGTGCATGGGTTGGTACAATCTCTAGACACATGGCCTGGCTGGCCACAATTATAATAGATTACCTGGCCTCAACCTCTCCCCTGCGCCATGCCAGAATTTCTTCCTCTCCCGTGGTATCCACCACCATGGCCTCTATATCCACCCTGATCATACTGAGCATTCTCTTGTTTTGGCTGATTTTCTTCTTGGATGCGGTACATTCCAACACCTTGCATCGCTTCGATATCTTGCTTCCTTTCATCCATGAGCTCATATGCACGATAGTTGGATTCATCATGTCCAACTGACTTACATAAATTGCAATACAAGTTTTTAGGTGTTTTTACGTATTTTTGTATTAGATAACAGTCCTCAGGTTTGTGTCCTCTGGTCCTACAAATTTCACACCATGGCACCTGGTTTTGATTCATTGGATTCGGCGCACCACTGTTAAGATAATCTTGAAATAAGGGACAATGTTTTCTAGTGTGGCCTTCTCCTTTACAACTTGTACACCAAACCTCATGCCTTGGTTCGTATCTTTGTTCCTTTCCATTCTTCATGCTTTGCAATTCCAGTGTCAAGGTGGTTAACTGGTTCTGGATCTGAGACATCCTAGAGCTAGTCTCACCGATCAAAGAAGCCTCTAGCTTCATTGCGATCTCTAAGGCCTTTGCCTACGGCGCAACCTTCTACTGCATCAATGGTTGTCTGATGTGTTGCAACAACGCAATGATGAACCATTCCTGATGTTTTTGCAGAGCTATAACAAAGCTCACTTGGTCCAGCAATGTCTTAAATTTTTGGTCAAATTCCCAGACCATTTCAGTAGGTTTCTATTTAATTTGTTTTAACTCGGTTATGCACTGGGATTCAGATTCCGGTTTCTTAAACTCTGCTGCGAGCGCGACCTTAATTTATGCTAGGGTTCTCGGCTGTGCCTTAGAATACTTCATAAACCAATGCAAGGCTCTGTCTCTGAAAGTAGTAATGAGCTTCACTCTCTTAACAGCACAATCCTAAACTTGCTTTACACTCCATACAGCTTCACATAGAAACCAATGTTGATCAGGGTCTTCTAGACCCAATCCTTTGAATATCGGGAGTTTTATTTCATTATATGTCATCCTCCTTCTAGGTTGTGTAGCACCCTAATTAGTGCTAGGATGTTGCGGGGAATTCTGAGCGGAAAAAGTAAATGTGGAAATTGGAATAGTGCTAGGGATATTCTGCGACTGGGTATTCTGAACTGGGATGGTCTGAGTCGGAATGGTTTGTGCACCTGCTCTTGCTATGCTACCAGTATTGGCGTTCTGCGAGGTGGGCTACGTGACACTTGCAGTGGGTGGGTTCTGAGATGGGGGAGGTGCGTTATCTGGAACCGGCGGGTTCTAAGGTGTAATAGGTTGGACTGTGGTTGATGACGGTGCAGTCTGATTGGTGAGATCGCATGGGATTTCGGTATTCACATAGAGTCCAGGTCCTCCAGGAATCTTTTCTTTATTAAACTTATATCTCTTTCCACTTCTCAGATTATGGGTTTCTTCATCAGAGTCACTATATATACAATTTACCATGATAGATTTAAAAATATCACTGCATTCTTAAAACGCCTTTCTCAGCTAAAAGCATTTTAATGTGTAGACTAATGTTTCTCAGGTACTTACCTATGAATCCTTCGAAAAAATATGCTTCCGCTTGGCTGTAGGATTTCAGCGTATCTACAACAAATTCTGCTACAAATCCTTCAAGTATGTGGTCAACCCAGAAGTCGACTTCTCACGACAGTGGGATGTCTATTGCTTTGAGTTGCATCGTGAGCTCCGAAGTCCACTCTGTAGGAACTCCTCCTTGAAAACAGGTTTTCTTCTCTGCAAGCCGCGAGATCCACTCGTGCAGCTTGTTTCCAAATGAAGCCTAGAATATCTCGTGAATGTCTCTCCACAGATATCTGTTCAACCACTTTACATTAGATAAATGCGGATGTTTGTTCTCTTTCTTTGCAAAATATTTTATGGTCTTATCGCACCAGTCCCAGATCTCTTTCTTTTCGGGATGCCAATTGTCTGAAGCCTCTGGGAACTGATATTCTTTGTCACACATCACGACTTCAACTCATCACGGATTCTAGCGCAGCAACGGAACCATTTGTTGGGTTACACAGATTGATCTAGAGGTTTTCAATATAGACCCAAGTTCTTCACGGTTTCAATTAACCAACAAAACCCCTTTGCACCGACCCTTTCAGCAACAACCTACGATCAGGTTGAGATCTCACCCAAGGTGTAGCTATGGGGGTACTGTGGAATCAGGTTTCCACAGTAAGTTATGAGGTGTTTGGATTGACTTACTGCGCAGCGCACCACAGGGCTTGCATTGTGGGACAAGAACTATGCGGCTATGGACTACACTGTGGTCTGCACTTCCACAACTATCTACTATGCAACTTATCACAACTGTAGACTGCGTGGTTTGATCAAATGCAAACACTAGGGCCGTGTAACTGATGTATGCACTCCCTTATCAGATCTGACTAATACACTAATTCTACTTATCACTTAACCAATCCTTTACTGTTTAAGATTATTCATTATTATAACAGGTACAGCGGACGACATACAACTATTACGCACTTACGATACTGTGCGTTAAGGAGTTACTCAATCAAACTTCTAATATATATGAGATTATCCAACATTCTACTAATTCCATGTACTTAGAGTACCAAGCATTTACCATTCATCCATTCATGTAAAACTTAACATATTATTTCCATATTCCTCCTTATGGCAAATACATATAAAAGCCTTAACATAACAACAAATAAATGAGAATCCAAACATTCATTCATAGAAAACAGACAGATGCAAGCATAAACAATCAAATAACACTACATTGGATTTAACATGGTTCACCCCCCGGATGGAGGCTACGTCTACAAGAACTATTGTCATATTGATCTTTTTGGGAAGGGTACAACAGTTCTTAGTGTGCGCACTCAGCTGCAGACTCTCTTCTCTCTCAGATAGGTCTCTGCGTACTCAGCTACAGAGCCTTTACAATAGATTTCAAGCCTAAAGATTCTAACAATGTTCAACAAATGAAGAGTGGCCCTTTCCCATACAAAAATTCCTTATTTATAGATCATGCTAGGTCCTGCCTTTACAATCTGAAGGAAAAAACCCTAATTTTACAAAACTGCCATGGTTTCCCCAAAACCGGATTGCTGGCTTCAGGTAGCGAATATTCCATCATAGCGGTCTTATACGCCTGCTTCATGTCGCTATCGGCCTTCCTTTTGCGTGAATGCCAATAGGTCGCTTTCACTGAGCCATTCTTCCTCTAACGGTCTCGTGCGACTAGTTTAGGTAGTGCTACCTTTTGCGTGTGCCACCAGTCGCTTTCTTCCCAATTTGCTCCTACCCGTCGCTCGACACTCCTGGAGCATCTTAACCCAAAAATAGGCTGTCTTCGGTCTAATCGGAACATGTTCCCATCCTCCATCCAACACTCTGGCTTGCTTGATCCCCGTAGACTAGACACTTTGCAATACTGCCTCCTCGCATTATCCCAAAATTTATACAGAACAGTACTTTAGCTGAACTATGCTCAGCTCCGCAGTTCCAAAATCCTTCTTGATCAAAATTGCCCCAACTTGGGCCAGGCCCAACAAGCAAAAAATGAGTTTACCTTCCTCATTTCTGAGGGAATATTTTTTTATGGGGCCACTCCATTGCTGAGATTCTTCTTGAAATGGGGGACACTTAAAACAACATCTCCCCTTATTAATTATTAGTGCATATGCAATCTCCTCAATGTTTACCACAATTTGTATGGGTTGTACAACTTGGCCTAAATTTTGTTCCATCAATGTGTTCATGGAGTGATCTATTTGTATGGAACAACAACCATATATCTAACTATGAAGTATATTTCAGAGTAGTGTTGATTAACTTGTTTCTTCATGTAGTTGGCACCATGGATAACCTAATCTATTTTCTTGAGGATGTTAAGTATGTTCTTCAAATTTTACAATACAATGTCATTATAGCATGGACTCTAACATTTTGAATGACTTGAACCTTGGGAGGTACGGGTTCATAACATATAATTCCTTTAAGGGAGTCAATTTGGTGGAAGAGTAGTAGGTAGTATTCTACAAATATTATGCAAGATGCATCGACGTTATCCATTTACTTTGTTTCTATTATGCAAGATGCGATCACATCATCCATTTACTTTGTTTAAATATGCAAGATGCAACCACATTATCCATTTACTTTGTTTATATTATGCAAGATGCAACCACATTGTCCATTTACTTTGTTTATCCCCGGTATACATCCAAAGGCATCCCTCCAAGCACTTGTTAACAACTTTGTTTTTCCCATATATTTAAGGCTGATATTTTGTAATCATACTAAACATGACCCTTGCAAATTTAAAATAATATTTCCAAGTGACATGCAAACCTTGGATTTCTATTGCTAATGATTGGATCAAGTATTCCATAGATATTATAGAAATGTGTAAAGAAAAAATCAATAACCTTAGGAGATGTAGCCTTGGTATTCAATGGAATAAAATGAGGATACTTGGTTAAACAACTAACAACCAAAAATATAGAATCATTACCTTTAGAGAGACGTATATAGTGATGAAATCCATATATACCTCTTCCCACTTATGGTTGGGGATGGCATTAAGCTAAAGAGACTAGGGTAAGAAATTTTTTTCACCTTATTATGCTACCAAGTGTAACATTCGGCAATAAAATGCTCAATTTTAAACTCAGATTTTAGTAATAAAAGTTGGAAGAGCCATTCTTCTAAGTTTTCTGGGAACCCATATGAGCAACTGAGAGAGATGCATTAAGACATTGAAAGTCCTATGTAATAAGAGGATATATGTAATAATAGGATATCTGACAAACACTAAATGTTATTTTAAAATAAAATGACACCATTCATATAGTCACTTAGGAGCTCCTATAGCAAAGAGACACAATTAGCTAAGATGGCCTTAGATATGGTTGGTTCATCTCACCAAGATTAGGCATTGCCAACTATATTCTCCTTACACTTCTTTCAGATTGTCTTGAAGTCATAGGCTTTGAAAAGATAGTACACTTGTGTTTCTCCTCTATTAAAGTACAATACATTAATGGAAAGTGATTTGGGTTAAGGTCATATGTTTTAATCAATAACTTAATACCTAGGAGGAACTAGCACCACCTAATCACCACATGAAGTAAAATAAACATTTGTTTTTATATGTGCATAGACATTTGGATAATACAAAATGGATATGAAATGAATAAAGGACTATGAAGTCTTCTTTCTCCAGTTCTAATTCAAAAGGTCAATTAAAAAATTTGAAAGAGGCCAATGAAGACCAAAGGTATCATCTTGAATCCACAAGAATATGAATCAACCCACTTGATGTAGGAGGCCAATTGGCATACCAAGGAGGCAATATGACAAAGCACATGCCTTGCTTGATGAGAGAGATCCAGATGAATTCTTAGAGATGAAAAAATGGAAACATTGGAAGAATGACACGTTGATAGTAGGAGTGATGACTTGAAATGAAGATGTTCATTGATTGAAGGACGAAGAGCATTTTTAGGTTATCCATGGAGAACAATGATTATCTCTGAGTCAAAACAATGATTTGAAAAATACTACCAAGGAGTAGGAATTCACAAATTCTTTGTTTGAGAGTATAAAACTCCATGTTGTAATAATTATGAGAATAAACAAAATCCATTAATTCTTGGTTTTCCCATTTTGGTTTCCATTGTAAATTTCATTACATTAGAGGAAATATCACATGGTGTGTGATTGAGTTTCTCTATACGTTTAATTAGTTCCAATGTTAATTGATTCTAACACCATGATTTAATGCCCATTGACTCCCACAACACCAAGAATCAATTTGTTTTTTTGTTTGTGTTAACCATCCCTTTGAATTATTGCTTTGTTATCTACAACCCAATCTTCTAGTTGTTAGAATCACTAATTTATGCCTACAACACATTTACTAAGTTGTCATAATCATTGGGCTTGGTATTTCTTGGCTCTCATCTATATTCCACACTAATAGTCAAGGTGTTTTCCTGATGTTAGTTGGAAGTTAAGTATTAAATGCATGTACTACATTCTCATACTTAATTAGTAGTTAGTTTCCCTTAATTCATTTTCTCAATTGTTCGTATAAGAATTTTGACTTGAATGTTGTGTAAAGAACATACTATGGCCTTTTATGTATAGGCATAAACTCATATATATGTTTAATTAGGTCTTAAATGATGCTCTTCTCAAACCCTAATTGTTATATAAGTAATGTGTATTGGATCCTATGGCCACTCTTTGACTAATTCAAGCATGTGCGAAATAAGTGTGTGTGTATGTGTATGTGTGTGTGTGATGGGGTGGGTGGATGGGTGTGTGTGTGTGAGAGAGAGAGAGAGACTCATTCAAGCCTGTGTGGGGGGGGCTAAGGTGACAATATAAATAACAAGAATGAAGTGTGAGATTCTTGTTACTACTTGGTTAATTTATGAATGGGTAGATATATGATCCAAAATTTGAGTTGAGTATTCATATTGATTGATGCACAACAATTAAATAACATTGAAATCAATTTGAGAGTGATTGCAGAGATATCAAATTTCCAACTTGTAGAGAAGATCCATGTTGGCAAGACGGATTGAGTCATATGCCTACCATTAACAAATCATATTGTTATTAAAACCAAGTTGAATTCTATGACCTTGAAGAATATGCCAACACTTTGAGGACAAAGCAAGGCCTAGTATGGGGAAAGCATTGAAAAGAGAGAAGTTACATAAAGGCATAAGGTGTTGGAATATTCAGAGATACTGAGAGGGAGGGGGGTGAATCAATATCTAGCACAATTACCACCTTTTACTTCATTAACATTTCATCGATAATGTACAATATGTTGATCAATATGTATGCATCAACATATAAACTCTCAACAAGATATGACACAAGATATATATGGAAAAATCAATATATCATATTGATAAAGACCATATCTTTTACATCACTTAGTAGGCTGAAATTTCAAAGATTATCCACCACCAACTAGAAGGAGGCTTCAATCCCCTAGTTGAAAGGATGCTCCAACACTCTGATTTACCAGCTTGAACTGGAAGGATGCTCCAACCCCCTAATTTACCAGCTCCAACTCTCTAGTTATCCAGCTGCAACAGGAAGGGGGTTACGACCCCCTAGGACACAAGCTCCATCTTGTGTCAAATCTACTCCAATGAAACTACTCCACATCTTTAACAAGTTTTCTCTAGGTCACTCATACAATTTTGCTTCAAATGTTGATCTTGTAGCTGTCATATATAAATCAATCATGTGTTTGCTCTCCCTGTAGCTCTGCAACCAATCCTGTAGCTACCATTCTGCTAAATGTCATTCTTGTACTCACACCTCTGGTCTTTTCAACATAGTCACATTGTTCTCATTATATTTACACAGAACTCTCATAACCAGCTGTTCAATTGTTTCCTTCCTACTCAACCAAACCTCAAATCCTCATTATTCAAGCCCTTTCATTTACACAATCTTCTAGCAGCATTCTCATTTCATTATAGTCCCGTGACTGCCTTTCTTTAATCCTGTAGATTTCATTTTCTGTCATTGCACACCTAAATACAATTCTCTAGTTCAGCATCAACAAATCCACTCTTGAATACTAGATCTAGCCACGATTTCGATTCACATAGATGGAGTTACAAAAGATTTCTCAAACATAAGGAGTCACTGTGTTTCATAGTTATGTAATTTAATTTCCAGAACTCAGACATGCCTCTTTGATTTGCACAAATAAGTTGCCCTCAGAACATTTTCATGAATGGCTATCTCCAGTGCTATTCTATGCCACAATTTCAAATTTTTAATCGAATGAAGGAAAAAACCAAATATGACCAGCACTCTAACATGTTCCAACAATTTGCCATATTAATGATGATTGCAATTGAAACAACCCCAGTGCAATCTCAGACTCTGCCAAAAAAACAAAATACTTCTCATTCTTTCTTGATCTAGCGCTACCTGTAATTCCAACTTAAAATAGCACTTTCTCAGTGAGCCAAGTTGAATGATCACTGCGTGGATAACTGAGTTTGCCCAGCGATGTCAACAATCTGTGTGTAGAGAGTGCCTCTGCATTCTCTCACTCTCTGTTGATCTTTTGCTACTTCTTACCTTTCATAAATGGCCATTTTCAGCGCTACAAAGAGCACATTCTTCCTTCGCGGCCCTAGATCGCACATTTCCTCAATTGCACTTCATTCTTCCTTTGGGCATACTTGCGATTTTCCACATTTCGTGATCCACTTATGCTCGACAAATCGCCTTCCTTTTATACAAACGAGTGGACCCAGATGCGATTTCCCAACGCACTTTCCACACACACCAAATCATTCTCAGACATCATGTATACACATATATATCCATTCCATGGGATATAGGGCCGACATGCCACATTCGTGGTTCATTGACCCATATCGTGGATTCCAACGGTCTTCAATGCTTTCATTATCATGTTCAACTTTGAACACATGCATTTAGATTCTGACTCAGTAGTGATATGTCAAGGAATCATATTTAGACTTTTATTGTCATGAGTATACTCTACCTCTTCATTCGAGCTTTTCTCCATTGTTATCAGGTTCAATACTCTGTTTTTGAGACTCCAAAGGACCATCACAACTTTGTTTCATTTCTCAGGCTTGTTTGATACATAATGATGTAGTAATCAACCTCACCACTGATCATGTCTCAGCACTCATGTCTTTGAGACCTTCTTAAGCTTCTCATTGCTTTTCAACATTTGTTCATCCTTTATCAATGGTTGTACAGTCTTGGCATGTTCAGGAGCCTACAACTGTGAGAGCACTTCAATCATTCATCATCACCAAGTTCTTATCCTGTTGTTGAATTGATGACACATTAGGTCATGCTTCAATGAGACATCTCATCAGTAACACCACTTCTTGACATTAATGACATCCTTGATATCAATGATAGCTAGAGACAATCTTGTCATAAGGCTATTGACATCAATGACAACTTATTCCAACAATCTCCCCCTTTGGCATTGATGTCAACCTTCAGTAAAACAATCTCCCCTTCAGTATGTGCAAGTAATCTCCTTGTGTTTTCTTGTTTTACTGCATCTCATACTCCCCCTTTGATATTAATAACAAAGGGATTTTCTTTGCTCCTTGATTTAGTGTAATGCCCCCTCCTATCATACCAGCATGATAGAGAGGATGTGATGCTAAAACTGGGCATCTAGCCCCATATCTATTAAGTAAAAACTCATTGATAAAAAGACATATACATGTGCATGTTATAGAAACATAGCAGAATTAAAAATCATGTTTAATATCTATCATACATTCAATATTTCTGTGACAGCCATTAAATAATGACATTTCAGAATTTATAAAAGAGAATACTTATCTTAACAAAGTAGTCCCAAGCAACCAGATATGCATCCGCAATGTTCCACCCAACCATAGGCTAGTTGTGCTTATCAAACTCTTGATACAACTGCCACCACCCAAGCTGGGCATGATCTCTACAAGGAACCAGGGAACAGTAGACTCACACATAACCAAGCATACACCAAGATGAGCCAAGCCAATCTACAATTGGGTTTATCAGGCTGCTAGGAAATGGAAAGGAAGAGTGGCTAAGCTAATGAGCTCAAACACAGAGCTAGGGGTAACCTTACAAGATCTATCTAGCTTGGCACCCACAATACGTACACACCCAGCACAAGGAAGTATTCTTTTCACTGTTGTACAGTCCCTCAAGCCATACCTTCTCCATCTAGTGCTCTCAGGGTGTGCATAGAAGAGTAGCCAAAGCCCTCTTGATCTTCTTGAGAGGTTATTCTCCCCACTAGGCTTATCAAGCCAATTCTGTCCACTACCACTCCAAAAATTTTGCTCACAGGTTCAAACCAAAACAAGGATGCACATAACAGCTGAACCACAATTATTGGGCATAATAAAAACATTTCTTCAGTGGGAAAGCCCAAAAACGAAATGGCAATTGGGGAACAACCCTGGAGAGCAGAAATTGTTTTTAGAAAAACGCCCATGGGTATTTTTGGGGTAAAAACGACCTCCATCACAGTCCCAAGTCGTGGCCCTTCTCTCCCTGCTACTGTACAATGCAAAAACGATCTCCCAGGCATGAAAAATGTAGGAAAAATGGTGAAAAACATGATGGGGAAAGACCAGTGGTTCAGACTGCGTGAGAGAGGAAAGTCTGTAGGTTTAGAATGGCTTTGGGCACCATTTCGTGGGTGTTTTTTTGCCCAAGAAGACAAAATACGATTTCCTAGGTTGATGGCTTGCCCATACACGAAATTGGTTGCCATAACTCTTCATTCCCAAGGCATTAACTACCTCAACCAATTTCTGGAAGAATTAAATGATTGGGTCCATAACCCAAAATGGATAGTTGGTGGTTTATGGGATTTCTCATTGACACATGGATTAACACCTTTGGCTCAAGGGTTTGAATAATTTTCCCTCCCTATTTCTTGTAGAATCATGCCCCCATCTCTTTGTTGCATTGCATAGCTAGTTGTGGGTTTTTCATTAAAATTCGTATTTACATGATGTCTTAATTTACATTGTGCCTATCTAGCACAAGAACCATAGGCATCTATTTTTAATTGCCGATACATAAAATGCTAAATCAATGGTGGGGCCTTGGCCTTGAGCTCCTCACCATGATTAAGTAACAATATTTACATCATTTACGATTTAATGCGAAGGGGGTCAAAATGGGGACATTACATTTAGACTCCCCTTATAACATAGATTGGTAAATTGTCTGGCTCCCCCTATGACTCAACTCTCCCTATTAACCTGAATCTCCAAGTCATTCTTCTTCTTTTTTCAATAACTCTCTTTTGATGATGACAAATTCCCGGGCTCATGATCATAATCTAGTCTTCAATAGTCCTTAAAATGCAACTTCTGGTCATAATCCTCAACAAGTCACTACGAGCCACTTCAATTTTCTTCAATGTGAGGACAATACTTCTCCTTGAGCTTCAACTCAGGACTCTCTACATTCATATTTCAATAGTCAATTTTTCGTCATACACAGTAAGCTCCACTTTACCCTTGATGTACTTCTTTCATATGTAAATCTTCTACCATGATCTGTCCTCCAGATATCTTCAAACAATACTCAAATTTGCCACTAAACTTCTTTGACCAAAATGCTTCAAATTTTCCATTGGGTACACTATAGGTCTTCTCAACAGTATACAATACTCAACTTGTCTAATGTATGGTCCCTTATTAGCTAGTCTTCAAGCCTTTTCTCATGAACTAGGTTGAGACCAAAAGCAAATCTTGCCTTCTTCAATCTATGATACATAGTCACAAATCTGATTTTTGTAGACATCAGATTGACGCAAAAAAAAAAAATTACACCCAGACTTTAATTAATTCAAAGAGTCATGAATGCAAACACAACTTTTGTTCTTGAAGACAGGCTCATTTGTGGTGTACTAGTTGTGCTCAACAAGAGTATAAGTCACTATGTTCTAGTTGGACCCAGGCTGATCCAAATCACTATCTAAAACTTAGTTAAGAACTCTAGACTCCGTCCTCAAGAAGTATCTAGTAGCATCTCCCAAATTTGTTGTGGTAGCTTCCCAAATGATCAATAAATACATTCTGGATCATATTCATCATCTGCATTTGTTAGGAATGATCAGTCCATTTGTAGCTATGATGTGTAGTTTGAGATGTCTTCATTAGTGCTTAGTTTGTCTTCTTCATTAAGTGAGTTTTTTTCAAGTTCTTCCTTAGGAAGTTCTTTTGGAATTCTTCTTTCCTATATAATGTCCTCGTTCTCCTCCTTTCTTTACTTATCGACGGATTCTTCTTTGGAAATTTCTTCTAAAATTCCCCGTTCACTGTTTTGGTAATCCTTGTGTACACAAGTCCCACGTTTTTTGTTAATTTGTCCTTCATATTCCCTTCAAACTTTTACTTGTTTTTGACTTGGATATCTAGATGAGTTGCTTCTACAATAATGTGTTGTGTTCCCAAAGAGGTGACAATTGTAACAATTCATATTTTGGCGAGTCACACGCATACCTCTATGGTAAGCTTGAGCATTTCTTTTAGCCTTATGTCCATAACCGCGACAGGAGTAATAGTAACTATGAAATATACTTTGATACCTCGTATTAGTTAATCTTTGAGATAGGGTCCTTGAGTTTTCTTGTTGGGTCCATCTTCCTTGTTGATCCTTTCTTTGATAGGCCACCTTGTCTTCAATGTTGTAGCTTACATTGTAGGTTTTCCTTTTGGGTCTTCTTTCATTCTCTTTTCTTGTGAATGTGGACCTTCTTCACTTTCCACATTCCCTTGATTCCATCTGACCCTAATTTCTCTTTTATCATTTGTATTTCTTTGTTGACCCAGGAGATCTTTCAAATTTGATGTACACTTTCCAAATTTCTAGTTGATAATGATTGCCTTCTTTAATTGTTCTTGCAGGGATTTGACCTCAACTTCTTTTTCTTGAAGTTTCTTGGTTATGGATTCCTTCACATGCCTATCTTCCTCTAGTTGAATCCTTTGTTCAGTAATATTTTTGTCAGTTTCTTCAAACTTGAGTGTCATCTCTTTTCTTGAGTGTTGAACCTCTTCCTAAGATTTTGTGCAGTAGTTCTTTCAAGAATTTAATTTCTCTTCTTAGATCTAAGAATTCTTCCTCATTTTGTTCAAGACTTCCTTCATATTCAGCTATCGGAATTTGACAAATGCTTAACTTCACAGTCCTTCTTTTAGGGAATCAATTTCAACCTCTTGAGCATTACTTACCTTTTCTCTTTCACTTAGTTGTCTTGAAAAAGATTCTTCAAATTGCTTTACTTATTACATTTGAGATTTTAAACCAACAATGGTCCTTAAAACTTCTTCATCATATCTCAGTAGTCTTTCCTTGAGCTACTTGTTTTTCTCTTGGGTCTTTTGCAACTAATATTTTAGTGACAAGTTTTATATTCGAAGTTTAGAAAGCTCTTCTTCTAGTTGTTCCTTTTCATGATCAGCTATCTTTGCATTTTTAAAGTCTTCTAATATATTTTCTATGGTGCTACTTTCATCTTCATCTTTTTCATAATTGCTTGCATAGGCACTTCCAACATCACAAGTATTTAATTTATCATAACAAGAGTACTTACTTGATTCGCTAGTTGCACCTTTGTTTGGGTTGTTTCCTATCTTCATTGATGTTTCTCCCTTTTCTAGTGAGTCTCCATGTATTGCTTCCTTTGATTAATCTTCTTGTAGCGTGTCCCATAGTTATTTTGTTGAAGCATACTTTCCAACTTCATTCCTTTTCTTTTCAAAGTTTAAGTTTGATAAGCCTCTTAGGATTATGTTTAATGTCTTTGTTTTGTCTTTTGTAACTTTTTTGCTGCTACACCCTTTGGTCAACCTTTTGGTGCGATGTAACCATTCAAAACTAATTGTCAGATATCAATCCCTCGTGCCTGTAAGTATACTCTCATCCATATGCTCAAATGAGTAAAGTTTGATCCATTGAACAATGGAATTCTGTCTATAGAGTAAACTTCCCGAATGTCCATGACCTTCCTTCCAATGGTTAGATTGTTCTTGAAGAACCTTGCTCTGATAGAAATTGTTGGAATATTCAGAGATACTGAGAGGGGGGTGAATCAATATCTAACACAATTATCACTTTTTACTTCATTAACATTTCATCAATCATGTACAATATGTTCATCAATATGTATGCATCAACATATACACTATCAACAAGAGATGAAACAAGATATATATGGAAAACTTCAATCTCCAATATTCTCCAACACCAACTAGTGAAGGAGGCTTCAACCCCCTAGCTAAAAGGATGCTCCAATGCCCCGATTTATCAGCTCCAACTGGAAGGAAGATCCAACCCCCTAATTTACCAGCTCCAACTGGAAGGAAGATCCAACTCCCTAGTTATCTAGCTCCAACAAAAAGGAGGTTATGACCCCCTAGGACACAAGCTTCAACTTATGTTAAGTCTGCTACAATATATTCAAATATGCTCCAATGAAGATGTTCCACATCTTTAACAAGTCTGCTCCATGTCACTCATACAATTATGCTTCAAATGCTTCTCTTGTAGTTATCATATCAATCAATCCTATAGTTTCTCTCCCTGTAGCTATAGAACTAGTCTTGTAGCTACCATTCTGATAAATGTTGTTCATGTACTCATGCCTTTGGTATTTTCAACTCAGTCACATTGTTCTCATTTTATTTACTCAGAACTCTCATAACCAATTGTTCAAATGTTTCCTTCCCACTCATCCAAACCTCAAATCCTCTTTATTCAAGCCTTGTCATTTACACAATCTTCTAGCAACATTCTCATTTCATCATAGTCTTGTGACTTCCTTTCTTTAATCTTGTAGATTTTATTTTCTTCCATTGCACATCTAATGCAATTATGTAGTTCAGCATCAAGAAATCCACTCTTGAATCCTAGATCTAGCCATGATTTCGATTCACATAGATGGGGTTACAAAAGATTTCTCAAATGGAGGGATTCATTGGTTTTAGAGTTATGTCATTTAATTTCCAGAACTCAAACATGTCTCTTTTATTTGCACAAATAAGTTGTCCTCAAAGCAATTTTATGAATGTCTATCTCCAATGCTATTCTATGCCACAATTTCAAAATTTTAATCGAGTGAAGGAGAAAACTAAATATTACTAGCACTAAAACATGTTACTGTAATTTTCTGTAGTAATGATGCTTGCAATTGAAACAACCTAGTGCACTCTCATACTCTACCAAAAAACCAAAACACTTCACATTTTTTCTTGATCCAGTGCTACCTGATGCCAACTTAAAATAACACTTTCTCAATGAGCCAATTCGAATGGTCACTGTGTGAATAATTATGTATGCCCAGTGATTTCAACAATCTTTGCGTGGAGAGTGCATATGCATTCTCTCATCGATCTCTTGCTACTTCTTAACTTTCGTGAATGTCCATTTTTAGTGCTACCAAGAGCACAGTCTTCCTTCACAACCCCATATCGCACATTTCTGAAATCACACTTCATTATTCCTTTGGGAATACCTGTGATTTTCTACATTTGATGATCCACTTATGCTCAACAAATCACCTTCCTTTTATACATGACCAATGCGCCTTTAGATTACAAAGGAGTGGACCCATATATGATTTCCCAATGCACTTGATGTGTCGGATCATTCATTCAACAAAATCTCGTGGACCCAACATGATTTAACATATAGTTTGATTTCCATATAGCCACATGTATAGAACTCGAGAGCTTGTGAATGTCATGTCCCCAAATTTTGGATTGGATCATAATGGCCTAAGTCACTTGGCCATGTTCATGATTGTTAAATTGTTGCTAAGGGTCAAACAATTGCCAAGCATGATGTCCAAGTTAGTAATAATGTAAAATTAGAGACAAATGGAAAATGTGGGTCACATGAAGAGCAAATTCCCAATTCAAAGTTTGTAATGTCCCCATCCAAATAAACTATCATGGAAGAAAAATTCCACTAACTTACTAGTTCCCTAGGTTGGGGATGGAAGCATCAAAATTTGGAATAAGGGAGCTACAAGACTCAAAATGACCTTACACTTAAAAATTAACATTAAATGAGTCAAATAAATAATACTAAAAAATAAAATAAGGTGGCATTGGATCCTGAGGGCACATGAGAAGTTGTGGGACCCACATCTGGCAAGATTCCCAACTACACTTGGCATCATTCTCTCACCAATTCGAGTCAAGGTGGAGGGTAACGTACTTGGGGGATTTGAAGAGGCATTATTCATGGCATGAGTATAGGAAGTTCGAATTGGAGTGGAAGAGCAACTCCCATGGAAGAGGAAGAGGCATCATAGAGAAGTTGTAACACTTGTAACTAGATTTTTGGGCATCTATGACACAATGATGGAGAATCTATGACAAATATGGAAAATTCAGACCTAATTGCAAACCTATGACACTTCTGACATATCATGGCTAGAAATAGCCACCAAGAGGGCACATAGGGGGAGTTATGGTCAGCCAAGATTCCCCATTCGAATTGGGGGAAGAGGAATGCAAGTGTAACAAATAATTAATAATACATTAATATTAATAATAAGTAGGATTAATAGTTAAATGAGAGGATGCATCCCCTCAAATAGGCAATGCCCAAGCTACTATAAAAGCAGGCCAACAATTGTATATTTATCATCTTATCAATCTATCAATTTATATATCATTTTTATATCTACGGATATGTGGGTTCTTTCAGAAATTATGGGTTCATCCCGAGTTAATTGAAAAAGTAAAGTAAAAAAAGAAGTGAAACGGCACGTGGTTTCTTCATAAGTGGTTTTGGTTTTAATCTCCAACAACAAACAAAAAGTGATATTTGAACCTAGGTGGGGAAGGTAACAATCATTCCTCCCAACCACTCAATCCACACCATTTTTATTATCCTTCAACTCTAAAAACAATTATTATAATAATTAATAATTCTTATTATCATTCATAATAATTATTGTCATAATAATTATTATATTATATTTATTAATAATATTATAATTATCATCTTTTAATAATAATTATTATTATTTGGAAAAAAATTGGAGTCTTATAGTGAAAATCAAGAAAGATTCCCTAAGACCTACTCAAAAGTAGCCAATAGCATACTAAAACTTGAGGGAACTATTCAAGGAAAATATATTAGTATTGCTATTTGTCCTACCATACAGGAAAATCACATTAGCAACAATTTGGCAAATAAATTATTAATCCCAGAATTAAGTATAATCGAAAAGAGAGATAACTACGATGAGAAGCAATATGAAATTACGAACTTACAACTAACAATTAATGAGTACAAGTTCACATCCCAATTCAATGTTTCGACTATATATTTAAACGAAGTCGACATCATTCTAGGTTTACCCTGGATGGAAACATTGGGATCATTTATTTTAAATATGAAGAAATTTTTTTTAACATTTTCATATAAGAAAGAGCAAATCACACCGTAGGATGTTTCAATGAAATCAAATTCAAAGGATGTGTCATCTGAAGATTTCAAAGACATTTTGAAGATGATTTCACAAGAAGATAAAAATCAAGACAAAAGATGCAGAAAGAATTAGACAAAGTCATCAGAGACAAAGAAGAAGAGATATCGCATTTAAGAGATCATAATCAGAAGTTGCTCTTTCAAGTCAAGAAGGCAAAAGATAGGGCACAGGACTATCAATATATAGAGGAGGAAAATCGAGATCTCTAGAAGAAACTATTATAGCTTAATGACAATGCAAAATCTCATGAAGAAACGATCAGGAATATTAAGAAAGATAAAGATTTACTAGAAAACAAGTTGGAGAACATTCAGAAGAGGACATCAAAACCTTTGGGCTCAAAAAAACAAATTGAGGAAAAAGAAGCAAATACAAATCCAGTCATCAATACAGATAAAAAAGAATTCAATCCAACTGAAGAACAAACAACAAAAACTCCTTATCGACACCCCAATTATAAAGGTCATTTTGACCAACGAAAGGGTCAAAATGAACACACATGGAGGAGAGATGATGTCAGACGAGCAAGAACATCAAATCAAAATACAAAACAACAAACAAGAAGACCCATCCCACAAAGTGATCAAATAGCTTCGATAAAATTAGATTTGGGATGGAACACATCAGAGACGATGTGGAAATTCTTCTGGGGAATTCGTAACTTGTATCACCTCGTTTCATCAAATGTCGCAAATACTAAACACAAAAGATCAAGAGATGACAGTTAAAAAACAAACAAACAAACAATCAAACAAACATAAACCTTGTCTTCAATAAAGCTTTGAGGACAAAGCTTCCCTTAAGGGGAAAGCAATGTAACAAATAATTAATAATACATTAATATTAATAATAAGTAGGAGTAATAGTTAAATGAGAGGATGCATCCCCTCAAATAGGCAATGCCCAAGCTACTATAAAAGCAGGCCAGCAATTGTATATTTATCATCTTATCAATCTATCAATTTATATATCATTTTTATATCTACGGATATGTGGGTTATTTCAGAAATTATGGGTTCATCCCGAGTTAATTGAGAATATCCAACTATGGATATTACAGCAAGAAAGAAGTGGACAATTTTCTTCTATGAGAATCTCTCCCTAATTTGAGTTTAGTGAAGAATATTGGAGGGAATTCGAGCTATGGATTCAATTGGAGATTAATAAAATAGGAGGATCACAAAGGAGAACAACTTTTGGTCATTTCTCATTTGCACTTTTGGAGAGCTTAGCTTGTCCTTCCACGGTGGATGTTCATCCTCCCTACCTTAGAACCAATTTCATGGGTAAAAGATTCCTATCCAAGTTGGTTGGAGGAGAGGATAGTCAGACCTCTCAATAGAGCTTCATGGAGATGTTTTTACGTAGGTTCGAGCTCCCTTTGAGTTCGAGTTCATGTTTTCTCTTCTTTCTCTACTATCTCTCTGTCAAAACTCTCTCAATGTTGATGTACAATTGTGATGGCACACTCCTAGTTGCATATAGTTTTTGGAGACTGATATTTTGAATCTCAGTCCATGTTATCTATTATATATAATTGTAATGAACTACACATGAGATCCACAGCTTGAAATACCAAACATTTCATGTAATATTTCCAAGTAATATAATGATTCGAGCTAGTTTCCTCACTTGTTTCTCATGGTGTTTTGGAATGACTTTGTATATGTTTAATATCAGAATTTTTCTGAGGTTTATCTTATGTTTCGAGATACATATGAGTAAAATGGATGACCAAAATTTTGTGTGCAGACCCTTGAAGTTTTACTAAATATTGTGCCATAAACTTATGTCCTTTGTTGACCATTTTCCCAAAATTTATATGTCAAACAACCTATTGTTTTTTTGAAGGTATAGTAGACCCTAAAACCTGAGTTAATGCTACATATGTATTTCCCTTGAGGTCCTCTAATAGAGACAATTATCATATCACAAAATAGGGAAGGTCGTACAATGTTTGGAAGGTAAAAATGTTACTAGTTTAGTGGGGTTTTCAACTATCCAATTCAACTAGTTTTATTCCCCTTCCTTCATACTTGATAATTGCAAACACTAAAAGTTTATAATGACTGTACAAGTGTATTTGAGCTGAATTATGATGCCTTAAGACCTCTCAATCCCTTCCATACATAATTCAAAATAATTTTGGAGCATTTGGGACAATTTTGGTTTCACTAGTCCAAGGTTCGAAATTGGTCCAAATTGAGTGATTTTTCATATTAGGGATATTGCAGTGGTATCAGATCATGGTCATTGCACCTATGCATTAAGATCATCCATTGAAGAATAAGTTGCAGCCATGTCTTAATATTATGATGAATCCTATGAGTACAATGCTTATGAGCAGTATGAAGATGATTGTGAGTAATATGAAGAAGAATGTGAATGGTATGAGGAAGAGATGCCATCATGCATCACTTCTTACAATTTCATAAGGAATGAGGGTTATTCTTATGACCCTATGTATGATGAAGTTGAATGTGTCATACCATCAAAGGCTAATCCTATGAATGAATTACAAATATTTAGAGCAACATGTAAAAATTTGCCTCAACAATATCAGACGTATCTTGCTTTGATGGGAAAGACAAAGAAGGCCTTTATTTTTGAAGATTTTGTAGATTAGGTGTTACAACAAAATGTCGTCACCCTTGTGAAGTGTCACAAGTGTCGCAAGTGTTTCAATTGTCATCATCATGACCTAGTGTCATCACCATGACCGTTGTAAGTGTTGTCATTATGACCAAGTGTCGTCATCATGACCGTTGTGATAATGTCACCATCTTGACCATTGTGTTAACTCTTTGCTCTGAACCCTAAACTCATTTTGGGCTAAAACACATCTAACTGAGAGATTTCCCTACCTAGTTGACCTCTTTGAGTAGGTTGTCGCACTTCTACTTCATCTAGGGTGCGACATCGCAGTTTCTGGTCAGCTAGGGTGAGACACTGTTGCACTTTGTCTTCCTACAGAGTGCGACGACCCCCTCTGTCGCTTTGTGTCCTCTACTAGGGTGCGATCAGGTTGGTTAAAGGCTATTTTGGGGAGTCTCTATGTATTTATAGAAGTTTGTTGAGGTGGAGACCTATCCCTAGACTCTAGGTGAGGTGGCATTTCGGTTCCTAACCTAATGGAAGGATCCCTTATCCATCTCCTCCTAATCCTCAACCTACCCTATCTCTTTAGCCCTATATAAACACCCCCTCTCTCCATGGGGAAGGGAGGAAGGTCTATGGTATCCTTATGCTGATAGAATCCACATTGGTGATTGGGAAGCTTGTACTACCTTGGAGGCTTGGCTTGGACATGTTCGATGGAAGATGCGATGTTGAGGCTTTGGTTGTAGCTTCATCCTTTCTATGTATTCCCACCTTTTAATGTACAATTAATATAATTTATTTCCATGAATGTTGTCTCGTTGATGATGTTTAGAAATTTCTTCCTCAACTGTTAGTTTAGATCAGTTATTGTTTAGATATATTGTACTGCTTGTATTGTTTCCATATTGTCTTGGCAGGTCTTACAGCTGGAGATCTAATGACTGCAGGACTTGGGGCAACAACAAGGAGAGGGATCCACGATTTGAAAGGTACGATATCTAAGTACTCGATATGTAATTGATCTAGGGAAGTAGATTTATATTCTGTACTATTTGTTCTAGACTCACATTGATCTAGGGAGATCTGGCTCGCGTCCGCTCGAGTGGATTGTCCGTCAAACATTAGGTATTTGGATATAGGCCTAAGAGTGTAGATGTGAACTTAGTAAGGAACAATCAACCATCCACAAACATTGAGGATACCCATGAGCCACCTAGTTCTGTAGGTGGTGAAGCAGAAGAAGCATTACATGAAGAGGATCGAAATTCTCCTAAGTGACTCTGAAAAAGATGAAGAAACATCTCATGAGCATGAAGAAGATTCCATTGAAACTATTGAAGATCATTTCGAGACACATTCTACTTTGGACATGGATCAAAGAGAATCTATTGATGGATGTTTGAACTGTGAAGGAGTACCTACTGATGGGTGCTCACACCTTTATGTTAGTGACATAGAGATCACTTTTGTAGGTGTTGTTGCAAGCCAAATTTCCATTGACCATGGAGATGAAGACCTTGTGGAAGTTGAAGAATAACCAAGATCAACTTCCCCATCACCACTTGAGCTTCATGAAGTTGATCCAAGCAAGAAGGAAGAATAAGAGGAGGTTCATTTGCAAGAACCTCATTTTCTTGCAGGGTCCTTAAATATGGATGAAAAGAAGATTCAAGAGGCTTTGCAGACTCTCCATGACACACATGCATTGGTTTCAAAATTTTGTTGGTGCGTGGAGGAGAAATATTCCCCTGAAGACATGGAGAAAATCCAGAAGGCAATGTTGGACACCAAAGGTAATTTTTTGAATTTTCTTTCTGAGAGAGATTATTTAATTGAGCTTGTCGGTTTGTATCATGGAATAACTTTGAAGGATGCAGAAGAGAATGACAAGCTCTCAAATGAGTTGGAGTCCACCCAAAATGCACTCCAAAAATCCATGGTGCAGAATGAGAAACTTCAAGAGAGGTTGCAAAGGTCCTCTACACCCTCCTACATATCATACCATCATTCAATGGTTGAAAGCATTTATGTTACAATGGAGGAACCTCATGTGATGGTGGAACATGAGGTACATGTTGATATGCAGGTGCTTGAAGAGGATACATTCAAACAAGAAAGAATCCAAGCACCTATCCTTGTTCATAGGGATTATGAGGTGCCTGATGGTGAGAGTTTTAGAGCCTTGGAGGAGGTACATGATCTCACAATAGTTGGACCAGCCAATTATGGGGAATATGCATTGGAAAGTTTGATGGGTAAGAGTTTCAAAGAGGTAAGGTTGGTTCAAAATTCTTCATCCCCTACTTCGTTTTCATTTGTTCCACTACAAAAGATAATTCCAAAAAACTAAACACCTAGGGAAACCACTTACACAAACAAGTCACAGATCAGCACACCGATGTTTTCACATGGGTTAAACCCTTTAAAGGGAAACAATCCATGGGCCCAGCCAAATAGTTATGTGAGACATTTTATTATGCAAAAGAAATAAAGTTACAAATGTCACCTTCTCATAATAGATCAACTAGCAAGTGGCCCTCCATGCTCTTTGAATAGATATCATGGACGAATCGGGTGTTAAGCCATGGATCAAAGATAGTTATGATATAAAAGAAGTTGAATCATCGGATCACTCTATGTCTAGAACATATCATGACTGTTGGATTAGATATTTACAAATGCATACTAATGCATACTAAAGAAACACACTTTTCCTAACAAATATATTATAACAAGTTGATCTTAACTAACTCCTAAGTGTCTAAATATCCTAACATCCCTCCTTAAGAACAACTTGGGATAGGATTGAAGGATTTATAAAAGTGACACTATTAGGAGAAGGAAGGAGGCATTAAATCTTATCTCCCCTTAATGACAAGTTCCTGAATTCCTAACATAGATCGAAGTTTAGAAAAATTCGCTTATGTAAGAGATTTGGTGAAGGTGTCTGCAACTTGATCATTTGTAGGGAAAAAGAGCACTTCAAGAACGCAATCATGAACAAGATTTATTATGACGTGCAAATGTATCTCAATTTGTTTGCTGCGTTGATGTTGAATTAGATATTTGGTGAGCTTGATAGCACTTTAATTGTCGGACCAAAGGGGATTTGGATGTTGCTGCTTGAATCCAAACTCTGAAAGGATCTGTCGAAGCCATAAAGATTCTTGACTTTTAATTGCTGCATGATACTCTGCTTCTGCTGAAGAGAGAGAAAGAGCTTGTTGTTTATTACAAGCCCAAGTGAGAGGTCTGGAACCAAGATTGAAGACATAACTTGCAATAGAGTTCCGATCATAAGGATCGTCATCCCAATATGAATCAGTAAAACCAACCAACATAGGAGCCCCCCTTGAACTGTAATGAATACCAAACTGAATTGTACCCTGAATATAGCGAAGTATTATTTTTTTTGCTTTCCAATGGCTTTCATGGGTCATTTGCATATAGCAGGAAACATGACCAACAACAAAGGAAACATCAGGACGGATATGAGTCAAGTATAAGAGACTACCAATAAGCTGACGATACTAGGTGGCATCAACTTCAGGTGAAGTGCAAGTGGTAGAAAGTTTGACTCTAGACTGGAAGGGAGAGGGGGCTAGTTTACAATCTTCCATGTGAAAGTGATGAAGAAGGTCACGGGAATACTTATACTGAGAAAGAAACATTCCTTCTTTTGTTTGCAAGACATCGAGGCCAAGAAAATAATGCAAATGTCCTAAGTTTGTCATTTCAAAATTCTGCTTAAGACTCGATTTCACATGGGCTAAAATCTTAGGGTCACTACCAGTAAGAATAAGATCATCAACATAAAGAACAAGGATGATGAGATTATTTCCTACTTTCTTGCTATAGACATTGGAATTAGTATGGCATCTAGAAAAACTAGTGTCAAGGAGAAAGTTATCTATTTTGGCATACCAGGATCGAGGAGCTCGCTTAAGGCCATATAGGGATTTCTTAAGGTGACATACAAGACTAGAGTCATTTTGAACATATCCAGGAGGTTGTTCCATGTAAATTTCCTCCTGCAAATCTCCATGCAAAAAGGTAGACTTGACATCCATTTGATGGACCTCCCATTTATGTAAGGCTACAAGGGAATGAACAAGGTGGATGGAGTTCATTTTGGCAACAAGGGCAAAGGTTTCATTGTAGTCAGTTCCTTCAACTTGGTTAAAACCTTTGGAAATTAAAGTTGTCGTAAGCCTTTCAAAAATTCCATTTGAGGCATACTTAGTTATGTAGACCCATATCTGACAAGTTTTCTTCCTTTCGGAAGATGGACAAGATCCCAAGTATCATTTTCCATTAAGGAACTATATTCTTCATCCATAGCTGCATCTGAATATGGATTCCCTAAAGCTTCTGCAAAAGTCTCTAGATCATAATTATCTTAAACTTGAGACAAAAGAGAATAGGCTTGCTGGAATTGAGAACGTGTTCATTGTTGATCTCTAGGATCACTGGAAATATCATTAGCTACTTTGCATGTTGAACGAACACGTAGAGGAAGCGGTTGTGCTGGAAGAAAATGAGAAGGAGGAGGTGGATTTTCATTCTCATTGTCATCATTTGGAACTGGAATTGGGATGCTATCAATGAAGTTGGGAGTAGAAGAAGCCACCAGCACCGAATTAGGATTGCAGGACACAGATGGAACAAATGCCGTGTTAGGCTTGTAGGGCAAGAAATTTTCATCAAATTTTACAGCTCTTCTAATCATTATTTCGTGAGAAAGTGGCTGAAGAAGTCTATAACCTTTTACATTTTCAAAATATCCAACAAATATGCACTTTTCACTTTTAGGATGCAATGCTTTTCATTTTTCATCTGGAATATGATCCCATGCTTCACTACCAAACACACAGAAGTGACATACATCTGGTTTAATTTTACTCCATGCTTCTTCTGGTGTGATATTTTATAAAGATTTAGTGTGGGTGCGATTAAATATTTAATTTGCACAATTTATGGCTTCAGCCCAAAATTGAAGGTGTAGTCCCTTAGCTTGAAGCATACAATTAGCCATTTCTTTTAAAGTGCGGTTCTTCCATTCAGCTACACCATTTTGCTATGGTGTATATATAACAATGTGTTGTTGTTGGATTACTTGTTCAGTGCATAAAGAGGTGAACTTGTCGTTAACATATTCTCCCCCATTATTAGATCTTAACTTAAGAATTTGATGACCAGATTGTTTTTCAACAAGGGCCTTGTAGGCTAAGAACATGTTAAATACTTCTCTCTTCAGTTTTAGGAAATAAACCCAAGCGCATCTAGAGTAATCATCAATGAAAGTTAAGAAATATTTGAAACCAGAAAAGGAAGTAGATGGAAGAGGACCACACAAGTCACTATGCACAAGCTCTAAGGGGGACGATGCGTGCCAAGAGGCACGTTTGTCAAAACTGTCCTGATGATGTTTTCCAAGTACATAACCGGTACAAACACCATCCTTGCAAGATACCATTGGAAGACCTGTCACCATATTTTATTTACATAGTTGTTTCAATGAGCGATAATTTAATTGACCAAATCGCTCATGCCAAAGTTTGCTCAAATCACGACTATGAGCAACAAAAACTAAGGGAAAACGTGATGACCCAAAGTTGTTAAACTTGTACAACCTGGCAATATCATTAACAATTCCAATGGCTAGGACATGCTTAGTATATTTAAAATCTTTGATTACAACTTGGTGAGGTGTAAATGTTATAGTTTTACTTTCACTAGAATGAGTGATTTGATAGACTGACAAGAAATTGTAGGAAATTCTTGGAACACATAGTACATCACTACAATGTCCATTATTGACTAGAACTGTTCCAGATCCTACAACATTAAGAGATCTATCATCACCAACAAATATTTGTTTGGTGTTACATTCATGCATAGTAGAAAACATGGCTTTATCCTTATCATTATGATAAGATGCTCCAGAATCAATGAGCCACTCATTCAAAGTAGCAGAAGAAGATGCATTATAGGAGAAACCGGAAGCAAAAAAGTGCATGTTCGTGAGATGAAGATTCTGAAGACGAATCAAGGATGATGTGGTGCTTCTTCATTGCTTCTTCCAAGGCTTGCATCTTCTTGATTATCTTTCTCGCAAAAGTTGAAATGACGTTCATTCTTATTACCTTTTGGTTTTTTTCCTTTGTCATTTTTTGAAGAATAAGCTGGTTGTGAGGGTTTGGGACCTTTGTTTGGATTATTATTGCGAAGATTTTGCTTCTTGGGAAGCTTGGACTTCTCTTTATGTTGTGCCAGCAAGGATTTTCCAGATGTATTTGCATTTCTAATCATTCCAGTATGTATGAGCTTATCCTTCTCTCTAATCAAAGAATCATAAAAATATTCAAGATTAGGGTCTTTATAGCTAGTTGGATCCATGGATTCTTTCATGGAGTAAAATGTAGATACAAAAACAAAATATGCAATTCCAAGTTTGGAAAGAATATGATAAATGCATTGCTTGTCTTCTCTTTTAATTTTTCATTCTGGACATAAGAGTCTAAGAGTTTTTTCCTTAGATAGATAATCTTGAATGCACGAAAAATCAGTTGGATTTAAGGAAATCAACTCATTTTCTAGTTGGTGACCTCGAATCTCATTGTGTTTACCAAACATAGATTCCAATTTTTTCCAAGCTTTATCTGGTTAATCAATTCTAGATATGTGGAATCATAAATCAATAGAGATTGATATCCCAATCAATACATGGGATTCATCACATTTATTGGCCCATTTTATTTTCTTATCAACATCAGTGGGCTCTGTTCTTTCCCTAAGGTAATTTGGTAAGTCCCATTCTTCGTAGGCCATCCTCCATACGATATTTCCATGAGAAGTAGTTGGAACTAGTAAGTAGAATATCACATGGGGCGGCGATACTGTAAAATTAAGGTCATAAAAATAAAAACCAACGGTCTGAATGCAAAGATCTTGAAAAACAAGGTTGTTTAAAGAAACGGCATTGAGAACTGACTCTGAATGAGGAGTTTATGCTTGATTGAAAAAATGGTTACAGGTGAGCCAAACAGATACAAGGCAGGGAAATGATTGACCCAACTAAAAAAAAAAACTTGGAGAAAAAGACCCCCCCTCTTCCCAAGCTTAACCTTTTAAATGCACTTTACAATAATGTTTCTTTATGTGAACCACTTTTGTAAAATAAGTGGAGTTTCAATTTTACAATAATGTTACTTTAAATTTTGCATGCAAAAAACTAAAAGACTTTAAGTGACTCACTTTTATAATTTAAGGGAGATGCACTTTTACAATAAAGCAACTTGAAAATAGAAATTGCATGCAATTTTAGAAAAATAACTAACAAGAAGGCTTGAACTTAAGACCTCTTTTTAAATAAAACAACTTTTAACCAAGTGAGCTAATATTAAAAGGTACATTAAAGATGGAAAGGAGGAATTTTTTTTTTTAGTCTTTATCTTGAACTTCGTGCTTGCAAAAAAAAGACCCTTTTTCCTGCAAATCGCTTCACATAAACTGAAACAAAAACAAGAAAAAAATAATATGCCTCGAATTTAGGGTTAGACCTTGTTAGCTTTCCCAGACTGTATATGTTTTCTCACTATTTTCGATTTTCCGTGGTCGCACGAAGTGCATGACAAAGAGCATACACAACAAATAAAACTATTTTTCTTATGTTTTTTATTTGCTGACATCACACAAGGTGCAGGGAAAAGAGCATATGCAGAAAGAGAAGGAAACAACTTGAAACTAAAAAAATACTAGATCTGAAAAGAAAATGAGAAAACTATTTTAAATAGAAAAACATCACTGTTGGCTGTATATAACCTTCCGGAGGTTTTCAACATAGACCCAGGTACTTCGCGGTTCATGGAACCAACAAAACCTCTTTTCACCGGCCCTTTGGGCAATAGGATCTGTGCAGCCTGAGGTCTCACCCGAGGAGAAGCTGAGGGGGTGGTTATAGAATCAGGTTTCTGTAACCGGGTGATGCACATGTGGGACGATTGACAAGCAGCGCAATACCTTGCAGACTTCCGCGGACAGAAAACTGTGCGAAACCTCTATTCCGCGTTGAATACTTAGGTAGTGGGGCACTTGGACACCAGCGCTTCTAGTGATTGCGTGATACATGATACTTTTGCATCACGATAGTAAGATATCAACAACTTATCTCGCGACGGATCTCAATAGTTCAGCGCGTCAGCTAGATCACGCATCTCTTCCAAGATTAGTTCTAACCAATCCTACTTAACATTCTTCCTCTTCAACTCGTTCAAGTTCTTGTCATTAGGTTGCAAGTGATTGAGGAAACCTATACTATTGCACACCCCAACGCTGTGCTTTAATTCAATGTTCAACTAAGTGACTTAGCCAATAGATTTATACATTCATAGACTTAGAGTGCTACATACTTAGCATTCATCCAAAACATGTATTACTTAACATATTATCCAACCCATTCCTTCGGTGAATACATATAAAAGCAAACATACAACTGATAATTGCGGTATCAAGCATACATTCCAAGTAAATGACAAATTGCAAGGAAAACAATCACACTACACAGAATTTAACGTGGTTCACCCCCGAGATGGAGGCTATGTCCATAAGAAATGTTGTTATATTTCTCTAATGGGAAGGGTACAATAGTCCTTGGCCTACGCACTCAGCTGCAGACCCTCTTCTCTCTCAGATAGGTCTCTGCGCACTCAGCTGCAGAGCCTTTACAATAGCTTCAAGTTCAGAAAGATCTAACAATATTCATTCACTAAGAATTCAACAATCGAAGAGTAACCCTTTCCCATGTAAAATTGCCTCTATTTATAGATCACGCCCAAGGGTCATGTCTTTACAATCATTAGGCCAAAACCCTAAGGCTTCTGAATCATGGCGTGGCTAACTTCCAGCCTAGCTGTCTCCATCGACAGCCTTCTTCACCTGCTCCAGTCTTTCCACCTGGAAAATGCATGTCTCACACGCTCTTCTGACAGCCGCAGTCACCAAAATGGTTACAACTGCATCATGGCCTATCCCTTTCCTCATCACCCATGTGCCTGTCACCGTCGACGTCGTGGCCTAGCTTCTCAACTGCTTGCCGCCACTTTCTCTGAGAGGTCCTTTTCGTCTATCTCCACATCCCAAAATAGGTTGCTTTCTCCGCTCCGACCTTTCCTCATCCTTTATTCAAAATAGCTGCTGCGCACGATCTGTGCACCAGTATATTGTGCAACCTTGCTCACTTTCCACTACTCGACCATGCACAATTTCTCAAAATTGCCTTTCCTTCCTCCTACAGTGTGCAATGCACAACTTTCAATACTTGTGCCTTTTTCCACCCACTTGGACCCCGTCCAACAAGCCCCTAACACTCACCTGTGGCTCATCCCGAGACACTTGTTCCTTCGGATTCCAGTGCCACAGCCTCCACCGTATTGAGCTTTGATGTAAAGTTTTGCAGAGTTCCTGCTAGCTCTACAACTATCTCCTTGGCTTTTTGTTCAAAACCTTAAAGCGTCTCCAAAGTTTCCTATGAGACCTTCTCCCTAGCCACTTGTTCCTTCATGGTTCCTTCTACTGCCTAAAGTTCTCTGAACTTTGCGTCGAATTGCTACATCGATTCGAGGCCTTCCTGTTCAATGGGTTGCATCCTGTCCAATGTAGTAGCCTCTATCTCCCTTAGTGTTTCCAACTCTTTCTATAGGTCCTTGACCTCATTGAATTTCTACACTTTCTCTCTTGCCGGCACATTCTTTAGCTCCGCGCTTGCAGCATCTACCTATTGTTGCTTCTGTTGTAACTCTGCTTTTACCTGCTAGAGCACAGGATCTTCATTCAACCTGGTGACTACCGTGGTTATCTGCTCAAGTAAGTCTTGGAATTTCGTCACTTCCACCGAAATGCCATCCATGGTTTCCTTGACATCCTCGGCTAGAGCTGGACACTGATCCGGTGGAACGACAGGGTACCTAGCCTCCAGCTCTGTGATCTTTCCTTTGTAAGCGGCTTCCATTTGTATTTTATCAGAGGTGAGGGACTCTATCTTGGCCCCAATTTTCCTTATCTTGTCTTCCATATCATCTCCTTCTTTGCATTCTTCTATTGTTTCACACACCGCTGCGATGGTTTCCTTCAGCTTTCGACCTTTTTCCCTGGTTGCGCTCAACTCTTGCTTGTTGTTATCTGATTCTTGCCTTAACTACTTGATATCTTCAGTTAACTATGAACACTGATTGTATGAAGCTAGGCCTCTCTCATGAATTTCTTTTGCAATTTTAATGTGCAGCTCGTTCAGGTCTTATAGGGGAAAGGCCCCAACGTTTAGGTCGAGGCGCCCAGTTTTTACCGTCTCCTTAACCATTTCATTTATATAAATAAGGTAGTGTGGTTCAAGGTTCAAGACATGCGGATACTGACTTACAACAACATGTGGTCTTCTTTGCACGCTTGATCCACCTGATTTCCTGTCAGAAGCTGAACTAGGCTACCCCAACCTCATATGGGCTACCATTGTCTTGAACTCCTCCATAGCTTGGATCATGGTCAACTGTAGTTGTTCTTGCTTGGCTTCTTTTTCAGCATGAGTCTCTTCCCATACTTTTTGCACTTTTGTTGTGATGATCTTGCAATCATCTGGATGTAGTTGTGGCCCGAACGCAGGTTTTTCAGCCTTCCTCTTTGTGCACCGGCTTTGCGGTTGCGAGGGGCCTTCAGTGGCCTTTCTTTTACCCGTTGACGTCATTGTATGTTGACTCTGCATGTCATCCTTTTCTTCCTCAATGGGCGTGCTTGTAGGTAGCTTGCTCTTCTTTTCCTTCTTTGCTGCTACGTCTTCACTATCCTGTTCGATATCTTCTTCATCTGATATTTTTATGTCAATCTTGGTCGTTGAGATGTGTGGGATGTTCTGTTCATAGTTAGATGCATCGTCTTGCGAAGAGGGAACTTTCCAATCAGCCTCCCAACGTTCCATCATGGCCTCGATGCTGTCCTGATCGAGTTGGTAAAATCCTGGATACCATAATCCTTCCTGCTCATCAGCCCTTGGCTGAATGTACGACTAGTGCCTCTTCATGCTAAAAGTGATGATGCATTTATAATTGTTGGTCAGTGGTTGGGAAATGCGCAGCGTTGCCATAATCGCCTTGCGCAACCGGTGATAACAGGTATGAAAGACTTCGGTGGTATGTCGTTTCCTTGACGGCTTTGTGCTCACCCATAAGTTGGTAAAATGTGTTCCGCGTCCCTGTCTTGCCAAGGTCAGAGCTCCTTGGTACACATCTGGCTCTTTCCAGCCTATAAAGGCTATCAACACTAGTAGCCAGCTGAAATGGAATGGTGCTCCATTATCCTACATTTCTTGAATATCTTCCATAAGCTCATTCAGTAGGAATTGGCACCAGATATAACGCTTGCCGCACAATATGTAAGTTGATGCCTTGATTGTGACCGCCAGTACCTCAGGTGGTCTACACTTGCGCAACAGCTTTCCTGCAAGCAACTGGGTGGTAAACCTCATTGCACAGTCCTTGAGGTCGGCCGTTGGGAACCCTCGTCCCTTCCGCACTACGTCAAATTCTTTAGCGACGTCAGCGCTCAGATTTCTATCCTACACCCTCTTTATGATGAGGTCACCAGGGTCCTCGCCTCTTTTGTTCAGGCCTGTGATGTGATGGATCATATAAATGCTGATATCAATGCAGGTATCTGGCCATAAGAAGCCTTCATGTGCGCAAGTGAGTAGCATGCGCACTACTGTGGGAAAATCAGGGCTCTTAGTAAAGTGCGGCATTTGTAGTAAATTTAACAAGCCTAATGGCCGAATGGGCTGTGGCCATTCTTGGACTTCCAGCCTGTGTGCGCCGGTCTGTGTATCCTTTACACAGTTGATATATGCATCCAGTTTAAATTGTGGGTAAGTCTTTGGCACTTGCAACATATTTTCAAGCAGGTCCAGGTGGTCTAGCTTGCAACCTAGTACACTACCCATCAGATTCTCCTCAATTTTTACCCTGGTAAAGATAGTGGGCATAGGGATTTCATACTTGAAATTCTTTTGTATGTGTACTGGTGGGGCATCGAGCTTCCGTGGAGGGATGTATTCAGGCACTGGATAAATGGATAAGCTTTGAGCCTAAGCCAACTATTGCAATAGTACTTCAGACCCCCCCGCTCTGAAGCGGCCTGTTTTCCCTTGCAGCTTCCTGCAGCCTGCCGTGCTGAAATTCTAGACACACCTGCCTTCGTTGCCATCATTGCTTCTGGAATCCTTGCTTGCTCAAATAACAAGAAGATATCTACCCCCAAAACCTGTTCACTCATACAATGCTCTGGTCACTCGCTCTCAAATAGTTCAAGTGCTTGGCGAAAATGGTTAAGTGGCTGAGTGAGGTCATATTTATAGCCGCTGCTGGTCTGCAATGTGGCTGTTTGCATTTTCCGAGGCACTGATTGCCATATTCATTACCAGTTCATGCAGATGATCTTGGCCTTGTCCGCAGATCCTTCTCATCATGCCAATGTTGTTTCCTTAAATGCCAAAAGGGTGCTTGGCAAGCCAGCATGTCAACTTCGTCAAATCAGCTTTAATGGCTCAGCTTGCCAGCTGGATTTTGATGCTTAACTGGTCACATCGATCTTTAATGGGTTCCAAAATGTCACATCCACCCTTAAATTTTAAACTACTCAAGTGCCTCCAATTTGGTTAATGGCCTACTAACTGGCTGACAGATGTTGTTGTAATGGTTTCTGTCATGATGTGTTGGCGGTCTAATAGGATGTTTACTTCGGGATGCGCACTTGGTGTCATCTTCTACACAACGGTCATTTCGTCTTCTCTGCGCGATCAGTATCTAACCTTGTTCATCACAGCTTCTCTTTTTTTTTTTGCGCGCACAACTTCAGCAGTATTGCATGGTATAGTTTCCTGAATTATACAGAACTCTACGTAGCTAGACTATCGTGGTAAAGCTTTAGTCTGCTGCCATTTACCAAACTTGGAAAGGTATCTCTGGCTAATGTAGCTAACTGGACTATGCCACCATTAGTAACATGCATTACAGTATATGGGCCAAGCCAATGCATTTTAAATTTTCTAGGAAATTTCATGAATTTGCTATCATACAGGAGGACCAGATCACCTACTTGAAAGCACTTGTTCTTTATGTGGCGGTCATGCCATGATTTTTCACGGACTTTCTGGACTTGTTGGTGGAATCCTGCGATGAAGTGATCTTCTTCCAACCCAACCAAATGTAATAGCCTTTTTTCCAGCACCGCATGGTCTACCATCCCTGTAAACGCAACGATTCTTAAGCTGGGGACAATATACATCATTGGCATTATAGCCTCCTATTCATAAGCCAACCGAAAGGGTGTGTGGCCCGTCAAATTCTTACAAGTAGTCCTGTATTCCCATAACACAGATGAGATGCGCAGATCCCAGTCGTCCCTGTTCACATTAGTGAGTGCATTCTCCAGTATTTTATTAAATGCCTCAACAGTCCCATTCGCCTATGGATGGTATGGGGTACTGTGCTAGTGATGGATGTGAAATTCTTCTGTCAATGCTGCAATAGTTCTGTTCAGAAAGTGTGTACCTTGATCACTCATTAAAATCTTCGGGCATCCAAATCCTGAAATTATTTCTTCAAAAACGAATTGCACGGCAGTAGCTACGCTACAGTCTTTTACTAGTTTTGCTTCGGCCCATCTAGTGAGGTAATCAGTGGCAGCAATGATATACTTGGCACCAGTTCTTTTTCCTGGTGGGTGAATAGGTCCCACAAAATCAAAAGCCCATTTTTCAAATGCCTACAGGGTAAACTGTGGATTTAGTGGTATTTCATCCTTGCGGGAGGGTTTCCCTGTCCTCTGACAGACATCACAGTTCTAACAATGTTCTTTTGAGTTTTTATGGATCGTAGGCCACCATTTCCCTGCACGCAAAATATTCTGTGCGGTAGCCCTTCCTGCATAGTGAACTCCTACGAGTCCTGAATGCACATCCACTAATATAAATGGTTTCTCATGTTCTAATACACATCTGCGTAGGACTTCATCCAGTCCAAGTTTTGTATAAGTAGCCCACAATAGTGGTGAAGTCTGCAGCATGCACTACCAGTTGCTTCTTTTGCTGGATGGAGAACTCTTGAGGTTCCAACCCTTCTGTTAGAAAATCAATAATGTCCTTATAATAATCATCGGCAACCTGTATAGCAAACAACTACGCGTTAGGAAAATTGTCTTCAAGGTTTGTAGGTTCTTCTCCTGACTCGATCGTAGATACATGATCAGATCCCAAGTTCAATCTGCCTGGCTTGACAATGATCTCAAAATCATACTCCTGAGATATTAATAGCCATCTGCATATTCGCCCCCCTAACACTGGCTTATTGACCAGGTATTTTAAATCAAAATGGTTAGTGAACATGAGGAAGTGTGCACCAAGCAAGTAGTGCCTGAACTTCTGTAGTGCATATACCATCGCAAGGCCTTCCCTCTCAGTAGTAGTGTAATTCTTTTCTACTATTGAGAGCATCCTGCTCGAAAATGCAATGGGATGGTCAATACCCCCTTCACCTAGCTGAGCTAGTATGACTCCCATTGCGATACATGATGCATCAACATGTACATGGAATGGCTTCACCCAGTCCGGGAAAACTAGGATCGGCGCAGTAACCATCTTTTCTTTTAATGTATCAAAGCCCTGCTCACACTCTGTGTTCCAGATGAACGATGTATCCTTCTTTAGCAGTTTTTCCATTGCTGCGGTTATCTAGGCATAACCCTTTATGAAATTCCTATAGTATCCAGTGTGTCCTAATGTAGAGTGCAACATCTTGACTAAATTTGGTGTGGGAAAGTTTGCAATGATTGCAATCTTCATAGGATCCACCATCAGACCCTGTTTAGAAACAATGTGTCCAAGTAGAATGCCATAGGGGACATAGAAAACACACTTCTTTAGGTTTAAGGAGATCTGATGCTATCTACACTTTTCAAGCATCATTCACAGATTCGCGCAATGGTTCTTTAGTAATCCAAACACAGTCCAGTCGTCAAAATAGGCTTCTAGGAATTTGTGCATAAAATATTTAAATGTTGTGACGACAACTCTGGAAAATATGGCTGGTGCGTTCTTCAGACCAAATGGCATGACTGTGTATTGCAACGATCCCCATTCTGTAGCAAAAGTCGTCTTATGCCTATCCGCGGGATCAATCCTGATTTGATGATATCCGAAGAAACCATTAGTAAAAGAGTAGGCCTCATTCCCTCCAACATTATCAACCACTTAGTCTGTAAAAGGAGTGGGAAATGGGTCGTGCATGGAAGCATCATTTATTTTCCTAAGATCCACACAGATCTTGATCTCACCTTTTGTTTTATTGTCTTGAATGACCATGGGGCTAATCCACTTAGATTCTTCGACAGGATCAATGATTCTTTCCTCGAGCATTTTATCCAGCTCCGCTCATACTCCTTCTTTGTAGCGTAGGTTTAATCTATATGGCCTTTGCTTAACAGGCCTTGTGCCTAGCTTAAGAGGTATTTTCATGACCCCTAAGTCTCCCAAAATGCCCTTCATTTCTGTGAATTTAGTTGGAATAGTTCTTGGTATTCATGTAATGTGTCTGCGATCTCGGAAATGGTTTGATCGTCCCAATAGTCTCCAATGGACACGAACTTCGGCTCTTCACTTGTGCCAATGTTCACCTTCTGCGTATTCACTGGCCCACTCATGTCTAGGATTTCCAACAGAGGGCCCTCTAAATCACGCGCATCCTTGAATTCCGGTATGTTGATGTTGCGTTTATAACACTCCATGGCATGTTCTTCATGTTCCTTCCATTCTGACTGTAGGTGCGTAGGAATGTTGTCTTCCCTGAAGAATTCTTCCAACATCATATTTTTGTGAGGATAGTCTTCTCTAAATATGCGTTCCTTAATTATCTGCAATGCCTCATGTATGAGCGGGTTCTCATCCTCGAAACTGAAATCCTTCTGGAAGTTCGTAGTCAAGATGGCCTGGTTTTTTGTTTCCCTGCACAACTCCAGGTCTAGATACCATTTCTTTGGAATATCATCCTCTAGTGTGTGCACAAACAGATGCACCCATTCCGTGTTTGGTCTTTCTGCCCATGCTTGTGAGCAGATCTCAATATGTTTCTTTGGATCTGTCTTCCCATTGTGTTTCTCAAAAGGTAGGGTGGCCTTTTCAGCAAACCGAATCTGCATTGATCCCAAGTGGTCAATGTCTACTTGTGCGCATCCCACCATCTGGCTAGTGTCTCGTGCACTGCCATGTCTAGTGCTCGTAATATATGCTAATCTACAATAGCTGTAGTATATTCTTGTATAAAGGAGTAAATTTTAGCAAAACCATCATATGTAGGAATAGGGCTTACCTCCTTTCCAATCCAGCGCAGTGACTTTGTACATCTTCTTGTTGATACTTCATGCATGTGACTCTGCCAGTTTTCCAACCCTGCATCTGAGTCAGAGATGCAAGAGCTGTCGCATCTCCAGCTAAGTGTACCATCCATAATAGGATTAATGTAATCTTCCTAGTTCACAGTCATCTGGTACAGTCTATCCAAGTCTTGAGCCCTGGATTCCTCCTAAATTGGCTCGTTGTATATTTCTCCGTCTGCAGGATCCAATGGTGTAATGACCCTAAGATGCTTTCCTTCAAATATCATCTTCTTGGATTTCAGATTTATGATGGAAAGGTTATTGATAGCCCAGTCGATTCCCAATAACGTAGGGAAAGGTTGACTATCATCCACAATCTCAATTACTTCGAAGTCCGCATGACTCTGTACTCCATCAATGTCAACAACCACATCGGCTAACCAACCGAAGGGTATGACCTTCTCTTGATTGGCCATTCTCAACTGGATAGGTGACCACAATAGCTTGGGTCGACCCATCTGCTACCATGTCTTCTTAGTTAAGACATTCACTTTAGAGCCCAGATCAAGGATGATCTCATCCATTTCAAAATCTCCTATTTGCGTAGTGAGCCTCATTTCTCAACCTGTTCTTTTATGTTTCCCGATGTGATGTACTGCACTATTAGAAATTTATATTTCCATATGTGGTTCATATTGGTTTATGAGCTTCTGTAGCTCTGCTATCATGTTTTCTCTTTTTAGTAGCTTCATGCAGCTTCGAAGGAACTGCATAACAGAGGTGCCAACATCTGTTGCGGTACTTGTTTTTTCATATGCAGCCGGCATGTCTTCTACCTGTGGTATTTCACTGCGCAGCGGGATTCTCGATGATCTAGGTGCCGATTCTTTAAGGATTTCCCATGCTTCGGTAAATGCTTCCTTTTTTTTCTATAAGTCAAAAATAGGTGCTTTCCCAGTAGCCTTTCTTATCCATATCGTCTCAAGGGGACTCTATTTTGTGTGAGAATCTCCTGACGTCGAGGCTTCTGCTCCTCTATCTCGCCCTATCTTGGTGCCACTGCGTGTGACGATGTTGATGCTCGGATCCACAGGTCTGTTCTCTACTGCGATCCACTGAATGTTTGGAGTTAGTGCCTCTGTCCTTCTTCTTTTCTGCATCTCCACCTCTAGCACTGGGCAGTCTTCAATAACATGCTCAAATGATTTACAATAGTTGCATGTGGTGCATGGATTGATGCAATCTCTAGACACATGGCCTGGCTTGCCACAATTGTAACAAATTACCTAGCCACGACCTCTCCCCTCCGTCGGGCCAACATTCCTTCCTCTTCCGCAGTATCCACCACCACAGCCTCTGTATCCTCCTTGATCATATTGCACATTCTCTTGCTTTGGCTAGTTGTCTTCTTGGACATGGTACAACCTAGTGCCTCGCATTGCATCCATATCTCGTTTTCTTTCATTCATTATCTCATATGCGCGACAATTGGATTCATCATGTCCAACTGATTTACAAAAGTGCAATATAAACTTTTGGGTGTTTTTACATATTTTTGTATGAGGCCACAGTCCTCAGGTCTGTGTCCTGTGGTTCGACAAATTTCACACCATGGTGCCTGGTTCTGATTTATTGGGTTTGGCGAGCCACTATTTAGATAATCCCGGAATAGGGGACAATGTTCTCTGGTGTGGCCTTCTCCTTTACAAATTGTACACCAGACCTCATGCCTGGGTTCATACCTTTGTTCCTTACCATTCTTCATGCTTTGCAGTTCTAGTGTCAGGGTGGTCAGCTGGTTCTAGATTTGAGACATCCCAGAACTAGTATCACCCATTGGCGAAGCCTCTAGCTTCATTGTGATTTCTAAGGCCTCTTCCTATGACGCAAACTTCTGCTGCATCAGTGGTTCTCTAATGTGGGGCAACAGCGTAGCAATGAACCACTCCTTGTGCTGTTGCGGAGCTATGACAAAGCTCACTTGATCTAACAATGTCTTAAATTTCTGATCAAACTCCTAGATTGTTTCAGTAGGTTTCTTTTTTATTTCTTTTATCTCAGTGATGCACTGAGATTCAGATTTTGGCTTCTTAAATTCTGCTACAAGCGCATCTTTAATTTCTGCAAGGGTTCTTGGTTGCACCTGAGAATACATCATGAACCAATGTAGGGATCTATCTCTGAAAGTGGTAATGAGCTGTGCTCTCTTCACAGCGTCGTCCTGAACTTTCCTTACACTCCAAATGGCTTTACAGAGGAACCAATGTTGATCAGGGTCTTCTAGACCCGTTCCTTTGAATATTGGTAATTTCATTTCATTATCCGTCATCCTCCTTCCAGGTGGTGCGGTACCCTAAGTAGTGATAGGCTGGGTAGCAATCGAATTAGTGCTCAGTTGTTGCGGGGGTTTTTGCACAGAAAAAGAGAATGTGGAGCTCAGGGTCATGTCAGGGATATTGCTCTGTGCAATATTCTAAGACTGAGTATTTTGAGCTAGGATAGTCTGAGCAGTACTGGTCTGAGTATTCTATGGGGCAGGTTGTGTAGCGGGTGGGTTCTGAGGGGTAATGGGTCATATTGTGGCTGATGAAGGCGTGGTCTGGTTGTTGATATCACAGGGAATCTCGGTATCTATGCGGAGTCCAGGTCCTCCATAATTCTTTTCTTTATTAAATTTATATCTATTCCCACGTCTCAGATTATGGGTTTCTTCGCCAGAATCATTATATATAATGTTTACCATGACAGAGTTAAAATATCACTGCATTCTTAAAACACCTTTCTTAGATAAGAGCATTTTAATATAGAGATTGAGATTGTTCAGATACTTACCTATGAATCCCTTGAAAAAGTATGCTTCTGCTTGGCTGTAGGATTTCAATGTGTCTACAACAAATTCCATTACAAAGCCTTCTAGCATGTGATCAACCTAGAAGTCGACTACATGCGAAAATGGGTTGTCCATCTCTTTGAGCTGCGCTATGAGGTCCAGAGTCCACTCTGTAGGAACTCCTCCTTGAAAACATTTTTTCTTCTCTGCGAGCCATGAGATCCACTCGTGCAGCTCATTCGAAAATGAAGCCTAGAAAATCTCATGAATCTCTTTCCACAGATATCTATTCAACCACTCGACATCGGATAGACGTGGGTGTCTATTCTCTTTCTTTGCAAAATCTTGTTCAATCTTGTCACACCAATCCCAGATCTCTTGCTTTTCAGGATGCCAATTGTCTTAGCCTTCCGGGAACTGATATTCTTCGTCACACATTACTTTCCAACCACACTATTGCATCACTGGTCTTAGCCTAGCAATGAAACCATTTGTTGGTTGTATATAACCTTCCGGGGGTTTTCAACATAGACCCAGGTACTTTGCGAATCATGGAACCAACAAAACCTCTTTTCATTGGCCCTGTTGGAAACAAGCTGTGCATAGCCTAAGGTCTCACCCGAGGCGAAGCTGAGGGGGTGGTTATAGAATCAGGTTTCTGCAACCGAGTGATTCGCATGTGGGACAATTGACAAGCAGCGCAATACCTTGTGGACTACGGCGGACAAAAAACTGCATGAAACCTCTGTTCCACTTTGAATACTTAGGCAATGACGCACTTGCACACCAGCACTTCTAGTGATTGAGTGATACAGGATACTTTTGCATCGCAACAGTAAGCTATCAACAACTTATCTCTCGGTGGATCTCAATAGTTTAGCGCGTCAACTAGATCGTGCGTCTCTTCCAAGATTAGTTCTGTTGGGCTTGACCCAAGGAGGCCAAATTTTGAACACCTTAAAGTTTTTGGGAACCACGAAGCTGAGCGTAGCAGAGATGGAGACTTTTTGAAAGACAGTTTTTGATATCCTGCAAGGAGAAGCGCAACACAGTTTTGATATGCTGCGAGGAGAAGTGTAGCGCAATGTCAGAAGAGATATGAGGATGGTGCTGCGAGGATTACAGCGCCGCAATATGCCATGACGATGGAGATCCAGCTAAGCAGAGCGTTGGATGGATGACATCAGTTATTTCGACTAGGTCACAGAAGACCTATTTTTGGTGAGAATCATCGATAACTACCAAGCGGTGGGTAGGTACAGATCGAGATAGACAGCTGGTCATGCAAGCACAAAACTACTAGTTGAACTAGTAGTATAAGGCCATGAAAGAAGGAACAAATCGGCAGAAGGAAGCCATTGGTGCACATGACAGGGGAGCGGATGCAACGTTTCTACATGGGAGATAGCCATAACTGAAGATCCGCTACTAGACACCAGCAGTCTGGTTTTGGGAGGAAACCGCGACAGTTTTGTAAACCTAAGGGTTGTTTTTTACCTTAATGATGTAAATACATGACCTACGGGCATGATCTATTTATAAGGTATTTTTGTATAGGAAAAGGGTTACCAATACTACTATTACTGCATATTGTTAGGATTCTTTTCGAGAAAATCCATTGTAAAGGCTTTGTAGCTGAGTGCACAGGGACCTAGATTTTGAGGAAGAAGAACATCTGCAGCAGGGTACGTAGACGAAGAACTGTTGTAACCTTTCCTAAGATAATAAACAACAGTTCTTGTGGATGTAGCTTCCCATCCGAGGGAGTGAACCACGTTAAATCCTGTGTTATGTGATTGATGTGTCTGATTGCCATTATTTTTGCTTGAATTACTTACAGTGCATGCATGAAGTTACTTTTATCTGATATATGTTTACTCTTATATGTATTCACCGCGAAAGAGATGGAATAAAGTGTTGGTAGTTCGTATATGGATGAATGTTAATTGTTAGGCCACTGTAAGTTCTCAAATGAATGGATCTGTTAAAATATTCATATAGTTAATTGTTAAGGTTGGATCGCAGTAATAGAGCACATAACATTGCACTTTTCTATAAATTGCACAAGTTGTGATGTTAATCGATGTAAGTGTTGATGATTGATTATGTAACTATAAAGAAAGATCTGCAAGTTGATTTGACCTAAGGAAGACGACACATTCCCTTTGCGCGGTTACTAGGAGCCTTACGTACTGTGCAGCTACGATCAACGCGAGGTAGGAGACCTCGCGCATCAAATTGTCCGTAGTGTGGAAGTCTTGTGCATTGCACGTTAATAAGTTAAAACACTTGCATCACCAGGTTGTGGAAACCTGATTCTACAACCACCCCCTTAGCTTCACCTTGGGTGAGACCTCAGGCTGCTCGCAGCCTATTGCCGAAAGGGACGGTGAATAGGGGTTTTTTGGTATTCTGCACTACGAAGTACCTGGTTCTACATTGGAAAACCTCTAGATTAGGATTTACGCCAACAAATAGTTCCATTTCCACAGTAAAACTCAGTGATGTGATAGCGTGTTCGGAAACTAATGTCCGACACTTGGCACCCAGAAAGGAAAGAGATCTGGGCTTGGTCTGACAAAATTGAAACAGAGTTTGCAAAGAAGGAAAATAGACACCCACATCTATCTGACGTAGAGTGGTTGAATAGGTACTTGTGGAGAGACATCCACGAAATTTTCTGGGCATTGTTTCCAAACGAGCTACAGGAGTGGATATCGCACCTAGCATAAAGAAAGAATTGTTCTCAAGGAGGAGTACCTACAAAGTGAACTCCAGAGCTTACTGAACAACTCAAAGCCATAGACAACCCACTGTCCTGAGCAGTCGACTTCTGGGTTGATAGCATACTTGAAGGATTTGTGACCGAGTTTGCTATAGACATGCTGAAATCCTACAACCAAGATGAAGCATACTTCTTCGAAGGATTTAGAGGTAAGTTCCTAAACAATCTCAATCTATACATTAAAATGCTTTTAGCTGAGAAAGGTGTTTTAAGAATGCAGTAACAATCCTGAATCTATCATGATAAAAAACATATACATTGATTATGACGACGAATCACATACTTTAAGAAGTGGGAAGAGATATAAGTTGGATAATGGAAAGAATATTGAAGCACCTAAGAACCGCGAACATACTGAAATCTCGTGTGACCTTAATATTCATACAACACCATTAGCAGCCACAATCCAGCGCATTACACCTCAGAATCCATCAGTCCAGAACCCAACCACTGTGACCATCACATAGCCTATCCCACAGATCGTCCATACTAGTAGCACCACAGGGGTGAGTGCTTAGACCTCAACGAGTCAAACAAATATGCAGAATACTATCCCTAGTATAACCCAATAACTTGCGTCTATGCAACCCCGAAGAAGGATGACTGATAATGATATAAAGTTGCTGATATTCAAGGGAACGGGTCTAGAAGACCTTGATCAACATTGGTTCCTATGTGAAGCTATATGGAGTGTCAAGAAAGTGACGAATGATGCTGTAAAGAGAGCGCAGCTCATCACCACTTTCAGAGATCGAGCATTACATTGGTTCATGAAGTATTCTCAAGCACAGCCAAGAACCTTAGCAGACATCAAAGCCATGATGTTAGCAAAATTCAAGAAGCCAAAATCTGAATCACAATGCATAACAGAGTTGAAAGAAATCAAACAGAAACACACTGAATTGGTCTGGGAATTCAACCAAAAATTCAAAACATTGCTGGACCAAGTAAGTTTTATTATAGCTCCGCAACAACACCAAGAATGGTTCATTACTGGGTTGTTTCCCCATATCAGACAGCCACTGATGCAACATAAAGTCATCTCACAGGAAGAGGCCCTAGAGATCGTGATGAAGCTAGAAGCTTCACCAATTGGAGAGAGTAGTTCTGGGATGTTACAAATCCAGAACTAGTTGGATACCTTGACACTAGAATTGCAAGGTATGAAGAATGGGAAGGAACCGAGACATGAACAAAGATATGAAGTTTGGTGCACAGGATGTAAAGGAGAGGGACACACCAGAGAGCACTGCCCTCTAATTCACGATTATCTTAACAGTGGTGCACCAAACCCAATGAATATGAATCAGAACCAGGTGTCGTGGTGTGAAATTTTTAGAACCAGAGGACACCAACCTGAGGACTGTTACCTGTTACATAAATATGTCAAAAATCCTAAAAACTTATATTGTAATTTCTGTAAATCATTTGGACATGATGAGTCCAACTGTCGCGCTTACGAGCCGATGAATGAAAGAAAGCAGGATATGGAAGCGATGCAAGGCGCTGGAATGTACCGTGTCCAAGAGGAAAACCAACCAAAACAGGAGAACACCCAGTATGACCAAGGAGGATATAGAGGTCGTGGAGGTGGATACTGTGGCAGAGGAAGGAATGCTGGTATAGCTCAAGGAAGTGGCTGAGGCCAGGTAATATTCTATAATTGTGGCCAGCCAGGTCATGTATCTAGAGAATGTACTAATCCATGCACCACATGCAATTACTGTAAATCATTTGACAATGTAATTAAGGACTTCCCTGTACTTGAGGTATAAATGTAGAAGAGGAAAAGGACAGAAATGCCAAACCCTAACATTCAGTTAATCGTAGTAGAGAGCAGACCTACATATCCGAGTATAAATGCCGTCACGTGAAGTGGCACTAATATGGGAAGAGATAGAGGCACAGAAGCCTCAACTTCTGAAATAACTAATACTAAGAACAACCCTGGAGAAACAGTATGGATTAGAAAAGCTCCTGGGAAAACACCTCCTTTGAACTTACAGAAAAATAAAAAGGTATTTGAAGAAGTGCGGGACATGTTCAAACAACCAAAGCCTACTTCACCAAGGACTCTGTTGCACAGTAAAGAACCACAGATAGAAGACATGCCACTAGCCTACGATCAAATGCGAACTACACCAGATACAAGTAACTCTATTGCGCAGTTCCTACACAGCTATATCAAGTTTTTAAAGAACAAAGACACTCTTATGGAATTCAAAAAAATACTAAATCAATACGAATTACAAAGTGAGAGAAAGACTGCCCATGGTGCAGTTCATAACATTAGGAATCCCAAAAGAACCGGAAGGGAAATGCGGTTCACTGCACAGATTGGAGATTATGAGATGGATGAGATCATTCTTGATCTCGGGTCTGAAGTAAACGTCTTGACCAAGTAGACATGGCAGGCGATGGGGAAACCGAAGTTACAATGGTGACCTATACAGTTAAGAATGGCTAACCAAGGTATAGTCATACCATTGGGAAGGTTACCCAATACCATTGTCGACATTGATGGATACGAAGCTATGCAGACTTCGAAGTAATTGAAATCGTGGATGATAGCAATCCCTATCCGGCGTTGCTAGGTATCGATTGGGCAATGAAAAACTCCATCATCATAAATCTGAAAACAATGAAAATGATATTTGAAAACATTGACATCAAGGTCGTCGCACCATTGGACCCTTTGCAGGGAGAACGATATGTTGAACCAATTCAAGAGGAGTACAGAGTTCAAGAACTTGACCGTATCTACAAGATGACAACAAATGCAACAGATTATACTAATCCTACTGCGGATGGAATGATCAGCTGGTGCTCTGATAGCTCTTGCATCTCAAACTTTGAGGCAGGATTAGAGAACTGGCAACATAGAATGCATGACGTATCTGCTAGGAGGTGTGCAACAATTACAAAGTGACTACACTGGATTGGAAAGCAGGTAAGTCCAATACCCACTTATGATGGTACAACTAACGTCTATTCATTTATCAAAGAATATACTACAGCAGTTGCAGATGAACATCGCGTCTCAGCATTAGATATGGCACTCCACGAGACACCTGCCAGATGGTGGGATACGCACAAGAAGACATTGACAACTTGGGACTAGTGCAGAATTAGAATGAAAATCAGGTTTGCTGATAAGGTTACATTACCTTTTCAGAAATACAATGGCTAGACAGATCTGAGGGATCATATTGCAGCTTATGTAGAAACTTGGGAAGACAGACCACAGACAGAATGGGTACACCTTTTTGTGCATACGCTGGAAGAGCCTATTCCAAAAAAAGGTACCTATAGATAGAACTGTGAAGAGGAACTGTGGATTGGTCTGTCCTCACTACGAGGTTCCAAGAGGACTTTAGTTTTGAAGATGACCATCCTACAATCAATGACGCACTGCAACTCATCAAAGAAAAGACATTTAAACAGGATTGCATAGGGGAAAATATAACGTTAGAAGATATTCTAGGAGCAAACAACGTACTTACAAGTCTACAGTCAGAATGGGAAAAACATAAAGAGCATGCCCTGGACTATTACAATTTAGCCGAAGAAGTTGAAGATAAGGAAGATAGTGATGAGGAGGACCTGTGCAACATCAAGATCCCTGAATCAGAAGGAACGCAGGAGGTAGAAGGACCTCCACTAGAAATTCCCGATATGAGTGGACCCATTAAAATGAAGAAAGTGAACATCGGCACCAGTGAAGAGCTGAAGTTCGTAGCAATAGGAGACTACTGGGATGACAATACAGTTGCGGAGATCGCAGGTATATTACAGGACTATCAGGAGGTATTCCCCACCAAATTCACAGAGATGAAAGGCATTCTAGGAGACTTAGGAGTGATGAAAATCCCTCTTAAGCCTTGCACTAAACCTGTGAAACAAAGGCCATATCGATTAAATCCATGCTACAAAGAACGAGTTAAGGAAGAACTTGACAAGATGCTGGACGCAGGAATCATTGAGCCGGTTGAAGAATTTGAATGGATAAGCCCGATGGTTGTCCAAGATAAGAAAACAAAGGGTGAGATCTAGATCTGCGTTGATCTCAAAAAGCTGAATGATGCTTCAATGCATGACCCATTTCCTACTCCTTTCACCGATGAAGTGCTTGACAATGTTGGAGGGAAGGAGACATACTCTTTCACGGATGGATTTTTTGGATATCATCAGATCAAAATTGACCCAACAGACAGACACAAGACCACCTTTACAACATAATGGGGGTCGTTCCAGTATACAGTGATGCCTTTTGGACTGAAGAACGCACCAGCCATATTTTCTAGAGTGGTCATCGCAGCATTTAAAGAATTCATACATAATTTTTTAGAGGTTTACTTTGATGATTGGACCATTTTTGGGTTACTAAAGAACCATTCCGCAAACCTCAGAATGATGTTGGAAAAATGCAGACAGCACCTGATTTCTTTGAATTTAAAAAATGTATTTTCTGTGTTCCTTATGGGATTCTGTTGGGACACATAGTGTGCAAGTAGGGATTGATGGTTGACCCTGCGAAGAACACAGTGATTGTGAATTTGCCAACACCAAATTCAGTTAAACAATTGCGCACTACACTAGGACATACTGGTTATTACAGGAAACTCATAAAAGGTTATGCGCAGATAACAGCAGCAATGGAGAAACTTTTAAAGAAAGATGCACCATTAATTTGGAACGAATATTGTGAGAAAGGATTTGACATGTTGAAAGAAAAGATGGTCAATGCGCCGATTCTAGTATTTCCAAACTGGGAGAAGCCATTTCATATCCATGCAGATGCTTCATGTATAGCATTGGGAATTGTTCTTGCCCAGCTAGGAGAAGGAGGCATTGATCATCCCATTGCATTTTCGAGCAGGAAACTATCATCTACTGAAAGGAATTAGACCACTACTGAAAGAGAAGGACTTGCAATGGTATATGCGCTACAGAAATTGAGACACTATTTGCTCGGTGCGAACTTCTCTATGTTTACTGACTATTCTGCATTGAAATACCTGGTCAACAAGCCAGTGTTAGGGGGGCGAATATGCAGATGGCTGCTACTCTTCCAAGAATATGATTTTGAAATAGTGGTTATTCCAGGCAGATTAAACTTAGGACCTAATCATTTGTCCAAGATTGAATCAGGTGAGGAACCTACAAACCTTGAAGACAGTCTTCCTGACGTGCAATTGTTCGCAATACAGGTTTTCGATGAGTATTATTGAGACATCATTGACTTCTTAACTACAGGAATGGCACCTCAAGAGTTCACTATGCAGCAGAAAAAGCAGCTGGTAGTGCGAGCCGCAGAATTCACCATTATCGTAGGACAGTTGTACAAGTTAGGACCTGATGAAATACTACGAAGGTGTGTATTAGAACATGAGAAACCATATATATTAGCTGATGCGCATTTTGGAGCAGCAGGAGGTCACTACGCAGGGAGAGCTACTACATAGAAAATATTGCGCACATGGCTATGGTGGCTAACAATCCATAAGGATTCAAAGGAACATTTCCAGAGCTACGATGTCTGTTAGAGAATAGGTAAACCATCGCAAAGAGATGAAATGTCGTTGAACCCTCAGTTGACCCTGCAGGCATTTGAGAAATGGAAAATTGATTTCATGGGTCCTATTAACCCACCGAGAAAGAGAACTGGTGCGAGGTACATTATTACTACAATTGACTACCTCACCAGATGGGTAGAAGCAAAACTAGTTAAGAACTACACCGCAGCCATAGCTGTTGAGTTCATCTTCGAGAACATCATTACATGATTTGGATGCCCAAAATTTTTGATGAGTGATCAAGGCACTCATTTTTTGAACATAACTATTGAAGCTTTGATGGAAGAGTTCTACATCCATCATCAGCGCAATACACCTTATCATCCGTAGGCGAATGGAACTGTTGAAGCATTCAATAAAGTGCTCGAGAATGCGCTAACCAAAATATGCAATGTAAACCGCGATGACTGGGACCTACGCATTCCATCTGTATTATGGGCATACAGAACAACATGCAAGAAGTTAACTGGACATACACCATTCAGGTTGGCTTACAGATAGGAAGCAATAATTCCAATGGAATATATTATTCCCAGTTTAAGAGTAGCTGCATTTACAGGGATGGCAGATCGTGCAACACTGGAAGAAAGGCTGTTACACTTGGTTGGTTTGAAGAAGATCGGTTCATCGCAGGCTTCCACCAACAAGTACAGAAAGAGCGTGAAAAAGCATGGCACGGTCGCCAAATCAAGAGCAAGTCCTTCTAGGTAGGTGATATAGTCCTCTTGTATGATAGTAAATTCATGAAGTTTCCAGGAAAGTTCAAAATGCATTGGCTTGGCCCATATACTGTAATACATGTCACTAACGGGGGTGCAGTCCAATTAGCTACTTTAGCCGATGATACATTACCCAGTTTGATGAATTGAAGCAGACTCAAGCTTTATCATGATAGCCTCGCTTCACAACATCCTGTATAAACAAAACGAAGAAGAAAATTTCTAAGTGCCAAAAACAGCTGTAATTGGGCACTAGAAACTGCAAAGACTCTGCACACAAAATTATAAGGTACACTAGGTACCGCATGACACTGTTGAAGCTGCGCAGGAAATTTTTTTTTTTATAAAGAAAATATATATCGCATTGTTGCGAATAAAAAGGAATCAGATATCGTGAAGTAACTACGCAAAAAAAGTTATGACCTGTTGCACAATTCGACGCAATGCTCCAGAAAAATGACCGTTACAATGTCGGTCGAGAATATAACCGTTGCATAGTACTTCCCTATGGACCGCTCGGGCATTTAAAGAAAAGATAACCATTCTGAATGAATTAATGAAGGATCCGCCTGATTTGGCTAACGGATACTACAATTAATGCTAAATTAGCCGTTGAAGGGAGCGGAGATGGTGTGCTGCACCTATAAATACTACAGTAGTAAGACTCGTGGGCATTACCAAGGTACTTAGAATTTCTTCAAGACATTACTTTTTGAGCTTTCTCTGCAAATTATCAACTAGTTTACCAAGTAGTGTGCAAGTGAATGTCTGAAAGGTTTTTGGTAGAGCAAGAACTCACACTCCCGGAAGCTGTCAAAATATTTCAACACAGAGGGATTGAAGGGTTAGTGAGAACGCCCGAGAAGAGAATTGTCAATGATAAGCCCGAGGCATCCTGAATATCACCAGGGCACGTTGTATCCATGGAGCCCAAAGGAAAGGAACTGGTACAAAAGGTGAAATTACAAAAAATAAGCTCGGTATTGCCGAAAGGCATGCAAACTACTAAGGAAATTCCGCTCAGGTTCATGCCTGACTATATATCGCTGAGGGAACAGGGTGTGCCAACACTGAAGCTAGCAAAGAATACAAAATACGATATTCCACTGTCACCAATTTCAAAGCACGTGAAATCGGTCGACAATCTACTTGGCAAAATACAAGAATGCAAATGGGAGGACTATGACCTACTACAAATACAAAAGGAGGACAATGAACCAAGGTTTCCACAGTTCCAGCCAGACATGTATATGTGCTGGAAGAAAGATGTAAAAGGCCACTAGAACTTAGTAGCACAAAGCTGGTTATCTGGAGTTGCAGAGTTGGGTCTGTTAAATTTATTATGACTCCTGCATTTTGACAGGTCCCCAGAAGTTAATGCGGTAGTACAAACCTAAATGGCGTGCATGCACCAAGGATACCTGTGGCTCGACCGAAATATCGACCTCAACATTGACTTGATCCGTCGCATAACAAGGTTGAGTAAGAGAGGCTCAGACCCAAAGAAATTGTTTCAAGGAAAAAGTAAGGATAAAGAAGTAGCCGTGTTAATGAAACAGACTACTCCTGCCGCAAAGGGAAAGAAAGGCTATCAGTCTGACAATATAAAGGACAATGCAACAAAGTTTGTGACACAACTGATAGCTGGTAAAATTCTAAGGAAATGTAGACCACTGGAAGTAACTGCGGGCGCAGTACTGCTAGGTGCAAGTGCCGTAGAAGGGGAGAAGTATAACTGGTGTCAGTACCTACTGAATGAATTCCTCGATGAACCACTTGAAGTACAGGTAAGTGGAACTTATTTCCACTTCACATGGTTGATAATCCAAATGGTGTTTGTCGGTTGGAATGAACTGAAAGATTATGTTGGCATGATCATTGATAAAGATGAATGTAGAGGACCATGCTATCAGAACCTATGGGAGAACCTAGATCCACAGAAGAAGCAAGCAACAAATGAGGTGCTCCACACCTACTATCATCATCTCCGCGATGTCATCACCGTCACGCCACGCATATCAAAAGAGATAACAAGCAAATACATACAAACAATAGATTTTTATGCTAACATACATTGCATTCAAATCTCAGCAAGGGCGCAAAGGAACAACATAGAATGGTTTGAGGGACGATATCACATGACAGAGGAAGATATTGATCTTCTCATGAAATAATGGCCTATGCAGTATCAGGTCGAAATATTTGATGTCCCAAGCGATGATGGGGAGGACAATCCAATTCCATGCCCCATTACTGAAGAACCACTAAAGATGAAGGAACCTGAAAGTCCACTACACCCGAAGGGACCATGGAAAAAGTCCAAATCAAATAAAGAAAAGATTGATACATTCCTTAAAGAGGACGATTACGAAATAATAGCTCAAGTCGTCAATGAAAAGATGGAAGACATGATGATTGAGAAGGAAAAGAAGGAAAAAGTACTTCACGAAACCTTGAAGGAGAACATTAGTAATTTGGACATGATCACAAAGAAATTTGAATAGGTACAGCAGAGATTTCCAGTGCAGAAAGATTCAGACTCTGAGGCAAAGTCGAGAGGCACTCCCCAGAAACAAACATCGCAGCTGACCCTGGTGGCTTCGATAAGGTCCCGCATTGTCCATTTACACCACTAGTAGTAAGGCTTCTGCTACATGACGAAATAATGTTGGATACAAAGGACGTAGAGCGCATGGAAATTGATCTTGCAAAGATCCCTTTTCTAGGTCTACATTACTTGCAGTTGCAATTTGGTGAAGAAATGCATGACAGAACTATTGATGCAATCAAAGGGAAAGCAGAACTACAAACAAGCTACAAAGACCTGGAGGAAGCTAGTTCGCGTAGAGCTATGGAGCTTCAAGATGAACATGTTCATCGGAAAAGGTTGGAATCCACGATCACTACGGTTGCAGATGAAATCCCAGAATTTGAAATACAAGCGGACCCGACAGATGTTGTCATAAAGATGGGCCAGATGGTGAACCAACTTAAGGAAAACATAGATGATATGGAAATCACCCATGAAGCTGTGGTTTCTACATTAAATGATCAAATTGAACAAAAGATACTACTGGTTGAGGTAGAATTAAGGGCAAAAGAGGTAAAAGCCATCGTAGAAAGCATAGCAAGGGAAGTAACTACATGTGAAAGTTTACTAGAGGCGGCTTCTAAAACATTTACCACCCTTTAGGAAGATCCAGAATGGCTAGAAGCAAAAAATACTCTCAAGGCTAAGCAAACATAATTCAAAAGGTTAGATGAGGAAGTTAAGGCATTACCAATGTTGATGTATATGTAACTTCAGAATGTATTTCATATATATATATATATATATATATATTGTACTCCTATAGAGATGTATTATCCCTCTATACGGAAGTGTCGTCATTTGTATTGACAAGTGTCGCAAGTGTGTTAACTTGCCGATGGGTTATTAGACCACCTAGTAAGGGGTCGGCCCGGATTAATGTAACCATGGGTTATTAGATCGAGTTAGACAAGTCAGCCCCACTAGTTTATTAGGTAGGTTAGAACAAGTATAAATAGAGATTGGGAGATCTCTATTCGATCATCTCATTACTCACTCTTCCATCACTCGGAAAGTGGTGCACATGTGAGGAGGAGGATCAGCTGCTAGGAGAAGACTATCTCTATGTATTTGGGTTGTACTATTTCTCTATCTATCTTTGAGGAAGTTGTGGGTTTTTTCACCCTAGGGTTTTCCCCACGGAAACTCTATGTGTCTATTTTCTCTTATGTTCACTTCTTGTGATGATTGATATGCTTGCTATGATTGATACGCACTGATATTCTATACATGTTATTCTCTCAGTAAATATCCTAGAGTATATTGAATTAATGCTCAAAATATGACATGGTATCAGAGCTAACTTGAGAAGAAGACACTATGCAGTTGCGGAAGCTACGGCTTCTTGTTTTTGGGTTTCTCTCCATAGTTTTTGGAAAAGAAATATGATAGATTGACTCTCCTCAGCAATTTGAATCTATCTAGCCAATCATAATTCAATTCTAAGTTGTTTCAATCTTGGCCCTAAAAATTAGGGTTTCCACAAAAATAGGAATTTCTGAAATCTGAAGACATAGATGGAAAATCCTTGGAAAAATCAAAGTTTAGAGCCTTGGATCGAATTTTTTGGTTGGGTGAAGCTCCGGGAAACTCAAACCCTAATTCAGGGTCCTCCATAGTGAATCCAGGAAGACTAAAAGGCATTTCTGAAGGGTGAAACTTTGTAGATCTCAATTTATGAATATACCAGGCTGATTAGCTCATCAAGGCACATCTTTCTATCCTTTCAGAAGTCTGAAATTCAAAGTTTGAATTTTTAGGGTTTCTCTAACAAACCCTAATCTGGCACCAGATCCAGTTTTCAGCAAATCAAGTGGTAAGACCTAAATCTTTTCTATTTCCATTTGCAGTACTCTTTAATATGTCTCACCACACCAAGCTTGAGGATAAGCTTGAAGGGGCTGATAACTTCCGAGCATGGAAGTATAGGATTGCGTTAATACTGGAAGAGAATGAGTTGGACACTTACATAAGTGAAGAGGTCCCTATCCCAGAGGGAGAAGAGGCTAAGGCCTTACACAAGAGGAACTTGGTCAAGGCTAAAAGGATCATTACTGATTCTATCAAATACCATCTCATACCTCATGTGTCATCTCTAAAGACACGTAACGAGATGTTTGACTCCTTGACCAAACTATTTGAAGGGAAGAACATAAATTAGAAGATGACCCTGAGGAATCAATTGAAGAATATAAAGATCCAGAATGCAGAGACTATGCAGTCCTATTTCTCAAGGGTCTCCCAGATAAAAGAACAACTTGAAGCTGTGGGTGAAGATATAGAGAATGGAGAAGTGGTGATGACCACTCTTAATGACCTTCCTAGGCCATGGGATTCCTTCATCCAAGGAATTTGTGCTAGGAAGAAACTTATCACTTTCAGTAGGATGTGGGAAGAATGCTCACAGGAAGAAGCTCAAATTGTAGGTTGAGAAGAGAAGATGGGGAATGAAGACCAAGCTCTCACAGCACACTTCAAAAGACATGGTGACAAGAAAGCTCACCATCATGGCAAGAAAGAATACATCACCATTAGAATCAGAGAGGTAGTCCCAAACCTCGAAGGAACATGTCCTATGTCCGTTTCTATACATGTGATGAGAAGGGACACTATTCCATAGATTGTCCCAGAAATAAGAAAGATGGTTCTCACAAGAAGAAGAACTTCAAAAGAAGACATCATGCTCATGCTACAGAGGATGATGAACCTCCCAGGAAGAGGGCTAGAGAAGATAGTGAAGATTCTTCAAGTGATGAAGAATATGTTTTGATTTTTGCTCTCACTGGAACCATTACTCATGGAAGTAATGATTGGCTTATAGATAGTGGGGCTTCTAAACACATGACAGGATTCAAGGAATCCTTTATGAACCTATCTGGACATGAATCACCCCACAAGGTGAAACTTGGGGATGACTACCAGTATCCAATAAAAGCAAGTGGTGAAGCCTCCTATAAACTAGACTCTGGAAAATCTATGAAGATGAAAGATGTACTATATGTTCCAAGTCTCAAGAAGAATCTACTCTCCATATCTGCATTAGATACAAAAGGCATGAGGGTTACATTTATAGATGGCCAAGTGCTAATGTGTCCAAAGGGTAAAACTATAGATGATGCAGTTGTGATTGGAGAGCAAGAGGGAGGATTATACAAATTGAAGGGCCAACTAGAACAAGCCATGGTCCATGATTCAGTAGAGCCAAGTGAACATTGGCATAGAAGGCTTGTACACATGCACTATAGGGCATTACCAATTGCAAGCAAAGCTATAGAAGGTCTTCCTGAAATCTAGACAAAACATGAAGGAATTTGCAAAGGTTGTGGAAAGGGAAAGAGCACAAAGAAGACATTTCCAAGTAGTGAAAGCAAGGCAAAAGGAATCTTGGAAATCATCCACTCTGATGTATGCAGTCCGATGTCATCTAGTTCTCTGAGTGGGTATGTGTACTATGTTTCCTTCATTGATGATTTCTCTAGGAAGACTTGGGTCTACTTCTTGAAGAACAAAGATGAAGTATTTGATAAGTTCAAGTAATTCAAAGCCTTGATAGAAAATCAAATTGACAAGAAGATTAAGATCTTTAGAACTGACAATGGTGGAGAATTTACTTCAGGAGACTTCAAGAAACTATGCAGTGATGCAGGGATTAAGAGGGAGTTGACCACTCCTTACAATCCACAATAGAATGGGGTTGCAGAAAGAAATAATAGAACAATCATGGAAGCAACAAGGGCAATGCTTCATGACCAAGATTTACCTATGCACTTGTGGGCAGAAGCAGCCAGGACAGTTGTGTATGTACAGAACAGAACACCTCATAAGATACTTGACAACAAAACACTAGAAGAAGTGTTCACTGGTAAGAAACCAGAAGTTAGCCATCTCAGAATATTTGGTTGTCCAGTATACACTCACATCCCAAAAGAAAAGAGGTCAAAGCTAGATCCTTTAGGAAAGAAGGGCATATTCGTGGGTTATAGTGAAATCTTGAAGGCTTACAAAATCTACTTTCTAGGATTCAAGAAGATTGATATCAGCAGGGATGTAACATTTGATGAAGGCACAGCATACATCAAATCAAGAAATACACCTGTTGAAGACAATGAATAACCCAGAATATCCAGAATGCAAGACACCACTATGAATGAAGCAATTCCTAAAGAAGATCGAGAAATGGAAGATCCACAAGAACCTGTACATCCACCTCGTGAGAAGAACTCTCACAAGAGGAAACCAGCATGGGCTAGAGAGCTCATCCAAGATGTAGAAAGATATGGCATTCCAGAAGAGGAACACAGAGAAAGGAAAAGGACAAGATCACATACCAGTTATGTTGCTTTGCTATGTGACATTATGGATAAAGAACCTTACAATTATGAAGAAGCAGCGAAAAAGAAAGAATGGAAGGATGCCATGTTCGAAGAGTATCAGTCGATCATGAAGAATGATGTTTGGGATGTGGTCCCAAGACCAGATGGGAAGTCTGTGGTGACTTCCAAATGGATCTATAAGGTCAAGCATGCTGCAGATGGAAACATAGAGAAATACAAAGCTAGGTTTGTAGCTCGTGGCTTCTCCCAGAAAGAAGGAATTGATTATGAAGAGACTTTTGATCCCATGGCCAAATACACTTCCATTATATCAGTACTTTCTCTGGCTATAGTGATGAAATGGAAGGTACACCGGATGGATGTCAATACTGCCTTCTTGAATGGTGTATTTGAAGAGGAAGTGTATGTGGAGCATCCACTCGGATTTGAGACATATGACAGAGAGTCACATGTTTGCAAACTAAAGAAAGCCCTGTATGGTTTGAAACAGGCACCTGGGACCTGGTATGGTAGGATAGATGGCTTCCTATCCAGTTTCGGCTTTACTAAGAGTAAAGCGGATTCTAATCTTTACTACAAAGTTGAGGAAGGAAATCCAGTGATACTACTATTGTATGTGGATGACCTGTTTGTAATAGGTGAGGATAGATTGATTGCCGACACGAAGAAGAAGCTTACTGCCGAATCGAGATGAAGGACTTGGGTATGATGCACTACTTTCTAGGTATGGAGGTGTGGCAGAGTGTAGATGGAATCTTCCTTGGACAAGGGAAGTATGCAGTAGAGATCCTGAAGAGGTTCGGGATGATGGACTGAAAGGCCATGGCCACACCTATGGCATCGAAACTGAAGCTTCTATGTGATGCTTCATCTGAGCCGGTTGATGCCATGATGTATCGTCATATGATTGGGTCCTTAATGTACCTGATGAATACGAGACCAGACATATGCTTTACAGTGAACACCTTGAGCAAGTATCTAATTGATTCGAGACATGTTCACCTGATAGCTGCAAAGCATGTTCTGAGGTACTTGAAGGGTACAGTTGACTATGGGCTCAAGTATGATGCAAATCAAAAGTTTAACCTAGAGGGTTATGTTGATTCGGATTGGGTAGTCAGTGCCATTGATCGGAAGAGCACTTTGGGGTGCTGCTTCAGTATGGGATCCAGTATGATCTCTTGGTTTAGTAGGAAGCAGTCCTGTGTGGCACTGAGTACAACTGAAGTAGAGTGTGTCGCAGCTTGTTAGGCTAGTTGTGAGGCAGTATGGCTTAGGAAGCTACTATATGATTTGTTCGATCTCTAGTTGAGTGCCACTTGTATATATTGCGACAACTAGAGTTGTGTGAAGTTGTCGGAGAACCTAGTGTTCCATGACAAGTCGAAGCACATTGAGATCAAGTTCCACTATATCAGGGATATGGTGCAGAGAGGAGCAGTGAAGCTCCTGTATGTTGCGACGGACAAGCAGATAACCGACGTGTTGACCAAGTCGCTGGCCAGAGTGAAGTTTGAATACTTCAGAGGGAGACATGGTGTACTTTAGATCGAGATTCCTTCCAGAGGGAAGTGATGAGTTTGGAGACACAGATGCATACAGATCCATTCTCACATAGTCAGAGGAAAGTCCTTATATGGTGAGATGTAAGGGATGGGGCCATTCTCACATGGTTAGAGGAAATTCCTTCCATGGTGAGATGTAAGGGCTGGGCCATTTTCACATGGTTAGAGGAAAGTCCTTCCATGGTGAAATGTAAGGGCTGGGTGGGGCCATTCTCACATAGTCAAAGGAAATTCATTCTATGGTGAGATGTAAGGGCTGGGACACTTTCACACGATTAGAGGAAAGTCCTTCCATGGTGAGATGTAAGGGCTGGGTGTGGCTTTTCCAACATGGTAAGAGGAAAGTCCTTCCATGGTCATGATGTAATTGCTGAGCTTTTCCAACATGGTCATAGGAAAGTCCTTCAATGGTTGTGATGTAATTGTTGTAGCCTTTCCGACATGGTCAGAGGAAAGTCCTTCCATGGTCATTGATATAAGTGCTATGAGCCTTTCCTAGATGGTCAGAAGAAAGTCCTTCCATGCTGGTGAGTGTAAGTGTTGAGCCCTTCCTAGATGGACAGAGGAAAGTCCTTCCATGCTAGTGAGTGTAAGTGTTTTTTGTGTGCATCTGGGTTGTGCTCTGTGGACTATGAGGTGGTCTGAAGATGATGATGTGATAGTTGGGTACACAGGTTTTGCAGAGGCATATAATCAGTTTTGAGGTGCTCTTGCAAGTTTTGCAGAGGCAATGTAATCAGTCCTGGGAGATCTTGTAGGTTTTGCAGAAACAGTGTAATCAGTCCTAAGGTGTACCTACTTGATGGCTTTCTCGCAGAGATGATGATGATCAGGATGGTCATGTGATGATGTACATCAGGTTGATGTATGGTGAGTATCAGGATGATACTCTGTGGTCGTGGACAGGTTTTGCAGTGACATGTAAAAGATCCTAGGAGATTCGATAGGTTGAGCTGTGTGCTCGTAAAAGGCCTGGGATGTTCTTGTGAGGTTTTGTCGACACACATAATGAGTCCTGAGGATTCCACAGTATGACCAAAGATGATGAAGACCTACATGGAGGCTAGGCCTACATATAGCATGAAAAAGGGCTGGCTCTATAGAACTTCCTATGACGAGTAGATTCAGAGTTTGATTGAGATAGCAGTAGCAGTGGCAATGACGATTATTCAAGGATGATGCATCGATGCCGATGATCCATAGAAGAAGACTTGTGCTAGATGATCTATATCGAGAAATACCTTCCTAGTTAAGAGGGAGTGTTGATGTATATGTAACTTTGGAATGTATTTCATATATATATTTATTGTACTCCTATAGAGATGTATTATCCCTCTATACGGAAGTGTCATCATTTGTATTGACAAGTGTTGCAAGTGTGTTAACTTGTCGATGGGTTATTAGACCACCTAGTAAGGGGTCAGCCTGAATTAATGTAACCATGGGTTATTAGACTGAGTTAGACAAGTCAGCCCCACTGGTTTATTAGGCAGGTCAGAACAAGTATAAATAGAGATCTGGAGATCTCTATTTGATCATCTCATTACTCACTCTTCCATCACTCAGAAAGTGGCACACATGTGAGGAGGAGGATCAGCTACTAGGATAAGACTATCTCTGTGTATTTGGGTTGTACTATTGCTCTATCTATCTTTGAGGAAGTTGTGGGGTTTTTCACCTTAGGGTTTTCCCCACACAAACTTTGTGTGTCTATTGTCTCTTATGTTTGCTTCTTGTGAAGATTGATATGCTTTCTATGATTGATATGCATTGATATGCTATACATGTTATTCTCTCAGTAAAGATCCTAGAGTATATTGAATTAATGCTCAAAATCTAACAACCAGCAAGAGAGCGACTTCACATATACAAAGAGATCAACACGTTGAAGAAAGAAGTGTAGAGCTTAAGAGAAAAAGAGGTTGCAATTGGGGATAAAACACAGCCCTTCCTGGAAAAAGAAAGCCTCATCTCATAGGAAATAGAATACAAACTGAAAGAGTTGCGAGACAATCAGCAGTAGGTGGAAGAGCAGGAAGGACAAGAGATAACACCAGAAATGATCGACACAATAATGCAAGTGAAGAAGGACACAAAGGAATAACTACAAGATGCTGAAGTTGCAGGTGGCTCAGGGGCGAGCCACAAGTAAGTGTTAGGGGCCTATTGGGCTTGACCCAAGGAGGCCAAATTTAGAACACCTTAAATTTTTCGGGAACCGCGAAGCTGAGCGCAACAGAGATGGAGACTTTTTGAAAGACAGTTTTTGATATGCTGCAAGGAGAAGCACAACATAGTTTTGATATGCTGTGAGGAGAAGCATAGTGTAGTGTCAGAAGAGTTGCGAGGATAGTGCTGCAAGGATTACAATGTCGCGATATGCCATGACGATGGAGATCCATCTAAGCAGAGCGTTGGATGGATGCCGGAATTTATTTCGGTTAGGTCACAGAAGACCTATTTTTGGTAAGAATCATCGATAACTACCAAGCAGTGGGTAGGTACAGATCGAGATAGACAGCTGGTCATTCAAGCACATAAATACTAGTTGAACCAGTTGTATAAGGCTGTGAAAGAAGGAACAACTCAGTGGAAGGAAGCTGTTGGCGCGCATGACAGGGGAGTGGATGCAACGTGTCTACACGGGGGATAGCCATAACTGAAGATCTGCTACTAGACACTAGCAGTCCAGTTTTGGGAGGAAACCGCGACAATTTTGTAAACCTAAGGGTTGTTTTTTACCTTAATGATGTAAAGACATGACCTACGGGCATAATCTATTTATAAGGTATTTTTGTATAGGAAAGGGGTTACCAATACTACTATTACTGCATATTGTTAGGATTCTTTTTGAGAAAATCCATTGTAAAGGCTCTGCAGCTGAGTGCGCAGAGACCTAGATTTTTAGGAAGAAGAACGTCTGTAGCTGGGTGCGCAGACGAAGAACTGTTGTAACCTTTCCTAAGATAATAAACAACAGTTCTTGTGGACGTAGCTTCCCATCCGGGGGAGTGAACCGTGTTAAATCTTGTGTTATGTGATTGCTATGTTTGATTGCCATTATTTTTTCTTGAATTACTTACAGTGCATGCATGAAGCTACTTTTATCTGATATATGTTTACTCTTATCTGTATTCATCGCGGAAGGGATGGAATAAGAAGTTGGTAGTTTGTATATGGATGAATGCTAATTTTCAGGCTACTATAAGTTCTCGAATGAACGAATTTGTTAAAATATTCACACAGTTAATTGTTAAGGTTGGATCGGAGTAATAGAGCACATAGCATTGCACTTTTCTATAAATTGCACAAGTTGTGACGTTAATCGATCTAAGTTTTGATGATTGATTAAGTAACTCTAAAGAAAGATCTACGAGTTGAGTTGACCTAAGGAAGATGACACATTCCCTTTGCGTAGTTACTAGGAGCCTTACATACCGCGTAGTTGCGATCAACGCGAGGTAGGAGACCTCGTGCAGTAAATTGTCTGTAGCATGGAAGTCTTGATGCACTATGCGTTAGTAAGTTAAAAACCTTGCATCACCAAGTTGTGGAAACCTGATTCTACAACCACCCCCTCTGCTTCACCTCGGGTGAGACCTCAGGATGCTCACAACCTGTTGTTGAAAGGGCCAGTGAATAGGGGTTTTGTTGGTATTCTGCACTGCGAAGTACCCGAGTCTACATTGGAAAACCTCTACATCAGAGTTTACGCCAACAAGTTCTAACCAATCCTACTTAACATTCTTCCTCTTCAACTCTTTCAAGTTCTTATCATTAGGTTGCATGTGATTGAAGAAACCTATACTACTGCGCGCCCCAATGCTGCACTTTAATTCAATGTTCAACAAAGTGACTTAGCCAACAGATTTATACATTCACAGACTTAGAGTGCTACATACTTAGCATTCATCCAAAACATGTATTACTTAACATATTATCCAACCCATTCCTTCTATGAATACATATAAAAGCAAACATACAACTGATAATTGCGGGATCAAGCATACATTCCAAGTAAATGACAAATTGTAAGGCAAACAATCACACTACACATACTTTAACGTGGTTCATCACCCAAATGGAGGCTACGTCCACAAGAACTGTTGTTATATTTCTCTAATGGGAAGGGTACAATAGTTCTTGGCCTGCACACTCAGCTACAGACCCTCTTCTCTCTCAGATAGGTCTCTATGCACTCAGCTACAGAGCCTTTACAATAGCTTCAAGTTCAGAAAGATCTAACAATATTCATTCACTGAGAATTCAACAATTGAAGATTAACCCTTTCCCATGCAAAATTTCCTCTATTTATATATCACTCCCAAGGGTTGTGTCTTTACAATCATTAGGTTGAAACCCTCAGGTTTTCGAATCATGGTGTGGCTAACTACCAGCCTAGGTGTCACCATCGACAGCCTTCTTCGCCTGCTCCAGTCTTTCCAGTTGGACCATGCGTGTCTCACATGCTCATCTGACAGCCGTAGTCACCAAAATGCCTACAACTGCATCATGGCATGTCCCTTTCCTCATCACCCATCTTCCTATCACCATCGACATCGTGGCCTAGCTTCTCAATTGCTTGCCACCGCTTTCTTTGACAAATCCTTTCCGTCTATCTCCACATCCTAAAACCAGTCTCTTTCTTCGCTTTGACCTTTCCTCATCCTTTATTCAAAACGGTTGCTGCACGTGATCCGTGCACCGGTATATTGCGCAACCTTGCTCACTTGTCGTTGCTCAACCATGCACAATTTCTCAAAACCGCATCCTCCTCATGTCGCAATGCGCAATTATCAAAATTGCCTTTCCTTCCTCCTACAATGCGCAATGCATAGCTTTCAATGCTTGTGCCTTTTTCGACCCACTTGGACCCCATCCAACAGACACTATAACAATATACCTCTAGATATGATGAAATGCAAGTATATTGGGAAAACATAATACTTTTTCAATGAAATAAAAAATTGTTCCCCACTGGAAATGGTGCAAAGGATGCAATGAAACACCTCTCACAACCCAAAAATGCATAGAAATTTTAGAACCATAAACCCTTTCATAGCTTCGGAAACACTGGTTCAAGATATAGATCACCAACGGAAGTAGATATTTAGAAAGGATCTGATAACATGTTCGACTACATAGGATAATTCCAAAAGACTGAACACCTAGAGCAACCACTCACACAAATAGATCATAGATCAACACACCGACATTTTCATGTGGTTTAAGCCCTTGAAAGGGAAACACTCCATGACCCCATCCAAATAGCTACTTGAGGTAGTTTATTATGCAAAAGAAAGAAAGTTACAAATGAGATTCTCATAATCGATCAACTAGCAATTGACCCTCCATGCTCTTTAAATATATATCATGGACCAATCAAGTGTTAAGCCATGGATCAAAGGTAGTTATGATCTAAGAGAAGTTGAACCATTAGATCACTCTATGTCTAGAACATATCGTGACCGTCAGATTAGATATTTACAAATGCATACTAAAGAAACACTATTGGGCCTGGCCCAAGTAAGGCATTTTTGTCAAGACAGTTTTGGGAAGCTGCGAATTTATAGTGCAATGCAGTATCGACAAGGTAGGAACCGCGTAGGTAAGCGCCAACTCCGCGAAGTGGTAGCATTGCGCAATGCCAGCAGATCACCTATTTTGGATAAAGAGTATAAGGGAAGGTCGAGCTGTGAAAGAAAATTGTTTTGAGTAAGCAACTCCAGGATTCCCAGGAATGGGTATCGAGCAGCGTGAAGGCAGATGAAAGAGACCTGTCAAGAGAGTGGCAGAAAAGAGTTAGAAGCTAAGCCATGAAGCCAAAGGCGACAGGAAGACCAGAGGGGTGGAAAGCGACACGCCATGATGTAGTATAACCATTTTGTGAATACTGCGTATGTCAGAAGGGCGTGCAAGATGCAAGTGGACCAACAGAACGACCAAAAGCATGTAGAGAAAGCTGTCAATGGCGACATGTAGGGTGGTGGGTAACCATACCAGATTTTGGGGAACCTTAGGGTTTTTGAGCCCATCATGAATGTAAAGACATGACCTAAGGGCATGGTCTATAAAAGGGCACATTTTGTAAGGGAAAGGGTTGGATTTTGGTTATTGTATGTTGAATATCGATCTCTGTGGAGAGATTCATTGTAAAAGGATTTGCAACTGTGTGCGTAGTGACCTACTGAGAGAGGAGAGAGTCTGCATTGTAACCTCCTCATGCATTGTATTATTTATTTGTCCATTTATGATTAATGAATTAGTGTGTGTGAAGTTGTTTTGCTTCTATCCAAGTTCTACTGTATTATTATTCTATTGCTCATTTTACTGCATTGTCCACTCTTAATCTTATTCCTAAATTCTTTCATTGTGAGGTATACATCATCTGTTAGACTGCTATGAGGATTTTCACATGGTATCAGAGCATGTTGAGAGTATTGTTTATCTCCATTCCTGAGAGTTTTTTGTAGGTTATTATCAAGATTTCGAGTGCAGCAGTTGCAGCAGTTTCTGCACTTTTGCAGTAGTAACAGTTGCAGATATTATCTATTCTTTTTGCAGGTCTTCTACAGCTTCCATGTATTAAGAATAAATCTATCCTCCTCCATTCAACTATGATGAATGGAAACCGAAGATGATAGCACATTTGAAGAGAAATGGTCTCTTTGATTATTGTTTTGAAAGAGAGTTCGATCTGAAGAAGAGATTGACTGGTTAAATAAAGGTGACAAGACTCATGCAACCATGATGTTTTCTATGCCTTGATGCATGGAATATGACCTCCTTGATGGTTATGAATCTCCAAAAGAACTATGGGCCCACCTGGATGAAAGATTTGGCAAATAGAATGAAGGAATTGGTCTAAACCCTTTTGAGAACAAGCAAAGTGATGCATTCGCCCTCCTTGATGATCTCATTGATCATGAACTAGTATCAAACATATATCATATTGAAGTTGTCCACAAAGAAGAAGAACTTGCAGATTCTACACTCATGCTCCAAATTTCTTCTATTCTGAATTTTCTGCCAGCTTACACTCTGGAAATTGCAGAAGGTCCTAGATCCTCTCTTACATCAGATTTTGTTGGTTTGCATCATGATCTCATGAATGTTTCGGCGGTCAAATCAGCCATTAGAGGTAATGCATTCACTCTCCTTGATCACTCACCTCTCATGTACTTCTATAAGATCATTATTTCATGCTCTCAGAAGGTTATTGAAGATGATGGCCATTGCCATTCGCTTGGGATAATTTCTCATGCATTTACTGGTTTTGTTCTCACCTCTAATGGTTTAAAGGAGATCTCAAGAAACCATGTTTCAAGTCTTGGAGATGATTTAAAATCCAAGCAATCACTACTTGGGATAATTTCTCATGCATATGATAGTTTTCATCTCACCCCTACTGGTTCAAAGGAGATATCAAGAAACTATTCTTCAAGTCTTAAATCTGATTTGGATTTCAAGCAATCATGTGATGGTTCTTTTTGGCATAATCTCACCCATGATGGTTCAAAGGATAAGACAAAAGACTATCTGCACATTCATAGTTTTGATCCTACCTCAACTGATTCGAATCACAGGTTCAAGGATCATCCTCATACTTTTGGATTTGTTCTCATCACATTCGATCTGAAGAGCAAGTACAAGCACATGCCTTTTTAGCATGATCCACTTCTTCCCAAGAAAAATATACCTCCATACATATGACCAAGCATCACACCTGCTTGAGTTTGGAGCATTTATTTTTGTGTGTGCCTTATAGTCTATTTTGAGGGGGGGTATTTTTCCCATGAGGTTTTCCCCATTTCCTCGTTTTATTGACTGTTATTATTCATTTGTATTGGGTGACCTTTGCTCTCAGTTACCAGGTGTTGGCGGGCAAATCTAGCCTATAGCAAGGAAACTAATGATATCAACTTGGTTGGGGTGACAGGTAAGTGTATTGATGATATTACAAAGACATTTATGAAAAGAAATAAGTTAAGGATTTTGGAAACACACCTTTCAATCGAAGTTTGATCCTAGCCTCTGCTTGATCTTGTGTCCAACTTCCAAATCATCCTTCCTTTCAGTAAACCTGCAATAACAATACCTTTCTCAAAGCGTTTTGGACAATATGTAAAGCATGAAAGAAACAAAAATAATGTTTAACATTCAGCATTGACCAAAACAGATCCAAATTAAGATGTCATTACAAAACACATTTAAATTGGAACAAGAAAGACACTTCAACCTTTATTGTCAAAAGTAGAATGATGTACAAGTATACCTGATCATGAAACAGGCTCCTGCAACTTGATTCTGGGCTCTGGCTCTTCTCTGGCTTGGATATCTTCAGCAACAACTCCTCCAATGCAAGCTTCCCTCTTCAAAGTTTCTCCATTAATTCATCTCCACATCTAGGTTCTAACCCTTCTCTTTTAATCTTCTTTGTATTTATAAGATTAGAGAAGCAGTTTTGGTCGATGTATAGTTATGGAGGAAGTTGGGGGAGTTAGGAAACTACCAGCAACTAATCCTCCTCGATAAATTAATTTATTTTTTAATCATCTTTTAAGATGTACATGACTCTTGTTCAATGAAGTAGCGTATAGGGCGCTACTCTAGTACTTATCAACTAGCGCTCATTCGATTTAAAATGGTGAGCATTACTATGCTGAGAAGGAGTAGCGTATATTAGGATATGGGTGCTACTATTATACACTAGAGTAGCGTATGGGCGCTAGTCTCTTTGAGTAGAGTAGCGCTCATATCTTAGAATAATATTTTTTGGGTTTTTCTAGTAATGTCAAGAAATGGAGTGAGTCAAAGTATCATCTCAGGTCAACATGCTCCTCCATCCAAGTTGTCCTTTTGTGTGATCAACAGCTCAAGGTGATCACGGACGGAGAGGTGCAAGTTTGACCTATAACAGATGCCCCCTAATGTGTGAGGTCAGAGGGAAACAATGGCCGAAATACATTATAATCCAAAGCCAGAGGAGGAGCACAGAACCGCAGAAAACAAGTCACAAGAACACCTGCAACAAAGATCAAGGTCAGCTAGCAATTACATTTTTGACATCATATAGATGTGCAGTGTGATACAACATGATCTCCGATACATAACAAGGAGATGTATATAAAGCATGGCCACTTGGAATACAAGCGTGGATCCATGTCAAACTGAGAGATCATAGCCATAACAACAAACTGGATCTATGTCTCATGGAGAGCCAAATATGAGTGAGGCTCAGTCTTGTGCAACTTGGGTGATAACAAAATGAGGTAATGTCATCCAAAATCCCAAGGTCTTCATCCAAAACAACCCTAGGTACAAACCCTAACCATGTGAATAGATGAGCTGACAGTCGAACATGGGGGTATCATTTGATTACCGGTCATTGATGTATACCGTTAACAAACGCGAGGACTTCCATTGATAATGATTATGGGGTCCAAGGTACCAAGTACGATTCGTCAAGTGTGAATAGATGGACTTGAATTCGAACACTTGGGAATCCTATCGAAGAAGAGACATTGATGTATTCTCATCATTCAACAGCGAGGAAAATTGCCACTGGTGACTGCAATTTCCAAGGTACTAACCAAAACTCTAAACTTCAATCCCAGAATAATGAGTTGATGTCGATGGGAAGAAGTCCATTGGAAGGGAGGCCTTAAGGCATCCTCCATCATCCAACTCGAGGAACACTGAACTGGTAAGAGCCGATATGGAATAATATGTAACAAGACTCACACTAGGAAGGCCGACACATGAGGTCAAGGTAAACTGCAGAATGTCCGACACAGGGTATATCCTTGAACATTGAGCACAACACAAAGTGACTCAGGCAGTTTCTGACATAATGGGGTAAATAATAAGCCTGAAATGTAAGAGACATTAGTAGACCCTCCATATGGCTGGAAGAATAACCAACCGAGGGAGTAAATAACTCAGAGGAAAGGTTCACCCTAATGGTCAAAAACTAAACCCAACCGATAAGATAGACTCAAGTAGGTGCTATGTTCAAGGATGAAACTGACTGAACTGCCTTTGACAAATGAAGATATGATATGTCTTTCCCGTTCCTTATTCTTTTTAGATAAAAGAATACCCTTCTTGTTGTTTTAACGAGTCCAAGAAAGAATGAAAACTCAATAGATCCAACCATGTAAAAAGTTTAACGAGCCCATGGGAGGAAGACTCGGGACCTTCTTCATTATTTATAGAGTTCGAAGAAGAGATAGAAGATTACTCTATATTTACTGATCTCTGGATTTTAATATCGAGCCGAGATCTGTTCTTGCTCGCAGGTGTTTTCAATTTTAAGGAGTCTGAAAAACTTAAACAATAACTCCATATATCTGCTCGTGGATTTTAGTATCGATCCCAAGCAGATTAATGCTCGCCGGTGTTTTCCTGTTTATAGAGTCTGAAAAACTTAAACAATCCTCTTTTCACCTATCCGTGGATTTTATATCGAGCCCGGATTGGTCTGTGCTCGGCGGTGTTTTCTTGTTTATAGAGTTGAAAAACTTAAACAGTCCTCTACTTACCCTCTCGTGGATTTCACATCGAGCCCGAGTTGGTGAATGCTCACTTGGTATTTTCATGTTTAGAGAGCCTAAAAACCCTAAAGAAAGGCTCCAAAAGGTCCTTTTTCGTACAGTTAGTCTCCTCCCCCGAAAAAGTATAAAACAATGGAAGAAGAACTCTTCTAGCGCATACAGGAGTATACCTAGAGTATACCTTTTCCGTAGTTAATCCACCTAGTCCCGGAAAAGGGGTAATTCTATACCTGAGTGGATGAGCCTTCAATTACTTTAACGAGCTTGAAGAGGACAAGCTTGCTCGACAATCTTGTTTAGGTTTAGATAGTCCAAACAAGAGCTTAAAATGACTTAAAGGTCAGCTTCTAGGATCATATCTTCATACTCTGCCAAAACTAGGTCTTCAACAAAAGATTAGTCGATGCGGCAAAAATCTCGAATGACATATGAATTTGAAATATTAACTAGTTGACAAGGTCTATCATCAAGAATTTTTGAACTTAGGAGACGAATCCGACAAAAATTAAAAGAAAATTGAGCTTGGATTAGTATTGTACCATATTGTGTGTTTCAATTAATTAATTAGGGATTTTTGAAAATTTTGAAACTATAGAAAATTAACAATTATGGGTAAAAATCAAAATCCAATTTATATATAATTTCATTTTTTACAAATCAATTTTCAATTTTGTTTTGTAGGGAAAAGATTGGGGCAACCTTTTTCAAATTTCAAATCTCCATTGCAATCAAACCAAGCATCCAAATGCCGTTATTCCTCCACCAAGTAAGTTAACATTCTCCTAACTTGCAAATTCATGGTTTATTTTTCAATTTTTGAGCAAAAAATGGCTTGCAACGTGATGCTCACAAGTATTGCTGCGCGGGGCGCTACTGTGTAACCACAGCAGTAGCGTGTAAACTCGATGGGCGCTACTGTGCTGAAGCAGAGTAGCGCCCATACGCGACTATGTAGTATACACAGTAGCGTACACTTTTACAAACCTACCTACAAACGCCGAGACTCAAAAAAATTTTGGTTTTTTGTGCAGGATGGTCCTTCAATGGAGGGAGAGGGAGCATGAGGACATGGAGAGGTTGGCCATGCAAGACCCAGCCACCCTCCACACTCTCTGAAGATGCGGTTTGTTGAATTTTTACCGAACCGTAAACATGAGGGATTTAAACAAACTATTTTGAAGACTGATTCAGTATTGGGATGTGGATACCAATACCTTTGTCATCCGTGGGAAAACTCTGGAGCTTACTGTTGATGACATATATTTCATTACTGGTCTCTCAAGAAGGGGTGATGTAATCAATCTGAAAGGGTCTTCTCATTTGGGTGTAAGATCTGTGCAAGAGTATGTAAATACATATTGTGTTGGCGGAGCGGAGAAATCGGGAAGCCAAGTCTTAATTTCAACTATTGATGGTCTCCCTTTGAAAGTGATAGTGAGCAATAATTAGGGATAATTTTAAGGACCCATAATTATTTAAAAGTGTATAAACCTTGGCGAATCTTACCAATTCTTAAAATGTCAACTATAAAATATTTGGAAATATTTTTCTAAAATTATTTCAATTTCTAAGGACTTTATATAGTTTATATAATAATTTAGCGATTTTTAGAGTGAAAAAATTTTACCCCATCAAAATTGGGCAAAATGGGGCTTCAAAAACTGCAAATTGGCGAATCGTTTTTTGGAAAAAAACATGGAGAAATAGCCCATGGGCTAAATTTCGCCCCTAAAATTATCCTTGGTGAGCATGATCAACCGAGTAGTAGGTAGTGCTTCACAACACTTAGCTTCCAGGCACTCTATGCATATCGGTGTGCAATGCTTACACGGTCATGTCTATGATTGGTGTACTAGTTTGTTGACAAACATGAAATCTCAATTGACAGGTTGCAAATCCGGCACAATGAAGAATTTTGGGTACGGTAGTATTTTGTGTACTTTCTTCTTTGAGAGGATGCCTGCTATCAGTTTGGGGATGCCTCTACCTTAGGTTAACCCCCGTGAGCCCAAACTAGGTCGTTGGGGTGACATATTCCTCCGCCAAGGTGGTGGGGAAAGTCACTATTGTTATCATACTGATGATTTCTGGGGGTGGTGGGAGAGGCAAGTGCCCGCTTTCGAGCAGTTTCCATATGCTGGATTGGATTTCTGTCATGATCCAGAACTGGTGCTTCCTCCAGGTGGAGCCTGGGGAGATATTGGTATGTTTTTAATTTTTGAGAATTATTTAATTTTTCAAACTTTTTCAAGTATTTGATTTTTATGAATGAATTTTGAAGTTCTAATCAAGTGTCACATGCAGATGTTGGGCCTGTTCGTCCTGAGGGACATCCTACCATCTTTGTGAGGCTAGCTGATATTACTGCAGCAGATGCTATGTTGGGAACCCTGGAGAGAAAGATAGGTCGGTTGACTCACTAGGTTCCTGCATGCCGTATGGATCAGATACCCGTTGATATGCAGGAAGATGTTGTTGGGGTGCCTCCAGCATGGCTTAGGGTGCTGCGGAAGACAGCTAGGCTTGTCATTTGCTATCGCAATGCAGTGGATGATGATGAGGTCCCTCATTCTCCATAGGAGATGGATACATTCTATGTATATATTTTTGAGGATACTATGCCCAGTTTTGTACTTTTATGACTTGACTTGATAGACTTGTGACTCAAAACTCATATTTTTTGATACAGTATCAGTTATTTACATGTGTATGTGTTTTATGTGTGCAATGTTGTTTATGACAATGTATGATGCAAATGCCAGTCTAACACATAGTTTGCTAATGAATCAGCTAATGTGTTTAAACTTCTTGGAATGTGTTCATATCTAATAGAATGAAATTGTCTTTCCAAAAGTCTAACTCGTAGAAACTGACGTAGCAATCCTGGATCCCTAATCTGATAAACACCTTCTAACTGAAATACAATTAACTATGAGTCAAGCCTTACCTCCAGATGTGAAATGCCATGACTGATAGCATCTCGGAGAAGTTCTATAACTGCACTGTATTCAGCCACATTATTGGTGGTAGGACCCAAACAAACCCCCCCCAAGAGACAAGTTGGTCAGCCGGTGAGTAAATGACCCAAGCCGCTGCAGCCAACTGACAGGTGTGGCGGTTGGTGCCATCAGCAAATCCTAAGAAATGTTTGGTTGACATCTGGTACATGAAATGAAACACACATAAGATTACCTAACGAGCATAACAAAACTAGCTTTACAAAAATATACAGCTATGTTACAAGAAAAAGTACTTCAGCCTAAGCGTAATACTTCTTCAGGTAGGGTCAATGCCTGGATCCTCCTCGTGCGGCCGGGAAAATGTGTTATGGAAATCACGGAAAAGATTGGTATACGGAATGATTTCATTGAGATAACATCCCGTTTCAAAGAAAATGTTTCCGTTGACCCCAGTGAAAATGTTCACCAGCGAGGTATGCAATCTATTTGCTTCAATAACACCAATTTGTGAAGAAGTGAAATCAGTATTTTCATCGGGTGGTGAACAAAATTCACCTCTCTGTAACAAGTTAAGAAAAGGAAACATGAAGGACACGGGATTTATATGTTCATGAGGATGGTCCGGGTCGTTCAGGGCTTCTAACATTTCCTCATCAGAAGGTAAAGTAGTTTCTGAACTGTCGAGAGAATGGATCGGGTCCGGTGTCTGAGTAGTGGCACAATCTATGTTTGGTTCGACAGACACCAATGGAGTCGACATATGTTCTGTTGTAGTTTGATAAGAATCCAAGTGGGTAACTTCTACAACAGGGGTGGGCACGGAGGGGTTTGTATTAGTTGAGGGAAACTCAGAATCAGTTGTTACACTAACCATGGAAGTTTCAGACGATGGACATCCCTCAGTACCAACGAATAAGGTAGGAGCTGGTAGGTCAAAAGTGCCAATTAGTGATCCATAAAGTCCTGCTCCTAAACTCTTGCCAACCGGGGTGGTTTGATAAATCAAAGGAACTGTGGTTTCCGAAGAAGTCTGGTTGTTTCTCTGAGTGAAAGAAAGTTGATCGACTGTGACGATCTTACCTTCAAATGGGAACATGACCACTCGAAAAACTGCCGATGCAATGGCTCGCATGGCATATGTCCAACTCCTGCCCAATAACATATTGTAATCAAGCGGAGCGTCCAGAACTTCTACTTCAATAGCAACTGTCTTACCGGCCAAAGTGACATCAAATGATGGCAAAAATCCATGTGGACGGAAAGTTCTGCCGTCAAATGCAGTAAGCAGTGTGTTAGAAGGGGCTAACTCAGGAGAACCTAGAGCTTTCCAATAGGAAATTGACATTACGCAAGTTGACGCGCCCTCATCTACCACAACTCGTCTGATGGTCATTGGACCATGCACGACTTCAATCTGAAGGGAAACATGATAGGGAAACCGGTATTTGACATCAGTCATATCAAATCACATAGACATGTTAGAAGATTCCATACTCCCAATAGCTGCCAGAAGTGCATTCCGTTGTAAAGGACAACTTTGCAAGACTTCTAGAGTAGACATGGCACAAGGGGTCTGGGCTAAATATTCAACCACATTGTAGTTAGAAGCAACCCATGTGTTGGGATTGTGCGATGCCCTCTTCAAGACACCTTTCAGAATCTTGGGCATTGGGTCCACAGGTATGTGAAGTGGAGTGGAAGATTCTGGAATCTCCTTATCCTTTTTCTGTGCTTCCGGGGTATAGTTCTTGGCTCTAGTTTGCAATAGTGCATCTGAATTAACCATGTTGATAAAAGTTTGATCAACCATAGCATGTGAAGTGCCCCCAGTTTTTGAGGTGCCAGAAGTTGAGCCCTGCCCTTTAGGGAATGGGTCTTTCAGGACGGCAGGCTTCTTTTCTCTTAAGAGCTTCTGGGCTTCTTCAAGCAGAGGGCATTGGTGAGTAAGGTGGTTCTGCTTGCAAAGCTTACAAGGGAACTTAACCTTCTTTTCCTCTTTGTTACCCTCTTCAACATTGTCTTTTTTGGGCTTTTGTTGGTTCCCCTCTCCTTTCTTGCCCTTCTTTTTGTTATTGGGCTGCCGAGGGCCCTTTTGATTGTTCTGAACCTGTTTGATAGGCTCAAAAGTAGAAGGAGAGGTTGTGACAGATGAAACATCTGCCGTCGATTGTTTGACCAATAAGGGATGGACCTGTTTAGTCAGCGCTTCAAAGGTTGCAGAGTCAACTGAACCTACTATGTCGTCAGCATGTGGTCCAGGTTTCGGTCTACTCGGATCGGTATTTGATCGCGGTGCATCGGGTATGATCTCATATAGTAAACTAGATTGTGCATATACGAGGTCTGACTACTGAGTCCGTAAGATGGCTTCTTCCTCATTGGATACTCCAGATGTAGCTACTTCCTTAGAAATATAAGGAAGGAGTGATTTCAAGTACCACTCAAGAAGGAACTCCGGAGGTATGTTGGCCTTCATGAGCCTCTTCCGTCTTTGCCACTCCTGAATGTGGTCAGATAAGTGAGTGGCTTTGTTTTTTCTAAAAGGAGACAAAAGGTCTATTCCGGCATCATATCGAACAGGAAGCTGGAAGTGGTTCAAAAAGACTGTGGCGAGATCCCCAAAACTAGAGAATGTTGCTACAGGTAACGCGATGTACCATTTGGCTGCAGCACCAGTTAAGGTCCTTTGAAACAATCTCAATCTGATGGAGTCTTCATTTCACGAATTGGAGGAACACCATAAGTGGAAGGTAGTGACATGGTCACCAGGGTCTTCACCTGCTTTGCCTTCGAACTTTGGAATGTCCGAAGGTAACTTGGTGGGAACTGATGGCCATGCTGCACTATGACACACAGGATCGTTCGTCAGTTTGGAAAGATCTGGCAAATTTAAAGTTGCCAGAAATGGTAGAGGAGGCCGGTAGGACGGTACTTGATAAGGGGAACCACCCATCGTTTGACCCATGAACTGTTGGTAGGGGTTGCCCCTAGCCATCTAGTGATAAGGGTTGCCTCCAGCCATATGCTGATAGGAGTTGCCACCTACCATCTATTGATAGGGGTTGCCCCCAGTTACTTGTTCGTAGGGGTTGTCCCCAGCTGTTTGTTGGTAGGGGTTGCCCCCTGCCATAAGTTGTTGTTGTGCGAAAGAGTTATTAAAACTTCCCCACCCATATGATAGTGGATTAGTGCTCTGTGGGTTCGTCCACTATGGCTGGGTGTTATCCCCGCCATATTGCTGGTTAAAGATATTACCCCCTCCCCCAGAGAATAAGGAGAAAGGGACATTACTTGCAGGCATGCTACCTTGATCAATGTTAGGGCCTACAAAGGTATTGAAACTAGTAGAAGATGATGTGGACGGTGCAGTCATGGTGCCCATGACTGGCATGTTTGCAGAAGCACTTGGTCCTACAATAGGTGTGGAGATCCAAGTACTAGGAATCTGATATAATGGTTGAGAATCAGGAGGTGCTGCACAGTTGGCTGTACTGCTGGGTCCAACAGTCGATGTAGGAATAGATGCCATCATTGTCGAACTAGGCATACCTAATGTACCAGTGTTGAAACTGAAAGATGGAGTAGACACAGATGTGGTTTGTGCCTGACTTGGTGTAGCAGTAAAATAGGGATTTACTGTGTTGGTGTTCATACCTAAAGTGGGAGTTTGGGGAACTCCCTGTTCACCTCCTTGGTTAGACATCAGATGTCCAGGTAAGGAACTGTCTGCACTGAAATGGGGCTGCTGGAAACCAACAGGTGACATAAGCGGAATTCTAGTATTGGTTAAAGGAGGATTGAAAGGAGTGCTATACTCCACAGAAGTAAGATCTTCCACCTCAACTGTACTAAAGTGTTGCTTCTCTGTGGTACTTGGTAGTGGTTCCTCAGGAACCTCAATTTCAAGATTTTCTGTTACAAGAATTTCTTCAGGAGATTCAGTTTCAGGAGTAATTTCTGAAGAAATACCGGGGTTTACCCGCTGTCGTCTAGCTGGCTGTAAAGGTTCTATCCTAAGTGGTGGAAGGTTTTGAAACCTCCTCGATCTACGAAGCTCTTGATTCTCCGTGATTATAAATATAAAAATAACAGACTAGAACCTAGTGGCCACCACAACTAGGGGGCAAACAGCACGCCAACTAAAAAAAAGTCCTAAGTATACAAACCAGGCAAACAAAGATGCCTTCCGGAGAAGAGTCCGGGATGATGAGGGACCAGAACAGATCAACGAAGGAAGAAAGACAATTACCCGGGGTCCACAATACAATGACTAAGGGTGCAAGAGCTGGAATCACCCAACCGCCCTCCCAAAGACCTGCAAGGGATTTCCTCCCACGTCTGTCTTAGGTACAGTAGATATACCCTCTGCTGTCACCTGTGTATGAACCTAGAGTCAGATACTAAGGATACCACAACACCGAAAAATCCTAGGGGAACAGTCACTGGTCGAATCAGAAAGCGTGGGTAGGGTAGCTAAGCCCGAAACTCGAAAGAGTCCCCAATACACAATCCGATCCTGGCGTATGCTCGAACAGAAAGTAGGAGGGGTATTCCCAACAATCTGATCTTGCAATGACCTACTGCATAGATCCTAGGCAAGTTTTGAGTGAGGTGGGTTTACCTGTGATAGTCTTACTACGATTTTTGCGCAATGTGTGATCTTGAGTGGTTTAAGGTGGCTCAAGATCCTAACCAAAACTAGTTGGTGTAGTGTATCCCTAAAAAGAAAAAATGTTTCTAATTCATTTTATTAAAATATTTTTAGGGTTGTTATTACTCAAAAAGGGTAGTGCTTTTGTGTGGCGTGGTTGTAACAAGGAAACAAAAGTGCATAAAAATCAAAACTTTCTACAACAAAGCTCTTTTCAATTTTTTCTATTTACTTCTTTCCGAAACTGAAAATCTAAGCAAACCTACTTAAAATTTTTTTGTTTTCTTTTTTGAAAATGTCCAAAATATCCTATGCTATTTTGTAACAACAAAAATAAGTCTTATTAAACTTAAACTACCAATTTTTATTTTTTTTCTATAAACGAAAAAGAACTTATAAAAATGGCAAGCAAAACAAAACTTATGTGTAATGTGTGTAAGTATGGCTAAAAAGTTCCTAGGCTTATAGCTATCAAGACCCTAGCTTGAAAAAGACTTGATCTACTGGTTTTTTGCAAAGACAAAGCCTCTAAACTTGGGAACAAAGTGGGAGAAAACAAAGGAGAAAGACACAAAAAGACTGACCTAAAGTATCTATCCCTAGCAAGACCACAATGCCAAGCAAAAGTAGACAAGCAAGCTGCCCTACTAACACAAAGAAACTGAGAAATGAACTAGCTTACAGCTGTTTAAAAGCACTCGCAACCGTAAAAAGACAATAAGTCCAGGAAGAATGGAAATGAACCAAATCGGAAGACACCCTAGAAACTCTAAATGGACCAAACCCTAAAACAAAGGATAGGCTGAGTAAAGAGCAGACAAACATCACCACAAACAGCGGATACAGGAGTATGCAGGTTTGTAAACTAGCAACATGCGGTTAGGGTCTAAAAAAGTGGAAGTGTTCAACACAAAACACAACCTAGTCTTCCAAAAAGTCACAAACAGTCCAAATGTTCCAAAGGTCAACAAGCGATTCAAAAAAATGGAAAAAAACACAAAGAGAAGGTTCTATGACTTAAAAAAAAGTTAAAACCCTCATGTAACAGTCAAAGAGATCCAAAAGCAAAGTCAGCAAACCACAAGAATGGCTAAAAACTCAAGCAAACCAAAAAAGAATGCTTCAGAAAGTGTACCCTACTGTGCAGTAGGGAAAGTCGCGCCCCTGTAGAGATGGGCGCTACTGTATGTATAGAACAGTAGCGTATGGGCGCTACTATGTCTACAATAGGGTAGAGCTCATATCTCAAAAGCTTAAAAAACAGACTTTGAAATAAACCAAAAGACTGATGAAAGCAACAAGAAACAGGCAAGGGATACCTACAAGGTTTCTTAACACATCAAAGAAGTCAAAATAATCTAAGAAGACAAACAAGAACAAGGTTTCCTAGAGCCAAAACTCAACTTTCCCCAGCGGAGTCGCCAGTCTGTTGGCAGGCAAATCTACCCTATAGCAAGGAAACTAATGCTATCAACTTGGTTGGGGTGACAGGTAAGTGTATTGATGATATTACAAAGACATTTATGAAAAGAAATAAGTTAAGGATTTTGGAAACACACCTTTCAATCGAAGTTTGATCCTAGCCTCTGCTTGATCTTGTGTCCAACTTCCAAATCCTCCTTCCTTTCAGTAAACCTGCAATAACAATACCTTTCTCAAAGCGTTTTGGACAATATGTAAAGCATGAAAGAAACAAAAGCAATGTTTAACATTCAGCATTGACCAAAATAGATCCAAATTAAGATGTCATTACAAAACACATTTAAATTGGAACAAGAAAGACACTTCAACCTTTATTGTCAAAAATAGAATGATGTACAAGTATACCTGATCATGAAACAGGCTCCTGCAACTTGATTCTAGGCTCTAGCTCTTCTCTGGATTGGATATCTTCAGCAACAACTCTTCCAATGCAAGCTTCCCTCTTCAATGTTTCTCCATTAATTCATCTCCACATCTAGTTTCTAACCCTTCTCTTTTAATCTTCTTTGTATTTATAAGATTAGAGAAGCAGTTCAGGTCGATGTATAGTTATGGAGGAAGTTGGGGGAGTTAGGAAACTACCAACAACTAATCCTCCTCGATAAATTAATTTATTTTTTAATCATCTTTTAAGATGTACGCGACTCTTGTTCAATGAAGTAGCGTATAGGGCGCTACTCTAGTACTTATCAACTAGCGCTCATTCGATTTAAAATGGTGAGCGCTACTATGCTGAGAAGGAGTATCGTATATTAGGATATGGGTGCTACTATTATACACTGGAGTAGCGTATGGGCGCTAGTCTCTTTGAGTAGAGTGGTGCTCATATCTCAGAATATTATTTTTTGGGTTTTTCCAATAATGTCAGGAAATGGAGTGAGTCAAAGTATCATCTCAGGTCAACATGCTCCTCCATCCAAGTTGTCCTTTTGTGTGATCAACAGCTCAAGGTGATCACGGACGGAGAGGTGCAAGTTTGACCTATAACACCAGGGCCCAGGATGGATTAAGGGGGGGTGTTAGGATATTCCTATACTCCATCCTAGTCCTACCAGCATTTTCATCCTTTGCATTTTCAGTCTTGCATGCATTCTTGCATGCAGCATGCATCCGCATGCTGCCCAGTCATCAGGTTGACACCTCCAACACCTAGTCCCTAGTCTTCCAGCACTCAGGAGCTTATTTCCACTCAGATTGAGCCCTCCTAGCCAGTGATGCGCCCACTTCTCACCTTCCACTTGAGAAGGGAGCATTTTCTCACCTACCACTCCAGTTCACTTCAGTTAGGCACCTGTCTTGCCTTGATTTAAGGCTAGAATGAGTCCTAACTGCTGTTATCACTCTGATGGACCTCCAGTGAGACTAGACTACCCATTGTAACTCTAGTTAGCTCCTCATGCGCCCTCCACTGATCCTCCTTCATTCAGTTAGTGCTAGTTACACTCAGTTACACCTACCACACTCAGTTAGACTCAGTTTGAATGATGGTTGACAGTTACTTGTGCATTGATGACTCCACTGATGATGAGATAGAATTCTAGTTGTGCTCCGATGACACTCCAGTGATCTTTTGATCACTCCATGAAGGCTAATTCAAATTTCCACCTTGGCATTCGAATACTCATGCATTGTATTATTTATTTGTCCATTTGTGATTAATGAATTAGTGTGTGTGAAGTTATTTTGCTTCTATCTGAGCTCTACTATTTTATTATTCTGTTGCTCATTTTACTGCATTGACCACTCTTAATCTTATTCCTAAATTCTTTCATTGTGAGGTATACATCATCTCTTAGATCTGCTGTGAGGATTTTCACATGGTTATCAAGACTCGTAGAGCGAAAGAACTGTTTCCAAGAAGGAGCACCTAACGAGTGGAATCTAGAGCTTATTCAGAGGCTTAAAGAAGTAGATAGTCCACTCTCACGGGTAGTCGACTTTTGGGTTGATAGTAGTCTAGAAGGATTCGTGACAGAGTTCGTTGTGGAAACATTGAAGTCCTACAGTATAGTAGAAGCAGAATTCTTCAAAGGTTTCAAAGGTAAGTACCTGAACGATCTGAGTTTATATATCAAAATGCTTTTAGATGAGAAAAGAGTTTTAAGAATGCAGTAAGATTCATAGTTGCTTTGAGTCTTTAATGGTCGATAACACATATAGTGACTATGATGAAGATACACACAATTTAAGAAGAGGTAAAAGATACAAGTATACCACTGAAAAGAAATTTAAAGAAGGTTAACTTCACGTAGAAACTGAGTTCCCGACTGAGACTGATAGCTAGAGAGCACCTCCATCAGCTACCTATCATCCCATTCCACCTCAGAACCCTCTAGTTGTGAATACTACACCTCCTATTCCATAGAATCCTCCAGTTCAGAATCCTCCAGTTGTTAATATTCCCAATCCTCAGAGCGTCAATACTAGTAATACCGTGGGAGTGAGTACCCAAAACGTTTCGATTCAGAACATTCCGTGCAGTAACATCCATAACACCACTCAAGCTATTGAGCATAACACTGTACCACCTAGAAGGAGAATGACTGATGACATTAAGCTACCTATATTTAAAGGAATGGGTCTGGAAGACCCTGAGTAGCATTGGTTTCTATGTGAAGCCGCATGGAGTGTAAAAGAAGTCCAGGATGGTGCTGTTAAGCACGCACAGCTCATCACTACATTCAGAGATAGAGCATTAACTTAGTTCATGAAATATTATGTCAGTCAGAATAGAACCCTACAAGATATAAAGGATGCTCTCTTAAGAGAGTTCAAGAAACCAAAATTTCAATCACAATGTATAACAGAGCTAAAATAAATTAAACAGAAAACAACTAAGTCAGCATGGGAATTTGACCAGAAGTTTAAAGCATTATTAGACCAAGTAAGTTTTGAGATAGCACCGCAACAGCACCAAGAGTGGTTCATAGCTGCGTTGTTGCCCCATATCATATTGTCGTTGATGCAATAGAACGTTGCATCACAGACATAAGAATTAGAGATCGCGATGAAGCTAGAAGCTTTGCTAATAGGAGAAACAAGTCAAGGAATGATCTAGATCGAAAACCAGTTAGCAACCTTAACGTTACAACTCCAGGACATTAAGAAAGGAAAGGAAGTTAGAGAAGAGATCTGGTGTACAAAATGTCGAGTAGAGGGACATTCAAAAGAATACTATCCATTTTTTAAAGACTACATTGATAGTGGAGCACCAAATCCACTAAACCATCAGCAATAAGGACCATGGTGTGAAATATTTCGATGCAGGGTACATCAACCAAAGGATTGTTATTTGATCCAAAAATATGTGAGAACACCAAATAATTTGTATTGTAGTTTCTGTAAGTCAATTGGACATGACGATTCCAACTACAAAGTATATGACCTGATGATAGAAAGAAAGCATGATGTGTACAGAGTTCAAGAAGAAACACCGCAACACCATGATAATGCACAGTATGATCAAGGCGCATATAGAGGCCATGGTGGATTCCACGGAAGAGGAAGAAACACTAGACAAGGACAAGGACAAGGAAGAGGAAGAGGTCAGATGATTTGTTACAACTGTACTCAGCCTGGCCATCTTTCTAGGGATTGTACAAACACTACTACTACATGTACATACTACAAATCTTTTTACCATGTTATTGAAGCATGTCCGATATTGCAAGTGAAGATGTAAGAAAGAAGAATAGAAGCACTGAACCAAAATGTTCAGATGATCGTAGCAGAAAAAAGAGATCCAAATGTCAATGCTGTGACATGAAGTGGTATTGTGACAGGAAGGGATAAAGAATCGGAAGCTTTGACTTCTGGAGAGAACGACACTAACCATATACCTGCTGATGGGGTCTGGATAAGAAAAGCTACTGGGAAAACACTTGTTTTCGATCTGGCGTGAAATAAGGTAGTCTTCGTAGAAGCAAGGGAAACCTTCAAAGAACCAGCAACTATAAGTCCAAGAATCCCATTGCGAAGTGAAACAGCGCAGATGAAAGATATGCCAACAACATATCATCAAACAAGCACTGCAGCAGAAACAAGGACTTCTGTTGCGCAGTGCCTAAGGACCTGTAGGAAGCTACTGAAGAGAAAAATATGCTTTGATTGAAATACAAAATTCGTTTAACCACTATGAACATCGAAGTTGCACAAATACTACTCATAGAAAAGTTCACCACATCAAAATCCATGAGAGAACAGGTCGAGAGATGAGGCCAAGTGCACAAATTGGAGATTATGAGATGGATGAGATCATCCTTGATCTAGGATCTGAAGTAAATGTCTTGACTAAGTAGACATGGATACAGATGGGGAAACCAAAGTTGTCGTGGTCACCCTGCATAAAGTTAAGGCTATCAAATTAGCAAAAGCTTATACCCTTTGGAAGGCTAGCAAATGTTCTTGTGGACATCGATGGAGTAACCACTTCATAAAAATTTGAGGTTATTGAGATCATCGATGACAGTAACCCATATCCAGTGTTATTGGGGATAGACTGGGTGATGTATAAGCTCGTTATCATCGACTTAAAGAAGAAACAAATGTTTTTTGAAGGGACAGATATCAGTGTCATCGCACCTTTCGACCCTTCACAAGGACTGAGATACACAAAACCGATCAGAGAAGAATGTAGAGCTCATGATCTATATCACATCTATAAGATGATAGCTAACCACACCAACTACATTAATCCTACAACTGATCACAGACTTTGACGCAAGACTGGAAAAATGGCAAAGCAGAATGCATGAAGTATCTACAAGAAGATGTGCGCAGATCACAAGATCACTGCGCTGGATTGGAACAGAGGTAAGTCCAACTCCCACTTATGATGGTTTAACTAATGTCTATACCTTTTTGCAAGAGTGTATTGTATCAGTTTCAGTTGAACATCCCATACCAGCATTGGATTTAGCACTGCGCGCTACACCTTCCAGATGGTGGGTCGTGCATAAGAAGACTTTGACCACATGGGAGCAGTGTTGACATATGATGCAAATCAGATTCACAAAGAAAGTCGCACTGACAATGCAAAATTATAATGGACAAACAAATTTGAGGGATCACATAGAGACTTATTCATAATCATGGATAAATAGACCACAAACGGAATGGGTTCATATGTTTTTGCAGACACTGGAGCAGATTCCAAAGAATTGGTACATAGATGCAGAACTTCGCAGAGGAACCACAGATTGGTCTATTTTAACTGCAAACTTTCAGAGAACTTTCAGTTTTGAAGATGAGTCTCCAAGTATAAATGAAGCTTTGCAAATTATTAAAGAAAGGATATTCAGAGAAGAATTCCCAAGTACAAACGAGGAATTAGAGGCCATCAAAGACAAAATAATTGAAGACATGAAGGTACCTGTGAACCTATAGTCATAATGGGAAAGAACGATAGAACATGCCCTTGAATGTTACAATCTCTCCGCAGATGAAGAAGAAGATGCAGAGGAGAGTGATTAGGTGGATCCACGCAATGTTAATATACCTGAATCATAAGGAGCGCGCGATGTAGAGGGACCACCACTCGAAATTCCAGATATGAGCAGCCCTGTCAAGACAAAGAAAGTGAACATTGGCACAAGTGAAGAGCCGAAGTTTGCATCCATTGGAGATTACTAGGATGATGTAACAGTCCTGTAGATCGCAGACCTTCTACATGAGTATCAGGATTTGTTTCCAACAAAGTTTACCAAAATGAAAGGCATTCTGGGCGACTTGGGGGTCATGAAGATACCTGTCAAGCCAGGCATGAAGCCTATTAAGAAGAGTCCCTATAGACTAAATCCGAGATACAAAGAGAGAGTTAAGGCATAAATTGATAAGATGCTTGATGTAAAAATCATCGAGCCATTTGAAGAATCCGAGTGGATAAGCCCTATGGTTATGTAGGAAAAGAAGACCAAAGGAGAAATCAGGATCTGCGTAGATCTGAGGAAGCTGAATGATCCTTCGCTACATGACCCATTTCCTACTCCATTTACAGATGAAGTATTGGATAATGTTGGAGGGAATGAGGCCTGTTCTTTTACTGATGGATTTTCTGGATACCATCAGATTAGGATTGATGAAGAAGACAGGAGTAAGACAATATTTTCTACTGAATGGGGATCATATCAATATCCAGTTATGCCCTTTGGCTTGAAGAATTCACTAGCTATATTTTCCAAGGTTGGTGTGGCTGCATTCAAGGACTTTATCCATAAGTTCTTAGAAGTCTATTTTGATGATTAGACTGTCTTTGGTTTACTGAAGAACCACTATGAGAACCTGAGAATGATGTTAACGAAATGCAGACAACATCATATTTCTTTGAATTTGAAGAAATGTAACTTTTGTGTTCCCTATGGAATTCTATTGGGACACATTGTCTGTAAACAGGGTTTGATGGTTGATCCTGTGAAGATTGCAGTTATTGTGAACCTGCCAGCGCCAAATTAGTAAAACAAATTCACACCACGTTGGGACAGATAGGGTACTATAGAAAATTTATCAAGGGTTATGCGCAGATAACCGCGCCAATGGAGAAACTGTTGAAGAAAGAAGTGCAGTTTATATGGAATGCAGAATGTGACCAAGGCCTAGACACCCTAAAGGAGAAAATGGTAACTGCACCTATCCTTGTCTTTCCAGATTGGGACAAGAAATTCCATGTACACGTTGATGCTTCGTCCATTGCACTTGGTGTGGTGCTAGCACAGCCAGGTAAGGGGGGCATTGACCATGCCATTGCATTTTCGAGCAGGAAGCTCTCATCATCTGAAAAGAACTATACAACCACAGAAAGAGAAGGCTTAGCTATGGTGTACGCACTCCATAAATTCAGGAACTATTTGCTGGGTGCGCACGTCTCAATGTTTACTAACCATTCCGCTTTAAAGTATTTGGTCAATAAACCAGTGTTAAGGGGGAGAATTTGCATATGGTTGTTACTATTCCAAGAATATGAATTTGAGATCATTGTTAAATTAGGCAGATTGAACCTAGGACCTGACCATCTATCAAGGTTTGAGTCATGCGAAGAACCCACAAACCTTGATGTCACATCCCCAAAATTTTGCTATGGTCCTTGGGGTAATTCTAGAAGATGCCTAAGGTTGTATTTGGGTATTAAATGGACAAGGTGGGCCCCCAGAGGATATTAATGCCCAAACTAAGGATCTAAGGAAACTAATGGAGTTATCATTAAATTAATGGAGATATTTTTCGAGGCATTGCACCATAATAATTAATTAATTACTGGGTAATTAATTAATTGCTAAGATAAATTATTTCTAAGTTGTACTATTTTATTTAAATGATTATTGCTAATAAATGTGCAAAGTGGTTGGTGAATGGACTAGGAAATTCGAACTGGTAAGTGAGCCAAAATTTCATAAGTGGTAAAGTCTCATACAAGCTAAGGAATCTAATGGAGACAAGTTGGCAAGGTGAACCAAGAAGGAAACTGACAAAAGCTGGCAATCAGACAAAACCATAAAAGAGGAAAGTGAATAAAGTGGAAAAAAACAAGAAAAGCAGTAAGAAAAGAAATGGCAACATTCAGAAAAGATAGCTAAAGTGCACTTTCCATTATCAATGAGCTAAACTTGCTAATTATTCCAAGAGGGTGCCCACATGGCTTGGAGTAGGATGGGAAAGTGGGTAACCTACTCTCATAGGTTACCAAAGCTAAGTAACTTACTCAACAGGTCATCATGAAGTTTATAAAAGAATCCAACCAACTCCAATGAAGAAATTTTTTATCATTTGAGAATTTGCTTGAGAGCTCTGAGCTTCTCTAGTGTTGAGAGATGTTCCTCAACAACATTGGGAGATGTGCCCCAAGTTCTTGATAGGTTTGCAGTATAGTTCCAGAGGTCCATATTGCTGCTGATCACATGTTTATCATCCATCCATGAATATTATGCAATCATTAGAAGATATCCTATCATCTAGAAGTGTTTGTAGTGAAGGAAGTTGAAGATCTATTGAGGAGAAAGCTCCTATTCTTGAAGGAGGAGATTAAATAAACTAAGAGGATAGTGTGCAGCTCAAGAACTCTATTCTGCACTGGTAGCAGCTTATGACTTAGGTTTATCAGAGATCTGATCCTTCTCCTACCCTTCCAACCCTTTGTCCTCTCTTGTGGGGGAAAACTAGCTGTGGAAGGTCTCCTGTGCAATCCTTGATGAATTTTATTGTAAAAATTCTTCCACCTTTGTGAATTCAACCCAAAAAGAATTTGGTACTGTTATAATATGTTTATATACATTCTGGACTGATATTTTTAACAAGATTTTACTAGTCAATTTCTTCGGCAATTTCTCAAACTGAGCAGGATGTAAGTGACGGGGACTAAGACAATAAATGAGGATTGTAGGGATGAAATTAAGTTCTAGAATTTGTATGGATGTGTGCAGAAGCAAGGATAGCACTTTATTTACCAACTTAGGATAGTGATACAAAACTCAAGACTGCTCCAAATTGACTAAAACCATGACTGTGGAAGCTAGAATGGCTAGATATGGCCAAGGTCAAAGGCTATGGATGGATGAAAGGTTATGATATGGATTTATACCTATGCACAACATAATGAGACCATTTATGTTTGAAGAAAATTCCGGTTGAACTCTACTCCAATGCTTCTGGGGTTCTCAGCATATGCAGACTAGTATGGGTAGGGACATTTACTGAGGATTGGAAAAAGTTGTTGTGGGAATTAGAGAGGCTAATAATAATCCATTTACATTCATATAATCATAAAATAACATTTCAGAAATTTATATGCAGATCTGAGCAAGTATGATAACAAAACGAGTAAAATAGCAATTCAGGACAGCTCAACTAGTTTGACTTGTGGAATCCTAAACAATGCTCAAAGGTGGTAGAAATTCTGAAATAGTGGTTGGATAATTATATGTGATGTATTATCTAACTACAAGAACTTGAATGACTTAATTTGTACCTTTACTCATTGATTTATGAACCATTCATTGAAAGCTAGTAAAAATCTAGCTAAATCTAGCAGGGGTGCATAAATTGGAGAATAATTCAGAGTTCTGTAATTTGTATTGAAGTGAAAGATACCAAAAAATTACATAATCTATTATTAAATCATAAATAGGCCATGATTCCTCTTAGGAGATGATATAAGAGTCTGTCCTCTTGCACATAAGAAACTAGTTGTAGAATAGAAGGAGGGAGGATTCGATTTCTGGATTTGGTGACGATGGTTCTGAACTTCTATTTCATCCTGAGAAGCTTCAATACTCTATTATAAAATCATAAATGGGCCAATATTCCTCTCATAATATGAAGGAATAATCTCTCCTCTTGCACATAAGAAACTAGCTGCAAAATAGAAGAAGGAGGGAGGATTTGATATCTGACTTTGATTAAGATAGCTATGTACTTTTGATTTGACCTGTTAAGATTCAGTACCTGCAAATAAACTCAATGAAAATGGCTAAGTGCCATCATCCTCTCACAGAAAGCCGGGGCACATCTCCCATGCTTGATTAGGGGCAGACCTCCCAAGTCTTGGATGCACATATGCATTCACAAAATTACTCACACTAGCAAAAGATGTGAAAGGGAGTTGCTTGTATTCTTTTATAGAATTTTGGGTGACCTGCTAAGAAAGTTACTTGGCTTGTTGACCTGTGAGAATAGGTCACCTATGAGTGGGTAACCTTCTTTGATTGCTTGCTTGCTTTGCTTGGCTTTTCTTACTTTCCCACTTTTCTGACTTTCCTTCCTTTTCTAAACTTTCCTTCTTTCAAAACTTTCCTGCTTTTCCAAATTGCCTGTTTTTTCCTGGATTTACGCTGCTTTTTCTGAAATAAGCCTCTTTTCACTATTTTAGCAACATTTTTGGACTCTAGTGTTTACTTGGCTTCCACCCCAAGTAATTCCTCCAATCTTATCCACCAATTTGAATTAGTGGGTCAGGTTCTCCATTTATTCAACATAATAAATACAAATATTAATTGCATCAATAATTAATAAATGCTCCATTAATTATTTATTCCAAGTGGGTTGTAACTATAGATAAAATTAAATGCACTCTCCTAAATAATTAATTGCCTGCAATACAAAATTTAATCCCATGGTTATGCAACTGCCTCCTCAACCCAAGGGTTAGGAACTTGTTCCAATGATCAATTTTGTGGGGACATGATAGTCATCCCCTCACAAGATTGCTTGTCCTCAAGAAAAATATCCCAAGAGGTCCATCATGCTTTTGCTGCACTACTCTGATCATAATCATCTCTCCAAGAAAATATTCACCACATTTGTAACTCAACATGCCTACCTCTATCCAGGTGAAGCAACTGGAAAGTGTTGCTGGATCCCATAAGAATATCAGAAATGCAAAGATACCACTACTATGTAAACTATAAGTTCATCCAATGAGGTGTTCCCCATGTAGGAAACTGAAACCAAGTGCAACGTAGATGAATTGGTGCAAAAGAGGGTTGGATTGCTCCATCTTGCAACCATGCAAACAACTGCTCCAAGGGAAAATAGTTCTAGGATCCCATTGCTTGTATGGAACCCCCATGGATCGGAATACCATCCAAAAAAATATTTTAAGCAAAAGAGTGCCTGGATCCCATTGCTTCAACTGCAAGTTCCCAAGTAGAAGTGACATGTGTGAAAAACTATCATCCCTTAGAATATCAGGATCCCATTGATCATGCTGCATCTCCCCAAACATTAGTAACAAGAAAAAATCAGCATCATATGAAATGTGGGGAAGGATGAAAACATCATACCACCATATTGAAAAATCATGCTTTCCGATGCAGCCATGAAGCTTTGAGGGTCCCTCAATCAAGATATGAGACTCTCCATGGTAGGACCCAATCAAGGAAAAAGTATGCATCACCAAATATGCCTCCCAAGAGTGAGTCCGAACCTCATCAATTCTTTCCACTCCATCAAGAAGGTTCTCATATTCCGAATGCACATAAGAATAAGAAACGTCATCACTGTAGGTCAAATGACAAGGGTGGAAGTCCCTTATCCAATCATGATAAAGATAGGCATCATATAAGCAAAAATGCCTTGTTAGCTGCTCATAAGTAAAATATGATGAATATAATGAAAAACCATAAGTACAAGAATACCCAATAACCTTAAGGACATACATCCACAAGGAAGTAATCTCATGGCTCAGCGCTATGCCATAGGATCCAAAAGACAAGCATGTACTATCCTAATGGCTCAACTCTCTGCCACTGGTTCCACTCAAGTGGAAAGAACATGTGCTGCATACCTCCATCAAGTATGTACCCATCCCATCAGTGGATGAACAAACACTTATCAAATCAGGTCCAAGTAAGAAGCTTGTGGCTTCTCCAAGTGCATGTCTCCAATGGCTCAACAAATTCTTTTGTAAGCTTGCTTGCTTAGCTCTCTTCCACATACCATGAGCAAAAATATTTTTGCTAGGAGACTCCATGTGTGACATGTAATCTTCCAAGCAATCCACATGTGGTGAATAGTATTGTTGATGCCCTGAAGATCGCAGCATCAAGCAGAAAGGGATTCTCCCCGGTAGACTATCCCAATTAGATTGTCCACCGTTTGGTATGGGGAATCTGTCTGGTTAGCGGTTCCGGTAACCATTGGGTTTGGATATTTGCTTCAATTATACCGGTTATGGCCCGATCCACCATTATTTTTGATTTTATGGTTCAGAATGATATGCAAGTGCCTAAACTAACTTAACTTAAATGCAGAACTCGAAACAAATCTGTATCTAAAACTGAAATAAATATAAACTATCCTTGCAAGGAGCAAATTATAAGTATGAGTAATGTGCTGGAAGAGTTATCTAAAAATAAACAGATAGCCATTAAATCATAAAGATAGATCCACAACAAAAAGCAGGAGATATTAGAAGATAGCTTCTAATTCAGATATAACACATTCCATTACTCATGTAGGAGAAAACTCATTTGCACAAAGAAAAGTAAGATCATTCAATACAAAGAAATAATTTAATATAGCAAAGAAATCTCACAGTAGAATATAGAGGTCATAGGAATAATCCAACATGCATCCAATATCCATTTCCATGCAAAAGCGTCCTCTCCAGGCTCTTATTAGGTACATTTCATTTTTTGAAACAAGTGCAAGATAGCTCGCACAAGTTCAGAAAAATTATTTCCCTGCCAAAAGTCCTCTTACATTGTTTCCTAAACTTCTGTTTATATTATTATAAAATGCCCCATGGGCTGCCACCTGGCTCTTTACATCTGTCCCCTACAGACTTTTCCCTTTAATAAACAAAAATTGTGACCCTTTTCTTAAAACAGAAAATTCCTCAAAAAGAAAAGGACAGCTGTCCAATGGTTCTACGCTTTAGACATAGGAAGGCAAAAAATACAAAAAATAGGAACAACGCCTTAGGATCAGCGTGTTCACTCTTGGGAAGGCACTCCTGCTGGGAGAGAAGCACTTGGACTGGCTGATACTGCTGCTGCTGGGAGAGAAGCACTTGGACTAGTTGCTGCTACTGCTGCATTCTTTTCCTCCTTTGCTATGTAACTAAACCAGATACCAGTGTCTCTGATAACTACATTTGCTGAGCAAGGGAGCAAGATCTTTTGGGAAGTCACATCTTTACCAAGCTCTACTCCAATACCCTGAATTTCTGCAACTGCTGCTTGGTGGATTTCGTGAAGCAAATAACTATATATTGATGATAGCCTAATATAATGATGGAGATCATCAATGGCTAAGACATCAATCTTCTTTACATATTCTATCTGAATGCCCAGCTCTTCCTTCAATTTAGATAAACGTTGCTCTTTGCTTGGGAACTCATCAAGGGACTGAGGGAAACTCAACTTGCACTTATCATGCACTTCATGGATTTTTTGATAAAGACTTTTACTTTATCCATTGTTCCTTGGATCTTAGAAATTAGCTTAAGGCCACAGTTCCTGCAAAATTCCATAAGGGCTATATCTTCATTAAAACCATCTACAGATTTGAATGGGAGATGTTTGGGGAAATCAACCTTCCCTTCTCTCCATTCCATCTGGCTCAGGATGTTTGCTTTAACCCGAGTATATTTACCCTTAAGCCTATTGGCCTCTGCACTAAATTCATTCAATCTAACCACCATGGCTTTGATCTTGCACACTTCTTCAGTAATCAGCTCTTGTGTGGCATGCATTTGGCTCAGGATGTCACAGGACAGCTCATGAAAGGGAGACATATTTATTGTCCTTCTCTCTGCCTGCTCTAATTGCTCACTCATTGCTTGCTTATCTGCTTGCAGCTGAGACACCCTAGCTTCCGAATCGTTCTTTTCTGCCTCTAAAACCATCATCTGGACTGCTAGGTGCTCTTTTTCTTCTTCTAAATGGTCATACTTATCTGACAATTCCTTGTGCTCAACAGATAGGCGATAATACTTATTCACTACGAGATCCCTGTAAGCTTGCTCATTAGCCACAATATGTTGTAACATGCAAGCTCTCCTTTTTGTCGACTCAACTTCTCTAACCATATCGGCCACATTGTCCTGCGTTGCTTTTGTTGCTTCTACAGCGGCGGATTCCATGGCTATGCGAGCCTTATTTGTATTTTGCATTACTGTGGTCTCCCACTGGGTAACAATATCTTCTTGGAAGAGTCTCTTTATCCTCTCTTCCGATTTTAGGACTATTGCCTTTCTCTTCTTATCATACACAAATTCATCCCATCGAGACACAGTATGCTCTTCTGATGGAGTGTAAGGGACGATTGGGAGGTCTATTATATTTATTTCTGCTTCTGAGGGTGGGGTCTGGACTACTTGAGAAGTTCCTGCTTCCACATTTTGGGTGTCGGGAGCACCTGCTTGAGATGTACCTGCCTCCACATTTTGGGTGCCCGGAGCACCTGCTTGAGATGTACCTGCCTCCACATTTTGGGTGCTAGGAACACTTGCTTGAGGTATGTCTGTTTCCATATCTTGGGTTCCGGAGCCACCTGTCTGGGCATCTTCATCGGTCTTAAGTTCTTCTTCTGCCTTTTGTTCCTCCTCAGATTTTCGCCTTCTTTCTTCTTCTTCACCTTGCTGTTGATTTTCATTTTCTTCCATCTGCTTTGCATCTTCAGCTTCTTTCTGCAGCCTTTCATTTTCTGCTTCTTGCTGCAACCTTGCAACTTTAGCTTCTTGCTGGAATCTTGCAACCTCAGCTTCTTGCTGCAACCTTGCTTCCTCTTTCAACCATTGCTCTTCTTGGGCTCGGGCATTAGCTGCTTCTCTCTCTTTCTGCAGGCTGGCTTTTCGGGCTGAGGTAGAGCTAAAGCTTGCTCCACTGCCTTGACGACAAATTTTCAACTTAGTCATGTTGCTGATGCCTCTGAATGCTTCTTCCTCGGCATCATAGTAATGAGCATATTCAAAATGAGCATAAATTTCTTTGTAATGTTCGGCAACCTTCCCCCGCCTATCATTTCTATGGAAGATCATTTCACCGAAGTGGAAAGCTTTCATCTCTTGAACAAATTCCTCAGCTGATGCAACCCCTGAGAATTTTTAGGCTCCTATGCAGAAGGGTAAAGGAGGGAAAGAAGCCTTATGTTGCTTGTTAAGCACCCCTCCTATTCCATCAAGGAAAATTTGTCTGACTGCTTCCTTGAGGATTACATAATCAGTAGCATACTTTGGGAAAATGTATGGTGCTTTGGTCCCTCCAAACATCCTGATGTAGGTGCCCTGCTCTGAGAAATAAAAGTCTCCATAGTTTTCCAGGATCTCCATGGCATTTTCTGACAAACAGTTGGGCTCTTCCTTGAATATCTGCTCATATAGAGGCATGATGAACTCTTCGCAGATGAACTTATAGATTGCTCTGTAATTTTGAGCCCACATTATTTTATAAGCGGTGTAGATCGGGGTGTTGGCTTTATCCCATGTACAACCTAGGATGGGGAAAGATAGTTTGGCCAAAATATAGTCAATGAGATAGGAAGACATGTAAAACTATGACTTTTTTAAGGCCAGACCCTCTCTTGTAGCCCAGTCAAACATAGTCCCTTTGAATGCTACGAAGTAGATGATGGGGGCCCACTGTATCCTATATACAGTGCCATCAGGCATGCCGAAGATTCTACATAGCATCAGGGCGATTAACCTAAAAGGATGTCTTAGGTTCTAAACATCATATTCATCATTACCTCTCTTTCTTAGGTGCTTTCCTATGACCAATAATTTTTTGGCCATCTCAATATTTTTCATCTTGCCCAACCATTCATCACTTAGAGCTTGCTGGGGACATGAGAATTTGTAAGCTGCAGCAATATTTGCTGGATGGAATGAACCGAAAGCCTCTCCCCTGCTGTCATGTAATACTCTTGTCTCTGAGTTGGTATGTTCCAGTATTCACCCAATCACTTCAGAGCATGGGAACAACTCAGGGCGGGTGGAGGCCCTAGCTATGCCAGACGTTCTGATGTTGAGGTAGATCTGTTCTTCTTCCAACAATACATCCGGGATATCCTGGTCCCTGATCATCCTGTAAACATCACCCAACCGGACCTCGGGAGGAATGCTGGTGGTACACTTAGTATCTTGGAACATAGTTTCAGTCCTTAGTGGCACTGGCTCTACTTCCATCACTTTAGCTTTCTTTCTACCACCTTTTGGCATCCTGGCTTATCCCTACTAGCAACCAAATGCAAGTCATTATAAAAATGTGCAACATGTTATGAGAGTGTAACAAAGAGAAGGACCAATTCAACATGCTAATGAGAAATATAGACAAATTATGAAGCTGCATGCTGGGGAAGCAAAATAAATCACTCCAAGAAAGAAAAAAGGTTCTGAGACTTGATTATCCTAGGGAGACAAAGTTTAGTCAGGAGCTTTTGGAATGCTTCCGAAAAGGTAAGCATATGACGTGGAAACAACCTGCTTCCCGCCTAGCCCTTGGAGAGAGGGTATCCTTCATCATTGCACTTCTAATGGTCAATGGCGGGTGAGCCTGGAGTGAAACAATCCTATGATGAAACAAGGGACTTCTTTCCACATTCATCAAAAGGTGAGGGGTTGAGCATCTCAGCCGACCACTACTGTTATTAATAACATTTACGAAACGGTGTGTGGCTGGTACGAAGTTTGAATGAGGGTGACAATGCCTAGAATGTGGCCGATAAAAAACTCGGGTGGTCACGGCTATGGCTTTTAGCTGGTAGGAATGAGGAACCTAAGGGGCCACGACGGCCTTAAAAAACAAAACAAAACTACCTATGCTACCAATGTCTATCGGCCACGTTATGGACGGGAAAACCCCAAAAGTAACTTGACGTGGAGATGAGACAAAAATAACGATTAAAAAACCTACCTAGCGATGAGATAGTGGCTGAGTGAGGTGGACGCGGTCGTGGATGAGTTGAGCTGGAGCGGTTCGACGCGGTCTTCCCAACAGCATTTTTTTGAACGAAAACTAACAATGCGATCAACCAAACCCCCACCATCCTTTTAAAAGGTTAGGCACGTGCAGCATTAAACGGATTGGTGGTGTCATTAGAACAGGGTTTTAATGCCTTGTACGGTGCGGTCATTTCAAGCCGTCTCGGCATTTGTGCGTGACCATCGCTTGCGGGGTAGACTTACGAGTCTCATCCGCAATTATGGAACAATAACGTGAATGCTCCCGCCGTTTCGGGAGAGAGCCTTTAGAATTTCTTTCCGCAATTTTGATAGGGATATGCAAATTGCTTCCGCAATTGCGGAACAATATTGTGAGCGCTTCCGCAGTGTCGGATGGTTTCGGGAATGCTTCCGCCGTTCTGGGAGGCTTTCGTGAATTGTCCCATCATTTCGGGAGAGTTTCACCAATTGATCCCACAATTTCGATAGAGATATGCAAACTGTTTCCATAATTGCAGAACAATTTCGTGAATGCTCCCGCCATTTCGGGAGTCTTTCCTGAATGGCTCCCGGGAAAGGAACTCGAACGCTTCCGCAGCTTCGGAAGGGAAACCTGAATGGTTTTGCCGTTTTGGAAAGGTTTCGCGAATGGCTCCTGCATGCTCGAGAGAGATACTGAAGTTCCTTCCAAAAGATTTCCGCAGTTTCGGGAGGGAATGGTGAATGCTTCCCCCGTTTCGGAATGGATAGGCAAATAGCTTCCGTATTTTTGGAAGGGAAACGTGAATGCTTCCGCCGTTTCGGGAGGCTTTCTTGAATGCTTCCACCATTTCAAGGGACTTTCGCAAATAGCTTTCGCAACTTCAATAAAAACTCTAAGTCTTTCTGCGGTTTCGGGAGAGAACTGCGAATGCTTCCACCATTTTGGGAGGGATAGGCAAATAGCTTCCATAGTTTTGGAAGGGAAATGTGAATGCTTCCGCCGTTTCGAGAGGCTTTCTTGAATGCTTCCACCATTTTCGGGGACTTTCGCAAAGAGCTTCCACAGCTTCAATAAAAACTCTAAGTCTTTCCACGGTTTCGGGAGAGAATTGCGAATGCTTCTACCATTTCGGGAGGGATAGGAAAATAGCTTCCTTAGTTTCAGAAGGGAAACGTGAATGCTTCCGCCGTTTCGAGAGTCTTTCGCAAATGGTCCCACCATTTCGGGAGAGTTCGCCGAATGCTTCCGTGGTTTCGGGAGGGAATCGTGAATGGCTTCCGTAATTTCGAGAGAGATAGGAAAATACCTTCCGCATTTTCGGGAGACTTTCGTAAATTTTAACTTAGAAGCAAAACTTCAAAATTTTTTTTAAAGTAGACCCTCAGTTGAAAACAAAACTAAGTCAAAAAAGGAGAATTAACCCCTTTAGGCAGTCTTTCTAGAAAAAATAAAAGGAGGGGCCCCAATATGTACAAAATTTTTGGGGGAGATGTTGCTGCAACAACAATTGGCGAGTCGCTGGCGAACACAGATCTCTGGAAAATTCCTCTCCATGATCCAAAACCTCATTAAAAGACATCCATCTTATATGCAATATTCAGTTGAGCACTTGAATCTCGGTGAAGGAAGAAGGCACTTTATCTGCTAGCCATTGGGGAAAGGGGAGCTTTGATAGAGACATCTTTAAAACTCTCAAAGGGCCAACATATTGGGTTCATTTTAGAAGATTCATCATTCAGATGGCTACTACTATCGGACTCCACGAGATTTGCAACACTTTCTCATGGACATTATTGCTCTTGTTCCTCATTCCCATGCTGCTTGCATCCTTTTGGATGTTTATACTTTTGATAGCTTTGCTGTTTGAGCCTTCCAGAAATATTTTCTTTAGACATGATCTTTGATTTAGGCTCCTCAATCCATAATGTCCTTTTGTGTGAGAGAGATTTTATTGATTTGATCAAGCCTCACGGACAGAGAGGAGCCTATTTTGAGTTGAGTCTTTTGGACAACCTTCTTGACTTTACATGTTTTGCTTTTGTCTCAGCCATGCTTCAATTGAGGCGAGAATCTCTAGAAAACAGACCCTTGATTATAAGCCATTTTGGCTGTTAAATTTGCAGCATGGAGTCATTTCAATACCCTATGCCCTCGGGATGTGCTACTTTCCATGGGTCCAACTTCAATGACCTTCTTAAGATTCCTTTAAGTGTGAGAGTGAGTGGAGCCCAAAGATAGTAATAAAGATAGTCGTAGATCTCTGCTATTTAAATAGGATTAGTGTGACTAGCAGAGTAGGCTTCCTTCCTTCTGAAGAAAGTTCAGCAAGAGCACAATACATAGATAAACTTTCATTCAAGCGTAGTTTCAGACTCATGGGTTGTGATATTTCTTTGAGAGACCTATCTTGATGAGAAACTCAACCGCAGGAGCTTTTAGAAAGCAAACTTTTTTCAAAGGTTCAAATGACAAGAAAAGAAACAAAATGGCTGAAAATAATGAAAACAAAAGGCTAAAGCAACATAATTTTTTTATTTATTTATGTATAGAAAGTCTCAGTGAGACTATGCAAAGTATTGTTTCAGGGCGAGACCATTGAGAGGAAGGGTTACTCCTTCTCTCTCGAGGTCTGTCAACTTATAAGTGGATGGGCCTATCTTTTCCGAAATTTGGTAAGGGCCTACCCATAAATGTTGGAAGTTTGTGTGCATCCCTTTGCCTTCATGATTATGGTCCCATTTCAGGACTAAATCCCCAACTTCAAAACTTATTTTACCGGACTTCCTCTTATCAAACCATCTCTTCACTATGTCTTGGTGTTGATGGAATCGGTCTTTAGCTTTCTGTCAGGCTTCTTCAAGTCGAAGCAGGGTATTGATCTTGAATTGTAAGACTTGGCTACCAGACCCCCGAGAGGCTTGGGACAACTGTAAGGATGGGAGCAAGATGTTGGGGGGAAGGATGGTTTCCTTGCCATAGACAAGAGTGAATGGGGAAACCCCTAATGCGTTCTTTGGAGTCACCCTATCTACCCATAAGGCATTTGGGAGAGCTATATGCCAACTTCACTGGTTTTCTATCACAGTTTTCTTGAGAATTCGAATAAGGTTTTTGTTTGAAGATTCAGCTTATCCGTTCCCTTGAGGGTAATAATTGGCTGAATAATGCAGCTTAATCCCCCATTCATAAACAAATTCATTTATCTTGAAAGATGAAAAAAAGGGAGCATTATCAAAAACAAGGGAAATTGGAACCCCAAACCTGGTTATGATGTTTTCTTTCAAGAAACTAATGACTGTATCTTCATTGATCTTGCGCAATGGGATAGCCTTCGTCCATCTAGTGAAGTAGTCGGTGGCCGTCAGGATGTATCGATGTTGCAAAGAGGAATTTGGATTTATCTCTCTGATAACATCTATACCCCACTGCTCAAAAGGCTCAGAGATAATAACTGGCTGCAAGGGTCCTGCTGCCTTAGGTAATTTCCCGGCACTTCTTTGGCATACATCACAGTTTCATGCATAAGTATGGGCATCTTGGAACAGAGTGGGCCAATAATATCCATCTCTAAGTACCTTGTGTGCTGTTGTCTCCCCTGAATAATGTCCACCTGCGGGGCCATCGTGTAATTCTTTAACAACTTTACTTGCATCTTCCTTTTCTAGACATCTAAGGAAAACTCCATCATAATTCTTTCTGAAAAGTATCCCATCAATGATTTGATAAGGTGCTGATTTCAAACAGAGTGCCCTTCTTTGCTTAGAGTTCCAGTGCTCAGGTAGATATCCTTGCTATAAATAGTGCACCATATCTGTATACCATGACTGAGGAGTTGAGAAGATAGGACATATTTCAATCGAGTTTAGCTCAGCTTCATTCTTCCAATGTTGCTCTTCATCAGTCGAATTTCCTGCAAGCAATTTGCACAGGCCTTGCCCTTTGATGATCGTGGCTGGTTTAAATTCTAAATCATATTCTTGAAGAGCTGTGACCCAGTTCCCTCTCCTTTCTCCTAGTTCCTTTTGAACGAAAAGGGATCTAACAGCTGGGTGGGGAACTATAACTTTAGTTTTGTTCTTAAGAATATATGGCCTGAACTGCTTGACTGCTTTGAAGACAGCGTATGCATGCTTGTCCACCATGGGATAGTTTAGCTCAGCCCCCTGCAGACCAGTGCTCATAAACGAGATTGGGTATTCTTCTCCTAGTTCCACCTTTTGTGTGAGTACAGCCGCGAGGGAGTCATCTGAAGCAAAGGTGTACAAGATAAAATCCTTATCAAAATCTGGGCTTCTTAAGGAAGGAGCTTTAGCTATAGTTGTCTTGATGTCTCTAAACGCATCCTTTTCTAAATCTGTCCACTTGAACTGTATGCTTTGTTTAACCATCTGTTGTAAAGGTTTAACAATTTGTGCGAAATCCGAAAAAAATCTTTGGATGAAATTGATAGTGCCCATAAAGGACTGCATAGATTTTTTGTTATAAGGCATTGGAATTTTATTGATAGCTTGTACTCTTTCCTGATCTATTGACACTCCTCTTTTGGAAATGATATGGCCCAAGAGTTTACCTTCAGGAACAGCGAACACACTCTTCTTGGGATTCAAAGAAATACCATATTTCCGACAACGATCGAAAATATGCTTCAAATGGACAACATGATCTTCTCTTTTCTTTGAAAAAACTGTCACATCATCTAGGAAGACAACAACACATTGCCCACCCAATCCTCGGAAGGCGATATCCATTGCTCGTTGGAATGTAGCTCCTGTGTTTATCAAGCCAAAAGGAATCCTTCTATATGCGAAAGTTCCCCACTTAGTGCAGAAATTAGTCTTAAGACGATCTTCTTCGGCTACTAATACCTGATTGTAGCTAGAGAAACCATCGAGAAGAGAAAATAGCTCAGATCCCGACACCATTTGAAGGATTTGTTCCATTGAAGGGACGGGGTAGTTGTCTTTATCCGAAGCTTTGTTTAAATTTCTGAAGTCCACACATAGTCTTATCTCTCCCAACTTCTTTCTTACGGGAACTAAGTTGGCAACCCACTCAGAATGCCGGACCTTAAATATTATTTTAGCGTCCAGGAGCTTCTTTAATTCCTTTTGAATCAGAGGTTCCAGAGTAGGATGCATCCTTCTTAATTGCTGATGAAATGGTTTGACACCTGCTTTCATCAGTATAACATGCTGAATAATGCGGACGTCATATGTTTTCAGATCTTCATAGTTCCATGCAAAAACATCCTTATATTGCTTAAACAATTTGATGAACCTATCTCTTTCTCCCAGTGAACAACATTTGCCAAGGTTGACAAATTTTGGTTCTGCCTCGGTACCTAAATTAACTAACTCATGCTGCATTGATGAACTATTAGTTTTGGTATTAGCTGGCCTTTTGAACTTATTTTGAAGATCAAACAGCATTTCGAGTGACCTTACCCCTTTGGGGATGAAATTTCCTTTATCTGCATCCTTCTTTAGCAAATTAGAATCGTGTTCTTCTTCATCTATCATAGCTCCTTGGAAGCTGTCTTCGTTTGTTAGAAAACTGATAATCTGTTCGTCATCATCGAAAACTCTGAAGTTTGTGACGTTATCGAGAACGGAGGGCCTGAAAATTAATTCAATTGAGCATTTGTTATTAGATGGCACCAATCTAGAAGCGGATGTTGCTAACAAATCAGCTGCAGAATTTTGCAATCTAGGAATAGACTTTATATTGAAAGCATCAAAATGCATAGTTAAATCCCATACCTCAGCCTGATAACCCTTCAAATGAGGTGAGAGACAATGAATGGTGTCTCTTACCTGTCTCACAACTATTTCTGAGTCCCCAAAAACCTTCAGGTATTTAACATTTAAACCAATGGCCTTGTTTAATCCATGTACCAAAGCTTCATATTCCGCAGTGTTGTTAGTACAATCAAATTCTAATCTACAGGACAAAAAATACTTGTTTCTTCCTGGATCCATCAGAACACAACCGGCTCCGGATCCTTCCAGAGTTTTAGAACCGTCAAAGTACAATGTCCAAAAAATATCTTTTGATTCAGCTAAGTTAGTATCTCTATGATCTAATTCAGTGACTAAACTAACTATATTACAGTAAACATCATCAGTCCGAGAGAAATGAAGGAGATCAGACTGTTCATCTGATTCATGGCTGATGGTTTCAGATTGATAATTACCCGGATCAATTTCTAAGAAATAATTCCCCAGAGCTGAGGATGAGAAAGTTACAGCCTCATTTTTTCCCTCTAGTTGAGTTACACTTGGCTTCATGTGTGGTTCTCTCAGGACTTTGATATGATTCTACCTATTTTGATAAGGTAACCACAAATGAGACCAATCAGTTGCAATGTAACCATTCAGCTTGGAAGACCAGTCCCTACTTAATATCAGACCATAGGCCTCGGGAATATCAACTACCATTATGTCAATAAACTGACAGACTCTAGAGTCAACGGATAATCTAATGAGAACATCTTTCATCTCCCCAATCACTTTGACAGCGGTCCTATCTAACTGGATAATTTGGGCCGGAGATGGAACAGGTTGCCCTTTAATTTTTTTACAATTTAACAATGGCATGACATTTGAATATGCTCCAGAATCTACCAATCAATTATGAACATTATGATTGAAAATTTCAAAGGTCAACAGGAAAAGCAATGTCTGAGATTTAGATTTCCCACCGATACTAGCCTCATTAATTTCGGGATCTTCTTGAGAGTCTGTTAATGGAGTGCTGGGCTGGGGTTGTAGAACATGCAGCAGCTTGTCTCATTGATGAGGCAAACTACACATGTTGAATATTGACACATTTGCTCTGACTTTCTTTATATCCTCAATAATGTCATATCCTATATCAGACTCGTTCCCAATTTGGGCTGGATGGTCTGTTTTACTCATTGTGACCTTAGGTTGCTGAACTATGGTGTCAATGTTTGGCTGTTTGGCCGCTATTTGGCTAGCTTTAGGTTGCAGTGGAATGATTGTTATATGCCTTCTAGGTAGTTCTTTTGAAACTTTAGGCTTGGGAGGAGCCGAGTTTGGCACAAGATCCGTAATAGGACCTTTACTGTGAGTATTAATATTCACAGCAGAGAGAGAGCTTTCTATGGGATCTTCTTCTGCTAATTCAGTTATAGGTACCCAATCCCATAGCACCATAGTAGTGTCCGGGGGTGGTTCTTCTAATTCAGGGCTCGATTCCTCTAGAGGATTGTCTTGATCTGGAATCTATGAATCCAGCATCTGGTTCATGACTAAACTCATAGAGTTAATCCATTGTGGGCAGCTCTTCTCTGAATGCGGTTCTTGATAAAAGGTGTAGAAGTTTTCCATCCCTATTTCATTGAGGTTTAAAACAGGGGAAGTATTCATGGGTGGATGAGGTTGATCGCCGTCTTCCCTCTTTTTATAAAATGGCTTGAAAGGTTTCCTCGATGTACTAGAAGCCTTATCTTTCTCGAGATCTACAATTTTATTGGACAACTTCTACATCATCTAAACTACATTTTCCATGTCTGTTGATGACTCTTCTTTACCTCTAGTGAGCAGCAAGGGTTTTTTACTGGCTGCTGGTTTTGTTTCTGCATCTAAGGCATGTTTAGCAATGCTATCTGCTTCTTCTTCTACCTTTCTAGCTTCTTCGAAATTCTTTATCAGGGTGGTTTTCTTAGATCTTTTAACGAACATTGCTATGGGTCCTTCAAGAGCTGTTGTATATAATTCAACTAGAGATTCCTCTGCTGGTTTATTTGCTTCACTGAAATTATTTAAGAGTGTTGTGAACCTTTGGTTAAAGTCTTGAACCTTTTCTTTCTTTTCCATTCTCATGGACAATAGTTCTTTCATAAGTGTAGCTACAGTCTTTTGGTTTCCATATTTCTTTAAGAAACAATTTTCAAATTCATCCCAACTTGAGATCGAGCTAGGTTGCAGCCTAAAATACCAGGATGATACTTTCGGCTCAAATGTGTATGGAAAAATCCTACAGACTACATCTTCATGTTGCACATCTAAAAGATTCAGAGCTAAATAAAAAATCTTGAGATGATCTTCGGCCGAGATGGCTTTCCCTGGGTCGAATTTAGGCAAGACTTTCTCTGGATTTTTGGGAATATTGTGGAATGGCCCAGCTAGATTCAGTGCTCCCCTTGCTCTCCAAGCAGGTACGGCCATCCCTCTATGTGGAGAATCTGGTGGGGAATTGTAAGGTGAATTCAATGGAATGTTCTTTGGAGTAATAAGTTCTACAATACTTTCTTGATCTGAAATATTTTCTGGGTTTTCAAGATTGACCTTGTTCAGGGGTTCTACGATTTCTTCCAAGGTTAAATTCACAAGCTTTTCAAAATTTTGCATAAGAATCGAATCACGGGTGTACTGTCGCTCTTTTCTAGGGGGACTTTTCCTAGGGAGGAAATTTACTGCATTTAAACCACCTAGCTATCTAACATAAGATCGTGTATGCCTCCTCAAATCTTCTATTTCTACAAAAGGTACAACATACAATGCTTCTTGAGGTTCAAGATCAAAAACGAGGTTTTCTTGGTTTGCTACTTCAAGATTTGGGCTGTCTGAAATTCCTTTTTTAAGCGGGTTTTCAGTAACATTTTTGACATTGGGAGATTTTCCTTTATCAGCCATGCACTTCAGGCCCTCCTTCTAGCACCAAAAACTGTTGATGACCCAAAGATCGCAGCGTCAAGCAGAAAGGGATTCTCCCTGGTAGACTATCCCAATTAGATTGTCCACCGTTTGGTATGGGGAATCCGTTCGGCTAGCGGTTCCAGCAACCGTTGGGTTTGGAGATTTGCTTCAATTATACTGGTTATGGCCTGATCCACCGTTCTTTTTGATTTTATGGTTTAGAATGATATGCAAGTGCCTAAACTAACTTAACCTAAATGCAGAACTCGAAACAAGTCTGTATCTAAAACTGAAATAAATCTAAACTATCCCTGCAAGGAGCGAATTATAAGTATGAGTAATGTGCTGGAAAAGTTATCTAAAAATCAACAGACAGCCATTAAATCATAAAGATAGATCCACAACAAAAAGCAGGAGATATTAGAAGATAGCTTCTAATTCAGATATAACACATTCCATTACTCATGTAGGAGAAAACTCATTTGCACAAAGAAAAGTAAGATCATTCAATACAAAGAAATAATTCAAGATAGCAAAGAAATATCTCACAGTAGAATATAGAGGTCATAGGAATAATCCAACATGCATCCAATATCCATTTCCATGAAAAAGCGTCCTCTCCAGGCTCTTATTAGGTACATTTCATTTTTTGAAACAAGTGCAAGATAGCTCGTACAAGTTCAGAAAAATTATTTCCCTGCCAAAAGTCCTCTTACACTGTTTCCTAAACTTCTATTTATATTAATACAAAATGCCCCATGGGCTACCACCTGGCTCTTTACACCTATCCCCTACAGACTTTTCCCTTTAATAAACAAAAATTGTGACCCTTTTCTTAAAACAGAAAATTCCTCAAAAAGAAAAGGACAGCTGTCCAATGGTTCTACGCTTTAGACTAGGAAGGCCAAAAATACAAAAAATAGGAACAACGCCTTAGGATCAGCGTGTTCACTCTTGGGAAGGCGCTCCTGCTGGGAGAGAAGGATTTAGACTGGCTGATACTGCTACTGCTGCTGGGAGAGAAGCACTTGGACTGGCTGCTACTGTTGCTGCTTTCTTTTCCTCCTTTGCTATGTAACTGAACCAGATACCAGTGTCTCTGATAACTACATTTGCTGAGGAAGGGAGCAAGATATTTTGGGAAGTCACATCTTTACCAAGCTCTACTCCAATACCGTGAATTTCTGCAACTGCTGCTTGTTGGATTTCGGTAAGCAAATGACTGTATATTGATGACAGCCCAATATAATGATGGAGATCATCAATGGCTAAGACATCAATCTTCTTTACATATTCTATCTGAATGCCCAACTCTTCCTTCAAGTCAGATAAACGTTCCTCTTTGCTCGGGAACTCATCAAGGGATTGAGGGAAACTCAACTTGCATTTATCATGCACTTCATGGATTTTTTGATAAAGACTATTACTTTTATCCATTGTTCCTTGGATCTTAGCCATTAGCTTAAGGCCACAGTTCCTGCAGAATTCCATAAGGGCTATATCTTCATTAAAACCATCTACATATTTGAATGGGAGATGTTTGGGGAAATCAACCTTCCCTTCTCTCCATTCCATATGGCTCAGGATGTTTGCTTTAACCTGAGTATATTTACCCTTAAGCCTATTGGCCTCTGCACTAACTTTTTTCAATCTAACCACCATGGCTTTGAGCCTGCACACTTCTTCAGTAATCAGCTCTTGTGTGGCATGCATTTGTCTCAGGATGTCACAGGACAACTCATGAAAGGGAGACATATTTATTGTCCTGCTCTCTGCTTGCTTTAATTGCTCACTCATTGCTTGCTTATCTGCTTGCAGCTGAGACACCCTAGCTTTCAAATCATTCTTTTCTGCCTCTAAAACCATCATCTGGACTGCTAGGTGCTCTTTTTCTTCTTCTAAATGGTCATACTTATCCGACAATTCCTTGTGCTCAACAGACAGGCGATTATACTTATTCACTACAAGATCCCTGTAAGCTTGCTCATTAGCCATAGTATGTTGTAACATGCGATCTCTCCTCTTTGACGACTCAACTTCTCTAACCATATCGGCCACATTGTCCTGCATTGCTTTTGCTACTTCTATAGCGGCGGATGCCATGGCTATGGGAGCCTTATTTGTATTTTGCATTACTTTGGTCTCCCGCCGGGTAACAATATCTTATTGGAAGAGTCTCTTTATCCTCTCTTCTGATTTCAAGACTACTACGTTTCTCTTCTTATCATACACAAATTCATCCCATCGGGACACAGTATGCTCTTCTGATGGAGTGTAAGGGATGATTGGGAGGTCTATTATATTTATTTCTACTTCTGTGGGTGGGATCTGGACTACTTGAGAAGTGCCTGCTTCCACATTTTGGTTGTCGGGAGCACCTGCTTGAGATGTACCTGCCTCCACATTTTGGGTGCCGGGAGCACCTGCTTGAGATGTACCTGCCTCCACATTTTGGGTGCCGGGAACACTTGCTTGAGGTATGTTTGTTTCCATATCTTGGGTTCCGGAGCCACCTGCCTGGGCATCTTCATCGGTCTTAAGTTCTTCTTCTTCCTTTTGTTCCTCCTGAGCTTTCGCCTTCTTTCTTCTTCTTCACCTTGCTGCTGATTTTCATTTTCTTCCATCTGCTTTGCATCTTCAACTTCTTTCTGCAGCCTTTCATTTTCTTCTTCTTGCTGCAACCTTGCAACTTCAGCTTCTTGCTACAATCTTGCAACCTCAGATTCTTGCTGCAACCTTGCTTCCTCTTTCAACCTTTGCTCTTCTTGGGCTCGGGCATCAACTGCTTCTCTCTCTTTCTGCAGGCTGGCTTTTCGGGCTGAGGTAGAGCTAAAGCTTGCTCCACTACCTTGACGACAAATCTGGAACTCAGTCATGTTGTTGATGCCTCTGAATGCTTCTTCCTTGGCATCATAGTAATGAGCATATTCAAAATGAGCATAAATTATCATTTCTATGGAATATCATTTCACCGAAGTGGAAATCTTTCAGCTCTTGAACAAATTCCTTAGCTGATGCAACCCCTGAGAATTTGTAGGCTCCTATGCAGAAGGTTAAAGGAGGGAAAGAAGCCTTATGTTGCTTGTTAAGAACCCCTCCTATTCCATCAAGGAAAATTTGTCTGACTGCTTCCTTGAGGACTACATAATCAGTAGCGTACTTTGGCAAAATGTAAGGCACTTTGGTCCCTCCAAACATCCTGATTTAGGTGCCCTGCTCTGAGAAATAAAAGTCTCCATAGTTTTCCAGGATCTCCATGGCATTTTCTGAGAGACAGTTGGGCTCTTCCTTGAATATCTACTCATATAGAGGCATGATGAACTCTTCGCAGATGAACTTATAGCTTGCTCTGTAATTTTAAGCCCACATTATTTTATAAGCGGTGTAGACCGGGGTGTTGGCTTTATCCCATGTACAACCTAGGCTGGGGAAAGATAGTTTGGCCAAAATACAGTCAATGAGATAGGAAGACATGTAAAACTCTGACTTTTTTAAGGCCAGACCCTCTCTTGCAGCCGCCACTGTTGATGCCAAACTGTCTGAAAGGATAGTAGCCCAGTCAAACATAGTCCCTTTGAATGCTACGAAGTGGATGATGGGGGCCCATTGTATCCTATATACAGTGCCATCGGGCATGCCGAAGATTTTGCATAGCATCAGGGCGATTAACCTAAAAGGAGGTCTTAGGTTCTGAACATCATATTCATCATTACCTCTCTTTCTCAGGTGCTTGCCTGTGACCAATAATTTTTTGGCCATCTCAATATTGTTCATCTTACCCAACCATTCATCACTTAGAGCTTGCTGGGGATGTGAGAATTTGTAAGCTGTAGCAATATATGCTGGATGGAATGAAGTGAAAGCCTCTCCCCTGCTATCATGTAATACTCTTGTCTCTGAGTTGGCATGTTCCAGTATCCACCCGATCACTTCAGAGCATGGGAACAACTCAGGGCGGGTGGAGGCCCTAGCTATGCCAGACGTTCTGATGTTGAGGTAGATCTGTTCTTCTTCCAACAATACATCCGGGATATCCTGGTCCCTGATCATCCTGTAAACATCGCCCCAACGGACCTCGGGAGGAATGTCGGTGGTACACTTAGTATCTTGGAACATAGTTTCAGTCCTTAGTGGCACTGGCTCTCGTTCCATCACTTTATCTTTCTTTCTACCACCTTTTGGCATCCTGGCTTATCCCTGCTAGCAACCAATTGCAAGTCATTATAAAAATGTGCAACATGTTATGAGAGTGTAACAAAGAGAAGGACCAATTCAACATGCTAATGAGAAATATAGACAAATTATGAAGCTGCATTCTGGGGAAGCATAATAAATCACTCCAAGAAAGAAAAAAGGTTATGAGACTTGATTATCCTAGGGAGACAAAGTTTAGTCAGGAGCTTTTGGAATGCTTCTGAAAAGGTAAGCATGTGACATGGAAACAACCTGCTTCCCGCCTAGCCCTTGGAGAGAAGGTATCCTTCATCGTTACACTTCTAATGGTCAATGGCGGGTGAGCCTGGAGTGAAACAATCATATGATGAAACAAGGGACTGCTTTCCACATTCATCAAAAGGTGAGGGGTTAAGCATCTCAGCCGACCACTATTGTTATTAATAACATTTATGAAATGGTGTGTGGCTGGTACGAAGTTTGAATGAGGGTGACAATGTATGGAATGTGGCTGGTAAAAAACTTGGGTGGTCATGGCTATGGCTTTTAGCTGGTAGGAACAAGGAACCTAAGGGGCCACGGCGGCCTTAAAAAACAAAACAAAACTACCTATGCTACCAATGTCTATCGGCCACGTTATGGACGGGAAAACCCCAAAAGTAACTTGACGTGGAGATGAGACAAAAATAGCAGTTAAAAAACCTACTTGGCGATGAGATAGTGGCTGAGTGAGGTGGACGCGGTCGTGGATGAGCTGAGCTGGAGCGGTTCGGTGCGGTCTTCCCAACGACATTTTTTTGAACGAAAACTAACAATGCGATCAACCAAACCCCCACCGTCCTTTTAAAAGGTTATGCACGTGCGGCATTAAACGGGTTGGTGTTGTCATTAAAACGGGGTTTTAATGCCTTGTACGGTGCGGTCATTTCAAGCCATCTTGGCATTTTTGCACAACCGTCGCTTGCGGGGTGGACTTACGAGTCTCGTCCGCAATTGTGAAACAATAACGTGAATGCTCTCGCCGTTTCGGGAGAGCCTTTAGAATTTCTTTCCGCAATTTTGATAGGGATGTGCAAATTGCTTCTGCAATTCTGGAACAATATCATGAGCGCTTCCTTAGCGTCGGACGATTTTGGGAATGCTTCCGCCATTCCGGGAGGCTTTCGTGAATGGTCCCGCCGTTTCAGGAGAGTTTCACCAATTTCTCCTGCAATTTCGATAGAGATATGCAAACTGCTTCCGTAATTACGGAACAATTTCGTGAATGCTCCTGCTGTTTCGGGAGACTTTCCTAAATGGCTCCTGGGAAAGGAACTTGAACGCTTCTGTAGTTTTGGAAGGGAAACCTGAATGGTTCCTTCGTTTCAGAAAGGTTTCATGAATGGCTCCCGCATGGTCAAGAGAGATACTGAAGTTTCTTCCAAAAGCTTTCCGTGGTTTCGGGAGGGAATGGTGAATGCTTCCCCCATTTCGGAAGGGATAGTCAAATAGCTTCCGTATTTTCGGAAGGGAAACATGAATGCTTCCGCCATTTCGAGAGGCTTTCTTGAATGCTTCCACCATTTCAGGGGACTTTCGCAAATAGCTTCCGCAGCTTCAATAAAAACTCTAAGTCTTTCCGCGGTTTCTGGAGAGAACTGCGAATGCTTCCGCCATTTCGGGAGGGATAGGCAAATAGCTTCCGTAGTTTCGGAAGGGAAACGTGAATGCTTCCGCCGTTTCGAGAGGCTTTCTTGAATGCTTCCGCCATTTTGGGGGACTTTTACAAATAGCTTCTAGAGCTTCAATAAAAACTCTAAGTCTTTCCGCGGTTTCAGGAGAGAACTGCGAATGCTTCCACCATTTTGGGAGGGATAGGCAAATAGATTCCGTAGTTTCGGAAGGGAAACGTGAATGCTTCCGCCGTTTCGATAGTCTTTCGCAAATGGTCCCACCGTTTCGAGAGAGTTCGCCGAATGCTTCCGCGGTTTCAGAAGGGAATCGTGAATGGCTTCTGCAATTTCAAGAGAGTTAGGAAAATACCTTCCGTAGTTTTGGGAGACTTTCGTAAATTTTAACTTAGAAGAAAATTTTCAAATTTTTTTTTAAAGTAGACCCTTAGTTGAAAACAAAACTAAGTTAAAAAAGGAGAATTAACCCCTTTAGGCAGTGTTTCTAGAAAAAATAAAAGGAGGGGCCCCAATATGTACAAAAGTTTTGGGGGATATGTTGCTGCAACAACAAGTATCTAATGGCAGCAATATGTACCTATGTTGCTGATCACAAAACATATCAATGTCAGAGGGATTAAAAATCTTACACATAAAATTTTTACCTCGCAGAGTCTTCAACTTGGTGGTGCATCTATCCATAGATGGACATAACTCTCTGCTACTTAATTCCAAGCATATGAAATCAAGATCATGGCTATTGGTAGGAATGTGAGCCTCTGCTAAACCCCATGTATTTACCATCAAGTTATCCCAAATGACTGTGGGAGCCTCCTGCTCCTCTTGGTGCATCCTTTCACCCAATTCTCATCTTCAAGTGATATGACTAAAACAGAAGTGTGGGGTGAAAGCGAGTGGATAAAATATTTGTAATAGTGATCCACCAAGCATGTGGATCTATGTACCTTCTCATCATGGGATGATCCCTCAAATGTGAGACCATGTGTCTCCTCCAAAATTATGCATCTCTCATCATGTGGTAACTCATAATCTCTGTGGAACAAGGCAAGTTCTTGGTTACCTTCTTGATTGATTTCAGCCCTTTCAAGCACATTCAAATCAGCATGCACCTCATGTTCCACCATCACATGAGATTCCTCCGTAGGAATCTGAAAATCATCAACCAAAAGAGAATGGCTAATAGGAACATAGGAGGGAATATGGAATCTTAGAAGCTCTTGCTGAAGTTGCTCTACTTGCATATGAGATTCCAAGAGAGTACTTTGAGTACTTCTCAAAGAATCTTGGGTGGATTCTAACTCATATGAGATCTTTTGAAGCTCTTCTTCATTCTTCAATAATAAATCATGATACATTCTTGAAATATCAAACAAATAATCTCTGTCAGAAATCAATTGTGAAAATTTATCTTTGATGTTTGTCATTGACTTCTGAGTCTCCTCCAATTCTTCAATGGAGAGTGGATTTTTCAGTGATACAGCTCTCCAAAAATATTGTGACACTAAAGCATGAGTGACATGGAGAATGTCAATGGCCTCCTTTATCTTCAATGTGTTCATCTTTAATGTCCCTTCAAGGAAGGATGGTTCATGACAGTGAACATCCTCTTCTTCAATTTTCCTTGGATTAACATCATGAAGCTTATGTGGTGATGGTGAAGTTACTCCTTTCTCCTCACCAATGGCTGCAAATTCATCATCTTCATTCTCAAAGGAAGGTATGTTTGCATCACCTTTATCAAAGTATGAAACTTCATGAGATAGAACATCCTCTTCTTCAAAATTCATTGGATCGCCCTCATAAAATTCAAGTGGTGAAGGTGAAATTGATCCTTGGTTTGCTTCCACTATTGCAAGGACTCCATCATCATGATCAATGGTACTTTGGCTTGTAGCAAAATATTCAAATGTGATCTCTATGTCACCATCATAGAGATGTGAGCACCCGTTGATATCACCTTGCAGTGACTCATGCTCCTCCAATGGTTCATCTCCATGAATGCCTTCATCTTTAACACCAAAATTTTGAGCCTCCATACCAACGGACTTAACCATGCCAACCTTCTCACTGTATGTGGATACCATATCAGAATGAAACAAAGGGATACAAAAATCATAATTGTGTCAATACCTTTGTATCATGTCTTTCTCTTCATGTGGTGGATCTGTGATGGCTTGCCCTTCCACCAAATCTTCTGGTTCACATCCAACTGATGTGAGGTCAACTTCTACTTCACTATGAAGCTCAAGTGGTGACTTTGAATCTGATTCAGGTTCTTCTTTTGGATCTGATCCAAAATATTTCTCACCATCATTAAGCTTACCAATCTCTTCTAAGGTGATCTTGAGATCCTCAACATAGAATCTTGCAGTAGATTCTTCTTCCATTCTGTCAACAATCTCATGATTGGTTTTTGGGTCTTGCTTCTCCCTAGTTGTCTTAGGATGAAGATTCTTGGAGGCTCTTCTTGAAGAGGATCCAAAAATTCTTGTGAAGTCACATGCATCCATTAAATCTTTCATATCTTTTATTATCTCTTCCATAGAAGGTCGACCTTTGACTGTGGAACATGCAACTTTTTCCTGAATATGGCTATCAGAATAACCATAGTCTCTTCTTCCAATCATGATCTCATGGGAGATGCTTGTGGAAGGTACTTCTTGGAAAATCTCTTCCTCATACTGTCTGTAGTATTCTTCATACTGCTCATCATAATCATCATACTCTTCATAAAATAATATTCTTCTTCATGCAACTCAAACTCTAAATCTTCCATGAATGGAACTAATTCCACAACTGCAACTTGAAGATAGTGCTGAGCTACCTTTCCACTGAGAGTTACTTTCCACAGGCTGAGCCAAGGAAAGTGCTATGATACCTAGTGCTGTGAGGAGGACATGCATATGGCTGATCACATTCCATATGATTCAGCAAATCAAAGTACTTGTCCATCCATTGGTTTGATGGGTAGGGGCATGATTGCAATGAAGACCTTGGAAGGTAAAAAATTCACTTGTTTCTGTAATAATTTTTTTGTTATAACTGATATTGTCTTGAATTGTGAGCAGCAACAAAGATGTATTTTGCATCCATTTGATGTCACTCATCCACATGTGGGTTGGGTTAAGGAGTACCTGACAAGCATGAAGTCTCTTTGCAAAAATATTTCTTCTTATGGTCAAGGGAAGGCAGCTAAGCATGCAAGTTGCCTAGATAAATTAATGATTACTTGCACAAGCTGGCCTATGTGGAGGGAATCCACATGCTTGGAGTTGATTCTTTGGGATCCTGGCATTCATGGTAGTGACAAATTGCCAAAGGTGACATAAAATTTTTGGTCCTTACAGGAGAAACAGTAGGATCCAGGATATCTACTCAAGTTATCCTAGCTGGGCTGAAAATTTTGTTTATGATTTAGTACACGAAGAGTTTACAGTACAGTTTATCTTTCATAGTCATCTTGAATTTCTTTTTTGGAAGACCCCAAGTTTAACTTTCAGATTGTTTAATGTATGGGGTACAAATTTAATCAGAGTGGTGCAATAGAAGTTTGGTGGGATCCTAAAATTGCTTGAGGACAAGCAATCTTGGGAGGGGAGAACTACCATATCCCCAAAATTTTGCTATGGTCCCTGGGGTAATTCTGGCCGAAGTCACCTAGGCAATAATTATTTAATTAATGAACAAGAATGGAAACTATCTTATGGAAGATGCATAAGGTTGTATTTGGGTATTAAATGGACAAGGTGGGCCCCTAGAGGATATTAATGCCCAAACTAAGGATCTAAGGAAACTAATGGAGTTATCATTAAATTAATGGAGATATTTTTTGAGGCATTGCACCATAATAATTTATTAATTACTGGGTAATTAACTAATTGCTAAGATAAATTATTTCTAAGTTGTACTATTTTATTTAAATGATTATTGCTAATAAATATGCAAAGTGGTTGGTGAATGGACTAGGAAATTCGAATTGGTAAGTGGGCCAAACTTTCCTAAGTGGTACAGTCTCAGAAAATCTAAGGAATTTAATGGAGACAAGTTGGCAAGGTGAGCCAAGAAGGAAACTGACAAAAGCTAGCAAAATCAGACAAAAGCAGAAAAGAGGAAAGTGAATAAAGTGGAAAAAAACAAGAAAAGAAGTAAGAAAAGAAATGGCAACATCTAGAAAAGATAGCTAAAGCACACTTTCCATTATGAATGAGCTAAACTTGCTAATTATTCAAAGAGGGCACCCACATGGCTTGGAGTAGGATGGGCAAGTGGGTAAACTACTCTCACAGGTCACCAAATCTAAGTAACTTACTCAGTAGGTCATCATGAAGTTTATAAAAGAATCCAACCAACTCCAATGAAGAACTTTTTGATTATTTGAGAAATTTGCTTGAGAGCTCTGAGCTTCTCTAGTGTTGAGAGATGTTCCTCAACAACCTTGGGAGATGTGCCCCAAGTTCTTGATAGGTTTGCAGTATACTTCTAGAGTTCCATATTGCTGCTGATCAGATGTTTATCAGCCATCCATGAAGATTATGCAACCATTAGAAGAGATCCTATCATCCATAAGTGTTTGTAGTGAAGGCAGTTGAAGATCTATTGAGGAGAAAGCTCCTATTCTTGAAGGAGGAGACTAAATCAACTGAGAGGATAGTGTGTAGCTCAAGAAATCTGTTCCACACCTGTAGCAGCTTATGCATCAGATTTATTAGAGATCTGACCCTTCTTCTACCCTTCCAACCCATTCTCCTTTCTTGTGGTGGAAAACTAGTGATTCCAGTCGAGAGAAAGCTCTCCTTCATGAAGGAGGAGTACAGTTCTTCTCAGAAAAGGTGTGCACAGCCCATGAGATCTGTTCTATACCTGTAGCAGCTCATCACTCAGGTTTATCAGAGATATGACCACTCTCCCACCCTTCCAACCCTATCTCCTCTCTTGTGGGGGAAAACTAGCTGTGGAAGGTCTCTTATGCAATCCTTGATGAATTTTATTGTAAAACTTCTTCCACCTTGGTGAATTCGACCCAAAAAGAATTTTTAACTGTTATAATATGTTTATATATGTTCTAGACTGATATATGAAGTTTACTGGTGATTTTGGCACCTCGAGAGATTGAGACTAGTTTTCCTAGTCAATTGGGGAATTGCAGCGAAGGAGGGTAGAAAATATTTGTAAGATATTTTTAAAACTTCTGATTCGAACATAAAATATTTAATAAGTTATAAAAGATATATTTCAGTAATAAAAATAGATCATTATTTCATTTACTGAGTTTTACCCTTCTTTGACCCTACACTAGCTCAATGGGCATTATTTATTGACTAGTTTTTGTGGAACTCTCAGTATGGTTAACCATTAATGTATTTCTCTGTTCTAATGATTTGGTATGGTAAATATAATAGTAATTAACATCCCCATACTCTGTTCATAAGATTTTGGAAGCATTTCAAGCCATTTGGAAAGCACTGTAATTTCTCCTTCTCGGTCGTCCTGACTAGCTAGTTTTGGCCAATAATATTCAAAACCCTTCCAATTCATTGCTACATCATTCCAGCACATTATATAAGTTTATTTGACCGATATTACCTATTCCATTACTCCCCAGTACCCCCACTTGTCTAGTATGCATATGCCAGCTACCGAGGAAGCCTCAAAGTAGGCAATAGACTAGTTCTATTGTTGAAAAGTGAAAGGTATTGGTACATGGTGCATAGGACATTTTTGATCTGAATTTTTTGACCTTATGCTGCACCTAACCCCATACATTTTCCAGAACTGAATATTCATACCACCATCCTCATTCCTTACCTTAGTACCCATCACCTACTTCCTACTCTGCTCAGAAAAATTGATAAAAAAAATAACTAGTAAGTTTGATAAAAAAATTGAAGTGGAGTTAATATCTTGGTGAAATCTTACCAAGGATATTACACTTGAAGACAATCTTCCTAACGCGCAGTTATTTGTCATACAGGTCATCGATGATTATTACAAGGATATTGTATACTTTTTTACTATAGGATTGGAACCTACAGAGTTCACTACGCAGCAGAAGAAGCAACTAGTAGTCATAGCAACAAACTTCACTATCATAGCAGGACAACTATACAAGTTGGGACTAGATGAAGTGTTGCACAAATGCATGTTAGAACATGAGAAGCAATTTATATTGGCTAACGCACATTCAGGTGCATCGGGAGGTCACTACGTAGGTAGAGCTATTGCACAGAAGATATTACGAGTAGGGCTATGGTGGCCTAGAATCCATAAATATTCAAAGGAACATTGCCAAATTTACGATGTCTGTCAAAGAAATGGAAAACCATCAAGAAGAGTTGAAATGTTGTTAAAACCATAGTTGACACTACAAGCATTTGAAAAATGGGATATTGATTTCGTGGGACTTATTAACCCACCAGGAAAGAGGACTAGTGCGAGATATATTATCAGCACAACTAATTATCTCACCAGATGGGTAGAGGCTAAACCAGTGAAGGACTATAGCACAGCTACAGCCGCACAGTTCATCTTCAAGAACATCCTGACCAGATTTGGATGCCCAAAGATTTTAGTGAGTGATCAGGGGACTAACTTTTTTAATAGAACTATTGAATCCCTTACTGGGGAGTTCCACATCTATCATCAGAGTAGTACACCGTATTATCCTCAGGCTAATGGAACTGTTGAAGCTTTCAACAAGGTATTAGAGAAGGCGTTGACAAATGTATGCAATGTAAACAAGAATGACTGGGATTTGCACATTCCAACCGTATTATGGGCATACAAGACCACTTGCAAGAAACTGACAGGCGATACATGCTTCAGATTGGCCTATGGACAAGAAGCTTTGACGCCAATGGAGTATATTGTACCTAGCTTAAGGATTGTTGCATTCATAGGCATGGAAGATGAAGAAACAATAGAAGAAAGGATTCTACACTTGGTTGGATTGGAGGAAGATTGCTTCATTGCAGGCTTTCACCAACAAGTGTAGAAAGACAGAGAAAAAGCATGGCATGATCACCACATCAAGAACAAGTCCTTTCAGGCAGGTGATCTAGTCCTCCTGTATGATAAAAAGTTCATGAAATTTCCTGGCAAATTTAAAATGCATTGGCTTGGGCCATATACTATTATGCATGTTACTAATGGTGGTGTAGCTTAGTTAGCCATGTTAGATAGAGACAACTTACCAAGTTTGGTTAATGGAAGTAGACTAAATCCCTACAGGGATAGTCCTACTTCGCAGAGCCCTCAGTGATCAGAAGAGAAGGAAATTTCTAAGTGTCAAGTACAGTTGAAATTGGGCTCTAGAAAGTCAAAAGAGTATGTACACAGTTTTGGTTCGATACGCGAAGTTTGAAGGAAAGAATGCATGTATCGGGCAACATTAGTCGAGAAGTGAAGCTGCGCGGATCGAAAAAAAAGAAAAGAAAAGAAAAAGTGCGCAGTTGTGAAGCTCAAAATGTAGCTGTGGAGCTCAAATAGAACAAGAAAGATCAAAAGTTCACAAGGAAGAAGCATGACATCGCGAAGTGACCGTGCTGGGAATAGTGACAACCCGCCGCATAGTTCAACGCAACACTCCAAGAAACTAGCCATTAAAATGTCAGTCGAAAAGCTAGCCGTTATAAAGTGTTTTTGTCGACGACCACTTGAGCATTTAACGCAAAAATAGCCGTTCTGAAGTAGTTAGTGAAGGAAAGGACCCGAATCCTAGGCAGATTTGGCCAACATACATGAAAATTAATGCTTTTCTAACCGTTGATGGGCATGGCTAAGGCTCAACTGTGCCTACAAATATCGCTATGTCTGGACTCGCGGGCGTTACCGAAGCTCTAAAATTTTTCCGCAAGCCATAGAATTCCTCTGTTTACAGTGAATGCTAAGTAATTCCATGAGTTTGCAGAGAGATTCCAATGAATGTCTAACAATTCCACAGTTGAGAAAGAATCCTCAGTCGAGAAAGAAACAAACCGGCCTTGAAGGGTTGATGAGAACCCCTACCAAGAAGGTTGTCACAAAACAAGGCCAAGTTTCACACTGCTCACCACGACACTCTGCACAAATGCAAAGCAAGGGTAGGAACCCGTTGTTGAGAAAGTCAAGGTGAAGGTCATGGGCTTGAAGATACCAAATGTTCTACCAGGGGACAAAGAGATACCATTAATCTTGAACCCAGAGTATATTTCACCGCATGCAGTAGATGCACTAGCGGTAAAGCTCTCCAAAAACGCCAAGTACGAGATACCACTTCCGCCCATGTCCAAACATGTCAAACCAGAAGCAAATTTGTTGGGTAATCTCATCGACTGTAAGTGCGAGGACTATGATTTGCTCCAACAGCAGAAGGATTGAGACGAGCCGAAATACCCACAATTTCATCCAGATAGATATATGTGCTGGAAGAGGGACATTAAGAACAACCTGTTGTTAGTTGCGCAGAGCTGGCTATCTGAAGTTGTTGAATTGGGGCTGTTAAACCTACTGTGGCTTCCACACTTCGACCAGAGCCCATAACTTAATGTGGTGGTGTGCACACTCATATCGCGCACACACCAATGCTACCTTTGGTTGGACAGAAATGTCGACCTGAACATAGACTTGATCCATCGGATCACAGGGCTAAGCAAGTGGGGCGATGACCCTAAGAAGTTCTTTGTCGACAAAACCAAATACAAGGAGATTTCCATGCAGATGAAGGAGACATATAAGATTCCCTAAGGAAAAAAAGGATTTGTTACAGAGGATATAAAAGATGATGCTACAAGATTTGTAGTACAACTGCTTGTAGGTAAAATCTTCCGGAAGGCAAGACCAATAGAAGTACCAATAGGAGCAATTCACCTCGGTACGAAGGAAGCACAGGGAGGCAGATTTAACTGGTGTCAATATTTACGGAACGAGTTTCTGGAAGATGTTTGTAAAACTTAGGTCAATGGCGTTGCTTTCCATTAAAACTGGTTGATGGTATTGATTGCCTTTGTATGATGGAAGGACCCAAGGCATTATGTTGGCCTCACATCTCTCGGTAATGACTGTCGAGGACCCAGATATGCGAATCTCTAGGCAAATTTGATGCTAGAAAGACAACGTGCATCGAATGAATTATTCTACACATACTACGAGCAGTTGTGCGATGTCATTGTTCGGACACCGTGCATCTCTAAAGAGGTAACATCTAAGTATATTCGCACTTTGAATTTTCGAGCTGACATGCATTCTATTTATATTTCAGCAAAGGCACAGAAAAAGAACCTAGAATGGTTCCAAGGGAACTATCACATCGATGAAGTGGATATCGACCTCATTATGAAGGAATGGCTAGATGAATGGAAAGTCGAAGGACTAATGGTCATCGACCGTGACTCCAACAAAAGTAATCCAATACCAGCAACGATTGTTGAAGAGTCACTAGCACGAAAAAAGAAAAGAACCCAAAATTTCTATATAGCAGAAAGTCTAGAAAAAGAAATAGAAAGTCATAAGGGATCCATCAGAAGTAAGGATGCATGATGATGATCATTATATCATTGCATCCAGGGTCACCGCGCATCTAGAAGACATGATGGCCCTCAAATATAGTGAGAATGAGGAAATTCAAGCAAGTTTGCAACAGAATCTCACCACATTGCAAGGCATAGCAGCAAAGTTTGAGAAAGTCCAGCGCGACTTGACCTTGACTTGAGAATCAGAGTCGGAAGGAAGGCCAGGGAACACATCATAGCCAAAGAAAACACCTTTAGCCCTGACCATGGCTCCAAACCCACGCATCGTCAAAATTGACCCACTAAGTGTAGTAATACCATGCGATGAATTAGCTTCGGGCACGCAAAGCATAGAGCATGTGGATATTGATATCGCCATGTTACCCCTAGAAGGCCTACGCAATCTGCACCTACAGGTTGTGGAGGAAATACATGATAGAGATATGGTCCTTATGAACCAACACCAGGATATACATGCAAATTATAAACAGCTGTAGGAAGCAAGTGAAAAGAGGGCTAAGGCACTTGAAAGCGAACAGGAGCAGTGAAGAAGAATAGAGCAGACTGTCGCTTCAATCTGCGTGGATATACCAGTGCGACGAGCATCCAGAGCGCGGAGACACTATCCTTAAGATAGGATCGGTAGTCAGCAATCTTAAGTATGAAATGGAAGACATGGAGATAGACTATAAAGCAAAGATTGTCTCCTTGGAAGCAGAGAATCAACCAAAGACACCACCATATCAGGCAGAGCTCAGAGCAACAGAAGCGAAAGCATCCACAGAGAGCATATCTAGCGAAGTAACGAAGTGTCAAAACTTGCTGGATGAAGCTACGAGAATTTTTACTGCACTGCAAGAGGACCCTCAACTACTGCAGGTCAAAACCAATTTGCACAAAAAGCAGGCAGCGTTAGACGCTCTAAATGCGGAGATGAAGACCCTACTACCAAAAGAGAGACTCCATCAATTTCCAGACATTAAAGAATTAAAAAGAGAACTTCAAGTGTTAAGAGAACATGAGGCTGAAGTTGGAGATAAGTCACGGCCCCTACAAGAGGAATCCCATGCACTAACGCAGCAGATTGAAGAAAAACTGTAGGAACTCCACAACGTGGATGCGTTAGTACAAGAACAAACTTAGGAAGATATAACATCGGATGTTTGGAAACCATCAGAGTAGTTGAGCAGGATTTCAAGGATACAGTTGCGAAGTTGAGTGCAACTTACCAAGAATTGGCTGCAAAAATAGCTCCGCAAGAGGAAGAGCATATCATGGAACCAGAAGTGGAAAGTGGCTCAGGGACGAGCCACATGTAAGTGTTACAGGCCTGTTGGGCCTGGCCCAAGTAAGGAATTTTGTCAAGATATTTTTGGGAAGCTGGGAAGTTATAGCGCAACGCAGTATCGACAAGGTAGGAACTGCACAGCTAAGCACCAACTCCGCGAAGTGGTAGAACTGTGCAGTTCTAGCATAACACCTATTTTGGGTAAAGAGTATAAGGGAAGGTCGAGCTGTGAAAGTGACCTGTTTTGAGTAAGTAATTCCAAGATTCTCGGGAATGGGTATGAAGCAACATGAAGGAGGATGAAAGTGACCTATCAAGAGAGTGGCAGAAAACACTTAGAAGCTAAGCCATGAAGCCAACAGCGACAGACAGGATAGAGGGGCGAAAAACGACATGCCATGATGCAGTATAATCATTTTGTGAAGGCTACGGATGTCAGAAGGGTGTGTGAGCTACAAGTGGACCAACATAACGACCAACAGCGTGTAGAGAAGGTTGTCGATGACAACAGGAAGGGTGGCGGGTAACTGCACTAGATTTTGGGGAACCTTAGGGTTTTGAGCCCATCATGAATGTAAATACGTGACCTAATGGAACGGTCTATAAAAGCGCACATTTTGTAAGGGAAATGGTTGGATTTTGGTTAATGTATGTTGAATATCGATCTCTATGGAGAGATTCATTGTAAAAGGCTTTGCAGCTATGTGCGCAGTGACCTACTGAGAGAGAAGAGAGTCTACAGTTGAGTGCGAAGACTGGAACTATTGTACCCTTCCCATAGATAATATAAAAATAGTTCCTATGGATGTATCTCCCATCCTGGGGGTGAACCACGTTAAATTATGTGTTATGTGATTGATTATGCATTTATATTTGTGTATTTTCCTATGTGAATAGTTAAGATCTTATTTATGAGTTCATGTGCTCTTGCTTTTATATGTATTCGCCATAAGGATAAGGATGGGAATAACATGTTAAGTATCGACATATGTGAATGAATGTTGAATGCAATAGTATTTTTAAATCAGATGAATGCATAAGTTAATTAGGTAAACACTTAGCCAACGAAGTCTGTATAGTGTGATTCCCCGAGCGCAGCACCAGAAGTGTGCAGTTACATTGTTTTTGGTATAGTATATAAGTTTGCAAGGTTGTAGTCTAAGATGCTTGTTGAATGCATAAACTTACACTAAGTAAAAGTCTATCGACGTTGGTTAAGTACCGAAGAGGAATCGCAGTCTCAGTTGCGTTGTCCTATTGTCGAAGAGCCTTTCCAAGCTATGCAGTTCGTGGATGTGCTATTGTATAAGTGTTAACAGTCTCCCAGTCCATTGAAGCACGCATCACCCGGTTGTGGAAACCTGATTCCACAACCTCTCCATAACTTCGCCTCAGGTGAGACCTCAGTCTGCTCGCAAACTGTTACCAAAAGCGCTGGTGAAAAGGGGTTTTGTTGGTTCCCTAAACCATGCAGAACCTGGGTCTATCTACCCCTCTGAACTTAAGGAACATATCTAGAGCCAACAAACACACTTTTACTAATTGATATATTATAACAAGTTGGTCTTAACTAACTCCTAAGTGTCTAAATATCCTAACATCAACCACATCAATTGGGGATGAAAATTGGGTGAAAGGTTTATTTCTAATGGTTAGGGTTTTAGATAGATATATAAATAGTTAAAGAGTGAGAGAGAGAAAAAGAGAGACAGAGAGAGATTTGGGGTTAGGGGTTTAGAGAAAGAGAGATATTGTGGGTTAGTGGTTTAGAGAGAGAGAGAGAGAGACTAGGGCTAGGGGTTTAGAGAAACAAAAAGATTTTTGGGGTGAGGGGTTAAAAGAAAGAGAGAGTTTGGGGGTTAGGAGTTTAGAGAGAGAGAGATAGAGAGATAGAGAGAGAGATATCGGGTTTATAGTTTAGAGATAAAGATTGGGTGTCAGGGGTTTAGTTAGAGAGAGAGAGAGAGAGAAGATTAATGGTTAGGGATTTAGAGAGATTGAGAGAGAGAAAAAGTGAGAGAGAACGATTAGGGGTTAGGGGTTTATATACATATATATATATATAGAGAGAGAGAGAGAGAGAGATTTGAGGTTAGGGGTTTAGAGAGATAAAGAGAAAGAGAGAGATTGGGGTTAGTAGTTTAGAGAGAGAGAGAGAGAGATGGGGTGAGAGAGGGATTGGGGGTGAGAGGCTTAGATGTTGAGAGATGAAGATAGAGGAATATTGGGGGTTATAGGTTTAGAGAGAGGGGGAGAGAGACACTGGAGGATAGGGGTTTAGAGAGAGGCTGAGAAATATGAAGAGAGATATTAGATGTTAGCAGTTTATATATAGAGAGTAACATATTGAGGGTTAGCACTTTAGATATATCTATATCTATATCTATATATATATATATAGATAGAGAGAGAGAGAGAGAAAGAGAGAGAGAGAAATTAAGTGTTGAGGTTTAGAGTGAGAGAGAGAGAGAAAGAAGGAGATTGGTGGTTAGTGGATTAGCTAGAGAGAGGGAAATTTTTGGTTAGGGGTTTAGAGAGAGAAATTAGTGTTAGGGATTTAGAGGGAGAGGGAGAGAGAGAGAGAGAGAGAGATTGCGGTCTAGGGTTTAGAGAGAGAGAGATTTTGTGTTAGGGGTTTAAAGAGCAAGAGAGGTTGGTGGTTAGGGGTTTAGAGAGAGAGAGAGAGAGAGAGAGAGAGAGAGAGAGAGAGAGAGATTAGGGGTTAGTTGTTAGGGGCTTAAATAGAAATATTAATAGAGAGAGGCAAAGAGAGAATAGGGGTTAGGGGTTTAGAGAGAGAGAGGGAGATTGGGGGTTAGGGATTTAGAGACAATGAGATAGATATTGAGGGTTAGGGTTTAAAGAAAGAGAGAGTTTTTGGGTTAGGAGTTTAGATAGAGTTTTAAGGGTTTAGAGAGAGAGAGATTGGGGATTAGGGGTTTAGAGAGAAATTCAAAGAGATATTTGAGGATAGGGGTTTAGAGAGAGAGAGATAGGAAGAGAGATTTTCTGGGTTAGCATTTAGAGAGAGAGATTGGTGTTTGGGGTTTAGAGAGAGAGAGATAGATCAAGATTTGGGGTTTAAAGAGGGAGAGATAAAAATAGAGAGATTGGTGGTAAGGAGTTTAGAGAGAGAGAGATTGGGGTTTAGGGGTTTAGAGAGAGAGAGATTGGGGTTTAGGGTTTTAGAGAGAGAGACACATTGTTCTTTAGGGGTTTTGAGAGAGAGAGAGAGAGAGATTGGAGGTTAGGGGTTTAGAATGAGAGATAGAATGGCAGTTAGGGGTTCAGAGAGAGAGAGAGAGAGAGAGAGAGAGAGATTTGAGGTTAGGGGTTTAGAAAGAGAGAGAGATATTGTGGATTAGGGGTTTAGAGAGAGAGAGAGAGAAATTGGGGGTTTATATATATAGAGATATATATATATATATATATATATATATAGTCAGATAGATAGATAGAGAGAGAGAGAGAGAGAGATTGGAGTTTAGTAATTTAGAGATAGAGTGATAGATTGGGGGATAATGGTTTAGACAGAGAGAGAGAGAGACAGAGAGCGAGTGATATTGGGGGTTAGGGGTTTAGAGAGAGTTAAAGATATTAAGGTGTTGAGCTTTAGAGTGAGAATGAGATAAGCATAGGGATATTGGTGGTTTGGGATTTAGAGATATAAACAGAGAGGGAGATTTCGCGTTAGGGGTTTAAAAAAAGAGAGAGATTGATGGTTAAGGGTTTAGACAGAGAGAGAGAGATTAGTGATTAATGGTTTAGAGAGAGAGAGAGAGATTGGGGGTTTGGGGTTGAGAGAGAGAGAGATTGTGGGTTAGTGGTTTAGAGAGAGAGAGAGAGATTGGGGTTAGGGGTTTAGAGAGACAAAAGGATATTTGAGGCGAGGGGTTAAAAGAAAGAGAGAGTTTGGGGGTTAGGAGTTTAGAGAGAGAGAGAGATAGAGAGAGAGATCGGGTTTATAGTTTAGAGAGAGAGATTGGGTGTTAGGGGTTTAGTTAGAGAGAGAGAAATTAATGGTTAGGGATTTGAGAGATCGAGAGAGAGAAAAAGAGAGAGAGAACAATTAGGGGTTAAGGGTTTATATACATAGAGAGAGAGAGAGAGAGAGAGAGAGAGATTTGAGGTTAGGAGTTTAGAGAGAGATTGGGGTTAGTGGTTTAGACAGAGAGAGAGAGAGAGATTGGACTTAGTGATTTAGAGAGATAGAAAGATATTGGGGGCTAGGGGTTTAAAGAAAGAAAGATTTCAAGGTTTAGGATTTGAGAGAGAGAGAAAGAGATTGGGGGTTAGGGGTTTAGAAAGAGAGAGAGAGAATTAGGGTTAGGGGTTTAGAGAGAGAGAGAAATTAGGGTTAGGTATTTAGAGAGAGAGGGATTGAGGATGAGGGGTTTAGATGTTGAGAGATGAAGAGAGAGAAATATTGGGGGTTATAGGTTTAGAGAGAGCGAGAGGGAGAGAGAGATATTGGAGGATAGGGATTTAGAGAAAGGTTGAGCGATATGAAGAGAGATATTAGAAGTTAGTGGTTTATATATAGAGAGTAACATATTGAGGGTTAACACTTTAGAGAGAGAGATATATATAGAGAGAGAGATTTGGATGTTAAGGATTTAGAGAGAGAGAGAGATTGGCGGTTAAGGTTTTAGAGAGAGATAAAGAAATTAAGTGTTGAGGTTTGGAGTGTGAGAGAGAGAGACAAAGAAGGAGATTGGTGGTTAGTGGATTAGCTAGAGAGAGAGGGAAAGTTTTGGTTAGGGGTTTAGAGGGATAAAGGGAGAGAGAGAGAGATTGAGGGTTAGGGGTTTAGAGAGAGAAATTAGTGTCAAGGATTTAGAGAGAGAGGGAGAGAAAGAGAGAGAGAGAGGCATTGGGGGTGAGGGGTTTAGAGGTTGAGAGATGACAAGAGAGAAAGATTGGGGGTTATAGGTTTAGAGACAGAGAGGGAGAGAGAGATACTAGAGAATAAAGGTTTAGAGAGAGGCAAAGATATATTGGGGGTTAGTTGTATAGAGAGAGATATTAGGGGTTAGGGGTTTAGAGAGAGAGAGAGAGATTGCAGTCTAGGGTTTAGAGTATTGATGTATATGTAACTTCGGAATGTATTTCATCTGTGTATTTTATATATATTTATTGTACCCTTATAAGAGATGTGTTATTCCTCTATAAGGAAGTGTCGTCATGTGGATTGACAAGTGTTGCAAGTGTGTGTACTTGCTGATGGGTTATTAGACCACCATGTGTGGGGTCAGCCTTGAAATATATATATTATAATGTGGATGTACCTAGCTAGACAAGTCGGCCCCATAAGGTCACTGGGAAAACAGATTAGTATAAATAGAGATCAGGTGATCTCTATTTCACATCATTCAGAAAAGTACATCTCTCTCACTCAGAAAGTGGCGCACTAGTGAGAAGGAGGATCATCTGCTACTAGGAGACTATCTCAGTGTATTTTGGTTGTACTTTGGTTGAGCCATTGCTCTCTCTATCTCTGAGGAAGTTGTGGGGTTTTTCACCTTAGGGTTTTCCCCACGGAAACTCGGTGTCTCTTGTCTCTTATGCTTTTGATTCTTGTGATGCTTGTCATACTTATTGTGATTGTCATGAATTGATATATTGTATATGTTATTCTCTCAGTAAAGATCTGTTGGAGAGAACTTCCGCAGCATTTAGGAAGCTGCTAATTTTGGGAAGGATAACTAAATTTTGGAGAAAAAGTACCAATTTTGGCGGTAAGACAAAGATATCGCCGTAGCGCAAATTCCGGCGGGAATCATGGCGATAGGTACAGAAAAGTCAAGCATGTGGTACAAAGAAGAGGCCGACGGGAGAGCTCAACCACTGCAATAAAGGCGCTGGAGATGAAGAGAGGGTTCAGCTACCCTCATTAAAGAAGAAGGACCACAGTCGGCGTTGCTTGAACCAAGAAGAAGCGACGGGCCGATGCATTAAAGACTAAGGACTGTAGGAAGCGGCGACAAGACAGAAGGCGGCCATGGAAGTACAGCCAGTTGACTGTAAGTGGTTAGGGTTGAGTCACTGTTGGGATAAGGCCCACAGTTTTGTAACTGCGATGAGACCTTCGGGCCATCTATATATAGTAGTCTTTTTATAGGATAAGGGGTTGGCCACATAGCGATAGAGACATCAGGTAGATGCTAGTCAAGTCTTCTGTTGTTGCAAGTCTGAACATCCCTGAGAATACAAGGGCCGACCTGTTGAGAGATAGTGCAATCCGCAGGGATTGCGAGAGGAAGAGAGTGCACTGTAAAGGCAAGAAGAGAAAAGAGGTCTATAGAGAAGGGCTCCCACTGAGGTGGAGTTTCCCAGAAGACCCCCATTGTAAAGAGTGGAACGGAGCTGTGTTTATTCCCCAGAGTTGTAAACAAGAACCGCAGTTCCCCTGGGCGTAGTCTTGGCCCTGGGAGTATCAATGTGCTTATCTAAGTAGCACTATTGTAATTGTGTAGCCATTATTCTCATTCACGTATTTGTGTTATATATGAATGCTTCAATCTGTTATAAGTAATGTACATGGTCGTCAGTTAACTTCTGAATGATGTATAACAAGTGCGATAATCGTAGCTAACCTCTTTGCGAACTATATAATTGTTAAACAGAGGTTAATGTGCGAGTAAGAACTGAATATGAGGCATGAATGGTTTATTTAGACATTGCGCAAAGTAATGTTCTACCTAGTTACGTGTTGCGAGATATCAAGGGTCGACTTCAGTAGTGAGGGTTAGGCTTGTAGGCTGAATGCGGTTGCTAACTGCAGTACCAGGATAAGGATAGCTAAGACCACCTGTTAACCCAGGAAGCGGCCAAAGTTCGCTTGCCGCAGGAACTAGAAGGGCAAGATATTGCACCTACGATACCTTGGGTATCGCTAGACGGTTTCACATAGGGAAAGACTTATCGCATTCCCTGCGTACTGCGATAAGACAGAGGCGTAGCCGGAGTAATGAAATGAGATAGACAGCTTCTGTGAAAGGGGTTAAGGAGGGTTTAACCACCCTGGATGCCTCGGAACTTGGCTGAGGACACTTGAGTCTTCTGCCTCCCATTAGAATCACTTCGGGTGAGACTTCAGGTTGCTTCTGCGACCTGTTGCCGAAAGGGCCAGTGAGCTAAGGGTTCTGTTGGTCTAAAAGATTACCGCACGCCCGGGTCTGACTAAGAGAAATTATAGGACCAACAAATGGTTCCGTTGCCGGTTTGAACACATTGAGCTGATGTTCTGTTGGCATCCTACCAAGCAAGAACTTAACCAGTGGGTTGAGTCAAAAGAAAGAGAGTTTGCTGCAAAAGAAAACAAGAATCCTAGACTGAGCACTGAGGCTTGGCTACAGAAGCACATTTTTACAGATCTTCACGAGATATTCTTCGTAACTTATGCTATTGAGTTATATGGTTGGTTATCAAAGCTTGTTGACAACAGCGGTGTCAAGAAGAGTCGAGAAGTTGTTTGGACAGCAGAGCTGATTCAGACCTTGAAGGGTGTCGATAACCCCATCTCACGCGCAGTAAACTTCTGGCTTACGAGTCTGCTGGAAGGCTTCATCACAGAGTTCGCCATTGATCAGAGAAAGAGTTTCAGCGCAGCAGAACGGTACTTCTTCAAGGGTTATCGCGGTAAGTACCTAAATTCTCTAAGTCTGTCCATTAAGCAATTACTATATGAAAAAGGAGTACTGGATATACTCTCAGATGAATAGTAGCATGATATTGTAATGTCAGTAGACTCTGAAAGTGATTACGAGTATCTTGGACATACACGTAGTGGTAAAAGATATAGAGTCAACGAGTCATCTTCTTCTGAAGAAGACAGTTCAGATCACCCGAGACAGCAGAGTCAGAATCCTAGGACTCCTCAAAAGCCAGTCGGAACTCAGAATAATCCCGCAGGAACCCCTTCCAGTAGCACTTATACAGCGAGTACTACCGCTACACCCTCCACATCTACACAGCCGAGTGGTAGTCATACAGCAAACCAGAACCCACCATCTAGAAGCAGAATGGGAGATGATATGAAGCTACCAACATTCAAAGGTACAGGGTCGGAGGACCCTGAGCAACACTGGTTCTTATGCGAAGCCATATGGACCATTAAGCAAATACAAGATGATAATGTCAAGCTTGTCCAGCTGGCCACCACATTTAGAGAAAGAGCATTAACTTGGTATATGAAGTATACCACTGGCCATAACAGAACGCTTGCACAGGTTAGAACTGCTATGATTAAAGAGTTTAAAAAACCTAAATCCGAGTCACAATGCATAACAGAACTTAAGGATATTAAACAATTGCCTACGGAGACGGTTTGGGATTTTGACCAGAGATTCAAGACCCTCATTGATCAGGTAAGCTTTGAGCTTGCGCCTCAACAGCATAAAGAATGGTTTATCGCAGCAATATTACCACACATCAGACTTCCGCTAATGCAACAGAAATTAAATACACAAGATGAAGCATTAGAAATGGCAATGAAACTAGAGGCTTCACCTCTAGCAGAAACTAGCATCGGTATCACTAATCTGCAAAATCAGCTAGCTAACCTCACCTTACAGCTGCATGAAATTAAGAAAGGAAAGGAGGTTGCGCATAAAATTTGGTGTACTAAGTGTAAAGCGCAGGGACACAGTAAGGATAACTGCCCTGTCTTTGCTGACTATATCGCCAGTGGAGCTCCTAACCCGTTGATGCAGAACCAGGGGCCATGGTGCGAGATTTGTAGAACCAGAGGACACAGTCCTCAGGAATGTCCTCTCCTTCAGAAATATGTGCAGACACCGAAGAACCTATATTGCAACTTCTGTAAATCTGTGGGACATGACGAAAACAATTGTAGAGCTTATGAGTTAATGATAGAAAGGAAGCACGACCTCTACAGAGTTCAGTCGGAAGCATCCGGACCAGCAGTACGTGCACAAACTGATCCGAATCAGGGAGGCCGTGGAGGAAATTTCAGAGGCCGAGGACGCGGAGGAGGCTATGAATCTGGCCGTGGCCGTGGAACTATCACCTGTTATAACTGTGGAGGCACAGGACATTACGCTAGAGACTGTCAGAACCCTACTACAACGTGCAAGTATTGTAAATCTTATGATCACACAATAGAGGAATGTCCCATACTGATAGCTAAGATCAAGGACGCCAAGCCAGCAACCAATCAGACTATCCAGTTTATCGCTGCTGAGCAGAACGAAACTGAACCACGGGTCAATATTGTAACTCGCAGTGGCCTCTCCACGAGCAACATATCGCAGGACGTGGAAAAAACGACAGGAACGCAGTGGGTGCGCAAAGCTCCAGGAAAACCTATCCCACTTGATCTACAGAAGAATAAGGAGGCATTTCAACAAACTAAGACTTCCTTTGCTGAACAGACACCGCCCAGATCACTATTATTACCATCTCAGGGTATACCACGGAAACCACCGCAAGATGTTAGTACTACGCAGATACCACAGGCTAGCACATCTGGCAGATGCGACGAAGAGGAATTGACCGGGAGTGTACAGTCCTTCTTGCAGAGTTGTTTGAAGCTTCTAAGAAATGGGAAAGCTGTAGAGGAACTTCAGAAAGTTATTGACCAATGTCAACAGAGCCCTTCTGTGAGCAATACACAGCGCACCATTCACCATATAATGGGCCATACAAGGACAGGAAGAGAGATGAGGCTCACAGCGCAGATCGGACTATTTGAAATGGATGAGGTTATTCTAGACTTAGGTTCAGAAGTAAATGTCTTGACTAAACAGACATGGGAACAGATGGGAAGTCCAAAACTAAGCAGATCCCCTATCCATCTCAGACTAGCTAATCAACAGAGAATATCACCGATGGGTCGCCTATCGCATGTCCTAGTGGACATCGACGGAGTTCACACATATGCCGATTTTGAGATTATAGAAATTATTGGTGACACCAAACCATATCCAGCTCTATTAGGTATTGATTGGGCTTTTGATAACAAGGCTGTTATCAACTTAAAGAAAAGGCAGATGACATTTGAAGATGCTCAAGTCCGGGTTATCGCACCATTAGACCCTTTACAGGGTCCTCGCTACATTGAGCCAATCAAAGCAGAAGAGGAGGTGCATAACATGGAAAACTTGTACCAAATGACTTCTAATCAGACAGACTACATTGACCCTACAGCTGATGGACATATTAGCTGGAGATGTGATAGCTCTTGCACATCAGATTCAGATGTTGGCTTAGAAAATTGGCAAAATAGAGTCCACGAAGTCTCTATTCGCAGATGCGCATTCATGACTAAATCACTGCGATGGATCGGGACAGAAAGCAGGTATATTCCAACTTTTGATGGATTAGCAGATGTCAATGATTTTTTGCAGCAGTTTGAACAAGAGATTCCTCAAGAGCAGAGGATGGAGGTTTTTGACCTTGCAGTTCGAGCCACACCTGCAAGATGGTGGTACACACATAAGGAACATATCGCATCATGGTATGATTGTAAGAGATTGATGCGCATTAGATTCTCTAAAGAAAGAGACTGCACACAGCGGAAATATACAGGGGAGAGTGATCCCAGAACACACATTATGAACTGTGAACAGAGTTGGCTAGAAATTCCAGCAGAAGAATGGGTTCATTTGTTTATCCATACACTGGATACAGTTCCACGGAACTGGTATACAGAAACAGAGCTAAGAAAAGGAACTATCTCATGGCCTATTATGATTGAAAACTTCTTGGTCACGTTCAGTTTCGAATCTGAGCATCCAAGCATTGATCGGGCCTTGAAGATCATAAAGACTAAAATATTTGAGGATTGCCCATTACCAGCGGATTCGCAACCCGAGTGGGCTATTCAGATGGAACATGCACTGGAATGTTACAACTGTGCACAAGACTCAAGCGATGAGGATGAAGATCCTCGCAGTATCAATATCGCAGAAACAGAAGGTATGCGTGAAGTTGAAGGTCCGCACTTAGAAATCCCAGCTGTAACAGAACCAATCAAGATCAGAAAGAGCAATATTGGCACAGAAACAGACCCTAAGTTTGCCTCTATTGGAGATTACTGGGATGATGAGACAATTGGCCAAATCACAGACCTATTACATGAGTATCAGGACCTATTTCCTACCAACTTTATAGAAATGAAGGGAATAGTGGGTGACCTCGGAGTCATGAGAATACCGCTTAAGGAGGACGCTAAGCCGGTTAAGCAACGCCCATACAGGTTGAATCCGCGGTATAAAGCAAAAGTAAAAGATGAAATAGATAAGATGCTAGCAGCAGGCATCATTGAACCTGTGGAAGAAAGTGAGTGGGTTAGTCCCATGGTAGTACAAGAAAAGAAAACAAAAGGAGACATCAGGATCTGTGTCGACTTGCGCAAACTGAATGATGCATCACTGCATGACCCATTTCCGACACCATTCACTGATGAAGTCTTAGACAATGTTGGAGGACAAGAAATCTATTCATTTACTGATGGCTTTTCAGGCTATCACCAGATAAGAATCCATCCAGACGACAGGCACAAGACCACATTTGCGACAGAATGGGGCTCCTTCCAGTATACGGTAATGCCCTTTGGTCTTAAGAATGCCCCAGCAATTTTTTCTAGAGTAGTTGTTGCTGCCTTTAAGGAATACATCCATCAATTTCTAGAAGTTTATTTTGATGATTGGACTGTATTTGGACTAGTCAAGAAGCACATAGGAAACCTACGATTAATGTTTGAAAAATGTAGACAGCACCAGATTTCCCTTAACTTAAAAAAATGTATATTTTGTGCGCCTTTTGGTACGTTGTTGGGTCACATTGTGTGCAGACAAGGCTTGATGGTAGATCCTGCGAAGATCGCCATCATCGTCAATTTACCAGCACCTAACTCAGTAAAGCAGCTGAGAACTACACTTGGTCATACTGGGTATTACAGAAAGTTTATCAAAGGTTATGCCAAGATTACCGCACCAATGGAGAAATTATTGAAGAAGGATATCAAATTTCAGTGGAATGAGGAATGTCAGAAGAGTCTTGACGCTCTAAAAGAAAAAATGGTTACAGCACCTATTCTGGTATTTCCAGATTGGAACAAGCCTTTTCATGTTCATGTGGATGCATCTGGCATCGCACTGGGCATTATTCTCACGCAACCAGGCGAAGGGGGTATTGACCACCCTATCGCATATTCGAGCAGGAGACTATCGACAGCTGAGAAGAATTACACCACCACAGAGAGAGAAGGGTTAGCAATGGTGTATGCCTTACAGAAATTTCGGCACTATTTATTGGGTGCCCCGTTCAAGATGTTCACCGACCATTCTGCATTAAAGTACTTGGTCAATAAGCCAGTGTTAGGGGGAAGAATATGCAGATGGCTATTGTTGTTCCAGGAATATGATTTCGAAATCATTGTTAAGCCAGGAAGACTAAATGCAGGACCTGATCACCTGTCAAGGCTAGACTCAGGTGAAGAACCAAGTAATTTAGAGGACAACTTGCCTGATGCGCAATTATTCTCCATTCAGGTCGCAGATGAATATTATGGAGACATAATTCAATTCCTTACTACAGGGTGGGCACCACCTGAGTTTACCAAGCAACAAAAGAAACAATTAGTGGTGAAAGCAGCAGACTTCACCCTGATTGCAGGACACCTATATAAGTTAGGACCAGATGAAATCTTGCGCAGATGCGTTATGCCCCACGAGAAACAGACCATTCTTAAGGAAGCACATTCGGGCATCGCAGGAGGCCATTTCGCAGGGAAGCCGACCGCTCAGAAGATCCTAGCAGCCGGACTATGGTGGCCTACAATACATAAAGACAGTAAAGAGTTTTGCAGATCATGCGATATCTGCCAAAGGACAGGAAAGCCTTCCAGAAGAGATGAAATGCCGTTGCGACCACAGATAACGCTACGCGCATTTGATAAGTGGGCCATAGACTTCGTGGGTCCTATTAACCCCCCAGGAAAACGAACTGGTGCGAGATATATAATTACAGCAACAGAATACCTCACCAGGTGGGCTGAGGCAAAAGCAGTCAGGAATTGTGATGCTGCTACAGCAGCACAATTTATTTTTGAAAACATCATCACTAGATTTGGATGCCCAGTGACTTTGATGAGTGATCAAGGCACACATTTTTTGAATAGCACCATAGAAGCCTTGACAGAGGAATTTGAAATACAGCACCATAAGAGTACACCTTACCACCCTCAAGCTAATGGTACGGTGGAGGCTTTCAATAAGATATTAGAACATGCTCTTACAAAGATTTGTAACAGTCAAAGGGATGATTGGGACCTCAGAGTTAATGCTGTATTATGGGCTTACAGGACCACGTGTAAGAAACTAACAGGGCACACACCTTTCAACCTGGTATATGGACAAGAGGCTGTTATGCCTATGGAATACATCTTACCCAGCCTAAGGATTGCTCAGCTTACAGAGATGGCTGATTCTGATACTTTAGAAGAGAGATTGACACAGCTGCTCAATCTGGAGGAAGACAGATTTATCGCAGGATTCCATCAAAAAGTGCAGAAAGCACGAGAAAAAGCTTGGCATGATAGGCATATCAAGAACAAAACCTTTCAGCTTGGAGACTTGGTACTCCTTTATGACAGAAAGTTTATAAAGTTCCCTGGAAAATTCAAAACTCATTGGTTAGGACCATATCAAATCCAGCAAATAACAGATGGAGGTGCTATACAGCTTTGTACTATGAGTGGGGAGTTTCTTCCTACCCTGATCAATGGCAGTCGGCTTAAGCTGTATCGCGAAGGCCATGCCACCTCCTAGTCCTAGCCCAGAAAGGAAGCTAGTGGTGCAGATGCTCAGTGTAGTTGAAATGAAGCATCGCACCCTAAGGAGTCTACACCGGGAAATGCTTCAGATAAGAATTCGCAGCCAGTTTTCCTGGTGGTTGCGACAATTTTGATATGAGGCGAGTTTTTGGCACTTTCCACTTCCAGACGATGCGATATCTTATCGCAGAGGACAGAAAACAGATTGATGCGATATCAAATTTTGAATTGATCAGAGGGCTAGTCACTTCGCCATCTGACAAGCATTAACTGCACGGCTGACAAGTATCTGTTGTACTAAGATTTGGCAGCAGTACGACGATTCTTCTAGATTTGGAAAATCCGATGCGACACCACTCCAGTGCACAGTTTCCCAGCAAAATTTCAAACGGCGTTTGCAATAAATAGGCGCGGGGTGCTGTCTTGTCTATACATTAAATGCCGCCAACGGGTCCAGTTACTGGTCCGTTGCCATTTGAAATTCCGCCGTAGGATAAATACACGTCCTATTCAAAGCACGGGGCTACTTAGTCATTTTCACCAAAAGAGTTGAGCGCAGCTGAGCCGAGCCAAGCGTATTCTTAGCAGAGTTTGAGCAGGGAAATCAAAAACAGTTGCAGACTCCAATTTGCATTAAGATTAGCAATCATAGGAAGTCCAGAGTACCACAGGGGAAGGCGCCTCGCGCCAGACGAGCCTCTCGAAGACGTGTTGCAGAGATTCCAAAGGGGTGGAATTGAGAGCGCTATGACTTCAGTTGTGGCGGAGAAAGGAAAGAAAATTGCTGCTGGCTCTTCGACCATACGCCAGTCGCCGAGAACCTTAGCTAATATGGAACGTAGCGAGACCCTGAATAGCACAGAGTCAGAAGAACCGGAGCAGGAACTTCCGGAAGAAGTTACAGTCACTACCCTATACTTCCCACCAAGAGTAGAGAATGCGCCAGCCATTGTTCTTCCACGAGACTTTAAGTATGAACTCATACTCCCGCCGCTGGATAACCGAGTGAAGGAAGAAGGTAACTTGTGGGGGAATATGCATGCTGTTAAGTTTACTGATTATAATCTGAGAGATTATACGCTCTACCCACAATTCCGCCGCGATCGTTATATGACGATTCAGAGGAACCCAAGGACACAGCACGATGAGTTCGTCCCCATGGACCATGTAAGCCATTTAGTACCGTCGGGACTGCTCAATCTCCTGGAGATCCCACACTTTGGACGGGGCCCGGAGGTCAATGCTGTGGTGCGGACGCTACTTTCATGCGTGCATGGCGGTTACTTATGGTTGGGTAACCGAATAGATGTCAATGTTGACCTCATTCACCGCATTACCGGTCTGTCGAAGACTGGTTTTGACCCACAGATAAATATTGATGGCGCCACAAAGGATACCAGGCTCTCAACCAAGCAGGTTGCGGAGTATAAGCTGCAAAGAGGAGGTCGCGCCTACGATGTCAATTCAATACAGGATGACGCCTTGCGGTTTACTGTTAGTCTGTTGGCCGGAAAACTCCTTCTCAAGGTGAGGCCAAAGGAGGTCACAGGCTCAGTTATCCGCCTAGCGATCGAAGTCATAAACGGTAAACCTTACAACTGGAGTTTATTTTTGCTGAATAGTTTCTTTCAAGACTGTGCGCAGGCGCAGCAGGATCCACTTCACAGCTTCCACTTCTCGTGGCTGCTGATCCTTATGGCTTTCATTGGATGGAAGGAGCCGCCCCATTCGCAGTTTCCACAGCTGGCACTAGGGGCGTGCAGAGGGTCGAGGTACTCCAATCTTTGGGCGAGTAATCACCCAGAGAAGCACAAGAATAACGCAATGGTATTCCATGAATATTATACGCTATTGCTTGAATCCGTCGCAACGATTCCGCGTGTCGACTCGCCGGTCGTTGATCTTTATCAGTCCAAGCTGGAATTTAAAGTCGACAGGGATAAAACCTACATCAGACCCAAAGGGTTCAGGAAACATAACGAATGGGCCCCCGGCCCATATCGCATGGAAATCCAGCAGGTCGAAGATACCATTAAGAACTGTTTCGACGAGGACATGAAACAAATGTATGATGATCTATCCTCTGGCCTAGTTCCAGTTGATCCCCCAGCCGCGGACCCAGAAGATGTTCAGGAGGTAGATCCTAAAGACAAAGAGAAAGAACCAATGGGTTCTAAGAGAAAGGCTATTGAAGGCCCTTCTCCGGTGCGAGCAAAGAAGAAGAGAACAAAGGCGGTTACTTCCGACGAACCGCAGGCACCAGTCATGACAGAGGATGAGTATGATCTCATCGCCAGCCGAATACAGGAGAAGATGCGGGATAAATTCGCTGCGATTCAGTCATCGCAGGATCGTATGCGCATCAGCCTTGACAACAAATTGCGAGAGTTGAAGGCAATCACTGAGAAGACTGCTTCCATGCAGATTCAGCCAGCTCCAACTACAGTCGCAGAAAGTTTGCAGCCCCCTTCGCAGAGCAGAGAAGAAAGCATTGCAAAGGACCGCACGAACATTGTTCGTATACCACCAGGAAGTATTAAGTTCCCTGTACCTATGGAGGTGCAGATGGTTCATCCTCTTGAGGTGAACCTACCAGAAGTACCTATGGATCAGTTGTATGAAATTTTCCAGCAGATAGGCACGGAGCTGAGGCACAGAGAACAAGTCACATATGAGCAAAATGTTTTGCTGTCTCATGACAATGTGCAGCTCATTGCGCAGCATGAGGCAGAGAGTGCCCAGTTGACGCAATATGTTCAGCGAGAGCAGGATGTCTCTCTTGTTTTAAAGAATATCGCAGCAGAGCTTCCGCAGTGCGATATCAGGCCTGAGTTAGAAATAACTCAAAAGATCAGAAAAATAGCGGAAAGAGCAAAGGCTCTAGATGAAGAGAAGAGAAAGATGGAGGAAGAATACGAAGCAAAGATTGCTGCGCTTGAAGCAAATAAGCCACCTACTCCAGAGGAAATCCAAGAAGCACGAGTGCAAGCTTTCAGAGTTGTACAGACACAGATGCACTGTCGGGTGGAAGCAGCAGAGGCCATCCTGGAAGATGCATCAAAGACATGGCTGGAGCTAGAGGAGCTCCCACAGAAAGCCCAGCTCGATCAGCACATTAAGCACTGTGAAGATGCGATAGCAAAAGCTGAAGAAGAATACAAGGGCTTGAGTGCTCTTGCGAAGATAAGAAAGAAAGGAGAAATCACACAAATTCAGCAGCAGGTGCAGAAATACAGAGAACAGCAGATCAACCTGGCTAACGAAGTTAGCCCGCATGAAAGCAACATCGCACATCTGGTTGATGAACTGGAGCAAAAGGTGAAAAGCTTCACCTCAAGTAAAGGAGTCATTGAGGGCACAGAGGACTCCTTGGTAACTGCTGAGCTGCTCAGCGCAGCGCAGGAAGAAGTAACACACATGGATGAAAGTATCAAAGCGCTTAAGGCACAATTCGCAGCAATCTCACGAGCAGCAAAGGATAAGCTTAGGCAGATGAATCAGGCTGTTGTTGCGAGTGGCTCGGGGACGAGCCACAAGTAAGTGTTAGGGGAGTTGTTGGAGAGAACTTCCGCAGCATTTAGGAAGCTGCTAATTTTGGGAAGGATAACTAAATTTTGGAGAAAAAGTACCAATTTTGGCGGTAAGACAAAGATATCGCCGTAGCGCAAATTCCGGCGGGAATCACGGCGATAGGTACAGAAAAGTCAAGCATGTGGTACAAAGAAGAGGCCGAAGGGAGAGCTCAACCACCGCAATAAAGGCGCCGGAGATGAAGAGAGGGTTCAGCTACCCTCATTAAAGAAGAAGGACCACAGTCGGCGTTGCTTGAACCAAGAAGAAGCGACGGGCCGATGCATTAAAGACTAAGGACTGTAGGAAGCGGCGACAAGACAGAAGGCGGCCATGGAAGTACAGCCAGTTGACTGTAAGTGGTTAGGGTTGAGTCACTGTTGGGATAAGGCCCACAGTTTTGTAACTGCGATGAGACCTTCGGGCCATCTATATATAGTAGTCTTTTTATAGGATAAGGGGTTGGCCACATAGCGATAGAGACATCAGGTAGATGCTAGTCAAGTCTTCTGTTGTTGCAAGTCTGAACATCCCTGAGAATACAAGGGCCGACCTGTTGAGAGATAGTGCAATCCGCAGGGATTGCGAGAGGAAGAGAGTGCACTGTAAAGGCAAGAAGAGAAAAGAGGTCTATAGAGAAGGGCTCCCACTGAGGTGGAGTTTCCCAGAAGACCCCCATTGTAAAGAGTGGAACGGAGCTGTGTTTATTCCCCAGAGTTGTAAACAAGAACCGCAGTTCCCCTGGGCGTAGTCTTGGCCCTGGGAGTATCAATGTGCTTATCTAAGTAGCACTATTGTAATTGTGTAGCCATTATTCTCATTCACGTATTTGTGTTATATATGAATGCTTCAATCTGTTATAAGTAATGTACATGGTCGTCAGTTAACTTCTGAATGATGTATAACAAGTGCGATAATCGTAGCTAACCTCTTTGCGAACTATATAATTGTTAAACAGAGGTTAATGTGCGAGTAAGAACTGAATATGAGGCATGAATGGTTTATTTAGACATTGCGCAAAGTAATGTTCTACCTAGTTACGTGTTGCGAGATATCAAGGGTCGACTTCAGTAGTGAGGGTTAGGCTTGTAGGCTGAATGCGGTTACTAACTGCAGTACCAGGATAAGGATAGCTAAGACCACCTGTTAACCCAGGAAGCGGCCAAAGTTCGCTTGCCGCAGGAACTAGAAGGGCAAGATATTGCACCTACGATACCTTGGGTATCGCTAGACGGTTTCACATAGGGAAAGACTTATCGCATTCCCTGCGTACTGCGATAAGACAGAGGCGTAGCCGGAGTAATGAAATGAGATAGACAGCTTCTGTGAAAGGGGTTAAGGAGGGTTTAACCACCCTGGATGCCTCGAAACTTGGCTGAGGACACTTGAGTCTTCTGCCTCCCATTAGAATCACTTCGGGTGAGACTTCAGGTTGCTTCTGCGACCTGTTGCCGAAAGGGCCAGTGAGCTAAGGGTTCTGTTGGTCTAAAAGATTACCGCACGCCCGGGTCTGACTAAGAGAAATTATAGGACCAACAAGATCCTAGAGTATTGTGAATTAATGCTCAAAATTTAAGATGGTATCAGAGCTAACTTGAGAAGAAGACATTTTGTAGTGACGAAAACTTGCGTTTCTTGTTTATTGGGTTTCTCTCCATAGATTTTGGAAAAGCAGGATAGTAGATTAACTCTACTCATCAAGGCGCATCTATCTGTCCAATCAGAATTCAATTCTGAGCATTTTCAGATTTGGCCCTAAAAATTAGGGTTTCCACAAAAATAGGAATTTCTGGAATCTGAAGACATAGCTGAAAGCTCCTTGAAAAAATCAAAGTTTAGAGCTTTGGATCAAGATTTTTGGTTGGGTAGATCTCCGGGAAAATCAAACCCTAATTCAGGGCTCTCCCTAGTGAACCCGGGAGGACAAAAAGGAAAATCTGAAGGGTAAAACTTTGCTGATATCAAATTCTGAATGCACCAGGATGATCAGCTCATCAAGGCACATCTTTCTATCCTCTCAGAAATTTGAAATTCACATTTTGAATTTTTAGGGTTTTTCTGACAAACCCTAATCCGGGACCAGATCTAGTTTTCAGCATTTCAAGTGGTAAGACCTAAATCTTTTCTATTTCCATTTGAAGTACTCTTTAAAATGTCTCACCACACCAAGCTTGAGGATAAGATTGAAGGGGCTGATAACTTTCGAGCTTGGAAGTATACGATTGGGTTAATCCTGGAAGAGAATGAGTTGGACTCATATATAAAAGAAGACATCCCTATCCCAGAGGATGAAGAGGCTAAAGTATTGCATAAGAAGAACTTGGTCAAGGCAAAGAGAATCATTGCTTATTCTATCAAAGACCATCTCCTACCCCAAGTGTCTTCTCTAAAGACACCCAAAGAGATGTTTGACTCTTTAACCAAGCTATTTGAAGGGAAGAACATAAATCGAAAGATGACCCTGCGGAACCAATTGAAAGGAGTAAAGTTTCAGAATGGAGAAGCCATTCAATCTTATTTTTCAAGAGTCTCCCAGATCAAGGAACAATTAGAAGCAGTGGATGAAATGGTAGAGAATTCACCTCAGGTGACTTCAAGAAGCTTTGCATTGATTCAGGGATTAAGAGGGAGTTGACTGCTCCTTACAATCCACAACAGAATGGAGTTGCAGAAAGGAAGAACAGAACAATCATGGAAGCAACAAGAGCAATGCTCCATGACCAGGATCTACCTATGCATCTATGGGCAGAAGCATCTAGAATAGCTGTATATGTGCAGAATAGAACACCCCACAAGATATTGGACAACAAGACACCAGAAGAGGTCTTTTCTGGTAAGAAACTGAAGTCAACCATCTCAGAATATTTGGTTGTCTAGTATACACTCATGTCCGAAAGGAAAAGAGGACTAAACTAGATCCTTCAAGAATGAAGGGTATCTTTGTGGGTTATAGTGAAAGCTCGAAGGCTTTCAGATTATACTTTCCAGGGTTCAAGAAGATTGATGTCAGCAAGGATGAATATAAGTTCAAGGACAGGTAATCCAGGAAGCAAAGATCAAGAGGGACCACACTCCAGTAGCTCCTGCAAGGATGCAGATTTTCAGAGGGAGTTGACCATCTTCCTACATTCCACAACAGAAAGGTGTAGAATAAGCTACTTCAGCAGCTCCTTCTAGGAAGCAAAGACTTAGAGGGAGTCCACCCAACAAACAAACAAAGATAAGTATTTCAATTATCATTTCTTGCCTATTTTGTTTAAATAATATTATGCTTATGTTCCTAGACTTAGGAGATGTGTTACGCATATTAGAATGATTGCATTAATGAACAATATACTACTAATATGCATGTGATGGGTAAGTGGCCTGTGGCACTGTACAACATTCCAATGCTACTTATCTAGAATGAAACCTCTTTGCTGACATGTTGGGAGTAGTGCAAACTCTTAACAATGTTCTGGTAGAGACTGAAAGGCATCTATAAAGTTGTGGAACATGGATAAATGTTGTATTGAAGCATTGGCTAAGATAATTGCATGATTGCATGACATATTTCTTTACGTGTAAAGAATTTGTTCTAAAAATTATGAGATGTTTCTAATCATGCAATTTAACTTGTTTTGTAGGAAAGACCGTATATCTTCACCTACAAAAGAAGGACTACAACATTTGTTCTAGCATCAAAGATATCTATTGAATATATTGAAGTTCCCAGGATCTGGGATGAAGAAATGGAATGTCGTGATCCGTCGATCATGAAGATGATGTTTGGGATGCAGTCCCAAGACCTGACAGGGAGTCACATGTGTGCAGATTGAAGAAATCCTTGTATGGCTTGTAGCAAGCTCCCAAAACTTGGTGTGATACAAAGAGGAAGCTTACTGCTGAGTTCGATATGAAAGAACTTGGGGATGATGCACTATTTGTTTTTGGTATGGAGGTGTGGCAGAGTGCAGGTGGGATCTTCCTTGGTCAAGGGAAGTACACAGTAGATATTGAGGGTTATGGTTTAAAGTAAGAGAGTTTTTGGGTTAGGAGTTTAGATAGGGTTTTAGGGGTTTAGAGAGAGAGAGAGAGATTGGTGTTTGGGGTTTAGAGAGAGATAGATAGATCGGGATTTGGGGGTTTAAAGAGGGAGAGGTAAAAATAGAGAGATTGGTGGTAAGGGGTTTAGAGAGAGAGAGATTGGGGTTTAGGGGTTTAGAGAGAGAGAGAGATTGGGGTTTAGGGGTTTAAAGAGAGAGAGACATTGTTCTTTAGGAGTTTTGAGAGAGAGAGAGAGAGACATTGTTCTTTACGGGTTTTGAGAGAGAGAGAGAGAGAGAGAGAGAGAGAGAGAGAGAGAGAGAGAGATTTGAGGTTAGGGGTTTAGAAAGAGAGAGAGAGATATTGGGGATTAGGGGTTTAGAGAGAGACAGAAATTGGGGGTTTATATATATATATATATATATAGAGAGAGAGAGAGAGAGAGAGAGAGAGGAGTTTAGGGATTTAGAGAGAGAGTGACAGATTGGGGGATAACAGTTTAGAGAGAGAGAGAGAGAGAGAGAGAGAGATACTGGAGGTTAGGAATTTGGAGAGAGAGATAAAGAGAGAGTGATATTGGGGGTTAGGGGTTTAGAGAACAAGATATTGGGGGTTAGGGGTTTAGAGAAAGAGATGCTGGGGGTTAGGGGTTTAGAGAAAGAGATATTGGGGGTTAGGGGTTTAGAGAGAGTTAAAGATATTAAGGTGTTGAGCTTTAGAGTGAGAGTGAGATAAACATAGGGATATTGGTGGTTTGGGGTTTAGAGATAGAGATAGAGAGGGATATTTCGCGTTAGGGGTTTAAATAAAGAGAGAGATTGATGGTTAAGGGTTTAGAGAGAGAGAGAGAGATTAGTGATTAATGGTTTAGAGAGAGAGAGAGAGATTGGGGGTTTGGGGTTGAGAGAGAGAAAGATTGTGGGTTAATGTTTTAGAGAGAGAGAGAGAGAGAGAGATTGAGGTTAGGGGTTTAGAGAGACAAAAGGATATTTTGGGCGAGGGGTTAAAAGAAAGAGAGAGTTTAGGGGTTAGGAGTTTAGAGAGAGAGATTGGGTATTAGGGGTTTAGTTAGAGAGAGAGAGAGAGAGAGATTAATGGTTAGGGATTTAGAGAGATTGAGAGAGAGAAAAAGAGAGAGAGAACGATTAGGGGTTAGGGGTTTAGGGGATTAGCGTTAGGGATTTAGAGAGAGAGGGAGAGAGAGAGAGAGGCATTGGGGGTGAGGGGTTTAGATGTTGAAAGATGACAAGAGAGAAATATTGGGAGTTATAGGTTTAGAGAGAGAGAGGGAGAGAGAGATACTAGAGAATAGAGGTTTAGAGAGAGGCAAAGATATATTGGGGGTTAGTTGTATAGAGAGAGATATTAGTGGTTAGGGGTTTAGAGAGAGAGAGAGAGAGAGATTGCGGTCTAGGGTGTAGAGAGAGAGAGAGATTTTGTGTTAGGGGTTTAGAGAGAAAGAGAGACGGGTGGTTAGGGGATTAGAGAGAGAGAGAGAGAGAGAGAGAGAGAGAGATTAGGGGTTAGTAGTTAGTAGTTAGGGGTTTAAATAGAAATATTAATAGAGAGAGGCAGAGATAGAGAATAGGGGTTAGGGGCTTATAGAGAGAGAGGGAGATTGGGGTTCAACATTTTAGATAGAGAGAGGGATATTGGGGGTTAGGGATTTAGAGTCAGTGAGATAGATATTGAGGGGTTAGGTTTTAAAGAAAGAGAGAGTTTTTGGGTTAGGAGTTTAGATAGGGTTTTAGGGGTTTAGAGAGAGCGAGATTGGGGATTAGGGGTGTAGAGAGAGAGTCAAAGAGATATTTGAGGATAGGGGTTTAGAGGGAGAGAGACATAGGAAGAGGGATTTTCTGGGTTAGCATTTAGAGAGAGAGAGATTGGTGTTTGGGGTTTAGAGAGAGATAGATAGATTGGGATTTGGGGGTTTAAAGAGGGATAGATAAAAATAGATAGATTGGTGGTTAGGGGTTTAGAGAGAGAGATTGGAGTTTAGGGGTTTAGAGAGAGAGAGATTGGCATTTAGGGGTTTAGAGAGAGTGAGACATTGTTCTTTAGGGGTTTTGAGAGAGAGAGAGAGATTGGAGGTTAGGGGTTTAGAAAGAGAGATAGAATGGTGGTTAGGGTTTAGAGAGAGAGAGAGATTTGGGGTTGGGGGTTTAGAAAGAGAGAGATATATTGGGGATTAGGGGTTTATAGAGAGAGAGAGAAAGAGAAATTGGGGTTTATATATATATATATATATAGAGAGAGAGAGAGAGAGAGAGAGAGATTGGAGTTTAGGGATTTAGGGAGAGAGTGACAGACTGGGGGATAATGGTTTAGAGAGAGAGAGAGAGAGAGAGACTAGAGGTTAGAAATTTGGAGAGAGTGAGATTAGGGGTTAGGGGTTTAGCGAAAGAGATATTGGGGGTCAGGGGTTTAGAGACAGATAAATATATTAAGGTGTTGAGATTTAGAGTGAGAGTGAGATAAACATAGGGATATTGGTTGTTTGGGGTTTAGAGATAGAGACAAAGGGGGAGATTTCACATTAGTGGTTTAATTAAAGGTAGAGATTGAGTGTTAGGGGTTTAGAGAGAGAGTGAGATTAGTCATTAATGGTTTAGAGAGAGAGAGAGATTGGTGGTTTGGGGTTTAGAGAGAGAGAGAGAGATTAGGGGTTAGGGGTTTAGAGAGAGAGAGAGATATATATTGGTGGTTAGGGGTTAAGAGTGAGAAAGATAGAGATTAGGGTTTTAGAGAGAGAGAGAGACATTGTTCCTTAGGGGTTTTGAGAGAGAGAGAGAGAGAGAGAGAAATTAGGGGTTTATATATATATAGAGAGAGAGATAGATAGATATATATATATAGAGAGAGAGAGAGATTGGAGTTTATGGATTTAGAGAGAGAGTGACAGATTGGGGGATAACAGTTTAGAGAGAGAGAGAGAGAGAGAGAGAGAGAGAGAGACTGGAGGTTAGGAATTTAGAGAGAGAGATAAAGAGAGAGTGATATTGGGGGTTAGGGGTTTAGAGAGAGTTAAAGATATTAAGGTGTTGAGCGTTAGAGTGAGAGTGAGATAAACATAGGGATATTGGTGGTCTGGGGTTTAGAGATAGAGACAGAGAGGGAGATTTCGCATTAGGGGTTTAAATAAAGAGAGAGATTGATGGTTAAGGGTTTAGAGAGAGAGAGAGCGAGATTGGGTGTTAGGGGTTTAGTTAGAGAGAGAGAGAGATTAATGGTTAGGGATTTAGAGAGATTGAGAGAGAGAAAAAGAGAGAGAATGATTAGGGGTTAGGGGTTTATATACATATATAGATAGACAAACAGAGAGAGAGAGAGAGAGAGAGAGAGAGAGAGAGAGAGAGAGAGAGAGAGAAATTTGAGGTTAGGGGTTTAGAGAGAGAAAGGGAGAGAGAGAGATTGGGGTTAGTGGTTTAGAGAGAGAGAGAGATTGGGCTTACTGATTTAGAGAGATAGAGAGATATTGGGGGCTAGGGGTTTAAAGAAAGAAAGACTCCAGGGTTTAGGATTTGAGAGAGAGAGAGAGAGAGAGATTAGGGGTTAGGGGTTTAGAAAGAGAGAGAGAACTAGGGTTAGGGGCTTAGAGAGAGAGAGAAAAATTAGGGTTAGGTATTTATAGAGAGAGGGATTGGGGGGTGAGGGGTTTAGATGTTGAGAGATGAAGAGAGAGAAATATTGGGGGTTATAGGTTTAGAGAGAGAGAGGGAAAGAGAGAGATATTGGAGTATAGGGGTTTAGAGAGAGGCTGAGCGATATGAAGAGAGATATTAGATGTTAGCGGTTTATATATAGAGAGTAACATCTTGAAGGTTAGCACTTTAGAGAGAGAAATATATAGAGAGAGAGAGATTTGGATGTTAAGAATTTAGAGAGAGAGAGAGAGATTGGTGGTTAAGGTTTTAGAAAGAGATAAAGAAATTAAGTGTTGAGGTTTAGAGTGAGAGAGAGAGAGACAAAGAAGGAGATCTATGGTTAGTGGATTAGCTATAGAGAGAGGGAAATTTTTTGTTAGGGGTTTAGAGAGAGAAAGGGAGAGAGAGATTGAGGGTTAGGGGTTTAGAGAGAGAAATTAGTGTCAGGGATTTAGAGAGAGAGGGAGAGAAAGAGAGAGGCATTGGGGGTGAGGGGTTTAGAGGTTGAGAGATGAAAAGAGAGAAAGATTGGGGTTATAGATTTAGAGACAGAGAGGGAAAGAGAGATACTATAGAATACAGGTTTAGAGAGAGGCAAAGATATATTGGGGGTTAGTTGTATAGAGAGAGATATTAGGGGTTAGGGGTTTAGAGAAAGAGAGAGAGAGAGAGAGATTGCAGTCCAGGGTTTAGAGAGAGAGAGAGAGAGAGATTGCGGTCTAGGGTTTACATAGAGAGAGATTATGTGTTAGGGTTTTAGAGAGAAAGAGAGATCGGTGTTTAGGGGTTTAGAGAGAGAGAGATATTCAAGGGTTAGTAGTTAGGGGTTTAAATAGAAATATTAATAGAGAGAGGAAAAGAGAGAGAATAGGTGTTAGGAGCTTAGAGAGAGAGAGAGGGAGATTGGGGTTCAACATTTTAGATAGAGAGAGAGGGAGATTGGGGGCTAGGGATTTAGAGCTAGTGAGATAGATATTGAGGGTTAGGGTTTAAAGAAAGAGAGAGTTTTTGGGTTGGGAGTTTAGATAGGGTTTTAGGGGTTTAGAGAGAGAGATATAGGAAGAGATATTTTCTGGGTTAGCATTTAGAGAGAGAGATTGGTGTTTGGGGTTTAGAGAGAGATATATAGATCGGGATTTGGGGGTTTAAAGAGGGAGAGATAAAAATAGAGAGATTGGTGGTAAGGGGTTTAGAGAGAGAGAGAGATTGGGGTTTAGGGGTTTAAAGAGAGAGAGAGATTTGGGTTTAGGGGTTTAGAGAGAGAGAGACATTTTTCTTTAAGATTTTTGAGAGAGAGAGAGAGAGAGAGAGACATTGTTCTTTAGGGGTTTTGAGAGAGAGAGAGAGAGAGAGAGAGAGAGAGAGAGAGAGAGAGACAGAGAGAGAAAGAGGAGGTTAGGGGTTTACAAAGAGAGATAGAATGGTGATTAGGGGTTTAGAGAGAGAGAGAAAGAGAGATTTGAGGTTAGGGGTTTAGAAAGAGAGAGAGATATTGGGGATTAGGGGTTTAGAGAGAGAGAGAGAGAGAAATTGGGGGTTTATATATATATATATAGAGAGAGAGAGAGAGATTGGAGTTTAGGGATTTAGAGAGAGAGTGACAGATTGGGGGATAACGGTTGTGAGAGAGAGAGAGAGATTGTGGGTTAGTGGTTTAGAGAGAGAGAGAGAGAGAGAATGAGGTTAGGGGTTTAGAGAGACAAAAGGATATTTGGGGCGAGGGGTTAAAAGAAAGAGAGAGTTTGGGGGTTAGGAGTTTAGAGAGAGAGAGATAGAGAGAGATATCGGGTTTATAGTTTGAAGAGAGAGATTGGGTGTTAGGGGTTTACTTAGAGAGAGAGAGACAGAGAAAGAGAGAGAAAGATTAATGGTTAGGGATTTAGAGAGATTGAGAGAAAGAGAACGATTAGGGGTTAGGGGTTTATATAGATATATAGATAGACAAAGAGAGATATATATTTGAGGTTAGGGGTTTAGAGAGAGAAAGGGAAAGAGAGAGATTGGGGTTAGTGGTTTAGAGAGTGAGAGAGAGAGATTGGGTTTAGTGATTTAGAGAGAGAGAGAGATATTGGGGGCTAGGGGTTTAAAGAAAGAAAGATTTTAGTGTTTAGGATTTGAGAGAGAGAGAGAGAGAGAGATTGGGGGTTGAGGGTTTAGAAAGAGAGAGAGAATTAGGGTTAGGGGTTTAGAGAGAGAGAGAGAAATTAGGGTTAGGTATTTAGAGAGAGAGATGGGGGAGAGAGAGAGGGATTGGGGGTGAGGGGTTTAGATGTTGAGAGATGAAGAGAGTGAAATATTGGCGGTTATAGGTTTAGAGAGAGAGAGAGGGAGAGAGAGATATTGGAGAATAGGGGTTTAGAGAGAGGCTGAGAGATATGAAGAGAGATATTAGATGCCAGCGGTTTATATATAGAGAGTAACATATTGAGGGTTAGCACTTTAGAGAGAGAAATATATAGAGAGAGAGATATTTGGATGTTAAAGATATATATATATATATAGAGAGAGAGAGAGAGAGATTGGCAGTTAAGGTTTTAGAGAGAGACAAAGAAATTAAGTGTTGAGGTTTAGAGTGAGAGAGAGAGAGAAAGAAGGAGATTGGTGGTTAGTGGATTATCTAGAGAGAGAGGGAAATTTTTGGTTAGGGGTTTAGAGGGAGAAAGGGAGAGAGAGAGATTGAGGGTTAGGGGTTTAGAGAGAGAAATTAGCGTCAGGGATTTAGAGAGAGAGGGAGAGAGAGAGAGAGAGGCATTGGGGGTGAGGGGTTTAGAGTTTGAGAGATGAGAAGAGAGAAAGATTGGGGGTTATAGGTTTAGAGAGAGAGAGAGAGAGAGATACTAGAGAATAAAGGTTTAGAGAGAGGCAAAGATATATTGCGGGTTAGTTGTATAGAGAGAGATATTAGGGGTTAGGGGTTTAGAGAGAGAGAGAGAGAGATAGCGATTACGATCTAGGTTTTAGAGAGAGAGAGATTTTGTGTTGGGGATTTAGAGAGAAATAGAGATGGGCGGTTTGGGGTTTAGAGACACTACAACAAAATAGCCCTTCAGTGGAAGATTTGTCTTGTGGGGGTTTTTGTAAAACCCCCCCTAAAAGTTTTTCCAGACATTTGGAGGCGACCTTCTAAAACCGCCCCTAAAAGTCATGGAAATTGGACTTTTGGGTGCGGTTTTTTTAAAACCACCCCCAAAAGTCCTGAAATTTGACTTTTGGGGGCGGTTTTGGGAAACCCCCCCTAAAATCCCAATTCTCATAACTTTTGGGGACGGTTTGTCAAAACCCCCCCTAAAAGTCATGAGAATTGAACTTTTGGAGGCGGTTTTTTTTGGAACCCCCCTTAAAAGTCCTGAAATTTGACTTTTGGGGGCAGTTTTGGGAAACCCCCCCTAAAAGCCCAATTCTCATAAATTTTGGGGGCGGTTTGTCAAAACCCCCCCTAAAAGTCACGAGAATTGAACTTTTGGAGGCGGTTTTTTGGGAACCCCCCTTAAAAGTCATTAGAATTGAACTTTTGGAGGTGGTTGTTTGAAACCCCCCCCTAAAATCCCAATTCTCATAACTTTTGGGGGTGGTTTGTCAAAAATCCCCCTAAAAGTCATGAAAATTGAACTTTGGGAGGGTTTTTTTTTGGAACCCCCCTTAGAACTAATGATTGAATTGAACTCTTGAGTGATGATTAAGGCCTTGCAACATCACATAATCTCTAAATAGTGAATCTAATTTCAACTACAAGTTGGATATGTTGGTAATTTTTAGATCTGTAACACCAATGAAAATTTTCCTGCCAATTTCAACATGCTAGTAATTTTCATTCTGCCATTACCCTTTCTTCTCATTGTTTTCTCCTTTTTGTGAAGGGTGACTCTAGTGGATTCCAATGGACGACAATGGAAACAAGAGAGCATAACGTAACACACACATGCCCATATCAAAGGCCTAGAATATATTTTAAACTAATGAGTTGAGTGAATTCAAGATGCAATTACAATAATTATTAGACAAATTAGAGTTCATGTGACCAAGTGCATCACCTTGGATATAACACATATTGGTAGTCAATAACAAGGATGGAAACTTTTGGATGTGCATTGGTTAGTCAATGTTAAATAAGGTGACAATTAATTAATAACAAGTACCTTCTACCCAAATCGATGATCCTCTTTATTAACTAAGATGGGAAAAGGTTTTTTCAAAGTTGGACTCAAGTTTTGGGTATCATCATATGAGAGCAAAGACTCGCGGTCTACATTATTTAAGATGTGCCACCACCTGTCGCCTTGCTGTAGACACATGTTGCCTTGCTGTAGACACATGTTAGTGCATACCAGTACTGACAACTCAATTAACTGGGTGAAGAATGAGCTCTCGACCATCGTCATCGGTGCCTATGATTGGTGATAGTCAATGAAGAACTTTAGGTTAAACATGCCTGATAATGGCATGGTTTCAAACTTTACATGTATTGTTCTTGAGGAGTTGTTGTTAACACGAAGCTTTGGACCCAGTCTAATAAAATACGAGGAGACATAATTTTAAAGCTAACCAAAATTTAAATACATTAGTCAGGGTCAATGCTATATTCAACTTCATCAGTTGCCATGTGTGCCTTAAAACAATGAGTGGAGGTGTCTTTCACCAAAATCCCGATTCCACTTTGATCCTTATCTGTTGCGCCATCGAAGAATCCCATGGGTGAATTACCAAATAAAATTGGTCGATTTATCAAAAATTTTACTTTGACTGCACCTGGATCTATGACGAATTATGCTGATGCTTTAATAATCCTTCTCCCAACCTCCTCTAGGTTATGTCTGTAGCCTTGAAAAAGAATGACATTCATTAAAATCCATTATAAGCCCCATGTGACAATAAAGGGAATTGATTTTACCTTGGGTTTTGTTAAAAACCAAAGCTTTAAATTTTCTTAAAGGTGCTGTAGATGCCAATTATTTTTGACTTTAAGAATGTTACAAATCAAAGTCCAAAGCTCCTGAGTAATGCTACAATCTATTGCAAGATGTTGTATGGTATCCTCACTACTCAAACATAATGGATAGGCTGAAGGTCCAATTCCACCCGTTTCTTTGTAAATCTCCCCTGTTAAGACATTATTTCGTAAGTATAACCACATAAATATAATTGATTTTGGAGAAGCTTTGATTTTCCATATCACTATATACCACCACTTCAAATCATCATTCTCATAAAGATATATAAATGCATTAATATTGGCCTCTTTTACTGTGTACACAATCCCTTCTATTTTGTTCCAAGTCCAAGCCAACCTATCTGGTTCTGTAGACTGACTAGTGATCCCATTTTGGTAAATTATCTGTATGCAGTATGTGTTCGGCCATTCACTGGCTAGAGTTCTCGTGAGTCCGAGATCTTATCTAGAGAGTCAAATACCAGAACTTGTCAAGTTGTAGATATTTGTCTTATGTATATATGCAAGATAATAAAGGCTTCGACTGTGTAGGTGTGGTAGCAATTCTTCTGATAGTATAAATCCTACAGATACTCCACCCAGAAAAGGATCCAAGCTCTCATACCTATACCAACCTTCCAAGCAATCCACCGCTTAACCACAAGTAGTGTAGTCAATATATTTTTCCAGATAACGGAGACTATTAGGACAGCAAAGTGTTTCTTTGACCTCATCCATGATATTGCAACATCAACTCCTTTCCAATATTTCCTTCTGATCATAGTGACACTCCAAATACCATCATGAAAAAGTGCCCTCCACAGTGATTTGGTAGCTAGCTAGGGCCTTGTTAAAGATATTGAGATCTCTTATTCCCCAACCTCCCTTATTTTTTGGCTTTGCTATCAGACTCCATCTTGCCAAATTTTAATCCCCCTGAAAGTCCAACTGGTTCTCGCAACACAGTTCCATGCATGTCGGACAAACTTTTAGAAAAAAATCTTTAGCTCTAACATGATCCAACATGGTCTCTTGTAAAAGAGACACAACATCAGGTTTAACTGTAGACAAATGCTCCTTGAGGCCGGTTAGCATCTTGGACTAGGCACCTACAATCCCCCTAATGTTAAGAGAGATTAAGACTAGCATTAAGGAACCCTCATATCAGGGTTCAATACTATAAGTTGCCCAGAAGGAGAAGGAATAGAAACAGAGTAATTTGAAGAAACCATTATGGGCCGGGGTATGTTACCAACCCTCCCTGATCAACAACCCCCATGTATTTTTTCTTGTTAGTGGATTTGTTTTTAGGCTTCTTCCCGATGGTGACATTTGCAATATCCACAAGGCCAGCTCCGTCTACAAAGGAGATGTTATAGGTCTGAAGAGGCGCTTTATTAATAAGAGCTTCTTTGTATGAGGGTTCCGAGGGTTTGGTAAACAAATTTGTATCCAATGGAGGGGGAGAAGCCAAGGTGCATTCACTGTGTAAATGAGGGATAGTGTGAGGTCCCCAAGGAGAGGTATCAGTCAAAATAGGGCTTTTGGGATTTGTAACAACCAACTATTCTGTTGATGAGGGGGAAATCAAAGGAGCATTTTATGAGATGACAGGGTTTACATGAGAAGTAAAGGGATGGGAATTGTTAAAATTTTCCAAGAAAATTTCCTAGAAACCCTAAAAAATATTGACCAACCACTCCTCATTACTACTTAGCAAAATAATGTCTTATTCAGTTAAAGAAGTATTAAAGAAATTTGGAAAGAAAATCTATAACTTATCAATGAAAGATTCGGTAGAGGGAATTGATTGGGAACGGCCTCCATCGGAGCATTCTGATTCCTCCCATTTAAGTTTTATTCTCCCACTTTTGAAACCAACTCCAATGACTAAGCCTCTCCAACCATTGAAGGACAATTTGTTTATATATGGCCAGTGGATATTCATATATGACACCGAAAGGGTTCTCTCCAATACTCTAGGGTTTGAATGAAGGACCCCTTTTCAGTGACAATCTCAACTTCTTTTGGCAGTCTTAGGTCCATGTCGAACTCCACTAAAATCCAGGCCATGCATTTGTTATTCCACCTTAGGTCCCTTTCATCAAAGAAAACAAATCTGCCAACAACATCTCCTCTCCCTCTCAAAACTGCTAGATCCTAGTATTCAATGGGGAGGTCGGGCATTAGTATCCATAAGCATCTCTTTTGGAATATCAACACTGTAAAAGGGTTGAAATAATTACCCAGAGACCAACACTTAACCATAAGCACCCCTCTGTCTATAATCCAAGTTTTTTCTGTAAATTTTTCCAAATCCTCCACTAACAAGAAGTGGAAATTAATCCAATAGTTGGATAGTAAATTGAACCGTGGCTAGTAACCCAAAACTTGTTTCCATTCAGTGGAAATCCATTTTTTCAGTCATAGCCTTTGTCAGTAGCAAAGCAATAGACAAGCATGTTAAATTTTCTGAATTTACTTCAATATGATCTAGGATCTTAACTGAGAGAACAACATGTATAGCATATCTACAGCATATCAATCATGGAGACAATAATGCAAGCACACAAGAGACACAAAGATTTACTTGGGGAAAACCATAAAGGTGAAAAACCCCAATAACTTACTCAGAGATAGATAGAGCAATGATACAACCAACCAAGAGAGATAGCCATAACCTAGTAGCAGATCCTCCTCCTCCATAAGTGCGCCACTCCTCCTTGAGTGTATGTGTGAGAAGTGAGTGAGTAAATAGAGTGCCTCCCGCACTCTATTTATACTTGACTTGACTTGCCTTTTTACCTAACTCATGTAGGCTCGAACTTAACCACATAACATAGTGCTGAGTGGGCCGACCCCCAATAGGGTGGTCTAATAACCCTTTGACCCACATGGCCGACCCCCAATAGGGTGGTCTAATAACCCTTCGACCCACATGACTTATACAGGGCCGACCCCAACAAGGTGGTCTAATAACCCATCAAGTATAAGTTACGACACTTACAATATAAATAACGACACTTCCTTATAGAGGAATAATACCATCTCTATAGGAATATAATATACATATATGTGAAATACATTCCGAAGTTACATATACATCAACACTCCCTCTTAACTAGGAAGGTATTTCTCAGCATAGTTCTTCTAGCACAAGTCATCTTCTCTGGATCATCGTCACTGGATAATCGTCATCGAGTCATCATCATCGTCACTGCTGCTGCTATCTCAATCAATCTCTGAATCTACTCGTCATAGGAAGTTCTACAGAGCCAGTCCTTTTTCATACTGGATGTAGGCCCACCACCTGCAGGTCTTCGTCATCACTGGCCATACTGTGGAATCCTCAGGACTTTTACGTGCATCACAAAACCTCGAAAGAGCATCCCAGGCTGTTACGAGCACACAGCTCTACCTATAGGATCTCCCAGGGCACCGAATTACATGTGACCTCACCACAAAACCTCGCAAGAGCATCTGCCAGATATCCCAGGGAACCGAATTACATGCCATAGGCAAAACCTCGAAAGACTATCTGCAGATCTCCCAGGGCACCGAATTACATGTGGTCATGGCAAAACCTCGCAAGAGCATCTGCCAGATATCCCAGGGAACCGAATTACATGCCATAGGCAAAACCTCGAAAGACTATCTGCAGATCTCCCAGGGCACCGAATTACATGCCATAGGACAAAACCTCGAAAGAGCATCTGCCAGATATCCCAGGGAACCGAATTACATGCCATAGGCAAAACCTCGAAAGACTATCTGTAGATCTCCCAGGGCACCGAATTACATGTCCTCCCAGAGCAAAACCTCGAAAGAGCATTTTCCAGATGTCCCAGGGCACCGAATTACATGCCATAGGCAAAACCTCGAAAGACCATCTGCAAATCTCCCAGGGCACCGGATTACATGCTCATCTGCACAACCTGATCCACGGCCACAGAGTATCAACCTGATACTCACCATACATCATCCTGATGTATCCATGATCATCCTGATCATCATCACTGCAACGTCCTGCTGCATGTCATCTGGAGCAACATCCTGAAGCTCGTCATCTATGATCATCCTGATCATCACTGCAACATCCTGCTGCATGTCATCTGGAGCAACATCCTGAAGCTCGTCATCTATGATCATCCTGATCATCACTGCAACATCCTGCTGCATGCCAAGTATCTACCTGATACATATCATCATACATGATCCTCCTGATCATACAATGTATCCACCTGATACAAATACATGATACATATCATCATACATGATCCTCCTGATCATCAATGCATCTACCTGATGCATACCAAGTATCTACCTGATACATATCATCATACATGATCCTCCTGATCATTAATGTATCCACCTGATACAAATACAAATACATGATACATATCACCATACATGATCCACCTGATCATACAATGTATCCACCTGATACATATACAGATACATGGTCCAAGCATCCAACATGATGCATATACAAAATATGTACACATGATCCAACTGATCATATCCAGCATCCAACATGATGCATACATGCATAAATGATCCAACTGATCATATCCAGCATCCAGCATGATGCGTACATACATAAATGATCCAACTGATCATATCCAATCAGAAACCAGAACATCATCCTGATGCTCATTATCCAGCGCTTACATCCACAGCCATGTGAAGGATCCTCCTTCCAACATGCTTGGAATGGCTTCAGCAAATGTGTCCATCACTTCTTCCTCGAAGTGTCCTCGATCTGAAGAACGCCAAGCCTCTCTCTGAAGTACTCGAACTTCACTCTGGCTAGCGGCTTCGTCAGCACATCTGTAATCTGCTCGTCTGTCGCAACATATAGGAGCTTCACAGCTCCTCTCTGCACCATATCCCTGATATAGTGATATTTGATCTCTATGTGTTTCGACCTGTCATGAAACACTGGGTTCTTGGACAGCTTCACACAACTCTGGTTATCACAGAAGATACCAGTAGCCTCCAATGGGAGATCAAATAACCCAGACAGTAGCTTTCGTAGCCATACTGCCTCACAACTAGCTGAACAGGCTGCAACATACTCTGCCTTAGCTGTACTCAGTGCTACACAGTACTGCTTCCTGCTAAACCAAGAGATCACACCTGATCCCATAATGAAGCAACACCCAGATGTGCTCTTCCTATCTGCAGCACTGCCAGCCCAATCTGAATCAACATAACCCTGCAGGTTAAACTTTTGATTCGCCTCATACTTGAGCCCATAATCCACTGTACCCTTCAGGTACCTCAGAACATGCTTTACAGCAACCAGGTGAACACTCCTCGGATCCGTCAGGAACTGGCTCAATGTGTTCATAGCAAAGAAAATGTGTGGTCTCGTGTTTGTCAGGTACATGAAGGACCCAATCATCTGACGATACATAGTGATATCAACCGGCTCAGATGAAGCATCACATAGAAGCTTCAGATTCGATGCCATAGGTGTGGCCATAGCTTTGCAGTCCATCATCCCGAACCTCTTCAGGATCTCTACTGCATACTTCCCTTGTCCAAGGAAGATTCCATCACTCTGCCACACCTCCATGCCAAAAATAAATAGTGTATCATACCCAAGTTCTTCATCTCGAACTTGGCAGTAAGCTTCCGCTGCATGTCGGCAATCAATCTATCTTCACCTGATACATACAGGTTATTCGCATACAAAAGTAGTATCACTGGATTTCCTTCCTCAACCTTGTAGTAAAGGTTGGAATCCGCTTTACTTTTGGTAAAGCCCAAACTGGATAGAAAGCTGTCTATCCTAGCATACCAAGTTCTTCACACATATCTGACTACACCATGCTGTCTTGAAATCCATCTGGTGTATCTACTATTTCATCACTTTTATATTTCTCAATGCTGTCATCTGCAATATGCTTGATTTGATAGTTCCATTTGGAAGTCATAACAAACTTCCCTTCATGTCTTGGGATTACATCCCAAACATCATTCTTCATGATCGACGGATCATGGCATTCTATTTCTTCATCCCAGATCCTGGGAACTTCAATATCTTCAATAAATATCTTTGTTGCTGGAACAAATGTTGTAGTCCTTTTGTAGGAGATGTCATACGATCTTTCCTACACAACAAGTTAAATTGCATGATTAGAAAACATCTCATAGTTTTCAGAACAAATTCTTACACATAAAGAAATATGTCATACAGTCATGCAATTATCTTAGCCAATGTTTCAATACAACATTTATCCATATTTCATAACTTTCTAGATGCCTTCCAATCTCTACCAGAACATTGTTAAGAGTGTGCACAACTCCCAACATGCCAGCAAAGAGGTTTCATTCTAGATAAGTAGCAATGGAATGTTGTACAGTGCCATAGGCCACTTACCCATGCATATTAGGAGTATACTGTTCATCAATGCAATTATTCTAATATGCATAATACACAACGTAATTCTAGGAACATCAGTATATACATTATTGAATAGTATTATTTAAGAAATGACAATTCAAATACTTATCTTTGTTTGTTCGTTGGGTGGACTTCCTCTGAGTCTTCGCTTCCTTGCAGGAGTTGCTGGAGTCCTAATCTGAAGTAGCTTCTTATACACCTTTCTGTTGTGGGATGTAGAGAGATGGTCAACTCCTTCTGAATATCTGCATCCTTGCATAAACTACTGAAGTGTGCTCCTTTGCTTTCTTGCGGGAACAACTGGAGTGTGCTCCCTCTTGATCTTTGCTTCCTGGATTACCTGTCCTTGAACTTACATTCATCCTTGGTTCCTATGCATGCTTATTAGTATCATGATTGTGTTATCCTTGTGATCTCATATAAAATCATACATTCATTAGTATACTATTAAAAAAAACACAATAATCTCAAGCATGTATAGTCATGATCATTTCAATCAGAAAATAATAAGCATTAGCATTCAAGGTTTATGTAGAATTCTTATGGTTAGTCAAATCATAAGAACATAACATATCTAAACCTGTAATTACTCAAACCTATGACTTTTCGGGTTAGCTAAATCATCAATCAAGATAAGAGATATAAAATGCATAAAACCTGTGATTATTCAAACCTATACCATCATGATTCTTCTGGTTAGTCATATCATCAATTATGGTAAGAAACATAATATGCATACAATCATGATTATTCAAACCTATGACTTCATGAATAATCATTATCAACAACAGTATAAGATCCTAACACAAGGTAGGATTCTATCTTGATATAGGAAAAACATACCTGGATTAGCATGCTAGCTATTTATGTCTAACATACTCACATGATGTCTTCTTGTTCTTCTTCAATGACTTGTGCTAGTAACCTGTATATCTTATAGGTTAACTATTACAAAACCAAGTTATACATACCTCGTAAATGGATCTTCTATGAGATCCATGACAATGGATGAATCTTTGTCCTCATGTTATCATGATCATATGTTCTTGGACCAGAACATGATCTGTCTTTCTTGGTGTACCTTTCATGTTAGTAGACAACATAAACCTCACACAACACCATAATGCATTAGTACAATCATAAGTGTCAACACCCTAATCAATGAATATTTTCCATCATGCATTCATAATTTTGTTAAGGTGATATGACAAATCTAAAATCTAAATTGTACTAACTGTAATAACATGAAGACAAACATACCATAAACTTAATCATGAACAAATCTCAAAACATACCTCGATGATTCATACCTGTCGAGATCGCTTGTAAACTTCTTATGTAAGGCCTTAGCCTCATCTCCCTCTGAAACAGGAACTTCTTCACCTATGTAGGTGACCAATCCATCTTCTTCTAGGATTAACCCAATCCACTTGATGTGCAAGAACTGGACCTGGAGCTGGATATGGGTTTGTTATAGAAACCCCAAAAATTCAAACTTTGAATTTCAAACTTCCGAAAGGATAGAAATATGCGCCTTGATGAGCTGATCAAACTGGTATATTCATAATTTGAAAACTACAAAGTTTCACTCCTCAATTTTGCCTTTGAAACTTCCGGATTCACTGGACGTGACCCTGAACTGGGGTTTGATGAATCCCACTCTTCTGCCGAATCAAAAGGTTTGATCCAAAGCTCTAAGCTTCTATTTTTCTGAGGAGCTTTCAGCCGTGGTCTTAGATTTCAAAAATTCCCATTTTTACAGAAGCCCTAATTTTCCATTTTTCTGATCAAAGTCCCGAACTAGGGTCTGATCAAACCCGGCCTTCTACCAAGCCAAAAATTCTGATCTTGGTCTCTAAATTTCTATTTTGATGAGTAGCATCCAGCCGTGGTCTCCGATTACAAAAATTCCAACTTTCTTCAAAGCCCTAAATTCCGGAAGCCATGAATGAAGGTACCAAAAAAATAATTCTGTTTTGACAGAAATATGTACCTGATTGTTTCTGGTGTAACTCTGAAATTTTTGATCCACAGGGTCTGAAAACGTTTTCTGAGATAGCCTGACCTGTTAGCTTTCCATCCTGACAGGTCTGACCTCAATTGGATGTTCTGAGAGAGAGTTATGCCAAATGTCGCAACGTGACCTGTTTTGGGAAAATACAGGAGAGCGAACTTGTACGGCGTGCCACGTGTCACTGTTTGACCTTCGGCCTCTGAAAAAGTTTTCTGAGATAGCTCGGCCTGTTATCTTTCCATCCTGACAGGTCTGACCTCAATTGGATTCTCTGAGAGAGAGATATTCCAAGTGTCGCAACGTGACCTGTTTATGGGATAATACAGGAGAGTGAACTTGTACGGCGTGCCACGTGTCACGTTTTGACCTTCGACCTTTGAAAACGTTTTCTGAGATAGCTCGGCCTGTGTACTACCTGTCACTTTTCACGAAATTTCATTTGGAGCTTCCTAGCCCAAGTTATGACCTTTTTCCCAAGGTCACCTGATTTTGACTCAGATCTGGAAGAGGCAGAAACCCTATATTGTACAGATCATAAATCACAAAGTACAATGAATTAGAGGTTTTCCTTTGGACACAAGATACCTGGAGATCTTATCTTCAGCCTGTAACAATTTCAGATCCGAAAACTTCGCCAAAACGGATCTATAGCGAAAGTGCTACGATGACTGGGTTTTGCTATATCAAGCCCTAACATCGTAAGTGCAACAAGTGTCATACATGCCATATCATGCCTTCTTTTAGGCTAGCTCTAATACCATGTTAAATTTTCTGAATTTACTTCAATATGATCTAGGATCTTAACTGAGAGAACAACATGTACAGCATATCTACAGCATATCAATCATGGAGACAATAATGCAAGCACACAAGAGACACAAAGATTTACTTGGGGAAAACCATAAAGGTGAAAAACCCCAATAACTTCCTCAGAGATAGATAGAGCAATGATACAACCAACCAAGAGAGATAGCCATAACCTAGCAGCAGATCCTCCTCCTCCATAAGTGCGCCACTCCTCCTTGAGTGTATGTGTGAGAAGTGAGTGAGTAAATAGAGTGCCTCCCGCACTCTATTTATACTTGACTTGACTTGCCTTTTTACCTAACTCATGTAGGCTCGAACTTAACCACATAATAGAGGAATGTCCCATACTGATAGCTAAGATCAAGGACGCCAAGCCAGCAACCAATCAGACTATCCAGTTTATCGCTGCTGAGCAGAACGAAACTGAACCACGGGTCAATATTGTAACTCGCAGTGGCCTCTCCACGAGCAACATATCGCAGGACGTGGAAAAAACGACAGGAACGCAGTGGGTGCGCAAAGCTCCAGGAAAACCTATCCCACTTGATCTACAGAAGAATAAGGAGGCATTTCAACAAACTAAGACTTCCTTTGCTGAACAGACACCGCCCAGATCACTATTATTACCATCTCAGGGTATACCACGGAAACCACCGCAAGATGTTAGTACTACGCAGATACCACAGGCTAGCACATCTGGCAGATGCGACGAAGAGGAATTGACCGGGAGTGTACAGTCCTTCTTGCAGAGTTGTTTGAAGCTTCTAAGAAATGGGAAAGCTGTAGAGGAACTTCAGAAAGTTATTGACCAATGTCAACAGAGCCCTTCTGTGAGCAATACACAGCGCACCATTCACCATATAATGGGCCATACAAGGACAGGAAGAGAGATGAGGCTCACAGCGCAGATCGGACTATTTGAAATGGATGAGGTTATTCTAGACTTAGGTTCAGAAGTAAATGTCTTGACTAAACAGACATGGGAACAGATGGGAAGTCCAAAACTAAGCAGATCCCCTATCCATCTCAGACTAGCTAATCAACAGAGAATATCACCGATGGGTCGCCTATCGCATGTCCTAGTGGACATCGACGGAGTTCACACATATGCCGATTTTGAGATTATAGAAATTATTGGTGACACCAAACCATATCCAGCTCTATTAGGTATTGATTGGGCTTTTGATAACAAGGCTGTTATCAACTTAAAGAAAAGGCAGATGACATTTGAAGATGCTCAAGTCCGGGTTATCGCACCATTAGACCCTTTACAGGGTCCTCGCTACATTGAGCCAATCAAAGCAGAAGAGGAGGTGCATAACATGGAAAACTTGTACCAAATGACTTCTAATCAGACAGACTACATTGACCCTACAGCTGATGGACATATTAGCTGGAGATGTGATAGCTCTTGCACATCAGATTCAGATGTTGGCTTAGAAAATTGGCAAAATAGACTCCACGAAGTCTCTATTCGCAGATGCGCATTCATGACTAAATCACTGCGATGGATCGGGACAGAAAGCAGGTATATTCCAACTTTTGATGGATTAGCAGATGTCAATGATTTTTTGCAGCAGTTTGAACAAGAGATTCCTCAAGAGCAGAGGATGGAGGTTTTTGACCTTGCAGTTCGAGCCACACCTGCAAGATGGTGGTACACACACAAGGAACATATCGCATCATGGTATGATTGTAAGAGATTGATGCGCATTAGATTCTCTAAAGAAAGAGACTGCACACAGCGGAAATATACAGGGGAGAGTGATCCCAGAACACACATTATGAACTGTGAACAGAGTTGGCTAGAAATTCCAGCAGAAGAATGGGTTCATTTGTTTATCCATACACTGGATACAGTTCCACGGAACTGGTATACAGAAACAGAGCTAAGAAAAGGAACTATCTCATGGCCTATTATGATTGAAAACTTCTTGGTCACGTTCAGTTTCGAATCTGAGCATCCAAGCATTGATCGGGCCTTGAAGATCATAAAGACTAAAATATTTGAGGATTGCCCATTACCAGCGGATTCGCAACCCGAGTGGGCTATTCAGATGGAACATGCACTGGAATGTTACAACTGTGCACAAGACTCAAGCGATGAGGATGAAGATCCTCGCAGTATCAATATCACAGAAACAGAAGGTATGCGTGAAGTTGAAGGTCCGCACTTAGAAATCCCAGCTGTAACAGAACCAATCAAGATCAGAAAGAGCAATATTGGCACAGAAACAGACCCTAAGTTTGCCTCTATTGGAGATTACTGGGATGATGAGACAATTGGCCAAATCACAGACCTATTACATGAGTATCAGGACCTATTTCCTACCAACTTTATAGAAATGAAGGGAATAGTGGGTGACCTCGGAGTCATGAGAATACCGCTTAAGGAGGACGCTAAGCCGGTTAAGCAACGCCCATACAGGTTGAATCCGCGGTATAAAGCAAAAGTAAAAGATGAAATAGATAAGATGCTAGCAGCAGGCATCATTGAACCTGTGGAAGAAAGTGAGTGGGTTAGTCCCATGGTAGTACAAGAAAAGAAAACAAAAGGAGACATCAGGATCTGTGTCGACTTGCGCAAACTGAATGATGCATCACTGCATGACCCATTTCCGACACCATTCACTGATGAAGTCTTAGACAATGTTGGAGGACAAGAAATCTATTCATTTACTGATGGCTTTTCAGGCTATCACCAGATAAGAATCCATCCAGACGACAGGCACAAGACCACATTTGCGACAGAATGGGGCTCCTTCCAGTATACGGTAATGCCCTTTGGTCTTAAGAATGCCCCAGCAATTTTTTCTAGAGTAGTTGTTGCTGTCTTTAAGGAATACATCCATCAATTTCTAGAAGTTTATTTTGATGATTGGACTGTATTTGGACTAGTCAAGAAGCACATAGGAAACCTACGATTAATGTTTGAAAAATGTAGACAGCACCAGATTTCCCTTAACTTAAAAAAATGTATATTTTGTGCGCCTTTTGGTACGTTGTTGGGTCACATTGTGTGCAGACAAGGCTTGATGGTAGATCCTGCGAAGATCGCCATCATCGTCAATTTACCAGCACCTAACTGAGTAAAGCAGCTGAGAACTACACTTGGTCATACTGGGTATTACAGAAAGTTTATCAAAGGTTATGCCAAGATTACCGCACCAATGGAGAAATTATTGAAGAAGGATATCAAATTTCAGTGGAATGAGGAATGTCAGAAGAGTCTTGACGCTCTAAAAGAAAAAATGGTTACAGCACCTATTCTGGTATTTCCAGATTGGAACAAGCCTTTTCATGTTCATGTGGATGCATCTGGCATCGCACTGGGCATTATTCTCACGCAACCAGGCGAAGGGGGTATTGACCACCCTATCGCATATTCGAGCAGGAGACTATCGACAGCTGAGAAGAATTACACCACCACAGAGAGAGAAGGGTTAGCAATGGTGTATGCCTTACAGAAATTTCGGCACTATTTATTGGGTGCCCCGTTCAAGATGTTCACCGACCATTCTGCATTAAAGTACTTGGTCAATAAGCCAGTGTTAGGGGGAAGAATATGCAGATGGCTATTGTTGTTCCAGGAATATGATTTCGAAATCATTGTTAAGCCAGGAAGACTAAATGCAGGACCTGATCACCTGTCAAGGCTAGACTCAGGTGAAGAACCAAGTAATTTAGAGGACAACTTGCCTGATGCGCAATTATTCTCCATTCAGGTCGCAGATGAATATTATGGAGACATAATTCAATTCCTTACTACAGGGTGGGCACCACCTGAGTTTACCAAGCAACAAAAGAAACAATTAGTGGTGAAAGTAGCAGACTTCACCCTGATTGCAGGACACCTATATAAGTTAGGACCAGATGAAATCTTGCGCAGATGCGTTATGCCCCACGAGAAACAGACCATTCTTAAGGAAGCACATTCGGGCATCGCAGGAGGCCATTTCGCAGGGAAGCCGACCGCTCAGAAGATCCTAGCAGCCGGACTATGGTGGCCTACATTACATAAAGACAGTAAAGAGTTTTGCAGATCATGCGATATCTGCCAAAGGACAGGAAAGCCTTCCAGAAGAGATGAAATGCCGTTGCGACCACAGATAACGCTACGCGCATTTGATAAGTGGGCCATAGACTTCGTGGGTCCTATTAACCCCCCAGGAAAACGAACTGGTGCGAGATATATAATTACAGCAACAGAATACCTCACCAGGTGGGCTGAGGCAAAAGCAGTCAGGAATTGTGATGCTGCTACAGCAGCACAATTTATTTTTGAAAACATCATCACTAGATTTGGATGCCCAGTGACTTTGATGAGTGATCAAGGCACACATTTTTTGAATAGCACCATAGAAGCCTTGACAGAGGAATTTGAAATACAGCACCATAAGAGTACACCTTACCACCCTCAAGCTAATGGTACGGTGGAGGCTTTCAATAAGATATTAGAACATGCTCTTACAAAGATTTGTAACAGTCAAAGGGATGATTGGGACCTCAGAGTTAATGCTGTATTATGGGCTTATAGGACCACGTGTAAGAAACTAACAGGGCACACACCTTTCAGCCTGGTATATGGACAAGAGGCTGTTATGCCTATGGAATACATCTTACCCAGCCTAAGGATTGCTCAGCTTACAGAGATGGCTGATTCTGATACTTTAGAAGAGAGATTGGCACAGCTGCTCAATCTGGAGGAAGACAGATTTATCGCAGGATTCCATCAAAAAGTGCAGAAAGCACGAGAAAAAGCTTGGCATGATAGGCATATCAAGAACAAAACCTTTCAGCTTGGAGACTTGGTACTCCTTTATGACAGTAAGTTTATAAAGTTCCCTGGAAAATTCAAAACTCATTGGTTAGGACCATATCAAATCCAGCAAATAACAGATGGAGGTGCTATACAGCTTTGTACTATGAGTGGGGAGTTTCTTCCTACCCTGATCAATGGCAGTCGGCTTAAGCTGTATCGCGAAGGCCATGCCACCTCCTAGTCCTAGCCCAGAAAGGAAGCTAGTGGTGCAGATGCTCAGTGTAGTTGAAATGAAGCATCGCACCCTAAGGAGTCTACACCGGGAAATGCTTCAGATAAGAATTCGCAGCCAGTTTTCCTGGTGGTTGCGACAATTTTGATATGAGGCGAGTTTTTGGCACTTTCCACTTCCAGACGATGCGATATCTTATCGCAGAGGACAGAAAACAGATTGATGCGATATCAAATTTTGAATTGATCAGAGGGCTAGTCACTTCGCCATCTGACAAGCATTAACTGCACGGCTGACAAGTATCTGTTGTACTAAGATTTGGCAGCAGTACGACGATTCTTCTAGATTTGGAAAATCCAATGCGACACCACTCCGGCGCACAGTTTCCCAGCAAAATTTCAAACGGCGTTTGCAATAAATAGGCGCGGGGTGCTGTCTTGTCTATACATTAAATGCCGCCAACGGGTCCAGTTACTGGTCCGTTGCCATTTGAAATTCCGCCGTAGGATAAATACACGTCCTATTCAAAGCACGGGGCTACTTAGTCATTTTCACCAAAAGAGTTGAGCGCAGCTGAGCCGAGCCAAGCGTATTCTTAGCAGAGTTTGAGCAGGGAAATCAAAAACAGTTGCAGACTCCAATTTGCATTAAGATTAGCAATCATAGGAAGTCCAGAGTACCACAGGGGAAGGCGCCTCGCGCCAGACGAGCCTCTCGAAGACGTGTTGCAGAGATTCCAAAGGGGTGGAATTGAGAGCGCTATGACTTCAGTTGTGGCGGAGAAAGGAAAGAAAATTGCTGCTGGCTCTTCGACCATACGCCAGTCGCCGAGAACCTTAGCTAATATGGAACGTAGCGAGACCCTGAATAGCACAGAGTCAGAAGAACCGGAGCAGGAACTTCCGGAAGAAGTTACAGTCACTACCCTATACTTCCCACCAAGAGTAGAGAATGCGCCAGCCATTGTTCTTCCACGAGACTTTAAGTATGAACTCATACTCCCGCCGCTGGATAACCGAGTGAAGGAAGAAGGTAACTTGTGGGGGAATATGCATGCTGTTAAGTTTACTGATTATAATCTGAGAGATTATACGCTCTACCCACAATTCCGCCGCGATCGTTATATGACGATTCAGAGGAACCCAAGGACACAGCACGATGAGTTCGTCCCCATGGACCATGTAAGCCATTTAGTACTGTCGGGACTGCTCAATCTCCTGGAGATCCCACACTTTGGACGGGGCCCGGAGGTCAATGCTGTGGTGCGGACGCTACTTTCATGCGTGCATGGCGGTTACTTATGGTTGGGTAACCGAATAGATGTCAATGTTGACCTCATTCACCGCATTACCGGTCTGTCGAAGACTGGTTTTGACCCACAGATAAATATTGATGGCGCCACAAAGGATACCAGGCTCTCAACCAAGCAGGTTGCGGAGTATAAGCTGCAAAGAGGAGGTCGCGCCTACGATGTCAATTCAATACAGGATGACGCCTTGCGGTTTACTGTTAGTCTGTTGGTCGGAAAACTCCTTCTCAAGGTGAGGCCAAAGGAGGTCACAGGCTCAGTTATCCGCCTAGCGATCGAAGTCATAAACGGTAAACCTTACAACTGGAGTTTATTTTTGCTGAATAGTTTCTTTCAAGACTGTGCGCAGGCGCAGCAGGATCCACTTCACAGCTTCCACTTCTCGTGGCTGCTGATCCTTATGGCTTTCATTGGATGGAAGGAGCCGCCCCATTCGCAGTTTCCACAGCTGGCACCAGGGGCGTGCAGAGGGTCGAGGTACTCCAATCTTTGGGCGAGTAATCACCCAGAGAAGCACAAGAATAACGCAATGGTATTCCATGAATATTATACGCTATTGCTTGAATCCGTCGCAACGATTCCGCGTGTCGACTCACCGGTCGTTGATCTTTATCAGTCCAAGCTGGAATTTAAAGTCGACAGGGATAAAACCTACATCAGACCCAAAGGGTTCAGGAAACATAACGAATGGGCCCCCGGCCCATATCGCATGGAAATCCAGCAGGTCGAAGATACCATTAAGAACTGTTTCGACGAGGACATGAAACAAATGTATGATGATCTATCCTCTGGCCTAGTTCCAGTTGATCCCCCAGCCGCGGACCCAGAAGATGTTCAGGAGGTAGATCCTAAAGACAAAGAGAAAGAACCAATGGGTTCTAAGAGAAAGGCTATTGAAGGCCCTTCTCCGGTGCGAGCAAAGAAGAAGAGAACAAAGGCGGTTACTTCCGACGAACCGCAGGCACCAGTCATGACAGAGGATGAGTATGATCTCATCGCCAGCCGAATACAGGAGAAGATGCGGGATAAATTCGCTGCGATTCAGTCATCGCAGGATCGTATGCGCATCAGCCTTGACAACAAATTGCGAGAGTTGAAGGCAATCACTGAGAAGACTGCTTCCATGCAGATTCAGCCAGCTCCAACTACAGTCGCAGAAAGTTCGCAGCCCCCTTCGCAGAGCAGAGAAGAAAGCATTGCAAAGGACCGCACGAACATTGTTCGTATACCGCCAGGAAGTATTAAGTTCCCTGTACCTATGGAGGTGCAGATGGTTCATCCTCTTGAGGTGAACCTACCAGAAGTACCTATGGATCAGTTGTATGAAATTTTCCAGCAGATAGGCACGGAGCTGAGGCACAGAGAACAAGTCACATATGAGCAAAATGTTTTGCTGTCTCATGACAATGTGCAGCTCATTGCGCAGCATGAGGCAGAGAGTGCCCAGTTGACGCAATATGTTCAGCGAGAGCAGGATGTCTCTCTTGTTTTAAAGAATATCGCAGCAGAGCTTCCGCAGTGCGATATCAGGCCTGAGTTAGAAATAACTCAAAAGATCAGAAAAATAGCGGAAAGAGCAAAGGCTCTAGATGAAGAGAAGAGAAAGATGGAGGAAGAATACGAAGCAAAGATTGCTGCGCTTGAAGCAAATAAGCCACCTACTCCAGAGGAAATCCAAGAAGCACGAGTGCAAGCTTTCAGAGTTGTACAGACACAGATGCACTGTCGGGTGGAAGCAGCAGAGGCCATCCTGGAAGATGCATCAAAGACATGGCTGGAGCTAGAGGAGCTCCCACAGAAAGCCCAGCTCGATCAGCACATTAAGCACTGTGAAGATGCGATAGCAAAAGCTGAAGAAGAATACAAGGGCTTGAGTGCTCTTGCGAAGATAAGAAATAAAGGAGAAATCACACAAATTCAGCAGCAGGTGCAGAAATACAGAGAACAGCAGATCAACCTGGCTAACGAAGTTAGCCCGCATGAAAGCAACATCGCACATCTGGTTGATGAACTGGAGCAAAAGGTGAAAAGCTTCACCTCAAGTAAAGGAGTCATTGAGGGCACAGAGGACTCCTTGGTAACTGCTGAGCTGCTCAGCGCAGCGCAGGAAGAAGTAACACACATGGATGAAAGTATCAAAGCGCTTAAGGCACAATTCGCAGCAATCTCACGAGCAGCAAAGGATAAGCTTAGGCAGATGAATCAGGCTGTTGTTGCGAGTGGCTCGGGGACGAGCCACAAGTAAGTGTTAGGGGAGTTGTTGGAGAGAACTTCCGCAGCATTTAGGAAGCTGCTAATTTTGGGAAGGATAACTAAATTTTGGAGAAAAAGTACCAATTTTGGCGGTAAGACAAAGATATCGCCGTAGCGCAAATTCCGGCGGGAATCACGGCGATAGGTACAGAAAAGTCAAGCATGTGGTACAAAGAAGAGGCCGAAGGGAGAGCTCAACCACCGCAATAAAGGCGCCGGAGATGAAGAGAGGGTTCAGCTACCCTCATTAAAGAAGAAGGACCACAGTCGGCGTTGCTTGAACCAAGAAGAAGCGACGGGCCGATGCATTAAAGACTAAGGACTGTAGGAAGCGGCGACAAGATAGAAGGCGGCCATGGAAGTACAGCCAGTTGACTGTAAGTGGTTAGGGTTGAGTCACTGTTGGGATAAGGCCCACAGTTTTGTAACTGCGATGAGACCTTCGGGCCATCTATATATAGTAGTCTTTTTATAGGATAAGGGGTTGGCCACATAGCGATAGAGACATCAGGTAGATGCTAGTCAAGTCTTCTGTTGTTGCAAGTCTGAACATCCCTGAGAATACAAGGGCCGACCTGTTGAGAGATAGTGCAATCCGCAGGGATTGCGAGAGGAAGAGAGTGCACTGTAAAGGCAAGAAGAGAAAAGAGGTCTATAGAGAAGGGCTCCCACTGAGGTGGAGTTTCCCAGAAGACCCCCATTGTAAAGAGTGGAACGGAGCTGTGTTTATTCCCCAGAGTTGTAAACAAGAACCGCAGTTCCCCTGGGCGTAGTCTTGGCCCTGGGAGTATCAATGTGCTTATCTAAGTAGCACTATTGTAATTGTGTAGCCATTATTCTCATTCACGTATTTGTGTTATATATGAATGCTTCAATCTGTTATAAGTAATGTACATGGTCGTCAGTTAACTTCTGAATGATGTATAACAAGTGCGATAATCGTAGCTAACCTCTTTGCGAACTATATAATTGTTAAACAGAGGTTAATGTGCGAGTAAGAACTGAATATGAGGCATGAATGGTTTATTTAGACATTGCGCAAAGTAATGTTCTACCTAGTTACGTGTTGCAAGATATCAAGGGTCGACTTCAGTAGTGAGGGTTAGGCTTGTAGGCTGAATGCGGTTGCTAACTGCAGTACCAGGATAAGGATAGCTAAGACCACCTGTTAACCCAGGAAGCGGCCAAAGTTCGCTTGCCGCAGGAACTAGAAGGGCAAGATATTGCACCTACGATACCTTGGGTATCGCTAGACGGTTTCACATAGGGAAAGACTTATCGCATTCCCTGCGTACTGCGATAAGACAGAGGCGTAGCCGGAGTAATGAAATGAGATAGACAACTTCTGTGAAAGGGGTTAAGGAGGGTTTAACCACCCTGGATGCCTCGGAACTTGGCTGAGGACACTTGAGTCTTCTGCCTCCCATTAGAATCACTTCGGGTGAGACTTCAGGTTGCTTCTGCGACCTGTTGCCGAAAGGGCCAGTGAGCTAAGGGTTCTGTTGGTCTAAAAGATTACCGCACGCCCGGGTCTGACTAAGAGAAATTATAGGACCAACAAGATCCTAGAGTATTGTGAATTAATGCTCAAAATTTAAGATGGTATCAGAGCTAACTTGAGAAGAAGACATTTTGTAGTGACGAAAACTTGCGTTTCTTGTTTATTGGGTTTCTCTCCATAGATTTTGGAAAAGCAGGATAGTAGATTAACTCTACTCATCAAGGCGCATCTATCTGTCCAATCAGAATTCAATTCTGAGCATTTTCAGATTTGGCCCTAAAAATTAGGGTTTCCACAAAAATAGGAATTTCTGGAATCTGAAGACATAGCTGAAAGCTCCTTGAAAAAATCAAAGTTTAGAGCTTTGGATCAAGATTTTTGGTTGGGTAGATCTCCGGGAAAATCAAACCCTAATTCAGGGCTCTCCCTAGTGAACCCGGGAGGACAAAAAGGAAAATCTGAAGGGTAAAACTTTGCTGATATCAAATTCTGAATGCACCAGGATGATCAGCTCATCAAGGCACATCTTTCTATCCTCTCAGAAATTTGAAATTCACATTTTGAATTTTTAGGGTTTTTCTGACAAACCCTAATCCGGGACCAGATCTAGTTTTCAGCATTTCAAGTGGTAAGACCTAAATCTTTTCTATTTCCATTTGAAGTACTCTTTAAAATGTCTCACCACACCAAGCTTGAGGATAAGATTGAAGGGGCTGATAACTTTCGAGCTTGGAAGTATACGATTGGGTTAATCCTGGAAGAGAATGAGTTGGACTCATATATAAAAGAAGACATCCCTATCCCAGAGGATGAAGAGGCTAAAGTATTGCATAAGAAGAACTTGGTCAAGGCAAAGAGAATCATTGCTTATTCTATCAAAGACCATCTCCTACCCCAAGTGTCTTCTCTAAAGACACCCAAAGAGATGTTTGACTCTTTAACCAAGCTATTTGAAGGGAAGAACATAAATCGAAAGATGACCCTGCGGAACCAATTGAAAGGAGTAAAGTTTCAGAATGGAGAAGCCATTCAATCTTATTTTTCAAGAGTCTCCCAGATCAAGGAACAATTAGAAGCAGTGGATGAAATGGTAGAGAATTCACCTCAGGTGACTTCAAGAAGCTTTGCATTGATTCAGGGATTAAGAGGGAGTTGACTGCTCCTTACAATCCACAACAGAATGGAGTTGCAGAAAGGAAGAACAGAACAATCATGGAAGCAACAAGAGCAATGCTCCATGACCAGGATCTACCTATGCATCTATGGGCAGAAGCATCTAGAATAGCTGTATATGTGCAGAATAGAACACCCCACAAGATATTGGACAACAAGACACCAGAAGAGGTCTTTTCTGGTAAGAAACTGAAGTCAACCATCTCAGAATATTTGGTTGTCTAGTATACACTCATGTCCGAAAGGAAAAGAGGACTAAACTAGATCCTTCAAGAATGAAGGGTATCTTTGTGGGTTATAGTGAAAGCTCGAAGGCTTTCAGATTATACTTTCCAGGGTTCAAGAAGATTGATGTCAGCAAGGATGAATATAAGTTCAAGGACAGGTAATCCAGGAAGCAAAGATCAAGAGGGACCACACTCCAGTAGCTCCTGCAAGGATGCAGATTTTCAGAGGGAGTTGACCATCTTCCTACATTCCACAACAGAAAGGTGTAGAATAAGCTACTTCAGCAGCTCCTTCTAGGAAGCAAAGACTTAGAGGGAGTCCACCCAACAAACAAACAAAGATAAGTATTTCAATTATCATTTCTTGCCTATTTTGTTTAAATAATATTATGCTTATGTTCCTAGACTTAGGAGATGTGTTACGCATATTAGAATGATTGCATTAATGAACAATATACTACTAATATGCATGTGATGGGTAAGTGGCCTGTGGCACTGTACAACATTCCAATGCTACTTATCTAGAATGAAACCTCTTTGCTGACATGTTGGGAGTAGTGCAAACTCTTAACAATGTTCTGGTAGAGACTGAAAGGCATCTATAAAGTTGTGGAACATGGATAAATGTTGTATTGAAGCATTGGCTAAGATAATTGCATGATTGCATGACATATTTCTTTACGTGTAAAGAATTTGTTCTAAAAATTATGAGATGTTTCTAATCATGCAATTTAACTTGTTTTGTAGGAAAGACCGTATATCTTCACCTACAAAAGAAGGACTACAACATTTGTTCTAGCATCAAAGATATCTATTGAATATATTGAAGTTCCCAGGATCTGGGATGAAGAAATGGAATGTCGTGATCCGTCGATCATGAAGATGATGTTTGGGATGCAGTCCCAAGACCTGACAGGGAGTCACATGTGTGCAGATTGAAGAAATCCTTGTATGGCTTGTAGCAAGCTCCCAAAACTTGGTGTGATACAAAGAGGAAGCTTACTGCTGAGTTCGATATGAAAGAACTTGGGGATGATGCACTATTTGTTTTTGGTATGGAGGTGTGGCAGAGTGCAGGTGGGATCTTCCTTGGTCAAGGGAAGTACACAGTAGATATTGAGGGTTATGGTTTAAAGTAAGAGAGTTTTTGGGTTAGGAGTTTAGATAGGGTTTTAGGGGTTTAGAGAGAGAGAGAGAGATTGGTGTTTGGGGTTTAGAGAGAGATAGATAGATCGGGATTTGGGGGTTTAAAGAGGGAGAGGTAAAAATAGAGAGATTGGTGGTAAGGGGTTTAGAGAGAGAGAGATTGGGGTTTAGGGGTTTAGAGAGAGAGAGAGATTGGGGTTTAGGGGTTTAAAGAGAGAGAGACATTGTTCTTTAGGAGTTTTGAGAGAGAGAGAGAGAGACATTGTTCTTTACGGGTTTTGAGAGAGAGAGAGAGAGAGAGAGATTTGAGGTTAGGGGTTTAGAAAGAGAGAGAGAGATATTGGGGATTAGGGGTTTAGAGAGAGACAGAAATTGGGGGTTTATATATATATATATATATATATATATATATAGAGAGAGAGAGAGGAGTTTAGGGATTTAGAGAGAGAGTGACAGATTGGGGGATAACAGTTTAGAGAGAGAGAGAGAGAGAGAGAGAGAGAGATACTGGAGGTTAGGAATTTGGAGAGAGAGATAAAGAGAGAGTGATATTGGGGGTTAGGGGTTTAGAGAAAGAGATGCTGGGGGTTAGGGGTTTAGAGAAAGAGATATTGGGGGTTAGGGGTTTAGAGAGAGTTAAAGATATTAAGGTGTTGAGCTTTAGAGTGAGAGTGAGATAAACATAGGGATATTGGTGGTTTGGGGTTTAGAGATAGAGATAGAGAGGGATATTTCGCGTTAGGGGTTTAAATAAAGAGAGAGATTGATGGTTAAGGGTTTAGAGAGAGAGAGAGAGATTAGTGATTAATGGTTTAGAGAGAGAGAGAGAGATTGGGGGTTTGGGGTTGAGAGAGAGAAAGATTGTGGGTTAATGTTTTAGAGAGAGAGAGAGAGAGAGAGATTGAGGTTAGGGGTTTAGAGAGACAAAAGGATATTTTGGGCGAGGGGTTAAAAGAAAGAGAGAGTTTAGGGGTTAGGAGTTTAGAGAGAGAGATTGGGTATTAGGGGTTTAGTTAGAGAGAGAGAGAGAGAGAGATTAATGGTTAGGGATTTAGAGAGATTGAGAGAGAGAAAAAGAGAGAGAGAACGATTAGGGGTTAGGGGTTTAGGGGATTAGCGTTAGGGATTTAGAGAGAGAGGGAGAGAGAGAGAGAGGCATTGGGGGTGAGGGGTTTAGATGTTGAAAGATGACAAGAGAGAAATATTGGGAGTTATAGGTTTAGAGAGAGAGAGGGAGAGAGAGATACTAGAGAATAGAGGTTTAGAGAGAGGCAAAGATATATTGGGGGTTAGTTGTATAGAGAGAGATATTAGTGGTTAGGGGTTTAGAGAGAGAGAGAGAGAGAGATTGCGGTCTAGGGTGTAGAGAGAGAGAGAGATTTTGTGTTAGGGGTTTAGAGAGAAAGAGAGACGGGTGGTTAGGGGATTAGAGAGAGAGAGAGAGAGAGAGAGAGAGAGATTAGGGGTTAGTAGTTAGTAGTTAGGGGTTTAAATAGAAATATTAATAGAGAGAGGCAGAGATAGAGAATAGGGGTTAGGGGCTTATAGAGAGAGAGGGAGATTGGGGTTCAACATTTTAGATAGAGAGAGGGATATTGGGGGTTAGGGATTTAGAGTCAGTGAGATAGATATTGAGGGTTAGGTTTTAAAGAAAGAGAGAGTTTTTGGGTTAGGAGTTTAGATAGGGTTTTAGGGGTTTAGAGAGAGCGAGATTGGGGATTAGGGGTGTAGAGAGAGAGTCAAAGAGATATTTGAGGATAGGGGTTTAGAGGGAGAGAGACATAGGAAGAGGGATTTTCTGGGTTAGCATTTAGAGAGAGAGAGATTGGTGTTTGGGGTTTAGAGAGAGATAGATAGATTGGGATTTGGGGGTTTAAAGAGGGATAGATAAAAATAGATAGATTGGTGGTTAGGGGTTTAGAGAGAGAGATTGGAGTTTAGGGGTTTAGAGAGAGAGAGATTGGCATTTAGGGGTTTAGAGAGAGTGAGACATTGTTCTTTAGGGGTTTTGAGAGAGAGAGAGAGATTGGAGGTTAGGGGTTTAGAAAGAGAGATAGAATGGTGGTTAGGGTTTAGAGAGAGAGAGAGATTTGGGGTTGGGGGTTTAGAAAGAGAGAGATATATTGGGGATTAGGGGTTTATAGAGAGAGAGAGAAAGAGAAATTGGGGGTTTATATATATATATATATAGAGAGAGAGAGAGAGAGAGAGAGATTGGAGTTTAGGGATTTAGGGAGAGAGTGACAGACTGGGGGATAATGGTTTAGAGAGAGAGAGAGAGAGAGAGACTAGAGGTTAGAAATTTGGAGAGAGTGAGATTAGGGGTTAGGGGTTTAGCGAAAGAGATATTGGGGGTCAGGGGTTTAGAGACAGATAAATATATTAAGGTGTTGAGATTTAGAGTGAGAGTGAGATAAACATAGGGATATTGGTTGTTTGGGGTTTAGAGATAGAGACAAAGGGGGAGATTTCACGTTAGTGGTTTAATTAAAGGTAGAGATTGAGTGTTAGGGGTTTAGAGAGAGAGTGAGATTAGTCATTAATGGTTTAGAGAGAGAGAGAGATTGGTGGTTTGGGGTTTAGAGAGAGAGAGAGAGATTAGGGGTTAGGGGTTTAGAGAGAGAGAGAGAGATATATTGGTGGTTAGGGGTTAAGAGTGAGAAAGATAGAGATTAGGGTTTTAGAGAGAGAGAGAGACATTTTTCCTTAGGGGTTTTGAGAGAGAGAGAGAGAGAGAGAGAAATTAGGGGTTTATATATATATATATAGAGAGATAGATAGATATATATATAGAGAGAGAGAGAGAGATTGGAGTTTATGGATTTAGAGAGAGAGTGACAGATTGGGGGATAACAGTTTAGAGAGAGAGAGAGAGAGAGAGAGAGAGAGAGAGAGAGAGACTGGAGGTTAGGAATTTAGAGAGAGAGATAAAGAGAGAGTGATATTGGGGGTTAGGGGTTTAGAGAGAGTTAAAGATATTAAGGTGTTGAGCGTTAGAGTGAGAGTGAGATAAACATAGGGATATTGGTGGTCTGGGGTTTAGAGATAGAGACAGAGAGGGAGATTTCGCATTAGGGGTTTAAATAAAGAGAGAGATTGATGGTTAAGGGTTTAGAGAGAGAGAGAGCGAGATTGGGTGTTAGGGGTTTAGTTAGAGAGAGAGAGAGATTAATGGTTAGGGATTTAGAGAGATTGAGAGAGAGAAAAAGAGAGAGAATGATTAGGGGTTAGGGGTTTATATACATATATAGATAGACAGAGAGAGAGAGAGAGAGAGAGAGAGAGAGAGAGAGAGAGAGAGAAATTTGAGGTTAGGGGTTTAGAGAGAGAAAGGGAGAGAGAGAGATTGGGGTTAGTGGTTTAGAGAGAGAGAGAGATTGGGCTTACTGATTTAGAGAGATAGAGAGATATTGGGGGCTAGGGGTTTAAAGAAAGAAAGACTCCAGGGTTTAGGATTTGAGAGAGAGAGAGAGAGAGAGATTAGGGGTTAGGGGTTTAGAAAGAGAGAGAGAACTAGGGTTAGGGGCTTAGAGAGAGAGAGAAAAATTAGGGTTAGGTATTTATAGAGAGAGGGATTGGGGGTGAGGGGTTTAGATGTTGAGAGATGAAGAGAGAGAAATATTGGGGGTTATAGGTTTAGAGAGAGAGAGGGAAAGAGAGAGATATTGGAGTATAGGGGTTTAGAGAGAGGCTGAGCGATATGAAGAGAGATATTAGATGTTAGCGGTTTATATATAGAGAGTAACATCTTGAAGGTTAGCACTTTAGAGAGAGAAATATATAGAGAGAGAGAGATTTGGATGTTAAGAATTTAGAGAGAGAGAGAGAGATTGGTGGTTAAGGTTTTAGAAAGAGATAAAGAAATTAAGTGTTGAGGTTTAGAGTGAGAGAGAGAGAGACAAAGAAGGAGATCTATGGTTAGTGGATTAGCTACAGAGAGAGGGAAATTTTTTGTTAGGGGTTTAGAGAGAGAAAGGGAGAGAGAGATTGAGGGTTAGGGGTTTAGAGAGAGAAATTAGTGTCAGGGATTTAGAGAGAGAGGGAGAGAAAGAGAGAGGCATTGGGGGGTGAGGGGTTTAGAGGTTGAGAGATGAAAAGAGAGAAAGATTGGGGTTATAGATTTAGAGACAGAGAGGGAAAGAGAGATACTATAGAATACAGGTTTAGAGAGAGGCAAAGATATATTGGGGGTTAGTTGTATAGAGAGAGATATTAGGGGTTAGGGGTTTAGAGAGAGAGAGAGAGAGAGAGAGATTGCAGTCCAGGGTTTAGAGAGAGAGAGAGAGAGATTGCGGTCTAGGGTTTACATAGAGAGAGATTATGTGTTAGGGTTTTAGAGAGAAAGAGAGATCGGTGTTTAGGGGTTTAGAGAGAGAGAGATATTCAAGGGTTAGTAGTTAGGGGTTTAAATAGAAATATTAATAGAGAGAGGAAAAGAGAGAGAATAGGTGTTAGGAGCTTAGAGAGAGAGAGAGGGAGATTGGGGTTCAACATTTTAGATAGAGAGAGAGGGAGATTGGGGGCTAGGGATTTAGAGCTAGTGAGATAGATATTGAGGGTTAGGGTTTAAAGAAAGAGAGAGTTTTTGGGTTGGGAGTTTAGATAGGGTTTTAGGGGTTTAGAGAGAGAGAGATTGGGGATTAGGGGTTTAGAGAGAGAGTCAAAGAGATATTTGAGGATAGGGGTTTAGAGAGAGAGATATAGGAAGAGATATTTTCTGGGTTAGCATTTAGAGAGAGAGATTGGTGTTTGGGGTTTAGAGAGAGATATATAGATCGGGATTTGGGGGTTTAAAGAGGGAGAGATAAAAATAGAGAGATTGGTGGTAAGGGGTTTAGAGAGAGAGAGAGATTGGGGTTTAGGGGTTTAAAGAGAGAGAGAGATTTGGGTTTAGGGGTTTAGAGAGAGAGAGACATTTTTCTTTAAGATTTTTGAGAGAGAGAGAGAGAGAGAGAGACATTGTTCTTTAGGGGTTTTGAGAGAGAGAGAGGAGAGAGAGAGAGAGAGAGAGAGAGAAAGAGGAGGTTAGGGGTTTACAAAGAGAGATAGAATGGTGATTAGGGGTTTAGAGAGAGAGAGAAAGAGAGATTTGAGGTTAGGGGTTTAGAAAGAGAGAGAGATATTGGGGATTAGGGGTTTAGAGAGAGAGAGAGAGAGAAATTGGGGGTTTATATATATATATATATAGAGAGAGAGAGAGAGATTGGAGTTTAGGGATTTAGAGAGAGAGTGACAGATTGGGGGATAACGGTTGTGAGAGAGAGAGAGAGATTGTGGGTTAGTGGTTTAGAGAGAGAGAGAGAGAGAGAGAGAATGAGGTTAGGGGTTTAGAGAGACAAAAGGATATTTGGGGCGAGGGGTTAAAAGAAAGAGAGAGTTTGGGGGTTAGGAGTTTAGAGAGAGAGAGATAGAGAGAGATATCGGGTTTATAGTTTGAAGAGAGAGATTGGGTGTTAGGGGTTTACTTAGAGAGAGAGAGAGAGAGAAAGAGAGAGAAAGATTAATGGTTAGGGATTTAGAGAGATTGAGAGAAAGAGAACGATTAGGGGTTAGGGGTTTATATAGATATATAGATAGACAAAGAGAGATATATATTTGAGGTTAGGGGTTTAGAGAGAGAAAGGGAAAGAGAGAGATTGGGGTTAGTGGTTTAGAGAGTGAGAGAGAGAGATTGGGTTTAGTGATTTAGAGAGAGAGAGAGATATTGGGGGCTAGGGGTTTAAAGAAAGAAAGATTTTAGTGTTTAGGATTTGAGAGAGAGAGAGAGAGAGAGATTGGGGGTTGAGGGTTTAGAAAGAGAGAGAGAATTAGGGTTAGGGGTTTAGAGAGAGAGAGAGAAATTAGGGTTAGGTATTTAGAGAGAGAGATGGGGGAGAGAGAGAGGGATTGGGGGTGAGGGGTTTAGATGTTGAGAGATGAAGAGAGTGAAATATTGGCGGTTATAGGTTTAGAGAGAGAGAGAGGGAGAGAGAGATATTGGAGAATAGGGGTTTAGAGAGAGGCTGAGAGATATGAAGAGAGATATTAGATGCCAGCGGTTTATATATAGAGAGTAACATATTGAGGGTTAGCACTTTAGAGAGAGAAATATATAGAGAGAGAGATATTTGGATGTTAAAGATATATATATATATATATATATAGAGAGAGAGAGAGATTGGCAGTTAAGGTTTTAGAGAGAGACAAAGAAATTAAGTGTTGAGGTTTAGAGTGAGAGAGAGAGAGAAAGAAGGAGATTGGTGGTTAGTGGATTATCTAGAGAGAGAGGGAAATTTTTGGTTAGGGGTTTAGAGGGAGAAAGGGAGAGAGAGAGATTGAGGGTTAGGGGTTTAGAGAGAGAAATTAGCGTCAGGGATTTAGAGAGAGAGGGAGAGAGAGAGAGAGAGGCATTGGGGGTGAGGGGTTTAGAGTTTGAGAGATGAGAAGAGAGAAAGATTGGGGGTTATAGGTTTAGAGAGAGAGAGAGAGAGAGATACTAGAGAATAGAGGTTTAGAGAGAGGCAAAGATATATTGCGGGTTAGTTGTATAGAGAGAGATATTAGGGGTTAGGGGTTTAGAGAGAGAGAGAGAGAGATAGCGATTACGATCTAGGTTTTAGAGAGAGAGAGATTTTGTGTTGGGGATTTAGAGAGAAATAGAGATGGGCGGTTTGGGGTTTAGAGACACTACAACAAAATAGCCCTTCAGTGGAAGATTTGTCTTGTGGGGGTTTTTGTAAAACCCCCCCTAAAAGTTTTTCCAGACATTTGGAGGCGACCTTCTAAAACCGCCCCTAAAAGTCATGGAAATTGGACTTTTGGGTGCGGTTTTTTTAAAACCACCCCCAAAAGTCCTGAAATTTGACTTTTGGGGGCGGTTTTGGGAAACCCCCCCTAAAATCCCAATTCTCATAACTTTTGGGGACGGTTTGTCAAAACCCCCCCTAAAAGTCATGAGAATTGAACTTTTGGAGGCGGTTTTTTTTGGAACCCCCCTTAAAAGTCCTGAAATTTGACTTTTGGGGGCAGTTTTGGGAAACCCCCCCTAAAAGCCCAATTCTCATAAATTTTGGGGGCGGTTTGTCAAAACCCCCCCTAAAAGTCACGAGAATTGAACTTTTGGAGGCGGTTTTTTGGGAACCCCCCTTAAAAGTCATTAGAATTGAACTTTTGGAGGTGGTTGTTTGAAACCCCCCCCTAAAATCCCAATTCTCATAACTTTTGGGGGTGGTTTGTCAAAAATCCCCCTAAAAGTCATGAAAATTGAACTTTGGGAGGGTTTTTTTTTGGAACCCCCCTTAGAACTAATGATTGAATTGAACTCTTGAGTGATGATTAAGGCCTTGCAACATCACATAATCTCTAAATAGTGAATCTAATTTCAACTACAAGTTGGATATGTTGGTAATTTTTAGATCTGTAACACCAATGAAAATTTTCCTGCCAATTTCAACATGCTAGTAATTTTCATTCTGCCATTACCCTTTCTTCTCATTGTTTTCTCCTTTTTGTGAAGGGTGACTCTAGTGGATTCCAATGGACGACAATGGAAACAAGAGAGCATAACGTAACACACACATGCCCATATCAAAGGCCTAGAATATATTTTAAACTAATGAGTTGAGTGAATTCAAGATGCAATTACAATAATTATTAGACAAATTAGAGTTCATGTGACCAAGTGCATCACCTTGGATATAACACATATTGGTAGTCAATAACAAGGATGGAAACTTTTGGATGTGCATTGGTTAGTCAATGTTAAATAAGGTGACAATTAATTAATAACAAGTACCTTCTACCCAAATCGATGATCCTCTTTATTAACTAAGATGGGAAAAGGTTTTTTCAAAGTTGGACTCAAGTTTTGGGTATCATCATATGAGAGCAAAGACTCGCGGTCTACATTATTTAAGATGTGCCACCACCTGTCGCCTTGCTGTAGACACATGTTGCCTTGCTGTAGACACATGTTAGTGCATACCAGTACTGACAACTCAATTAACTGGGTGAAGAATGAGCTCTCGACCATCGTCATCGGTGCCTATGATTGGTGATAGTCAATGAAGAACTTTAGGTTAAACATGCCTGATAATGGCATGGTTTCAAACTTTACATGTATTGTTCTTGAGGAGTTGTTGTTAACACGAAGCTTTGGACCCAGTCTAATAAAATACGAGGAGACATAATTTTAAAGCTAACCAAAATTTAAATACATTAGTCAGGGTCAATGCTATATTCAACTTCATCAGTTGCCATGTGTGCCTTAAAACAATGAGTGGAGGTGTCTTTCACCAAAATCCCGATTCCACTTTGATCCTTATCTGTTGCGCCATCGAAGAATCCCATGGGTGAATTACCAAATAAAATTGGTCGATTTATCAAAAATTTTACTTTGACTGCACCTGGATCTATGACGAATTATGCTGATGCTTTAATAATCCTTCTCCCAACCTCCTCTAGGTTATGTCTGTAGCCTTGAAAAAGAATGACATTCATTAAAATCCATTATAAGCCCCATGTGACAATAAAGGGAATTGATTTTACCTTGGGTTTTGTTAAAAACCAAAGCTTTAAATTTTCTTAAAGGTGCTGTAGATGCCAATTATTTTTTACTTTAAGAATGTTACAAATCAAAGTCCAAAGCTCCTGAGTAATGCTACAATCTATTGCAAGATGTTGTATGGTATCCTCACTACTCAAACATAATGGATAGGCTGAAGGTCCAATTCCACCCGTTTCTTTGTAAATCTCCCCTGTTAAGACATTATTTCGTAAGTATAACCACATAAATATAATTGATTTTGGAGAAGCTTTGATTTTCCATATCACTATATACCACCACTTCAAATCATCATTCTCATAAAGATATATAAATGCATTAATATTGGCCTCTTTTACTGTGTACACAATCCCTTCTATTTTGTTCCAAGTCCAAGCCAACCTATCTGGTTCTGTAGACTGACTAGTGATCCCATTTTGGTAAATTATCTGTATGCAGTATGTGTTCGGCCATTCACTGGCTAGAGTTCTCGTGAGTCCGAGATCTTATCTAGAGAGTCAAATACCAGAACTTGTCAAGTTGTAGATATTTGTCTTATGTATATATGCAAGATAATAAAGGCTTCGACTGTGTAGGTGTGGTAGCAATTCTTCTGATAGTATAAATCCTACAGATACTCCACCCAGAAAAGGATCCAAGCTCTCATACCTATACCAACCTTCCAAGCAATCCACCGCTTAACCACAAGTAGTGTAGTCAATATATTTTTCCAGATAACGGAGACTATTAGGACAGCAAAGTGTTTCTTTGACCTCATCCATGATATTGCAACATCAACTCCTTTCCAATATTTCCTTCTGATCATAGTGACACTCCAAATACCATCATGAAAAAGTGCCCTCCACAGTGATTTGGTAGCTAGCTAGGGCCTTGTTAAAGATATTGAGATCTCTTATTCCCCAACCTCCCTTATTTTTTGGCTTTGCTATCAGACTCCATCTTGCCAAATTTTAATCCCCCTGAAAGTCCAACTGGTTCTCGCAACACAGTTCCATGCATGTCGGACAAACTTTTAGAAAAAAATATTTAGCTCTAACATGATCCAACATGGTCTCTTGTAAAAGAGACACAACATCAGGTTTAACTGTAGACAAATGCTCCTTGAGGCCGGTTAGCATCTTGGACTAGGCACCTACAATCCCCCTAATGTTAAAAAAGATTTAGACTAGCATTAAGGAACCCTCATATCAGGGTTCAATACTATAAGTTGCCCAGAAGGAGAAGGAATAGAAACAGAGTAATTTGAAGAAACCATTATGGGCCGGGGTATGTTACCAACCCTCCCTGATCAACAACCCCCATGTATTTTTTCTTGTTAGTGGATTTGTTTTTAGGCTTCTTCCCGATGGTGACATTTGCAATATCCACAAGGCCAGCTCCGTCTACAAAGGAGATGTTATAGGTCTGAAGAGGCGCTTTATTAATAAGAGCTTCTTTGTATGAGGGTTCCGAGGGTTTGGTAAACAAATTTGTATCCAATGGAGGGGGAGAAGCCAAGGTGCATTCACTGTGTAAATGAGGGATAGTGTGAGGTCCCCAAGGAGAGGTATCAGTCAAAATAGGGCTTTTGGGATTTGTAACAACCAACTATTCTGTTGATGAGGGGGAAATCAAAGGAGCATTTTATGAGATGACAGGGTTTACATGAGAAGTAAAGGGATGGGAATTGTTAAAATTTTCCAAGAAAATTTCCTAGAAACCCTAAAAAATATTGACCAACCACTCCTCATTACTACTTAGCAAAATAATGTCTTATTCAGTTAAAGAAGTATTAAAGAAATTTGGAAAGAAAATCTATAACTTATCAATGAAAGATTCGGTAGAGGGAATTGATTGGGCACGGCCTCCATCGGAGCATTCTGATTCCTCCCATTTAAGTTTTATTCTCCCACTTTTGAAACCAACTCCAATGACTAAGCCTCTCCAACCATTGAAGGACAATTTGTTTTTATATGGCCAGTGGATATTCATATATGACACCGAAAGGGTTCTCTCCAATACTCTAGGGTTTGAATGAAGGACCCCTTTTCAGTGACAATCTCAACTTCTTTTGGCAGTCTTAGGTCCATGTCGAACTCCACTAAAATCCAGGCCATGCATTTGTTATTCCACCTTAGGTCCCTTTCATCAAAGAAAACAAATCTGCCAACAACATCTCCTCTCCCTCTCAAAACTGCTAGATCCTAGTATTCAATGGGGAGGTCGGGCATTAGTATCCATAAGCATCTCTTTTGGAATATCAACACTGTAAAAGGGTTGAAATAATTACCCAGAGACCAACACTTAACCATAAGCACCCCTCTGTCTATAATCCAAGTTTTTTCTGTAAATTTTTCCAAATCCTCCACTAACAAGAAGTGGAAATTAATCCAATAGTTGGATAGTAAATTGAACCGTGGCTAGTAACCCAAAACTTGTTTCCATTCAGTGGAAATCCATTTTTTCAGTCATAGCCTTTGTCAGTAGCAAAGCAATAGACAAGCATGTTAAATTTTCTGAATTTACTTCAATATGATCTAGGATCTTAACTGAGAGAACAACATGTATAGCATATCTACAGCATATCAATCATGGAGACAATAATGCAAGCACACAAGAGACACAAAGATTTACTTGGGGAAAACCATAAAGGTGAAAAACCCCAATAACTTACTCAGAGATAGATAGAGCAATGATACAACCAACCAAGAGAGATAGCCATAACCTAGTAGCAGATCCTCCTCCTCCATAAGTGCGCCACTCCTCCTTGAGTGTATGTGTGAGAAGTGAGTGAGTAAATAGAGTGCCTCCCGCACTCTATTTATACTTGACTTGACTTGCCTTTTTACCTAACTCATGTAGGCTCGAACTTAACCACATAACATAGTGCTGAGTGGGCCGACCCCCAATAGGGTGGTCTAATAACCCTTTGACCCACATGGCCGACCCCCAATAGGGTGGTCTAATAACCCTTCGACCCACATGACTTATACAGGGCCGACCCCAACAAGGTGGTCTAATAACCCATCAAGTATAAGTTACGACACTTACAATATAAATAACGACACTTCCTTATAGAGGAATAATACCATCTCTATAGGAATATAATATACATATATGTGAAATACATTCCGAAGTTACATATACATCAACACTCCCTCTTAACTAGGAAGGTATTTCTCAGCATAGTTCTTCTAGCACAAGTCATCTTCTCTGGATCATCGTCACTGGATAATCGTCATCGAGTCATCATCATCGTCACTGCTGCTGCTATCTCAATCAATCTCTGAATCTACTCGTCATAGGAAGTTCTACAGAGCCAGTCCTTTTTCATACTGGATGTAGGCCCACCACCTGCAGGTCTTCGTCATCACTGGCCATACTGTGGAATCCTCAGGACTTTTACGTGCATCACAAAACCTCGAAAGAGCATCCCAGGCTGTTACGAGCACACAGCTCTACCTATAGGATCTCCCAGGGCACCGAATTACATGTGACCTCACCACAAAACCTCGCAAGAGCATCTGCCAGATATCCCAGGGAACCGAATTACATGCCATAGGCAAAACCTCGAAAGACTATCTGCAGATCTCCCAGGGCACCGAATTACATGTGGTCATGGCAAAACCTCGCAAGAGCATCTGCCAGATATCCCAGGGAACCGAATTACATGCCATAGGCAAAACCTCGAAAGACTATCTGCAGATCTCCCAGGGCACCGAATTACATGCCATAGGACAAAACCTCGAAAGAGCATCTGCCAGATATCCCAGGGAACCGAATTACATGCCATAGGCAAAACCTCGAAAGACTATCTGTAGATCTCCCAGGGCACCGAATTACATGTCCTCCCAGAGCAAAACCTCGAAAGAGCATTTTCCAGATGTCCCAGGGCACCGAATTACATGCCATAGGCAAAACCTCGAAAGACCATCTGCAAATCTCCCAGGGCACCGGATTACATGCTCATCTGCACAACCTGATCCACGGCCACAGAGTATCAACCTGATACTCACCATACATCATCCTGATGTATCCATGATCATCCTGATCATCATCACTGCAACGTCCTGCTGCATGTCATCTGGAGCAACATCCTGAAGCTCGTCATCTATGATCATCCTGATCATCACTGCAACATCCTGCTGCATGTCATCTGGAGCAACATCCTGAAGCTCGTCATCTATGATCATCCTGATCATCACTGCAACATCCTGCTGCATGCCAAGTATCTACCTGATACATATCATCATACATGATCCTCCTGATCATACAATGTATCCACCTGATACAAATACATGATACATATCATCATACATGATCCTCCTGATCATCAATGCATCTACCTGATGCATACCAAGTATCTACCTGATACATATCATCATACATGATCCTCCTGATCATTAATGTATCCACCTGATACAAATACAAATACATGATACATATCACCATACATGATCCACCTGATCATACAATGTATCCACCTGATACATATACAGATACATGGTCCAAGCATCCAACATGATGCATATACAAAATATGTACACATGATCCAACTGATCATATCCAGCATCCAACATGATGCATACATGCATAAATGATCCAACTAATCATATCCAGCATCCAACATGATGCGTACATACATAAATGATCCAACTGATCATATCCAAGCAGAAACCAGAACATCATCCTGATGCTCATTATCCAGCGCTTACATCCACAGCCATGTGAAGGATCCTCCTTCCAACATGCTTGGAATGGCTTCAGCAAATGTGTCCATCACTTCTTCCTCGAAGTGTCCTCGATCTGAAGAACACCAAGCCTCTCTCTGAAGTACTCGAACTTCACTCTGGCTAGCGGCTTCGTCAGCACATCTGTAATCTGCTCGTCTGTCGCAACATATAGGAGCTTCACAGCTCCTCTCTGCACCATATCCCTGATATAGTGATATTTGATCTCTATGTGTTTCGACCTGTCATGAAACACTGGGTTCTTGGACAGCTTCACACAACTCTGGTTATCACAGAAGATACCAGTAGCCTCCAATGGGAGATCAAATAACCCAGACAGTAGCTTTCGTAGCCATACTGCCTCACAACTAGCTGAACAGGCTGCAACATACTCTGCCTTAGCTGTACTCAGTGCTACACAGTACTGCTTCCTGCTAAACCAAGAGATCACACCTGATCCCATAATGAAGCAACACCCAGATGTGCTCTTCCTATCTGCAGCACTGCCAGCCCAATCTGAATCAACATAACCCTGCAGGTTAAACTTTTGATTCGCCTCATACTTGAGCCCATAATCCACTGTACCCTTCAGGTACCTCAGAACATGCTTTACAGCAACCAGGTGAACACTCCTCGGATCCGTCAGGAACTGGCTCAATGTGTTCATAGCAAAGAAAATGTGTGGTCTCGTGTTTGTCAGGTACATGAAGGACCCAATCATCTGACGATACATAGTGATATCAACCGGCTCAGATGAAGCATCACATAGAAGCTTCAGATTCGATGCCATAGGTGTGGCCATAGCTTTGCAGTCCATCATCCCGAACCTCTTCAGGATCTCTACTGCATACTTCCCTTGTCCAAGGAAGATTCCATCACTCTGCCACACCTCCATGCCAAAAATAAATAGTGTATCATACCCAAGTTCTTCATCTCGAACTTGGCAGTAAGCTTCCGCTGCATGTCGGCAATCAATCTATCTTCACCTGATACATACAGGTTATTCGCATACAAAAGTAGTATCACTAGATTTCCTTCCTCAACCTTGTAGTAAAGGTTGGAATCCGCTTTACTTTTGGTAAAGCCCAAACTGGATAGAAAGCTGTCTATCCTAGCATACCAAGTTCTTCACACATATCTGACTACACCATGCTGTCTTGAAATCCATCTGGTGTATCTACTATTTCATCACTTTTATATTTCTCAATGCTGTCATCTGCAATATGCTTGATTTGATAGTTCCATTTGGAAGTCATAACAAACTTCCCTTCATGTCTTGGGATTACATCCCAAACATCATTCTTCATGATCGACGGATCATGGCATTCTATTTCTTCATCCCAGATCCTGGGAACTTCAATATCTTCAATAAATATCTTTGTTGCTGGAACAAATGTTGTAGTCCTTTTGTAGGAGATGTCATACGATCTTTCCTACACAACAAGTTAAATTGCATGATTAGAAAACATCTCATAGTTTTCAGAACAAATTCTTACACATAAAGAAATATGTCATACAGTCATGCAATTATCTTAGCCAATGTTTCAATACAACATTTATCCATATTTCATAACTTTCTAGATGCCTTCCAATCTCTACCAGAACATTGTTAAGAGTGTGCACAACTCCCAACATGCCAGCAAAGAGGTTTCATTCTAGATAAGTAGCAATGGAATGTTGTACAGTGCCATAGGCCACTTACCCATGCATATTAGGAGTATACTGTTCATCAATGCAATTATTCTAATATGCATAATACACAACGTAATTCTAGGAACATCAGTATATACATTATTGAATAGTATTATTTAAGAAATGACAATTCAAATACTTATCTTTGTTTGTTCGTTGGGTGGACTCCCTCTGAGTCTTCGCTTCCTTGCAGGAGTTGCTGGAGTCCTAATCTGAAGTAGCTTCTTATACACCTTTCTGTTGTGGGATGTAGAGAGATGGTCAACTCCTTCTGAATATCTGCATCCTTGCATAAACTACTGAAGTGTGCTCCTTTGCTTTCTTGCGGGAACAACTGGAGTGTGCTCCCTCTTGATCTTTGCTTCCTGGATTACCTGTCCTTGAACTTACATTCATCCTTGGTTCCTATGCATGCTTATTAGTATCATGATTGTGTTATCCTTGTGATCTCATATAAAATCATACATTCATTAGTATACTATTAAAAAAAACACAATAATCTCAAGCATGTATAGTCATGATCATTTCAATCAGAAAATAATAAGCATTAGCATTCAAGGTTTATGTAGAATTCTTATGGTTAGTCAAATCATAAGAACATAACATATCTAAACCTGTAATTACTCAAACCTATGACTTTTCGGGTTAGCTAAATCATCAATCAAGATAAGAGATATAAAATGCATAAAACCTGTGATTATTCAAACCTATACCATCATGATTCTTCTGGTTAGTCATATCATCAATTATGGTAAGAAACATAATATGCATACAATCATGATTATTCAAACCTATGACTTCATGAATAATCATTATCAACAACAGTATAAGATCCTAACACAAGGTAGGATTCTATCTTGATATAGGAAAAACATACCTGGATTAGCATGCTAGCTATTTATGTCTAACATACTCACATGATGTCTTCTTGTTCTTCTTCAATGACTTGTGCTAGTAACCTGTATATCTTATAGGTTAACTATTACAAAACCAAGTTATACATACCTCGTAAATGGATCTTCTATGAGATCCATGACAATGGATGAATCTTTGTCCTCATGTTATCATGATCATATGTTCTTGGACCAGAACATGATCTGTCTTTCTTGGTGTACCTTTCATGTTAGTAGACAACATAAACCTCACACAACACCATAATGCATTAGTACAATCATAAGTGTCAACACCCTAATCAATGAATATTTTCCATCATGCATTCATAATTTTGTTAAGGTGATATGACAAATCTAAAATCTAAAATCTAAATTGTACTAACTGTAATAACATGAAGACAAACATACCATAAACTTAATCATGAACAAATCTCAAAACATACCTCGATGATTCATACCTGTCGAGATCGCTTGTAAACTTCTTATGTAAGGCCTTAGCCTCATCTCCCTCTGAAACAGGAACTTCTTCACCTATGTAGGTGACCAATCCATCTTCTTCTAGGATTAACCCAATCCACTTGATGTGCAAGAACTGGACCTGGAGCTGGATATGGGTTTGTTATAGAAACCCCAAAAATTCAAACTTTGAATTTCAAACTTCCGAAAGGATAGAAATATGCGCCTTGATGAGCTGATCAAACTGGTATATTCATAATTTGAAAACTACAAAGTTTCACTCCTCAATTTTGCCTTTGAAACTTCCGGATTCACTGGACGTGACCCTGAACTGGGGTTTGATGAATCCCACTCTTCTGCCGAATCAAAAGGTTTGATCCAAAGCTCTAAGCTTCTATTTTTCTGAGGAGCTTTCAGCCGTGGTCTTAGATTTCAAAAATTCCCATTTTTACAGAAGCCCTAATTTTCCATTTTTCTGATCAAAGTCCCGAACTAGGGTCTGATCAAACCCGGCCTTCTACCAAGCCAAAAATTCTGATCATGGTCTCTAAATTTCTATTTTGATGAGTAGCATCCAGCCGTGGTCTCCGATTACAAAAATTCCAACTTTCTTCAAAGCCCTAAATTCCGGAAGCCATGAATGAAGGTACCAAAAAAATAATTCTGTTTTGACAGAAATATGTACCTGATTGTTTCTGGTGTAACTCTGAAATTTTTGATCCACAGGGTCTGAAAACGTTTTCTGAGATAGCCTGACCTGTTAGCTTTCCATCCTGACAGGTCTGACCTCAATTGGATGTTCTGAGAGAGAGTTATGCCAAATGTCGCAACGTGACCTGTTTTGGGAAAATACAGGAGAGCGAACTTGTACGGCGTGCCACGTGTCACTGTTTGACCTTCGGCCTCTGAAAAAGTTTTCTGAGATAGCTCGGCCTGTTATCTTTCCATCCTGACAGGTCTGACCTCAATTGGATTCTCTGAGAGAGAGATATGCCAAGTGTCGCAACGTGACCTGTTTATGGGATAATACAGGAGAGCGAACTTGTACGGCGTGCCACGTGTCACGTTTTGACCTTCGACCTCTGAAAACGTTTTCTGAGATAGCTCGGCCTGTGTACTACCTGTCACTTTTCACGAAATTTCATTTGGAGCTTCCTAGCCCAAGTTATGACCTTTTTCCCAAGGTCACCTGATTTTGACTCAGATCTGGAAGAGGCAGAAACCCTATATTGTACAGATCATAAATCACAAAGTACAATGAATTAGAGGTTTTCCTTTGGACACAAGATACCTGGAGATCTTATCTTCGGCCTGTAACAATTTCAGATCCGAAAACTTCGCCAAAACGGATCTATAGCGAAAGTGCTACGATGACTGGGTTTTGCTATATCAAGCCCTAGCATCGTAAGTGCAACAAGTGTCATACATGCCATATCATGCCTTCTTTCAGGCTAGCTCTAATACCATGTTAAATTTTCTGAATTTACTTCAATATGATCTAGGATCTTAACTGAGAGAACAACATGTACAGCATATCTACAGCATATCAATCATGGAGACAATAATGCAAGCACACAAGAGACACAAAGATTTACTTGGGGAAAACCATAAAGGTGAAAAACCCCAATAACTTCCTCAGAGATAGATAGAGCAATGATACAACCAACCAAGAGAGATAGCCATAACCTAGCAGCAGATCCTCCTCCTCCATAAGTGCGCCACTCCTCCTTGAGTGTATGTGTGAGAAGTGAGTGAGTAAATAGAGTGCCTCCCGCACTCTATTTATACTTGACTTGACTTGCCTTTTTACCTAACTCATGTAGGCTCGAACTTAACCACATAACATAGTGCTGAGTGGGCCGACCCCCAATAGGGTGGTCTAATAACCCTTTGACCCACATGGCCGACCCCCAATAGGGTGGTCTAATAACCCTTCGACCCACATGACTTATACAGGGCCGACCCCAACAAGGTGGTCTAATAACCCATCAAGTATAAGTTACGACACTTACAATATAAATAACGACACTTCCTTATAGAGGAATAATACCATCTCTATAGGAATATAATATACATATATGTGAAATACATTCCGAAGTTACATATACATCAACAAAGCAATCAGGTACCAAGCATTTTTTTTAAACAATAAATCATTTGAACCATCAAAATGTGTTCCAACTTTTAGGTTGTAATAATGACCTTGAATAGTGCATATCCAATCATTTCAAACTTTGATTGGTGAACTCCTCCATAGTTATTAGGCTTCTAAACAATTCCTCAAAGGTTAATCATAATGTTCGAAATATTTGAAATTCAAAACTTGACCCAATGGAGTTAGCAATCCATTTTCAAAAAGGGCCTAATAACATTCAAAAATTCAAAAGGACAACGCATTAGAGTATATTAAGGTGATTTCAAACTTAAAATGTCAATGATAGGAGGGAACCCAATAAAAGGCATTCAACTCTCTTTTGAAAAAAGTGTTCAAATGTGCAACAAGGGACTATAACTTCTCATTGGACTTCAAGCAAGAATGTAACATTGTACTCAGCTTCTAAAGTTTTGAATCATTATGTTTAAAAGAGACCCCATGGACAATGTGATCGAGTGCCCTTTTAACTTCAAAATGTGAACATGAAAAGAAGCCTAATGAATGGTGTTGGGATTTTTTTAACAATCCAACTTCAGGATATTTGGAAAGTTATAAACATTTTAAGTTGGAAAATGGCTCAAAAGCCAATGTTGTTAGGTGCCTTTGCAAATTTGAAAAGTACACATGGAAAAAGGGTTGGTAGCTGGTGTTGTTGAGGTAAAAATATGTGAAGTTCGATTGAATGTGTATGTCAACATCCTTTTCAACTTCAAAAATCAAACATGAAAAAGGAACCGGTAACAAAGTATCAAGAATCATATGATCTTTGGCATCAAATGAACTCGAATATTCAGATGATTTAGAGTTTCAAAAGGGGTCAATAGTATGTGTTAGGCTTGTTCTGAATTTTGGGTTTGAAAGTTAATAGAATTCAAAGTTTTGAGGTCCTAAAAATTTGTGTTATCAAATGAACATTTAAAATTTGAAAATTTCAAACATAGGAAAGATACTAATGCATAATAAGTGAACATGTGATTTCTTTGAAAACAAACACCCAATAAACCAAAAGAAACTTCCAAAATGTGTCTCCTATAAAACCTTGCAAAAAATGTAAGATGCATTCCCAACCAATATTACACCCAAACAATAATGAACAACAAAGATAGTTCATTGGTATATTATTGAAACCTTTAAACAAATCAAAATAGAACAACCCATTAAATAATAAAGCATCATCGCAAGCATAAAGGGAAGTAAATCAATCAAATAACTTGATGACAAAGCTCTGCATAATAAAATGCAAGATACAAATTAAAAAGGGGTCTTTAAGTATAGATACTCTGAAACCGAGTGCTTCCCCATTCAGCTGCCACTAGACATGGTTGCATCCCTATGGGAAACAAGTGTGCGCAATGCGCCCCCCAAATTTACCAAAAAACCCGGGGATTTGGGGAAGTTCCCACTCTGCCAACCTCCATGCATCTAGTTGATGAGTCATATCAAGAATCCATACTTTGTATCTAAAATTGTATTACGTGAGCTATTTTCCCCAATTGCTCAGTCATCGAATCGACACCTTCCTCTAGTACACAGTTTAAGATTCTTGGTATTTATTAATATGAAGACCACCGATGCTACTACACTTAAAATCCGCATTTGACTGTATGAACTGGGACAAAAATGTTAATGCTAATACACTTACAAGTTTAAACCTAGCTAACTTAACTGCATTTAAAAGTACACCCTAAAAGGGGCATTTATAAAGAAAAGGTCTGTTGTTTTAATTACGCTATAGTCCTAGTTGAAGGCATAACCTTGAACAATCTTTGCACATAAGGGATGATCTATGGACCCCCCTTGGCTTACTTAGTTTAATGCTAACATACAATACTTTTTCTTTGTGGAACAGGTTTGCAGGTGGATACATCCCAAAGATAATGTGCCATGACCTAGTGTTAAACTTGCTTGCAAAAGGGATTTGATGTAGGAGTTCGGGTTTAAAGGAGTGGTAGTCCTACATAAAAACTCAAGAAGCAAAACACCTTACTCCTAGTGAACTCTTAAACCTAAGACTATTCTACTTTTCATACCTTAATACTAAACATGGGAATGAAATCAAAATGAAAATGATGTGCCTAGCCTTGTCCTAAATGTCCAATTAATTACCTTTTCATCATGGGAATGAAATCAAAATCAAAATCATGTTTAGGAATCCTGCACCATCATTTGGAATAGTGGTTCCCGTCGCTCCATTTTGTGATTTTTTTTGAAAAATTGGTTCAATCCCGTGCTATTTGGACAGACTGGTTCTATGAGCAGTTGGTCAGCTCGATTTGGACATACTGGTTCTATGAGCACTTGTTCTATGAGCGATTTGGACAGACTGGTTACTGGTTTGCGATTTGGATAGATTGGTTACTGGTTCGCAATTTGGACAGATTGGACAGACTGGTTCCCAAGCACTTGGTCAGACTGGTTCTATTATGAGCCATTTCAATATAGAGAGGTAGTGAAAGTAGATCCCAATTTCTTCTTCTTTTGTTCTCGTTAGACCGCCTCACCCCCAATTCGTGAGAGCTAGTGCATCTTCTCCAACTCTTAGAAAAATATTTTTATCTCTATTTATTACTTTTTCAGTGAATGCAGTAATAGCTCTAGGAATCATCCTATTTATTTCTTGGGAACAGAGTTTTATATGTATTTATTTCTTTTTGTAGTATCATTCATCCATCACTCTCTGTATGAGCACTTGGTATCCTTCATCCATCGCACTAGACACAACAAAATGCATCGTTTAGATCTGGGACTGGAATTACCATAGATACTATCACTGGGGCCGGCTCTCAAAGCAGGGGATCCATTCAATTGGCGTGGTAATTGAAGAACCTTGAAAGGGAAAGGTACGTCCTCATATTTTTGTGCTGTCTTGTTTATTCTAATCTTGTTTTAGTGATAAATGCCTTGTTGATATTTTCCTGTGGTGCTTCCTTTCTCTAGTCATGCTTCCCCTTCTTTTACACATCTCATATATTCCATCACTTCTCATAACAATACTTATCCTTTTCTAATGGTCATCCAAAGTATGAGGTCCATGAAGCCAACCACCCTAATTCGAATGAACTCTTCAAAGGCCAGAACAACCATTGTTTGACATTAACACTTCAACCATATGCAGTCCTTTGTGGATTCCATCCCTAGGTGGGGCAATAAGGCCACTAGGCAAAGGAAACTGATTTATGACACTCAGTTCATTTAGCCAACACCACTACTGTTAGGGTTAACCGTAGCTATGAACCATATAAATCTTCAGGAAATCTTTTGACTAGACAAGCCATGGCACTCCTTACCATTTCTCTACAAACACTAGGAATATACCCTTTATTCAATAAATAGTTCCTCAATCATACTTGAAGGCCTTTCATTTCTTTGCTTAATAGTCCTTCAAGAACCTTCATCCCTCTTTGTGTTCTATGTGTGTGCAAAAGGGGTCCAATCTGTTGTTTGCCTTCATGATCAACTCAATAGACCCATCTCTTTGCTCTTGAGCATTCATTGAGGAACATTCTATAGGGATTGCAGGTATGTTCCTACCTCCCTAGCCTATATTCTCTTTTGCACCCTTCCCTTTCTCTTCTTAGCTTCAATATACACCCTTCTTTAGCTATCTCTCGCTACTCAAAGATTCGAATAAGGATGGTTTAGAATGAATGGGAGAGCATAGTCTAGGAACACACAAATTGAGTCGACGACTAAAACATGAATGAATGGATGAAAATGTGAATAGATGGAGATGAATGAATCATAACGAGCAAATGGAATGGTTTGTCCAAATATTGCATAGAGAGAGTGCATGAAGATAGAGGTGGTTCAAATTCCCACAAGGTTAAAATTTTTATGGATATTGAGTCTCTTACACTCTTCATGGACTTGTACTCAACTCCCATGCTCTCATAAATATGAAAATTTTATGGTTAATCTACCTCATGGTATATCAAAAGAATAGTTATAAAAAAAACATGCCTAGGGATTCACTAGTTGGGCCTTAGTTTTCAACTCTACATTTATATCCCATCATTATATCCAAATATTTACAATGTGACCCAAAACATCAAAACAATCAAAATGGGAATATTACAATTTAAATATTATCTTTAACCAGTCCAAACCATAGCTTCTCTATATAGGATGGAAAACTTGGGAGAGACAACTTCTAATTATCTATATCAGAACTAGCTAGAGCCCTACAATGCTTCCTTCCTCCATGAAACCTAGATCCTTAATATAGCATGTGTTGTATCTATGATGATGAAACAACATAATTCTTCCTAAAAGGGTGTTGATGACCACCATGCTGAATAAACTTTGCATGAATTGTCGAAGCCAAAGCCACTACCTTTCCATCCTTTTCTAGATTAGAAATTTAGAGGAAACCCTTGATTTGTGACCAACTTTGAAATTATTCTTCAAAAACCTAGTTGTTTCTGTTTCTTCTCCTTTTCTTCCACCAACCTTTGTTAATTCATTATTCTTCCCTAGATTTGTTGTTGAACCTATTAGTACCTTCATCATTCTCTAAAACCCTTAGTACCTTCATCATTCTCTAAAACCCTTCTCCCCAAGATTTTGGTATATTGTGTGGGTTTGGACCAGAGTTTTTAATCACAATAACTATAGGACAAAACATATAATGCCGAGGGAGAGATTTTTGGATAGGCAACAATAGTAGCAGGTGCACTACACAGTGGTACAATGGATGGTTGTGATCCCTTAAAATCTCGACTTGCTCCCTGACTTGGAAGACTGTGTCCAAGAACAAGTATCATTTTTTGTTTTTCGGGTTTGCATTGAAATGGGTTGTTGGTGAGAAAGTCCTATTACCAAACCCAAATCACCAAGAATATTTTTTTTTTACGTTTTCTTCAATCTTTGTTCAAATATATCTGTATATGTGTGGAATATCTGTCTTGATCAATTACTATTTGGTTCTTATGAAAATTTGGATTTGGTAAGCTTTGTATTTATAAACTAGTTCAAACCTGTATTTCTCTCCCAATTAGGGATCTCAAATGTCCTTTTGAAGATTGGGGAGGCTTATGAAAACTTATGAAGTATACTATTTGTTATAAAATTTCACATGTTTGTTATAAAATTGGAATTGAGTATTGATTCTTCATGTGGTTGATTACTGATACAAGCTTTTTTTTTGTTATTTTGGTTGTGTACAAGTGCATACATGGAGGTAAGTGATTGTATGTCCTTTAACTATATCATTATTTTCATGAAATTTCCATGCTCATAACATATTATCTTGTATTTTAGTAAGATTCTAATAGGCTACAACCAAGTAATACTCTAATCCATTTGAGAAAACACAGGGAAAACAAATTATGACACAAAATCAAAGAAGTCTGATTATGGAATCTAAAAAAATATTCTTTAAGAAGGATAAAGTGGGGAATACAGGAACATCATCAATGTGAGTATTAGAAGCTTGCTCACCTCTGCGTATTGCATTCTGACCTTAGGAGCCTCCCAAGTGAGAAAAAAATGGTCAATGATTGCTCTTGAGATGTGCAAAATGAACTGTGCACTTTCAGGTAGTAACAATATCATTCAGAAATTTGTACATGTAAAATATTGGCTTAACTTCTAGCAGTCAACACTTTAACTGTGAGTAATATCTAGTAATTATTGAGCACTGATAAAAAATGAAAAAGTATTTGGGAATCTTTTGTAACTATGTTTTTGAATTTCTCTTTTTCTATTCTTTTGTAATGTAAAGCACCATAAAATGTGTCACAACACCTTCTCTTGTTTTAAACATAAAAGTTACATTTATATCAGAAGAAGTATTAAAAATATAGGTAGACATATGAGACTTAAGATTACTTTGAACCAATGACATAATGGCATAGTTTTCGCAAATACCAAGTTTCCCTATGTAATGTACATAGGTTTTGAATTTCTCCAGGATCTGTGCAATGCATATATATTATTTGAATACACTTCTATTAGCCATATAGCACACGACCCATATGTGGTGTGATAAGAGGAAATTTGTGTTACTACACAGCTTTCCCTTCTGAAACAGAATCTTAAACTAACAAATTTCAAGCATGCTAAACCCCCTTACAAAAGAAAGACAATCATGAAAGTGGGAAGCATGGCCTTGGTAGGCAATATAATACTCTTCCCTTGACAGAACTCAGTCTGTCATGTAAAATATACTTTTATTCCCTTTACAGAACTCAGGCTATCATGCAAGGGAACAACATCATCCACACATAGAACATACACTATTAAACATGTGGCTGCAGCTGCCAACACCCAACCTATAAACACTAGAAAATCCCAAATTCCAATAGGCTATCTTCAATGTGAGCTTGGGAGAACATGCGTCCATGCACTCAAACAACTGCATCAACTACAAACTAGCAGGGCATTACTGCATAAGATTTTCAGAATGCATCCTGGGGTCCATCTGAATTGAGTGTAGGGAGACTGGTCCACGTAGCTCAAGCCCTTATAAACTATAACATGTGCTATCCAAACATTTGCTGCAGGTAGGGAGATGGGGTTTCTTTTCCCTAGATGCTTCCCAACACGAGACACACTCCACCATCTATGAACTGCTTGAAATCTTGAATCCTTGGTGGTCAAATCCAGCCTACCACCACCATTTAACATATTTCCTCCATGATGAGTTTTATTAGAGCCCAACAGGCTGGATTAAATAACATTTTATGGTGTTGATTCCTAATGGCCCTGATTTCATTTTCAGATGCCCCATCTACTATGAGATTAGGGTAAGAGACCACTTCCTTTTCTGTGATTCAGTGAGATCACCTTCATCCAATATCCTGACTAGAGGTGTCTAGCTCTTTACATGCACGAGGTGGTGACTGTGAAATGGCAGACCCTACAGGATTCTTCTGGACCCCTCCCTATTATATTGATCAACTCCTTATTTTCAGCCAACTTAAGCACTTAGTGGTGCTAAGCATCAGGCAGATCTTCCGGTGAGTGGCACATCCAAGAGAAATCAAATGGTTGCAATAGGCTGTGTACTCAGCTCTAGATCTAGTGGGAATTGCACTTAATTATAGTACAGGTGGCTAAATAATGAAGATCCTTCAATCAATTGCAGTCCATATGAAGAAGAAAAAAATACTTTTAACATTGTGCAAAACAAGGGACTCCATGACTAGGTGCATAATTTGAATCCTTTGGGCAATAACAAGGTTATTGTGGTATTGATAAAGCCTTAATACATACCTCACAAGCCAATCAATTACAAACTGAGGGTTTTGGTAAGTTGAACTTATGGTCCATTGTACAAGTAGAGGTGGTGTCCAGAACAAAACATCTTTAACTAAAGCATTATTTTCAGTGTTTTTCATTAACCAGATTGGTGTTGAAGTTACCTAGAGTTCTCGCACCTTTTAAAAGTGTACAAACTGACAGTTAATGGGTGACACATTTATAGATAAAGACTGCCGATAGAACTAGTCAAACTAATGGCCCTACTTTGGAGTCTCAAAAACAGTTTGTCAACAGCAGTTAAAGGCCAGGCTTAGACAGAAGTCAGACAAAATAGCAGTCAAATGCGCCCTAGTTTATTAAACACAAGTTGGTAGCCATGTGTTAGGAACCCATGTCTTTACTTTGTTAGTATATTGTTGTTGGACGCATATGCTTTGTAAGTCATCCCGTAGTATTTGTTGATCAATAGTTTGTGTTATTGTTGTTGGTGCATATGCTTTGTAAGTCACCTGTAGTATTGTTGATCCATAGTTTCTAGTGGCCCATGGTTTTGACCCATAGTATTGGCGCCTAGACTTAGTATATAAGTGTGTGTTGAGGCATATGAAGGTATCGTGAAGTTATTTGTATTGAGCTTGCTCAAAAGAGGTTGCCCCCTCGAAGTGGCCTACGATCAATATAAAAGTGATTTTGAGTTCTATCATTTCTACTATTTCGCATATTCTTATTAATTAATTGTTGTAGGTTCTTCACATCTAGTATTAGAGCACTTTCTTAGGCTCACTGGGTGAAATTTATGGCAATTTTTTTTTTTGCATCTATTGCAGGTTCGGATTTGGGAATAATCCCTATCCGCTTAACTGTGGGAAGTACTTGGGCATAAGCCCTAAAAATCATTGTGAGGAGTACCACAGGAACCCTGAAGTAGCTAGCCCATTGAGAGGACCTGCCAGCAAAAAGGGAAACGACCCCTACCTGATTGACTAGTTCCCACTCATGAGGTAAGCCAAGAGCTATCGTTTGTGGCAAAGCGGTTATCAGTTTTACCTAAGCCATGGAGTGAGGGGTACTACCCCAATACGCAAGCCGTCAGACAGCATTGGTGGCCGAGTGAAACCCTTGAACTGTTAGGAAGCCGCACATACCTGGGGTCCATATCTATTTTCAGCTGAACTGTTGTCGATCACTGCTGCACCGTTTCAGATCCAGCCATTCAGATCCATTCTGAAAGCCATTCCAGATCCATCCGTTTTCAATCCATTTGGCGCCATCTCGGATCCATCTATTTCTTCTCACTTCTAGGCCGTTGCAAATCTATCTGTTTCAGAAGTATAAAATTCAGTTTTTTCTCCATCTCCCTTGTTTTCACTCTGTTTCCCTTGAAAATTTTAGGGAACCCCTGTAATCCCATTCTACATATTTCATTCCTGAGGACCCTATCCCCAATTCCACTTCCCAAAGCCTGAACTCCCACATTTGTCTATTTTTAGGGTTTGCCATAACTTCCTCAGATTTCACCCAATCACCTTCAAATTTTACCAATGAGATCCTTTCTGAATTCTGCTTCTTTGTCCCCCTCTGCCAAATTTTCCCATTCTTTCACCCCGCTTCTGAAATCCTCATTTTTTGCTTCCTTGTCTATTCGATAGTGTCCAAAACCTAGTCAAACCCCAATTACCCTTTAGATTTTTTCCTAAATCCAGATTTTCCTTTACTGAAGCAGTTTCTGTTTTTGTTTTTCTACCCAGTCAACCAAAAAAAAAAAAAATCCTGGTTATGGTTGTCACCCGCGCAGGAGCAAAAACCATGGAAGAAGCCCTTGCAGCCATCCAAGCCAAACTCCAGGATCTAGATGAAAAATTTCTCGGCCTCCATCTTGAACATTCAACTATAAACAAGAAACGGTAGTTTGAGTCTTCATCAGACAATGGGTTCTCTTCTTCCAACAATTTTCGTGGTCTGAAGCTTGATTTTCCTCGCTTCAATGGTACTGATCCAACTGGATGGATCTATCATGCTGAACAGTATTTCAGTCTGCATAATACATTTGATGTCAACAAATTTCCGCTTGCATCCTTTCATTTGGAACAGGAAGCTCTTCAATGGTACCGTTGGTACATCAAGGCTCATGAAGAGCCAAAATGGCTAGACTTTTGCCAGCTCCTTTTGCAACGATTTTCTCCTAGTGCTTTTGATGACTTCACAGGATCCCTCACTAAAGTTCACCAAATTGGCACTATGAGAGAGTATCAAACCGAATTTGAGAAACTAGCCAACCACACTGAAGGATTGTCTGATGACTTTTACTGGAGTTGTTTTATCAGTGGTCTAAAGGATGCCATCCGCTCTGAGGTCAAAATGTTCTGTCCCAACACAATTATGGAAGCCCTAGGGTTGGCTAAGTTGGTGGAAGACAATATTGCAGCCCAACAGCGCTCCAAGCCCAATTTTTTTCCCTTCCGAAATATGGGTTCTCAATGACCACCCATACCACAGGCTCCTCGACCAACTCCTATCAAGCGTTTGCCTGAAACAAAGATGCAAGCACGCAGAGAAAAGGGGCTTTGCTATAATTGTGATGAGAAATTCACTCGGGGACATAGATGTGTTCAACAAAATCTCTATCTCTTGGATGTGGATTCTCTGCCTGCCTCTGAAATTGGTGACGAAGATCCAGAAACAATGGATGCTCAGGTCGACATTCAGGAACCACCTATTGACCCTCCGTCTCAGGATGACCAGCCAGAGATATCTCTCCATGCTTTAGCTGGAATCACCACCCCCCAAACAATGCGGGTCAGGGGTTGCTTCAAGAAGCTTCCTCTTACAATACTGATTGATTCTGGTAGCACTCATAATTTCATTGACCCTTGGATCGCCAAACAAGCTGATTGTTTTACCATCCTTGCTCCAACTTTGAAGTCATGGTTTCCAATGGGGGCACCTTACCTTGCAAAGGGAAGTGTCGAAATGTGCGTATCTCTATGGGAGATTATACCTTGCGCTCTGACATGTTTTCCTTAACCTTAGGTAGATTTGATGTGGTTTTGGGTGCTCAATGGCTACGCACACTTGGCCCTATCTTATGGGATTTTGCTGAACTTTGGATGTAGTTTTCCCTCAATGGACAAAAACACACATTGACAGGATTACAACCAGGGTCTCTCAGCATCATCAGTTCACATCGCATGGAAAAAATCCTCAAGAAGAATTCACATGGTGTCATCGCTCAGATCCATTCCATTCAGATGCAACCATCAGCGGTCTCCACTACTCCTTTGGATCTACAACAAATTCTGGATCGATAGATAGGTGTCTTTGCTGAACCAGTGGGATTGCCATCTTCAAGTCCAGAAGACCATCATATTCAACTCCTTCCTGGAATCGTTCCTCCCAACATCAGGCCCTATCGCAACTCATTTCACCAAAAAATGGAGATTGAAATGCTTGTTCGGGACTTATTGAAGCAAGGTATTATTCGCATAAGCACTAGTTCCTTTTCTTCTCCAGTTCTTCTTGTACACAAAAAATATGGGTCATGGCACCTCTGCATTGACTTCCAAGCACTTAATCACCTCACCAGCAAGGATAAGTTTCCAATTCCTGTCGTTGATGAGCTTCTTGATGAGCTTCATGGGGCTCAATTTTTCTCCAAGTTGGATCTTCGTTCTGGGTATCATCAAATTCGGGTTCATGAGGATGATATCCCTAAAACATCTTTCAGCACACATGATGGCCATTATGAGTTTTTGGTCATGCCCTTTGGCCTCACTAATGCTCCTTCCACATTCCAAGCCTCAATGAATAAAATATTTTAGCCCTACTTGCAGAAATTCATTCTGGTATTCTTTGATGATATCCTCATCTACAGTAAAACATGGGATGAACATCTCCAGCATCTGGATCTTGTCATGCAACTTTTCTCTGACCATCATCTCCATGCCAAGTAGTCTAAATGTGTTTTTGGATAGAAGGAAGTTGAGTATCTCGGGCACATTATCTCAGCACAAGGGGTTCACGTGGATCCTGCCAAAATCGATGCCATGAACAATTGGTCACATCCTCAGACACTCAAGAGCCTTCATGGTTTTTTGGGGTTGGCAGGCTACTACCGCAAGTTTGTCAAGGATTATGGGAAGATTGCAGCTCCATTAACTACTCTATTGAAAAAGGATGCTTTTACATGGACACATGCTACTCAGTGTGCATTTGACAAACTGAAACAAGCTATGTGTACTACACCTGTTCTAGCTATGCCTGATTTTTCCAAGCCTTTCACTATTGAGAGTGATGCTCGCAGTAATGGACTTGGTGTTGTTCTCCTTCAAGATGAACAACCCATTGTGTTCACCAGCAAATCCCTTTCAGGTAAGAATTTAGCTGCCTCTACATATGAGAAGGAAATGATGGCTATTTTGCATGTAGTACAAAAGTGGCTCCCTCTCGCTAAATGGTGGTACAATACCTCCTACCACACTGCCTCTGAAATGAACCCATATGAAGCAGTCTATGGTCAGGCACCTCCAGTTCTTCTTCCATACACCCGCAACAGTTCACTAGTTTAGGAAGTTGACACGGTCCTTCAAAACCGCGATCAGATTCTTTGCATTTTGCAGGACAATATTCACATGGCAAGGAATCGCATGAAGCAACAAGCTGATTAGCACCGTTCTAAGCGCACTTTTCAAGCAGGAGATATGGTTTTTCTTCATCTCCAACCGTACAAGCAATCCTCCCTAAAAATCAAAGTGTGTCATAAGCTCGCTCCAAAGTTCTATGGGCCATATCGGATTCTTCAGAAGATTGGGTCCATTACTTATAAATTGGAACTTCCTCCTTCTTCTTGCATTCATCCAGTATTTCATGTCTCTTGTCTGAAGAAAGTTCTTGGCACCAACATTAGTGGACAAACTATTTTACTTAAACTAGATAATGAAGGATCCATCCTTTTGGAGCCAGAGGCCATCCTCAATCGGTTCACTCGTCAGCTTCGCTCTCGCTCTATCACAGAGTTCTTAAGTCAGTGGCATGGCATGCAACCAGAGGATGCTACATGGGAACCACTCCTTCAGATTCAACAACAATTTCCACATCTAAAGCTTTGAGGACAAAGCTTTTTTTAAGGGAGGGGAGATGTTAGGAACCCATGTCTTTACTTTGTTAGTATATTGTTGTTGGACGCATATGCTTTGTAAGTTGTCCCGTAGTATTTGTTGATCAATAGTTTGTGTTATTGTTGTTGGTGCATATGCTTTGTAAGTTGCCCATAGTATTGTTGATCCATAGTTTGTAGTGGCCCATGGTTTTGACCCATAGTATTGGTGCCTATACTTAGTATATAAGTGTGTGTTGAGGCCTATGAAGGTATCGTGAAGTTATTTGTATTGAGCTTGCTCAAAGGAGGTTTCCCCCTCGAAGTGGCCTGCGATCAATATAAAAGTGATCTTGAGTTCTGACATTTCTTCTACTTTGCATATTCTTATTAATTAATTGTTGCAGGTTCTTCACACCATGCTTATTTTAAAGATCAGTGGAGGGGTGCACCTGTGGAGTGAGACTCATGTTTATTTTAGTTACAGTAATGCTCCTATTTTAGTCTTCAAAATAGAACATGCACTGCTAAATCTATCTTAGACATAGTTCGTTGTTTGTGAGGAAAAGGCATACTGGAGCCCTGTTATCTGAGGTTATTACAATACTTAGTGATGTATGGGATGGAAGTTGAATATAAGATACCACCAATGAGATTTCATTTAATCAGTGATATGTATTCATATGTGGAAACGCCCTCCTAAAAAGATCCATGCATAAGTATAGTTGAACAACGATAAGGACAGCATTTTCAGAAAATAATGGCCAATCAGTTCATTTTATTTGGACACCATGCACATGCCTTTGAACCTAGGGTGCATTGACCTAGGTCATTACACCTATAAAGTGATGTGCAATGCTCTTTGTAAAGGTTCGTAATCTCAAAGATCACCTATTGTAATTCTAGATGGACAGTTAATAGAGCTAGTTTGCTGGTTTGTCATCTTCCTTTCGAGTTATTAGATTTTGTTTTCCAGCATGGATTTGAGGAACTGGTATGTTCTAGTTGCCATTCGAATTTGACAGTCTTCACTATCTGAGATCTCTCCTTTTTCTACCAAATTCTGAGCACTGTTTCTATATACTCTGTTTTTGTGTGTGCATTTGCTCTGCTACAACTGATTTTAGAGGAGTTCGAGTCAAATTTTTGCTTTCATAACTCTTACCCAAAGTCTTTCATTGTAGACTACCCTCCATAGCTGCAAGGGCTAGGTTAAAATCATGTACATTTTTCAGGTGCCACCCTCTTAAAGCTTTTGGCAGCACCATCTGCTTCATTTAGCAAGTAGAATTCCTTCATTAGCCTTCTTCCCAGCCCATAAAAATCTAATACACTTCTTTCTGTTTTTTTTAAACACACCTTTTGCAATATTGGCTATTGTTAGTTAGTAAACTGGGATACTAGCCAAAACTCTCTAAAGGAAGAAAAGTCTTCCTCCTCTGAGCCAATGGTTGCCCCATATTGAAATTCTAGCTTCCACTTTATTATACAACAAGATCCAGCATCATAGTGACATTTACCAGGTTTTAAGGAAAAACCCCATGTACTTTATCCCTTATTCAAAATCACCAGTCTTCAAAAATAAGCAGCGGCCTGTGTTTTAATATCATCTGCCATCTCATTAAACAATAAGACACTTATTATGGTTTATTTCCATACCTGTAGCCTTGCAATACAAGTTCAACACATCCTTTAGTTTTTCCTTTGCTACTTATTTCAACAAGATTACAACATATTATGTTCATTTAGTACATCACTAACAAATCTTTATTCATACTTTAGATTTGAATGCAAGTTTTGTGTTCTTTTTTTGTAGGAACATGAAAGTTTTCAAATGTTATGTGAAGAACAAGAATAGGCCGGAAGGGTGCATAGCTGAAAACTACATTGTGGAGGAATCCATCAAATTTTGTGCAGGATATGTTGAATGTATGGAGTATATTGGAAGCATGCATAGTAGAAATGATGCTTGGGATGATGAAGAAGGAAAGGTTGCTGACTATGGGAAGGCCTTATCTAGTGGAACTTCTATTGAATTAGATGATACTAGTTTGTTACAAGCGCACAGATGGGTCTTGCAGAACACGGATGAAGTTCAACCTTGGATAGAGTAAGTAATAAGAAAGACCTTATAAACTCTTTTTTTATTCGAATATATCAAAATATATTGAAAAAATTGTTTATTGACATTATTGGAAATTAGGATGCACTAGACTGAAATCGTAAATAGAAACATCCAAGCCCAAAAAGATGAAGCCTTGTTACAAAAGCTCCACAGCTAACAATTTAGTGATTGGTTAAGAAGGAAGGTAATGATATGTTCTTTATATTACAATTATTTAAAATTATTTGAACAAGACTACTATGACGTATGAAACTAAGATTATATTTATATAGTTTAGAATTGCATGATTTTCTAATGACATTCAATAATTTGAAGGTGGATGGAAAAGAGAACATATCTCATAACCTTAATTTTTTGGCACGTGGCCCAAGGAAATATGCAACTAAGTATGAGGGATATTTAATCAATGGGTGCATATTTCACATTAAAAGCATAGAGAATGCTAGGACCACCCAAAATAGTGGTGTGTGCATAGATGCACAAACATTAATGAGATCAAGTGCAAGAGACAAAAATCCTATATGTCAAACAACAACATATTTTGGAGTGATCCAAGGAATAATCATGTTGGACTACTATTGTGTGTAGTATCCATTGTTCAAATGTGATTGGGTAGATATACACAAGAAGAGTGGATTGAAAGTTGATGAAATTGGTTTTACATTGGTGAATTTGAAGAGATGCTTAAGTAAGGATAGAGTGCAAGATGATCCATTTATTTTGGCATCACAAGCGAAACAAGTATTCTATGTACAAGATCCCGTAGAGAATGATTGGTATGTAGTTCTGACATGCCAGTAACACATATGAATTGGAGTATGCAGATTTATCAAGTGTTGTAGACTTTGAAGGGACAAAATGCAAAGATGATGAAGCTGTAGGTGATGGTGACATGGATTATGTTCGAAAATATTATGAAGGCACATGGTTGGAAATTGATAAATGAGTACTATTCATGATTTATTTATCCATTCTCATTGAATTTATATCTATGAAAAATAAAATTACATTATCACTCTTCATTGTTTTGAATGTACCTGTATCAATTGATTGACTATATTGTTTAATTGAATGCCATTGTTAAAGTTGCTTAGATGACAAGCATTGTTGAAGTTGCTCAAAGGAAGTCATGTCATGGTTTTGTTTTTGTTCTCATTATGGTAAAATGATTAATATATTATATGCTACTGTTTTATGTTTGTTATATAGCTCCTTCAACTTTAAATTCTTTCTTCAAAATGGTATAAGTGGCTATTTTAAACTATTCTGATTTTAACTCTTTTGTGGGAGATAATGACAACTTTGTATAGATTATAATGAATATTTATGTGTTGATAGCTAGTTGTTCTTAAGGGACGGTAAATAACCACCCTAGTAGGTGGATTTAAGATCATTTGTAATCCGCCCATTTAATTGTGGTTATTAACCTCTCAAAGTTTCTATAAGGGAAGTTCAAAACAATCCCATAAGTTTTTATAACGGATATTTGCAGTCGCCTCCAGAAGTCTTAAGGATGGTTTTTGAACTTCCATGTATGCTGCTATAGTTTGGTGCCACACCCCCTTTGCAAATTGCTATGACGGGGGGTTCTAAATTGTACTCCTATGTTGCTACGACGGGGGTTCTAAATTGATCCTCTATGTAGCTATGGGGGGGTTCTAAATTGATATTGTAGGTGGCTATGAGGGGGGTTCTAAATTGACCTTGTAGGTGGTTATGAGGGGGGTTGTTAATTGCCACCATAGATTATGATGAGGGGGGTTCAAAACCCCCCTTGTAGGTCTCTACAAGGGGGGCTTCAAATCGCCACAATAGGCATCTATGAGGGGGGTTCCAAATCACCCCTATAGACATCTACAAGGGGGATTCACAACTGCCCCTATCTGACTGTACGAGGGGGGTTCACAACTACCCCTATAGGACTCTACGAGGGGGGTTCTAAACTGCCCCTATAGGACTCTACGAGGGGGCTTCACAACTGCCCCTATAGGACTCTACGAAGGGGGTTCACAACTACCCCTATAGGACTCTACGAGGGGGGTTCTAAACTGCCCCTATAGGACTCTATGAGGGGGGTTCACAACCGCCCCTATAAGTCTCTATGAGGGGGGTTCACAACTGCCCCTATAATCCTCTACAAGGGGGGTTCAAAACTGCCTCTATAGGACTTTACAAAGGGAGTTCCTAACCGCCCCTATAGGCCTCTACGAGGGGGGTTTGTAACCACCCCTGTAGGCCTCTACGAGGGGGGTTCCAAATCGCCCCTATAGGCCTCTACGAGGGGGGTTCCAAACCACCCTTGTAGGCCTCTACAAGGGGGGTTCAAAACTGCCTCAGTAGGTCTCTATGAAGGGGTCTACGAGGGGGGTTTAGAACCACCTCTGTAGACCTCTACGAGGGGGGTTCAAAATTGCCCCCATAGGTCTCTATGAAGGGGTCTACGACAGGGGTTTAGAACCGCATCCATAGACCTCTACGAGGGGGGTTCAAAACTGCCCCCAAAAGTCACTTTTGGGGGCTGTTCCATTCTCGTCAAAAAACTGCCCCTAAAGGGCAAAAATTTTAACATCGGTGCCTTTAGGGGTGGTTTTTTCCAAAACTTCCCCCAAAGCCAAAACCCCCCCCCATAGGTCACTTTTGGGGGTAGAATACAACCCTGCCTAAATGCCAAAAATGTAGTAGTGAGAGAGAGAGAGAGAGAGATTAGGCGTTAGTAGTTAGGGGTTTAAATAGAAATATTAATAGAGAGAGGCAAAGAGAGAGAATAGGGGTTAGGGGCTTAGAGAGAGAGAGGGAGATTAGGGTTCAACATTTTAGATAGAGAGAGAGGGAGATTGGGGGTTAGGGATTTCGAGACAGTGAGATAGATATTGAGGGTTAGGTTTTAAAGAAAGAGAGATTTTTTGGGTTAGGAGTTTAGATAGGGTTTTATGGGTTTAGAGAGAGCGAGATTGGGGATTAGGGATTTAGAGAGAGATTCAAAGAGATATTTGAGGATAGGGGTTTAGAGAGAGAGAGATAGGAAGAGAGATTTTCTGGGTTAGAAATTAGAGAGAGAGATTGGTGTTTGGGCTTTAGAGAGAGAAAGATAGATCGGGATTTGGGGGTTTAAAGAGGGAGAGATAAAAATAGAGAGATTGGTGGTAAGGGGTTTAGAGAGAGAGATTGGGGTTTAGGGGTTTAGAGAGAGAGAGATTGGCATTTAGGGTTTTAGAGAGAGAGAGACATTGTTCTTAGGGGTTTTGAGAGAGAGAGAGAGAGAGAGAAAGGTTAGGGTTTAGAAAGAGACATAGAATGTTAGTTAGGGTTTCAGAGAGAGATAGAGAGATTTGAGGTTATGGGTTTAGAAAGAGAGAGAGATATTGGGGATTAGGGGTTTAGAGAGAGAGAGAGAGAGAGAGAGAGAGAGAGAAATTAGGGGTTTATATATATATATATAGATATAGATATATATATAGACAGAGAGAAATTAGGGGTTTATATATATATATATATAGAGAGAGAGAGAGAGATTGGAGTTTAGGGATTTAGAAAGAGAGTGACAAATTGGGGGATAACGGTTTAGAGAGAGAGAGAGAGAGACTGGAGGTTAGGAATTTGGAGAGAGAGAGAGATAAAGAGAGAGTGAGATTGGGGGTTAGGGGTTTAGAGACAGATAAAGATATTAAGGTGTTGAGCTTTAGAGTGAGAATGAGATAAACATAAGAATATTGGTTGTTTGGGGTTTAGAGATAGAGACAAACAGGGAGATTTCATGTTAGGGGTTTAAATAAAGCAAGAGATTAAGGGTTAGCGGTTTAGAGAGAGAGAGAGAGAGAGATTGGGGGTTTGGGGTTTAGAGACAGATAGATTGTGGGTGAAGGGTTTAGATAGATAGTAGGTAGATAGATAGATAGATTTATAGGGAGAGAGAGAGAGAGATTCGTGGTTAGGTGTTTAGAGAGAAAGATTGGGGGTTATCTATTTATTGAGAGAAATATATTGGGGCTTAGGAGTAAGTGGTTTAGAGAGAGAGAGAGAGATATTAGGGGTTACGGGTTTAGAGAGAGAGAAAGAGATATATTGGTGGTTAGGGGTTAAGAGTGAGAAAGATAGAGATAAGGGTTTGGAGAGAGAGGTAGAGAGAGATATTGGATGCTAGTGGTCGAGAGAGAGAGAGAGAGGGATTGTGGGATAGGGGTTTAGAGAGAGAGAGAGAAAGAGATTGGTGGCTAGAGGTTTAGAGAAAGAGAGAGAGAGATTGGGGGTTAGGGGTTTAGATAGATAGGTAGATAGACAGAGATTGAGAGAGAGAGAGATTAGGGGTTAGGTGTTTAGAGAGAGAGAGAGAGAGAGAGAGTGGGGGTTAGGGGTTTAGAGAGAGAGAGATTGGAGGTGAGGGGTTGAGAGAGAGAGAGTTTGGAGGTTAGGTGTTTAGAGAGAGAGCGATTGGAGGTTATTGGTTTAGAGAGAGACATAGAATGGGGTTTGGGAATTTATAGAGACATAGATAATGACTCAGGGGTTTAGAGAGAGATAGAGGGGTTGGGGTTTAGGGGTTTAGAGAAAGAGATATTGGTGGTTAGGGGTTAAGAGAGAGAGATAGAGAGAGATATTGGGCATTAGGGTTTGAGAGAGAGAGAAATATTGAGTGTTAGGGTTCTAGAGATAGAGATTGGGGGTTAGGCATTTAGAGAGAGAGATATTGGGGATTAATGGTTTAGAGAGAGAGAGATATTGGGGTTTAATGGTTTAGAGAGAGAGAGAGATTGGGTGTTATGGATTTAGTGAGTGAGAGAGAGATTGACAGTTAGTGATTTACAGAGATTGAGAGAGATAGAGAGATTGGAGGTTAGGGGTTTAGAAAGAGAGAGAGATTGTGGGTTAGGGGTTTAGAGAGAGAGAGAGATATTGTGGGTTAGGGGTTTAGAGAGAGAGAAAGAGATTTAATGTTTGGGGTTCATAGAGAGAGAGAAAGAGATTTGGTGTTTCGGTTTCATAGAGACAGACAATGAGAGAAGTTGGGGGTTAGGGGTTTATAGATAGTGTGTGTGTGATTAGGAGTTTAGAGAGAGATAGAGAGATTGGGGGTTAGGGGTTTAGAGAGAGAGAATGGGTGATTAAGCATTAGAGGTGTGTGTGTGTGTGTGTGTGTGTGTGTGTGTGTGTGAGAGAGAGAGAGAGAGAGAGAGAGAGAGAGAGAGAGACTGTGGGTTTAGAATTGAGAGAGAGAGAGAGAGAGAAAGAGATTGGAGGATAGGTGTTTAGAGATAGAAGTAGGGGGGGAGAGAGATTAGTGGCTAGGGGTTTATAGAGAAAGATATATTGGGGCTTAGTATTTAGGGGTTTAGAGACAGAGAAATTAGGGGATAAGTGTTTAGAGAGAGAGAGAGAGAAGGAGAGAGATTGGGGGTTAGGAATTTAGAGAGAGAGAGAGAGATTGGGGTTATGTGTTTAGAGAGAGAGAGAGAGAGATTGGCAGTTAGCGGATTAAAGAAATAGAGATAATAGGAGTTAGGGGTTGAAATAGAGAGAGATAAATTAAAGAGAGAGAAATAGAGTGCTTTGGGGTTAGTGATTCATAGAGAGAGAGAGAGAGGGAGTGGGGGTTAGTGGTTAAGAAAGAGAGAGAGGGAGAGAGAGAGATTGGAGAGATTGGCAGCGACAGGCAGGCCAGTGGGGCAAAAAGCGACATGCCACGATGCAGTATAGCTATTTTGTGAAGACTATGGATGTCACAAGGGAGTGCGAGCTACGAGTGGACTAGTAGAATGACCAATAGCGTGTAGAGCAAGCTGTCGACAACGACAGGAAGGGTGGCGGGTAACCCCACCAGATTTTGGGGAACCTTAGGGTTTTTGAGCCCATCATGAATGTAAATACGTGACCTAAGGGAATGGTCTATAAAAGGGCACATTTTGTAAGGGAAAGGGTTGGATTTTGGTTAATGTATTTTGAATATCGATCTCTGTGGAGAGATTCATTGTAAAAGGCTTTGTAGCTGTGTGCACAATGATCTACTGAGAGAGAAGAGAGTCTGCAGCTGAGTGCGCACACTTGAACTGTTGTACCCTTCCCATAGATACTATAACAACAATTCCTGTGGATGTATCTCCCATCCTGGGGGTGAACCACGTTAAATTATGTGTTATGTTATTGATTATGAATTTATATCTCTGTATTTTCCTATGTGAATGGTTAAGATCTTGTTTATGAGTTCATGTGCTCTTTCTTTTATATGTATTCACCATAAGGATAAGGATGGGAATAACATGTTAAGTATCGATGTATGTGAATGAATTTTGAATCACCGGTATTTCTAAATTCGATGAATGTATAAGTTAATCAGGTAAACACTTAGCCAGCGAAGTTTGTATAGTTTGATTCCCCGAGTGTAGCACCGGAAGTACACAGTTACATTGTTGTTGGTATAGTATATAAGTTTGCAAGGTTGCAATCTAAGATTTTTGTTGAACGCATAAAATTACACTAAGTTAAATTCTATCGACGTTGGTTAAGTACCGAAGAGGAAGTGGAGTCTTAGTTGCGTTGTCCTATTGTCGAAGATCCTTTCCGAGCCGCGCAGTCCATGGATGCGCTATTGTATAAGTGTTAACCGCAAAGAAGGTGAACTTTGCGTAGTCTCCCACAACATTGAAGCGTGCATCACTTGGTTGTGGAAACCTGATTCCACAACCTCCCCATAACTTCGCCTCAGGTGAGACCTCAGTCTGCTCGCAGACTGTTGCCAAAAGGGATAGTGAAAATGAGTTTTGTTGGTTCCCTGAACCACACAGAACCTGGGTCTATCTACCCCTCTGAACTTAAAGAACATATCTAGAGCCAACAGACACACTGTTCCTAACTGATATATTATAACAAGTTGATCTTAACTAACTCCTACGTGTCTAAATATCCTAACATCAGCCACATCAATTGGGGATGAAAATTGGGTGAAAGGTTTATTTTTGATGGTTAGGGGTTTCATGTCCCAAATTTTACATTGGGTCACAATGGCCTAATCCCATTGGCCATATTCATAATATTTTATCAAATTGATGGTAAGGGTCCAATAATTGCCAAGGAGGAAAATTACTAGCTTCTTAGGTTGGGGGTGGAAGCTTTGGGATTTGGAATAAGGGAGATAGTAAATGATGTTTGAACATTAGAATGGCATAAATATTTAATAAATGATCTAAATAAATATATACAAGTTAAAATCAATGTGGCATTTGGTCATGAAAACAATTGGAGGCTTATGGAGTCCTTAGGTGGCTAGATTCGCTCCACACACTTGGCATGCACATCATCCAATTTGAATCTATGGGTAAGGAAATGTATTTGGACGTTGGTAACGTTTCATATGGAAGCTAATGAGCTAAGGAATTCAAATTGGTAAATAGGAGTAACTCCCATGGAAGAGGAAGAGACAATTTGGAGCTAGTGAGACAATTGGGCTAATTCCCTAGCTCTATGACAACAATGACGAAGATGCTATGACACCTATGACACAAATCAGACCTAAAGGTTGACATATGACATATATGACATGTTAGGGATAAAAATAGCCTACAAGAGGGCGCTCAAGGGATTTAGGGCAGCTAAGATGCTTCCACATCTGATTTGGTGGAAGTGGGAGACTAGGAATTGTTGTACAAGTGGCATTCTTTGGAATCTCTTCCCAAATTGAGTTGGAATGCATCTCTTGGAAGGAATTCGACCCATAGAGAGCTTGGAAAATTTATAAATGTCAATAACAAATAATGAAACCAGCTTTTGATCATTTGAGAAATTTTCAATTGCATTTGTGAAGAGGGAGAGCTAGTGGATGACTAGTTTCTTGCCTTAGCCAATTTCGAGGGTGAAAGATTCCCATTCAAGTTGGTAATTGGAAAGGCCATTCAGAACTTTCATATGGAGTTTTAATGGAGTCTTAATTTGAATATGTAATCTACAGGGAAACTCATGTTTTCTTCTATTGCAGCTCACTCCTTCAACCATTTCCAGTTCTCATGGCATATTCTTGATCCTAGAGGGAGGGCATTTTTGGTGAGCTATTGTACTCTTTGGGGGATATCATCATGCCACATTTCTTTTGTAATATGAATTAAATACTCTTTTACTCATCTCCAGAAAGTTTCAGGTCGAAATTCCAAGTAGAAATGTATAAATCTCATTTTTAATGAAAGAATAGTGTCATTTCCCCACTACCTTGTTGTGAATCAATGTAATTTTGATCGAGTCGAATGGATAAGTAAAATAATTATGGTTTTTTGATGAATGGAATGTTATTTATTTATTATACAAGTTTCATGTTCATTACGTAAGCCTTTGAAGTCATTTTACTCAGTTTATTTACATTTGGAGAAGATTTGGTGCCATTTCCCCAAGGGTCGAATTAGTGATTTTTGCTGCTATTTGGGAGAAGGTTAGAACATACTTAATAACTTATTAATGGTTCACATGAGACCCAAATAATGTACCTTATACATCCCCTACCTCCGTTCATAATTTTGAGTGGGTTTGGAGGCATTTGGAGAGCCATTTTCAGAACTTACCCTGGGGGAATTTGAACCTCAAATTGCTAGTTAAATTCCATACTTTGTCTAGAATCTTAAACAAGTTTGCAGAAGTATTTTAATGATCATAAATAATCCATGAAAATAATAATCAAGTACAAATATCATTCATATGCATTCCTTGAATATTTGAAGGGATTTGGGGCCAATTGGAGACCTAGAGACCAATACTAGTCAAAGGGAAATTATTAGTAAAGTTCCCTACATTGGCCATAATTGAAAGAGGACTTTCATAAGTATTTTAAAGGTCCAAAAACATACCTAAAACACATATTTATGTTCTAACATCATCCATATACCTTCTCAGAATATTTGGGATCATTTGGGGAAAATTGGAGACATAGGCATCAAAACTAGTCAAAGGTCGAATTTGGGGAAAAAGAGAAAAATTGGTCATTTTAATAAAAATTTTAAAAAAGGGTCATTACAAATGGTATTAGAGCATGATATTGGCGCCTGATGTGGTCTAATATTAATTATGAAAATAATTCATGGACCACCATTAGATATTGAAACCAAAAGTTCTTTTGTCGAAAAGGAAAAAGTAGGAAAGGAAGAGCAATTGTTTTTGAGGAAACTATGACTAGGGATAAAAAGGGAAACTCAAAGGAGATTGAGGAGATTAGGAAACTCAATAAAGAATTTTTTTATTAACTTTCAATGGGAATGAGATACATGAGCAAGCAGATGATGAAGAGCTTCAAATTGATGGCTAGCAGGCTAGGAAGCAAAGGGGTAGTAGGAGGGAGCGGTAGTTCACATTCGGAAGAAAAGAAGACAATGGGTGAGCATATTTTCTCAAGTACATGACCCCATAATAGAGCAAATGAATTTCAGAGAACACCAAGGCCTACTGCACCAACATTTCTTGAGTCCAATGATGTGAAAGAAACTCTAATCGAATGGAAAATTTTGTGAGAAGATTGCAAAAAAATTCTACCATTTGATCAATACCTCATTGTCTCAAACAAGCTCAAGATGAAGGAAGCTAATAAGAATCCATTTCAAAATAGAGATTCCAAATATATTTATCTTAAGGAAACCAAGGGGAAAGATGAATTAGCTTTCTTGAAGGAGCAAAACGAGGAGACCCATGAACTGCCTAGTTCTTAAATAGGTGAAGTAGAAGAAGCAGTACATGAAGAGGATCGAAAGTCACTCCTCTGGATCCTTCCCATGATACTATCCATATGGATCCTTCCCATGATGAAACTTCTACATTTTTTTTATAAATTGGGTGAGTTAGCTCATTCTCCTACATCCTACAATTCCATGTTTTGTAGCATTAGTCTCAAGGAAGTATGGGTGAAAGGGTTCTTTTTTATGGTGCCATATGAGGAGTATGGAACTACTAGATTTTATGATGACATTGTTGGACCACATTCTTATTCACATTTGCAGCAGCATCCTTTGTTACTTTATGATAATGCACATCTACATGGATGCACCTATGATATGCATTTGAGTCACTTGAAGACTCATGGTTTTTCTTGCTCAACACTTGGTTCATTTGATGTTGGAGGAACTTCATCCAACACTTGGGTGAATAAATTTATGATTCGAGAACATTTTTGTTGGAAGCCACATACTTTGATATATATTTATTATTCTCACATTCATGGATGTATGGGTGAGACTTCTTTGAGTCCTTTGAAGTCTCCTTGTTTTTTCTGCTCATTATTTGGTTCAGATTTTAGTGGAGATTCTTCATTCACTTCTTGGATGAAAGAATACATGGCTGAATATTTTGATGCATATCACATCCTTTTGGAGCAGAATTATAGGACATGGGATCCTCACCTATGTCATATGAGCATATTTTATGGGTCACTTGAAGATTGTATGCACTTGGAAAATGGTGGTCTACTTGCTTGGAGGTATAAGCACTTTCATGGCTCTTTGATGAAGCATCTTCTTGATGTACATTTTCATTATGTTGTTATGTACTTTGATGATATATATTTTGTACTCATGATGTTTGGAAGAATGCATACAAGAAAATGGGATCCATGAATCCTCTTATCTGATGGTATGGGTTGGAGAGCACTCTTAATTGTTGGGGTGCAATACAAGCAATGGGACCCTAGAATAATTTTTGTCTCATTGGTTTCAATTTTAGGGGGGAAACAAGCAGTAATGGACATGGATTTACCACTTAATAAAGTGATTTTAATTAGAGTAGTGCAGCATCAAGCATGGTGGTTCCTCTCTAAAATCTTCATGGAATCTCAAAGACTCAAGGTTGGGTAATTCAATGGAAACTTCAAAGATATATACAAAAAGTAGGTTCTTCAACACCCATGTTTGAAATTGCTTGAGGACAAGCAATGTTGGGAAGGGAGGATTTTTCATGTCCCAAATTTTGCATATAGTCACTATGGCCTAAGCCCATTGGCCATATTCATAAGAGTTTATCAAATTGATGCTAAGGGTCCAATAATTGCCAAGGAGGAAAATTACTAGTTTCTTAGGTTGGGGGTGGAAGCTTTGGGATTTGCAATAAGGGGGACAATAAATGATGTTTGAACATTAGAATGGCATAAATATTTAATAAAGGATCTAAATAAATATAAACAAGTGAAAATCAATGTGGCATTTGGTCATGAAGACAATTGGAGGCTTATGGAGTCCTTAGGTGGCTAGATTCCCTCCACACACTTGGCATGCACATCATCCGATTCGAATCTATGGGTAAGGAAACATATTTGGAGGTTGGTAAGGTTTCATATGGAAGCTAATGAGGTAAGTTAGTCGAATTGGTAAGGAGGAGTAACTCCCATGGAAGAGGAAGAGACAATTTGGAGCTAGTGAGACACTTGGATTAGATTCCCTAGCTCTATGAAAACAATGATGAAGATGCTATGACACCTATGACACAAATCAGACCTAAAGGTTGACATATGACATATATGACAAGTCAGGGCTAAAACTAGCCTCCAAGAGGTCGCTTAAGGGAGTTAGGGAAGCTAATATTCTTCCACATGTGATTTGGTGGAAGTGGGAGACTAGGAATTGTTGTACAAGTGGCATTCTTTGGAATCTCTTCCCAAATTGAGTTGGAATGCATCTCTTGGAAGGAACTAAACCCATAGAGAGATTGGAAACTTTATATATGTCAATGAAAAGGAATGAAACCATCTTTTGATCATTTGAGAAATTTGCAATTGCATTTGTGAAGAGGGAGAGCTAGTGGATGACTAGTTTCTTGCCTTAGCCAATTTCGAGGGTGAAAGATTCTCATCCAAGTTGGTAATTGGAAAGGCCATTTACAACTTTCATTTGGATATTTAATGGAGTCTTAATTTTCATATGTAATCTACATGGCATCTCATAGTTTCTTCTAGTGCATTTCACTCCTTCAACCATTTCCAGTTCTCATGGCATATTCTTGATCCTTGAGGGAGGGCATTTTTGGTGAGCTATTGTACTCTTTGGGGAAGCTTTTCATGCGCCATTTATTTTGTAATATGAATTAAATATTCTGTGCTTCATCTCCAGAAATTTTCAAGTCGAAATGCCAAGCAGAAATGTATAAATCTCATTTTTAATGAAAGAACGGTGCCATTTCCCCACTGCCTTGTTGTGAACCATTGTAATGTTGATGGATTCGAATGGATAAGTAAAATACTGATGGTTTATTGATGAATGGAATTTTATTTATGTATTATACAAGTTTCATGTTCTGTACTTAAGCCTTTGAAGTCATTTTACTCAGTTTATTTACATTTGGAGAAGATTTGGTGCCATTTCCCCAAGAGTCGAATTAGTGATTTTTGATGATGCTTGGGATAAGGTTAGAACAAACTTAATAACTGATTAATGGTGCAAATGAGACCTAAATAATTTTCCTTATGAATCCCCTACCTCTGTTAATAATTTTGAGTGGGTTTGGAGGAATTTGGAGAGCCATTTTCAGAACTTATCCTAGGGGAATTTGAACCTCAAATTGCTAGTTAAATTCCATACTTTGTCCAGAATATTAAACAAGTTTGTAGAAGTCTTTTAATGATAATAAATCATCCATGAACATCATAATAAAGTACAAATATCATTCAGACACCTTCCTTGAATATTTGAAGGCATTTGGAGCTAATTGGAGACCTAGAGACCAATACTAGTCAAAGGGAAATTACTAGTAAAGTTCCCTACATTGGCCAGAATTGAAAGAGGACTTGCAGAAGTATTTTAAAGGTCCAAAAACATCCCTGAAACACATATTTATGTTCTAACATCATCCATATACATTCTCAGAATATTTGGGTTCATATGGGGCAAATTGGAGACCTAGGCATGAAAACTAGCCAAAGGTCGAATTTGTGGAAAAAGAGAAAAATTGGTCATTTTAATAAAAAATTAAAAAAGAGTCATTACAAGGGGTTTAGATAGATATATAAATAGTCAGAGAGTGTGAGAGAGAGAAAGAGAGAGATAAAGAGAGACAGAGAGATTTGGGGTTAGGGGTTTAGAGAAAGAGAGAGATTGTGGGTTAGTGGTTTAGAGAGAGAGAGAGAAAGAGAGAGAGATATTGGGGTTAGGGGTTTAGAGAGACAAAAGGATATTTGGGGTGAGGGGTTAAAAGAAACAGAGAGTTTGGGGGTTACGAGTTTAGAGAGAGAGAGATAGATAGAGAGATATCAGACTTATAGTTTACAGAGAGAGATTGGTTGTTAGGGGTTTAGTTAGAGAGATAGAAAGATTAATGGTTACGGATTTAGAGAGATTGAGAGAGAGAGAAAGAGAGAGAATGATTAGGGGTTAGGGGTTTATAGACATATATATATATATATATATATATATATAGAGAGAGAGAGAGAGAGAGAGGTGTTAGGGGTTTAGAGAGAGAAAGGGCAAGAGAGAGATTGGGCTTAGTGATTTCGAGAGATAGAGAGATATTGGGGGTGAGGGGTTTAGAGGTTGAGAGATGAAGAGAGAGAAATATTGGGGTTATAGGTTTAGAGAGAGAGAGAGGGAGAGAGAGATACTGGAGGATAGGCGTTTAGAGAGAGCCTAAGAGATATGAAGAGAGATATTAGATGTTAGCGGTTTATAGAGAGAGAGTAACATATTGAGGGTTAGCGCTTTAGAGAGAGAGAGAGAGAGAGAGAGAGAGAGAGAGAGAGAGATTGGCGGTTAAGGTTTTAGAGAGAGATAAAGAAATTAAGTGTTGAGGTTTAGAGTGAGAGAGAGATTGGTGGTTAGTGAATTAGCTAGAGAGGGAAATTTTTGGTTAGGGGTTTAGAAAGAGAAAGGGAGAGAGAGAGATTGAGGGTTAGGGGTTTAGAGAGAGAAATTAGCGTTAGGGATTTAGAGAGAGAGAGAGAGAGAGAGAGAGAAAGGCATTGGGGGTGAGGGGTTTAGAGGTTGAGAGATGACAAGAGAGAAAGATTGGGGGTTATAGGTTTAGAGAGAGAGAGAGGGAGAGAGAGATGCTAGAGAATAGAGGTTTAGAGAGAGGCAAAGATATATTGGGGGTTAGTTGTATAGAGAGAGATATTAGGGTTAGGGGTTTAGAGAGAGAGAGAGAGAGATTGTGCTCTAGGGTTTAGAGAGAGAGAGAGAGATTTTGTGTTAGGGGTTTAGAGAGAAAGAGAGATGGGCGGTTAGGGGTTTAGAGAGAGAGAGATTGGCGGTTAAGGTTATAGAGACAGATAAAGAAATTAAGTGTTGAGGTTTAGAGTGAGAGAGGGAGAGAAAGAAGGAGATTGGTGGTTAGTGTATTGGCTAGAGAGAGAGGGAAATTTTTTGTTAGGGATTTAGAGAGAGAAAGGGAGAGAGAGAGATTGAGGGTTAGGGGTTTAGAGAGAGAAATTAGCGTCAGGGATTTAGAGAGAGAGAGGGAGAGAGAGAGAGCCATTGGAGGTGAGGGGTTTAGAGGTTGAGAGATGACAAGAGAGAAAGATTGGGGGTTATAGGTTTAGAAGGAGAGAGAGGGAGAGAGAGATACTAGAGAATAGAGGTTTAGAGAGAGGCAAAGATATATTGGGGGTTAGTTGTATAGAGAGAGATTGTAGTGCTCTATGTTTCCAATAGAGCACTAAGACAACTTCCTAAGTCAAATTCTTGGGCTAACTTCAGTGTTTAAGCTCTAATTTATGTGTTAATCTGATCGTGAGCATGTCTTGATAGGTTTAAATAAAACTATGCTGTTTCAATCAGATTTCCATGTTTGTGTTTGTTTCTATTTGTACTTAGTTTCTGTAAACATACTAGTGAACAATCCAAAATATACATTTGTACATTTATTTTCTCATCATAAACTTCACATATTCTCATATTAGCTAGTCAATCTAACCATTTAAAGTATGTATAGAATTAGGATGTAAATGATTAACCAATGGTAACATACCTGGATCTGGTAGGTCGTAGATTGTCCCCTTGCTCCTGTAGCCTTTCCCGTCCAAGCTTTTTGCTCCCGCACACTTTCTGTTCCAAGCCTTTGATACCCAAAATAGATGAACCACCCTGCCAACCAGCTCTTATCATGCTGGCCCTAGGAAACTGACAGGTTTCCTAGCCCCCGAACCCACAAACCAATAATCCCGACAGCAACTTTCCTTAGTACCTTTCCATAGTTCAATAGTAATTTTTCTCTCTGTTAACCCCACCTCAGTCTTTGAGTTTCCCACCTCCTCAAAGCTTCGAGTTCTCCCGCTCCTTGGCATTCCTCCTTTTCATCAAAATACTAAGTGTACTTCTCCCAAAATAAAACCTACCTCCCCCATCTTCGTGAAACCATTGCTTTATAGATCCATTTTCCTCCTCCAAACTTCATTCTCACTCCACCGCCTTAGCCCTCCAGGTTTTTGGGATTCTAAACCATTAATACCATCACACTAATCAAGGATAAAATAATATTTAAATATGATTGTCAGATTTCTTGTTTCTTTCGAGCAGTGGAATAAGTCAATTCTAAGGATAAAATAATATTTAAATATGCTTGTCAGATTTCTTGTTTCTCTCGAGCAGTGGAATAATTCAATTCCAAGGATAAAATAATATTTAAATATGCTTGTTAGATTTCTTGTTTCTCTCGAGCAGTGGAATAATTCAATTCTAATTAAGGTTGTCCTTTTGTGTATATTTCCTATCGTTCTATTTAAAAATAAATAAATAAATAAATAAGCACAACTTGCCTTATCTAAACTTATGGGACAGGTTAAATTGTATAGAATTTATCCCACGGCTTGATCTTTAAATGCGGATAGGATAATATAATAAATGCAAACTTGAATTTACACATGGACTTGCCTCATCTAACTTATGGGACAATTTAAATTGTATAGAATTCATCCCACCGGTTGATCTTTAAATGCGGATAGGATAATATAATAAATGCAAACTTGAATTTACACATGGAGAACGTTCATGTCTTTATTACTCAACTAAATCTTGTTGTGGGGAAAATGCACCTATAGTTCAGGGGAGAAACTACCAACTTACGGTGATAAAGATAGACTTACAAGCATTCTGTAAGTACAACAAATAAATGAAGAGATTAGGGTTTAGAGATGTAGGAACCTTATTCAGAAGGTTGATCCTAGCTTTGCTTCCCTCGCTCTTCAATGCTTATCCAATGTCGCAATGCCCAGACCTGCAAAACAACTTGATACCTTTCTCAAATACATTTGACTACATATATAATACTGATATCCATAATATAAAGAGACATCAAACTATAATCAAACAGTAATAAAATCTAAGAGACATTAATAGGTCATATTTGGAAAGAGAAGAACGTCTGATCTTTATTAATGAATGAAAGCAAGTACATAAAGTTATACCTTCCTTCAAGCTTGGCACTTCACGAAACCTAGATTCAAGGTCTCCTGCTTCCGTTCTCCAAGGATCCCAGCCTCTAAGCAATTGTACTAGGGTTTACCAAAACTGAAGCACAAGAGAGGGGGATGAGGGTCTCCATTCCTCCAGCATAACTTTGCAATTGGTCTTGCTCCTTTTCATGACCCTTCTACCCTCCTTATATAGTCAGTGAGGAAGAGGAAAAGAAGTTACAACCACTCAAGAGGTTTCCCAACCAACTTAACTTACTCGAATTTCGAGATTTTGACCAAAACAGGTGTGTACTCTACTCTATAGTAGACAAAGTCGCGTACATATGGCAATGGGCGCTACTTTGAATGAGGTAAAGTCGCGTACACACGCTACTATGTCAACAGTAGAGTCGCGCTCATAGTGAAAAATGGCCAAAAACAGGCTTTTCTGCTCATTTTGAGGAGATGGTTTGGTCTAGAAAAATGTTCCTAAGGGTCATATACATCAAATGGGTCAAGAATGAGGTAATTTCAACCATTTTTAATTTCCAAAATGACTCCTCCATCCACAAATGTCCTGTTGTGTGACTGAACTTGATCTCAAGAAGTGTCGTCATGCGACCAAGGGAAGCAAGTGTCGTCACGGACGGAGAGGTGTCATTTCAAGCTATAACAGATGCCCCCTAATGTATGAGGTCAAAGGGAGTATAGGAAACGATGGCCGAAATACATTATAAATAAAAAAGAGTTGAATCATGGAGGAACGGAGAAACCAAGAATCATAGGCTCAAATGAAGTACCTGAAAGCAAAGGCAAAGTCAGACAAACTTATCCATGGGGTAACTGTCCATGTTCAAATGGTGGAACATGATCTCCAAGAGGATACAATAATGATCCAAAATACTGATGCATATATCATGGCCACTAGAATACAAGCGTGGATCCATGAGGAACATAAGTGTAAACATAGCCACATAAATACAAGGTGGATCTATGTCAAAACTGGAGAACATAGCCATAGAGAACAAGCTGGATCTATGTCTCATCAAGAGCCAAAAAGAGTGTGGCTCAGTCTTGCGCAACTTGGGCGATAACATAAATGAGGTGATGCTATCGAGGATCCCAAGGTCTTCATCCAAAAAACAACCCAAGGTACAAACCTATCCATGCGAATAAATGAGTTGATGTCGAACATGGGAGGTATCGTTTGATTACCGGTCATTGATGTATACCGTTAACAAACGCGAGGGTGTCCACCAATAATGAAAATGGAACCCAAGGTACCTAGTACATTCAAGCAAGTGCGAATAGATGGTCTTACCGTCGAACACTTGAAGAACCCATCGGATAGGAGACATTGATGTATTCCCATCTATCCAATAGCGAGGGAAACTGCCACTAATGACTGCAATCCCCAAGGTACTAACCGAAACTCTAAACTCCATTCCCAGAGCACAATGAGTTGAAGTCGATGGGAAGAAGTCCGTTGGAAGGGAGGCCTTAATGCATCCTCCATCATCCAACACAAGGGACACTCAAAAGGTATGAGATGATTTGGAGTAGGACTGAACACATGATGAAACAGACTGACACCAAGGAATGGCCGACACATGAGGTCAAGGAAACTGCAGAATGGCCGACACAGGTTATATCCTTGAACAGTGAGCACGACACAAGAGTGACTTAGGCAGCTTTGAACACAAAGGGACCACGATGCAAGTCTGCAATGTAGGAGACATTAACAGATTCTCCAAATGATTGGAAGACTAACCAAACGGAGGAGTAAGAACTCTGAGATCAAGTTTACCCTAAGGCCAACACTAGAACCCAACTTGTTTGATAGACTCAAAACAGGTGCTTTGTTCAAGGAGATAGTTGACTTGCTACCATCATATTGAAAGATATTTTAACATTCTTCCCTTCCCTTTCCTTTGTCATTTTTTAACGAGCTTGACAAAGAAATATAGCATGCTCGACGGTATTTTCATATTTAAGGAGTCTGAAAAAACCTAGAAGAAAACTCCATACACCTATCCGTGGATTTTATATCGAGCCCGGATTGGTCTGTGCTCGGCGGTGTTTTCTTGCTTATAGAGTTGAAAAACTTAAACAGTCCTCTATACACCTATCCGTGGATTTTATATCGAGCCCGGATTGGTATGTGCTCGCTTGGTATTTTCATATTTAGAGAGTCTGAAAACCCTAAAGAGAGACTCCAAAGGTCCTTTTTCGTAAAGTTAGTCTCCTTCCCCGAAAAAGTGTAAAATGATGGAAGAAGAACTCTTCTAGCGCATACAAGAGTATACCTAGAGTATACCTTTTCCGTAAATTATCCACCAAGGCCCGGAAAAGGGGTAATTCTATACCTAAGTGGATGTCGGTTCAGTTATTTTAACGAGCCCGAAAAGACAACTATGCTCGGAAAACTTTTCCTATTTAAGGAGTCTGAAAAGGGCTTAAAAGAACTCCATGGGGATCTTTTCCGTAAAGGTTTAACGAGTCCGGAAAAGTAAACTCATGACCTCCTTACTGTTTTTAACGAGCTCAAAGGAGATAGGAAAATGCTCATAACTTCCTTCCTGTTTTTAACGATCTCGAAGGAAAGGTGGAAGAAATGCTCGTAGCCTCCTTACTGTTTTTTAACGAGCTCGAAGGAAAGGTGGAAGACTGCTCGTAACTTACTTACTGTTTTTAACGAGCTCGAAGTAAAGATGAAAGAAATGCTCATAATCTACTTACTGTTTTTAACGAGCTCGAAGTGAAGGCAGAAGAATGCTCGCAACCTACTTACTGTTTTTAACGAGCTCGAAGTAAGAGAAGAATGCTCGAAATGGGAGGAAACGAGTGTCAGGGACATGCAAAACTAGCTCCAAGCGCATGGAACAAAGCTATGCCTAATGCAAGGAACATGGGCAAGATAAGGACACTGAGGGTGTGTCTCCTCCAGGTAAAAGGTGTCAAATTGAAAAGGCAAAATGATACAGGGCTTAGCGGAAATGAGATTGGAGATGGAGGCTTATACAACGAGCTAAAAGCGTGGAAGCCGGCTTCAGGCTCATTAGCGCAAGCGGGATCATAATAGATGCATATGCAATTTGAACACAAAGATGGGAGCCTTATCAGGGATGGCCAGAAATATATGAGGAAGAAAGATATGAGGCTTCTTCTCAAAGTCATGGTGAATCTAAAAAGGCTCCCGAACCTATGAGAAAAACTCAGCATGGGCACCAGAATGGCATAAGGGTGCTGACTAGGGTGACCCATGTTAGGTAGGCTCTGTTGTCGGACTGGTGCACAATGCATAAAGAGATGGCTAACACACCAATATCCAACAGGTTCAACCCTATGGCGAATTCGGATGGCAAAAGGTTCAAATGCAACATAATAGCGGGGAAGCCTAAACCTATATGCAAGGTTCCGAATATACCTGACATGGTCGCACAAGGTGTCGAAAAGGACCAGTAAGCAAGTATACATCCAGCTAAGAATCCTGTCTCCAAGAAACATTAGTACCGGGATCATATCTAAAACATATGTAAAGGAAGACCCGATACAAGTCACTGTGGTAGAAATACTTTCAACTTCACTATCATCAACAGCAGGCATAAACAAAGCAGAGTTTTCGAATGAGGACTCTATGGTGCCCAAGCCCGAGGACTTACAATCAACAAGATCAAATTCAGGATGAAGATCAAAGTTGAAGGACATGATGGAATCTACAGAAACAAATTCATCATCACGGGAGTTGAAAATTCTAGAAGCAGAATCAAACTCAGCAGGAACACCGATTTGCGGATCTATAGGAAAGTCCAAAGACTCAACAGTAGGAAGATCAAACTTTAAGGTCAAACCGGGGCTGGACATGACTGCGACTGGATCAACATCCAAATGAATGGCAGACTGTACTATAGACTCTAGGAAAACTTCATCGGAAGGAAGTATATCATCCCAGATAGAATACATATCTAAACATTCAGATGGAGGTGTCACTTGGTCAAAAGCTGGGACCAAGTCCCGAGAAGGTAAGCATGAACTCAGAGACTTCTTCTCAGTAGCAGTTGAACTCAAGGAACAATATGCCACATGAGGCGCATGTGACATAGTAGTGCCTAATGACGAGGGATCAGACTGGTCTACAGATGGGTAATAAGGAGGATCAACGAATGCAAGCTGGTCGATGGTGACAATGTTTTCGTTATGAGGGAAATGCATCACACGAAAAAGCGTAGACACCACAGCATGCATAGCATAAACGTAATCACGCCCAAGGATCATATAAAAGTCCATAGGGTCCTTTAAAACCATAAAATCAACTAAGACTGTTTTTCCACCCAAGGTAACAGGTGCCTGACGGAGGAATCCGATCGGTTCACTAGGTCTTCTATCGAAGGTCAACGGCCAATTAAAAGCTGGAATAACATTAGGGAAACCCAAATCTCTCCAAGCATAAGCGGATAAGATACTAACAGAAGCACCTTCATCAACAATACATCGATCAACCGTATGGTTCCCGATATCAACCTTTATCTGAAAAGGTGTCGAAGAAGGAAGGCGAGGCTCGGCTAGACTATTCCAATCAAAGGAAACAATCCTAGGGCTTGGTAGGGGTTCAAATGGCACAGATGAAGTGCCCCCTTTTTCAGGAACATCCAAACTGGTAATGCAGAAGACTTCAGTAGTAGGTGCATCAATCTCTGAAGGACTGATGGGATCGGTCGAAGATTGCATCGATTCAATCACTTCACTCTCCGAAGGAAGAGTGGGGTTGACCAAAGATTGCATTGGTTCAACCACTTTATCAACCAAAAGTTGATCTGGCTGCAGGGAATCTATAGACAACTCAAGAACAGAGGTTCCTTCAGACATGGACCACACTCTTCGTACCTTTGGAATGGCAGGGCATCGGTGAGTAAGGTGATCTCCCTTACAAAGTTTACAAGGGAACTTTGGTTTCCGTCCTATAGGTTTAGACTCCTTTACAACGTCAGTACTCTCAGCATGACTAGCATTGGCTGACAGCTTGCCCCCAGCATGACTCACAGAGGCTGGTTGCTCAGAAGCAGAAGACTTTTGAACTAAGGACCACACTTTTTGCACTTCTGGAAGTACAGGGCACAAGTAAGTAAGGTGGTCTCCCTCGCAAAACTTACAAGGGAACTTAAACTTCTGTTTGTTGGGTTTGTCGACAATGTCAACTCCCTCAACATGACTTGCAGTGGCTGATCTGGTGTCTCCAGTATGACTCACAGGAACTGGTGACTTGTCATTAATATGGCTAGCAGTGATCAATGACGTGTCCTCAACATGACTGACAGTGGTTGAAGACAAACTTTCAGTATGATTTTCAGTGACTGAAAGTTTTCTCCCAGCATGACCTCCAGAGGCTGGGTGGGTGCCCCCTGCATGATTTGCAGAGGCAGGGTGCTTGCCCCCTTGTTTTGGCATCTTCTTCCTATTCTTCCCCCGTCTATTCCTTTTAGACTGCTGGCTACTAGTATTGCTACTTTCGCCGCATGAGGTAGAAGGAGGAGGAGAAGATGTTACTGGCAAAGGAGGCACAGGGTTCTGATGCTCTTGATTTGAGGTGCTCACAAAAGAAGCGTCAGGAGCATGCAAGGCATTCGGAGTGGAAAACAACCAAACCGGCAGCCCAATAGTGAATCCAAGAAGATTCAGAGTAGCCATTAAGGGAGCACCAATGTTTCCAATGAATGGAACAGCACAAGGATCCCCCGGAACAGGGGTACCTTGATTGGCACTCGCCGGAATGCTAGACATAGTTTCTCGCTCAAATGAACAAGAAGTTCCCTAAGGAAAACTAAAAACAAGTAGCACAAAGAGCACACCACTAAAAAAAGGTCCTAAGTAAATCAAACTAGGCAAACAGATGCCTTCCGGAGAAGAGTCTGGGATAATGAGGGCCCAGAACAGATCAACGAAGGATGAAGGACAGTTACCTGGGGTCCCCAATACAATGACTAAGGGTGCAAGCGCTGGAATCACCCAACCGCCCTCCCAAAGACCTGCAAGGGATTTCCTCCCACGTCTGTCCTAGGTACAGCAGATATACCCTCCGCTGTCACCTGTGTATGAACCTAGAGTCTGATACTAAGGATACCACAACACCGAAAACTCCTGGGGGAACAGTCACCGGTCGAATCAGAAAGCGTGGGCAGGGTAGCTAAGCCCGAAACTCGAAAGAGTCCCCAATACGCAATCCGATCCTGGTGTATGCTCGAACAGAAAGTAGGAGGGGTATTCCCACAAACTGATCTCACATTGACCTACTGCATAGATCCCAGGCAAATTTTGAGTGAGGTGGGTTTACCTGATGATAGTCTCACTACGATTTTTGCGCAATGTGTGATCTTGGGTGGTTTAAGGTGTTTTAAACCCAAGATCCTAACCAAGACTAGTTGGTGTAGTGTAACCTAGAAAAGAAAATGTTGCTAGTTCATTTTATTAGAGTTCATTTTAAAGGTTACTTGATTACTCAAAAAGGTAGTGGGTGTGTGAGAGTGGTTATAATAGAAATAGAGTACTGAAAATGAAATATTTACCACCAAACAAATCTTTTTCTTTTCAATGCAAGTCTTAAAATTCTGATCTAGAATGCATGTGCAAATGCAATTTTTTAATCTTTTGAATGCAAAAAAGGTAAAAATAAAGTCTAAATGTAAAAAATTAAACTCAAAACCTAAGAATGCAGCTACTCAAGCAACTAGGTATGCAAAAGAAAACTTGTTCTTTTTGATGCGAAGCACTCTAAAATCTTTTAAGCCACTTGCAAGGTACTCTATTTAGAAAATGAATCAAAATTCTTTATGCTTTTCAAAGGTAAGAAACAAAAACTGAAACTAACCTACTATCAAAGCAAAGCAAAGAAACTTTCAGGTTCTCTTTATGAAACAGTAAAAGCTACCAAATATGACTTTCAAATTCTTATTGATGTAAGCATGCCAAACATTGGGAAAAGAGTACGAAAACTACTTTTAGACCCAAACGAAGCAAATGACCTACAAAGAAGTATGGTCTGGTAAAGTCAGGTCTGCACGTAAACAATGCAAACAAGGTCTTGAACAACAGCCAAAACACTTGAGCTTTCACTACAAAAGAAAAACTAAAAGCATAAGGGAGGACAAGAAACCAACCTAAAAGAGAAATTTCACTCAAATAGATACAAACAGGGTCAAAAAGACTCAAGAGGTTTCAAATCCAGTGGAAATGGGGCAAGCAAGTTCAATCAGACTCAAATTAGGGTACAAAACACCAAACAGGTCCACAACCCCCCAACTTAAGTCAACAAACCCCAAAACTTTCCAAACAAACACAAATTGATCAAAAGAGGTTCAAATCATGAATGTAGGATCAATACAAGGATGGGAGACCACCTACAGGGGTTTAACACAGACCTAAGGTCATCAGGGACCCCCAAAAATGTAGCCACAGCCCCCAGATTTGGGTCCACAACCCAAAAACTCAAAAATTTCAAACCCAGATTTTGAGCGCTACTGTGTATGAAGGAAACTAGCGCTCATAGCAGTATGGGCGCTACTGTGCAAAGGAAAAGTAGCGTATGGGCGCTACTGTGTGGTATAAACAGTAGCGTACAAGAAAAAAAGTCTAAAAAACGGGGTTAAAACCCCCAAACTGGGTCCACAAAGGTTTGCAAGGGCTGGGAAGGGTCTGTAAAAAGCCCAGGAGGGTCAAACAGAGCCTACTAACTGATCCTAATCAAGAAAATGAACAAATACCATCAAACAAGACTGAATAAATGACCTTGGATACCCCTAAGCAGTTAGGCTTTCCCCAGCGGAGTCGCCATTCTGTTGTGGGGAAAATGCACCTATAGTTCAGGGGAGAAACTACCAACTTACGGTGAAAAAGATAGACTTACAAGCATTCTGCAAGTACAACAAATAAATGAAGAGATTAGGGTTTAGAGCTGTAGGAACCTTATTCAGAAGGTTGATCCTAGCTTTGCTTCCCTCGCTCTTCAATGCTTATCCAATGTCGCAATGCCCAGACCTGCAAAACAACTTGATACCTTTCTCAAATACATTTGACTACATATATAATACTGATATCCATAATATAAAGAGACATCAAACTATAATCAAACAGTAATCAAATCTAAGACACATTAATAGGTCATATTTGGAAAGAGAAGAACGTCTGATCTTTATTAATGAATGAAAGCAAGTACATAAAGTTATACCTTCCTTCAAGCTTGGCACTTCACGAAACCTATATTCAAGGTCTCCTGCTTCCGTTCTCCAAGGATCCCAGCCTCTAAGCAATTGTACTAGGGTTTACCAAAACTGAAGCACAAGAGAGGGGGATGAGGGTCTCCATTCCTCCAGCATAACTTTGGAATTGGGCTTTCTCCTTTTCATGACCCTTCTACCCTCCTTATATAGTCAGTGAGGAAGAGGAAAAGAAGTTACAACCACTCAAGAGGTTTCCCAACCAACTTAACTTACTCGAATTTCGAGATTTTGACCAAAACAGGTGTGTACTCTACTCTATAGTAGACAAAGTCGCGTACATATGGCAATGGGCGCTACTTTGAATGAGGTAAAGTCGCGTACACACGCTACTATGTCAACAGTAGAGTCGCGCTCATAGTGAAAAATGGCCAAAAACAGGCTTTTCTGCTCATTTTCAGGAGATGGTTTGGTCTGGAAAAATGTTCCTAAGGGTCATATACATCAAATGGGTCAAGAATGAGGTAATTTCAACCATTTTTAATGTCCCAAATGACTCCTCCATCCACAAATGTCCTGTTGTGTGACTGAACTTGATCTCAAGAAGTGTCGTCATGCGACCAAGGGAAGCAAGTGTCGTCACGGACGGAGAGGTGTCATTTCAAGCTATAACAAATCTTGATTCGAAAATGTTGTTTGATTTACAATTAAAGTTTAAATAACAATATAATATGGAATATAATAATATCACAAAGACTCACTTTCAATTGTTTTTAATAATTTTGTTCCTTTTTATTATTCACATAAAACAATCGTGATAAATTCATCCATTTATGCAAAACATTAAGCTATGTTTATTTGACAATGATTATAATAACAAATAAGATTATGCATGTTAATAACAACATTAATAATACTAATAACAATAATAATATTAATATTAAAAATATTTAATGATAATTATTTTATAACACTATGACCTTAAAGGTTATAAACATAACATTGAATTACTTCTAACCAACATAATTTGACTTTTCAAAGAGAAGGACAATTATGCTAGAACAAACAACGCTAATTGTATAAACTAAGCAGGGACTATGTTAAATACAACACTATCCCCAGTGCAACATAAATGATGTTAAGCACAACACTATTTCCAACAATTAGTTACTAATGCATGTAATTAACAACTAACAGACTGATCCATTTATGCATATTTACATGATTAACAACCATCATTCGGACTTCATGAATTCACGACTGAGTCTTATCTAGAATTCAATCACAACCAATAGTTATCACATTAATACTAGTGTACATGTACAAGGTGTGCATCCGTGGCCAGCGTATGCATAGATTGTACTCGTACTATAAGAAAACATCATTTCCCCTATGCATATATATTAACTTCAACAAAACAATGATTTGTATTGACATAACAATCATACATACAAACAATCACAAATACTTAACCCATTCAACATACATAAATCATAAGCATTTCAACATCATTAGGCATTGATAAATATCCAATTAAGTTGTAACATTTATGTTTTCCAGATTTACCATAATTAATCAATCATTTATTTTTAAGGAAGAGGCACCTACTACCACTAAATCAGGATCAAGGGATACCTAACCCTCAACAATACTAACTAACATATCCCCCCACCCTAACCTACGTCTGCATCCTCCCTATCCTTCCTCTGCTAGTACAAAAGTGGATGTCAGCTATACTGACCTAGCCACGTAGAACGTGAGAGCGGTAGCATCGGCTAACTAGCGGACCTAACCTCTCCTAGCAGGCATCCAACCATCGTCATCACAACAACTTGGGGAGCGTGTCTCAGCACGGCCCTCCCACGACCTCGGGTATCATAGAAACATAGGGTGGGGAATACATCCATCCCTCTCAACATACTGGGTCTATGCCCTTATCAACTCATACTTTGTTGCTCTCGAGATTATTGGTTTGTGTCATCGTATCATCAACTTTGGTAAACAAGGCTCTCTGCAAAATAGGTACTATACCATACTTCATAAAGTATCCCGCTATTGCATAGCCCCGATGTCCTGCGGATTAGTACTTTGCAGCCATACATTTATAACAGTATTTCCATTCTATCATCATCTGATCCATATTGTCAACATCATTTATTTCATCACATAAAATCATTAAATTGATCACAGCATAAATACCACATCATATATATCACATTTCATCCAGGACGATTATTAAACATACACCATCATTATGAAATAAAAGAATCTCGTGATAACTACAACATAGTAACCACATAAACCTAATAACATCATGAGGATGGTAACCTCATAACATCATAACCGTAGTATCAGCATGGGCATAGTAACATCCTAAACATAGTAGCAACATATCATCATGTCTAACATGCCGAAAATATAGTTCACTCTGTCTAGCTGAGTCGAACAGATAATTAGCAAATAAAGTGAAAGGTGTCTAACTCATAAACACACCTAGTCAAAATATGGGGCGTTACAGAGATATTAGGGGTTAGGGGTTTAGGGAGAGAGAGAGAGATTCCGGTCTAGGGTTTAGAGAGAGAGAGATTCTGTGTTAGGGGTTTAGAGAGAATGAGAGATGGGAGGTTAGGGGTTTAGAGAGAGAAAGAGAGATGGGAGGTTAGGGGTTTAGAGAGAGAGAGAGAGAGATTATGGGTTAGTTGTTAGGGGTTTAAATAGAAATATTAATAGAGAGAGGAAGAGAGAGAGAATAGGGGTTAGGGGCTTAGAGAGAGGGAGATTGGGGTTCAACATTTTAGATAGAGAGAGAGGGAGATTGGGGGTTAGTGATTTAGAGACAGTGAGATAGATATTGAGGGTTAGGGTTTAAAGAAAGAGAGATTTTTTGGGTTAGGAGTTTAGATAGGGTTTTAGGGGTGTAGAGAGAGAGATAGAGAGAGAGAGAGATTGGGGATTTGGGGTTTAGAGAGAGAGATAGAGAGATATTTGAGGATAGGGGTTTAGAAAGAGAGAGATAGAAAGAGAGATTTTATGGGTTAGCATTTAGAGAGAGAGAGATTGGTGGTAAGGGTTTTAAAGAGAGAGAGATTGGGGTTTAGGGGTTTAGAGAGAGAGTGACATTGTTCTTTATGGGTTTTGAGAGAGAGAGAGAGATTGGAGGTTAGGGGTTTAGAAAGAGAGATAGAATGGTGGTTAGGGGTTCAGAGAGAGAGAGATTTTTGGTTAGGGGTTTAGAAAGAGAGAGAGATATTGGGGATTAGGGGTTTAGAGAGAGAGAGAGAGAAATTGGGGGTTTAGATATATATATATATATATAGTGAGAGAGAGAGAGAGAGAGAGACTGGAGGTTAGGAATTTGGAGAGAGAGATAAAGAGAGAGTGAGATTGGGGGTTAGGGGTTTAGAGAGAGATACAGATATTAAGGTGTTGAGATTTAGAGTGAGAGTGAGATAAACATAGGGATATTGGTGGTTTGTGTTGGCTATCAAATGTTGACCAGAGGTTTTATGAAGACCGAGGTTCTGCACGGTTACCTTAAACAAGAAAAACCCCTTCGCCCTGGCCCTTTCGGAAACAGCCTGCGAGCAGGCTGAGGTCTCACCCGATGTGTTTCTAATGGGGCACTGCGGACTCAGATGTCCACAGTGAGTAATGAGTTGATGACTGTGACGATGCTCGCGGCAACGCATCGGGTGTGTGCTGCGAAGGTTGAACTGCACAGCGATGGTCAACACTGTGGTCTTCCCTACTACCTTCCTCCTTACTGCAAAACTTGAGACTACACTACGAACACTGCCACTTGTTCTCCTATACTTGAAATCAGTGCAAAAATGCTTAAGGAAGTGAGCTGAATACCACTTATCCACTCAGTCATACACTTAAATAACTGATCATTTAATTCTCATAACACACACTTAGAATGTTACTATTTTAAGCATAACCCTCAGGTGTGAAATAACTATATACATTCATCGACTGCATTCATTCAAATACGTAAACAATTCCCTCTATGCTCACGTAGATGATATATTCATTGTCCTTAGAAGCAAAGCTAATATCAACCATACATCTATTCATGTAGACCTAACATATCATTCCATACTCTCTTGATGGCGAATGCATATAAAGGCCTTCTCATAGCAGACTGCAAGCTAACATTCAGAAATCCAACTACAGGAGCAGATAAATATAACACACACATAAGCATTCAATCATTCAACACACTATTTAAGGTGGTTCAATCCCCTGGGTGGGAAGCTATGTCCACAAGAAATGTGTTTGATATTTCTTTTAAGGAAGGGTTCACAGTTCTTAGCCGCGCACTCAGCTACGGCTCTCTTCCTGCTCAGATAGGTCTTTGCACACTCAACTGAAAAGCCTTTACAATCTATTCTTGATTCAAAATATATTACAATACAATATGATCACTATAACAATCAACAACAATGCCCAACCCTTCCAATACAAAAATGGTATTTTTAAAAAGATCACGCCCGAAGGTCGTGTCTTTACAACATTGAAGACTGAAACCCTTAGGGTTTCCAAACCACTACGGTCCCTCTGAACCGTCATGCTGGCTTCTGATAGCGATTTTGTTGTCATGGCAGTCCTCCATGCCTTAGATCCATCGGTTTCATCCCTCCTATTGCGCACACGCCAATAGGTCATCCACTTCGAGCCACCCTTCCACTGACTGACTCATGCGACTAGCTCAACTCCCAGTCTCTTTCTCTGCAGGCCGTCCATCCCTTAATGGCCACGTACAACTAGCTCATCTCCTAGTTGCTTTTCGTCCGTCGTTTTCCTCTTAACGGTCACGTACCCTGCTACATGCCAAACTGTCACTTTCCCGACCCATCCTCTACTTAACGCACTCGTACAGTTGGCCGCCTTCCCGATCTACTTATGCCCTCAACTCGGCATCTTCCCAGCAGTCTTACCAAAAGTAGACCACCACTGGTCTATCCGCTATATCTGGCCATCCTCCATCCAGTACATAGCTTTATTGGCTCCACGTGGCCTACTACCTTCACAGCACTAGAACTGCGTAGCATTGATCTTCACGGCATCCTTCAAAACTTGGTACTATGCACATCCTCGCAGCACTCCCGATACTTAGGCAAAATTCAATATTCTGAACTGCGCACAGCTCAGGTTCATTCAACATCAAAAATGTCACAAAAAATGGCCCTGTTGGGCCAGGCCCAACATGCCCCTAACACTTACCTGTGGCTTGTCCCCGAGCCACTTTCAACATCTAGTACCGGAGTCTGCTCACCCATCTGAATGTTCAGCTTGGCTGTGAACTCATTATAAGTGTCCGTCAGCTCCTCCATTGTTTCTTTGACCTCCTGCTCCAATTGTTTTTTGGTCTCAAGCTCTTGAGGTGTTGTCTCCTCGCCAATTTGGGCTTCCACCATTTCTTGGTTGGCTCGTATCTCTTTCAATTTATTTTCTATGCGCTGTGACACCTCAGAGGCATCTCCGAGGAGTGGCTACGACTGATTGTCCAGCGCAGTCTCCTTTGCTCATAAGATCTATACTTCCTTCTTCAAGGTAGATATTTCTCTAAACTTCTGCAGTCTGTCTCATGGTGGTTGAGTCTTCACCTTTACTTGCATGGCTTCCAATGCAGTCTGTTTCTCCTCCATCGCGATCTTTGTCTGCTGTAGCCGTGGATTTTCCTCAAGGTCTGTGAACACCTTCAAGGTCTGATCATGTAATTGATGGCACTTCGCAACCTCTACTGCGATGCTCTCTACTGCAGTCCTTACTTCAGATTCTCTCTACTGCCTCTCAGTTAACTAATCCTGCGGTTTCAGTTTTTCCTTGAGTAGATTGATATCTGCCTCATATAGGACTACCTTGTCCTCCATTTCTAACTTTAGGGTCAGCACCCTATCCGTTATTCTGTGGATTGTATCCTCGAGATTATCTTGGATCTATACTCCTTTGATCTCTACCGCAAAAGAATTGATTGTAGCCTCCATCTTTTGTCAGTGCTGCTGTTCATCTCCCATCATTAGAAAGGTGCACATGCTCGACTCCTCAGTTGCCTGTTCGTGGCTTGCAACTGAGCTTCTACTCTCATGGACTGCGCAGCTCTATCACGCATCTCCTCACCAACCTGCGTGTGCAAATAACACAGACCAGGTAGCAGAATCTTTGCTAAGTCGAGCTCAACCATGTCGACGTTGGTTGTGTCGAAAACCATGTCCCTTGACGTAGGCAATGTGGCTGTCATTGGGTCAAGATGGACAAGTCTCATTTTGGGCAGTAGCGTGACAACGAGCGGGGATGGTGCCTACTACGAAGCTCCTGCGTCCCCCGTGTCACACGGCAAGGTAGGCTCTTGTGGACATCCTCTATTTTCTTCATGAGCCCTTGCATCGCAATCCAGTTCCTCTGAAGGTCATCCTCGATGACCTTATCATGTTTCTCCTTTTCAGATATGAATTCTCCAAGGGTCTCAGTCACTTTGTCCACAATCATGTCAAAGTCATCTTCTTTCAAAATTGTATCCGTGGGATTTTTCTTCTCCTTTTGCTTCTTTCGATCCTTCGGCTGGGATGGGCTTTCTGGCTCTTTTCTCTTGCCCTTCTCTGTCTCTTTCTCTTCAATAATCGGACATGGTGGAGGAATCAACTCATCATCTTCTAAGTCTGTCAGGACGTCCAGAACTTTGACATAGTAGTCGGTGGTCCATTCTTTCATAATGAGCTCTATATCTTCTTCTTTCATGTGGTAGCACCTATGGAACCACTGCGGCTTCTTCATCTTTGCCTTTGGAGAGATAAACACACAACACATGTCCGCAGTAAAATTGACAATGCCTATGTACTTTCTTGTTACCTGCTTCGTTATTCTTGGTGTACACGTGATCACCTCGCGCAACTGCGTGTAATATTGATAGAAGACTTCTTGGGTAGCATGCTGGAGTTGCGGATTTATATTTTCCCATAGATTCATGAACCTGATTCCTCTGGGTTCGGATCTATCAACACTAACGCCGACAAAGTCCTTCGGCTCCTTCCATCCGATGAATGCGATGAGTACAATCAACCATGTAAAATGGAAGTTTCCCCCATTCTGTTGAATATCGTTGAGTTCCTCCATGAACTCATTCAGTAGGTATTGGCACCAGTTAAACTCTGTGCCTTCTGCTGCTCCGGCACTAAGCAGCACTGCACCCGCAGGCACCTTGGTGGGTCTTTCCATTCTCAATACCTTTGCTATGAGCATCTGTGTACTGAACTTTGTTGCTCAATCGTCAATCTCATCGGTAGGAAAACCCCATTTTCCCTTCACCAGCATGTGGCTCTTCTTCATTTTTTCCACGACCTCTTTTTCTTTGCTTTTCCCTTGGAAGAACTGCTTTGGATCCTCACCGTGCTTACTCAATCCTGTAATGACATGTATTAGGTCGATATTGATGTCTATGGGCCTTTCCATCCATAAATAACCTTGGTGAATTCGCACCATCAAGGTGAGAACGACGATGTTTAGTTCGGTCGACCTTTCAAAATGGGGGTAGTAGTAGCAGGTTTAACAGTCCTGACTGCACCACCGATGTTAACCAGCTTTCGGCCACCAGATTCAGCTATCCTTTTGCATCCTTTTTCCAGCACATATATTGATCTGGTTGAAATTCTCGGTACTTGGGATCATGTGGTTCGTCCTTCTTCACTCCCAAGAGGTCATAATCCTCCCATTTCTAGTTTGGGATCTTTCCCAATAGGTTTGTCGTAATTTTTATGTGCTTAGACACTGGTGATAGAGGGATATCATACTTGGCGTTCTTCATGAACTTAAACATAGGGGCATCTAGCACCCGCAGCGAGATATAATCTAGTGTCATCTTGAGTGAAATTTCCTTGGTGAATATGGGTTGCCTTGTGCTCGCCGAACTCGACTTGGAATGCTTTGTTCGAGGTGCACTCATTGTGTCCTTTCCCTTATCCTACATTGTCAGATTAATCCTTGGTGATTTGCGGGATCCTTGACCTTGTTCTATGACAACCTTCTTAACTAGAGTTTTCATTAACTGTTGAATCCCTCCATGCTGAAAGATTCTCAATGTTTCTTCAATAGTAAGTTCTTGCTCTGTGTAAAGGGGTGCAGACATTCACTTAATGAGATAGCGGCTATGGCAGAGAGAATACAGATGGCTACTAGCTCAGAGAGGTTAATCACAGAAAAAATTCTAAGTGCTCGATAACGCCCGCAAGTCTCCAAACAGTGTTATTTATAGGTGCAGGAGACCCCCTTCTGCGCCCTTCAATGGCTATATAGGCATTACATGCGACCTCTAGCAGCCAAATCTCCCAGATCTTTCAGTCTTTTCATCCGTCAGTCTGTCCAGAATGGTTATCTTCCCTTTAAATGCTGAAGCGGTTGCTGCAATGGTCATTTTAATGGCTATTTTCTCAAAAAGGCATGCAACGGCTATTTTTATCTAAATGTTGCGCCAAACTGCGTGGTAGGCTGTTCCGAGTCCTGCGCAGTGCCTTCATGGTACTGATCTTTGAACTACCGTGGCCAGTTCTCCACTGCTCTGCTTTCGACTTTTGCGCAGCTCATACATTCTTCCTTTATGATACATGTATAGACTCTATACACTTCTAGTGCCCAATTTCAATTGTACTTGACACTTAGAAATTTCTCCCCATGTTTATTTTCCCGCATGCTGCGAAGTAGGACTATCGCGGTACAACTTAAGTCTGCTTCCATTTATCATAGTGGGTAGGGTATCACCAACTAAAGTGGCTAACTGAAATGCACCAATATTAGTGACATGCATAACAATATATGGACCAAGCCAATGTATTTTAAACTTGCCAAGAAATTTCATGAACTTGCTATCATACAGGAGGACTAAGTCACCTACCTGAAAGCATTTGTTCCTAATATGGCGATCATGCCATGCCTTTTCATGATCCTTCTGGACTTGCTGTTGAAAGCCTTCAATGAAATGATCCTCTTCCAAGCTAACTAATTGTAGCAGTCTTTCATCTAATGCTTCGCGATCTACCATTATGGTGAACGCAACAATCCTCAGACTAGGGACAATGTGTCTATCCCGTCAATTTCTTACAAGTTGTCCTGTATGCCCAAAGCACAGACGAGATGCGCAGGTCCCAATCATCCCTGTTTATGTTGCACACCTTTGTCAGCGCGTTTTCCAGTATCTTGTTGAAAGCTTCAATAGTTCCATTTTTCTATGGATGATATGGCGTACTGCGGTGACGCCGAATGTGGAATTCCTCCATCAGGGCCTATATGGTCTTATTCAGAAAGTGAGTGCCTTGATCACTCATCAAGATTTTTGGACAACCGAATCGTGACAAAATTTCCTCAAAAATGAACTACGCGGCAGTACCTATGCTGCAGTCCTTCACTGGTTTAGCTTCTTCCCATCTAGTGAGGTAATCCGTGGCAGTAATGATATACCTTGCACCAGTTCTCTTCTGTGGTGGGTTTATAGGTCCCACAAAATCAATTTCCCACTTCTCAAAGGCCTATAAGGTCAACTACGGGTTTAATGGCATTTCGCCTCTCTGCGACGACTTCCCTGTCCTTTGACAGACATCGCAGTTCCTGCAGTATTCCTTAGAGTCTTTGTGGATGGTAGGCCACCACAGCCCTGCACGTAATATCTTCTGTGTAGTAGCCTTTCCTGCGTAATGACCTCCCACAATCCCTGAATGCGCATCTCCTAGTATATATGGTTTCTTGTGGTCGAGTACACATCTGCATAGGACTTCATCTAGTCTGAGTTTGTATAACTGATCTGCAATGATAGTGAAATCCGCGGCATGCACTACTAGATTCTTCTTCTGTTGAACAAAAAATTATTGTGGTGTCAGCCCTGTTGTTAGAAAATCAATGATATCCTTATAGTAATCATCTGCAAGTTGTATAGAAAACAGCTGCGCATCGGGCAAACTGTCTTCAATGTTCGTTGGCTCCTCTCCTGACTCTATTCTAGACAAGTGGTCAGGTCTAAATTCATCCTGCCGGGTTTAACAACGATCTTGAAGTCATACTCCTGGAATAGCAACAACCATCTACAAATATGCCCCCCTAACGCTGGCTTATTGACCAGATATTTCAATGCAGAATGGTCAGTGAACATGAGGAAGTGCGCACCAAGTAGATAATGTCTAAACTTCTGAAGGGCATATACCATCGCAAGTCCTTCCTGCTCAGTAGTGGTATAGTTCTTCTCTGCTGTCGATAGCTTCCTACTAGAAAATGCGATGGGGTGGTCAATACCCCCTTCTCCTGGCTAAGCTAACACAATGCCCAAGGCAATGCATGATGTGTCCACATGAACATGAAATGGCTTTGCCCAGTCTGGAAAGACTAGGATCGGCACGGTAACCATCTTTTCTTTAAGGGTGTCAAAACCCTGTTCGCATTCTTCATTCCAAACGAATGGCACATCCTTCTTTAACAACTTCTCCATTGCTGTGGTGATCTATGCGTAACCTTTAATGAACTTCTAGTAATAGCCTGTATGGCCCAAGGTAGAGTGCAACATTTTAACTGAAGTTGGTGTAGGAAAATTTACAATGATGGTGATCTTCGTAGGGTCCACCATCAAGCCCTACTTACAGACAATATGTCCCAGTAAGATTCCATATGGAACACAGAAGATGCACTTCTTCAGATTCAGCGAGATCTGATGCTGTCTGCATTTTTCAAGCATCATTCTCAGATTTGCACAATGGTTATTCAGCAAACCAAAGATAGTCCAGTCATCAAAATATGCTTCGAGAAACTTATGCATGAAATCTTTGAATGCCACGAAGACGACTCTGGAGAAGATGGGAGGCGCGTTCTTCAAACCAAACGGCATGACTGTATATTGGAACGACCCCCATTCTGTAGCAAATGTCATCTTATGCCTGTCCGCGGGATCAATTCTGATCTGATGATAACCGGAGAAACCATCAGTAAATGAATATGCCTCATTCCCTCTAACATTGTCAAGTACTTCATCTGTAAACGGAGTAGGGAATGGGTCATGCATAGAGGCATCATTAAGTTTTCTGAGATTGACACAAATCCTGATCTCACCCTTCGTCTTCTTCTCCTGGACAACCATAGGACTGATCCATTCAGATTCCTTGATAGGTTCAATGATTCTTGCCTCTAACATTCTGTCCAACTCTATGCAGACTCTCTCTTTATACCGTGGATTCAGTCTATATAGTCGCTGCTTCACAGGCTTAGCACTTGGCTTCAAAGGGATTTTCATCACTCCTAAATCACCCAATATTCCTTTCATTTCTATAAACTTGGTCGGAAATAGATCCTGATATTCGTGCAAAGTGTCTGCAATCTCCGTGACAGTCTAATCATCCCAGTAGTCTCCGATAGATGAGAACTTCGGCTCTTCACTCATGCCAATGTTTACCTTCTGTGTCTTGACTGGTCCACTCATGTCTGGGATTTCCAATGGTGGTCCTTCTATATCGCACGCACCTTCTGACTCTGGTATATTGATATTGCATGGATCATCTTCATCTTCTTGTCTTCCATGCTCATCATCCTCAACTAAATTATACCAGTCTATCGGATGTTCTTCGTGTTCTTTCCATTATGAGTATATGTTCGCAGGACTGTCATCTGTGCCAAAGAATTCTTCCCTTGACATATCTTTGCGAGGATAATCTGTTCTGAATATACATTCCTTGATTATCTGCAGTGCCTCATGTATCAAAGGGTTCTCATCCTCGAAGCTAAAATCTTTCTGGAAGTTCGCAGTTAATGTATCCCAATCTATAGTCTCCCTACGTAACTCCAAGTCTAGATACCATTTCTTTGGAATATCCTCTTCCAAAGTATGCACAAACAAGTGCACCCACTCTTCAGGTGGCCTTTCTTCCCATGCCTGCGAATAGACTTCCATATGCTATCTGGGATCTATTTGCCCGTTGAACTTATGAAAGGGTAAGGTAACCCTTTCTGCGAACTGAATCTGCATCTTTGTTTTGCATTGCTCCCAAGTGATCAATATGTGTTTGTGCAAAGCCCACCATCTGGAAGGTATGCAACAGAGTGCCATATCCAATGCTAGTAACCTGTGCTCTTCTGGAACTGCTGCAGTATAGTCTTGAATAAAAGTATAAACTTTAGCGGAACCATCAAATGTAGGGATCAGACTTACCTCCTTTCCAATCCAATGTAGTGATTTTGTGACCTACGTGCACCTCTAGCTGACACTTCGTGCATGCAATTCTGCTACTTTTCCAGTCCAGTGTCGGAGTAAAAAACGTAGGAGCTATCGCATCTCCAGTTGAGTACACCATCTACAGTAGGATTAATGTAATCGTCTTGGTTCGCAGTCATCTGGTATAATCGGTCCAAATCCTGGGCCTTAGATTCCTCCTGAATCGGTTTGCTATATCTGTACCCATCTGTAGGATCCAATGGTGCAATAACCCACAGATGCTTGCCTTCGAATATCATCTTCTTTGTTTTCAAATTTATAATGGATAAATTGTCAATTGCCTAGTCAATTCCTAACAGCGCAGGAAAGGGCTGGCTATCATCAACAATCTCAATGACTTCAAAGTCCGCATGGCTTTGTACTCCATCAATATCAACAACAACATTGGCTAATCAGCCAAATGGTATAACTTTCTCTTGGTTGGCCATTCTCAACTGGATAGGTGACCACGATAGCTTTGGTCAACCCATCTGTTGCCATGTCTGCTTGGTCAAGACATTTACTTCTGATCCCAGATCAAGGATCACTCCATCCATCTCAAAGTCTCATATCTGCGCAGTGAGCCTCATTTCTCAGCCCAACCTCTTCTGTTTCTTTATATGATGTAGTGCGCCATCAGAAGTTTCTACTTCTGTCTGTGGTTCGTATAGATTTATGAGCTTCTCCATCTCCGCTATTGCGTTTTCATTTTTCAGTAGCTTCATGCAGCTTCTTAGGAATTGCGCAACAGAGGTGCTAACATCCGTTGTGTGTCTTGTCTTGTCATACGCAGTAGGTTTGTCTTCAACACATGGTACTTTGCTGCGCAGCGGGATCCTTGGAGATTTAGGTGCTGGTTCTCTAAAGGTGTCCCACACGTCAACGAAAGCGTCTTTGTTCTTCTTCAGATCCAGAGCAGGCATCTTTCCTGAAGCTTTTGTTACCCATATTGTTTCAAGAGGGCCCTGCTTCGCATGAGCCTCTCCTGAAGTGGAAGCCTCTGCTCCCCTATCACGGCCTGTCTCCATGCCACTGCGTGTGAATACTTTAATGCTAGGATCCTCAGGTCTGTTCTCTGCTGCGATCCATTGGATGTTTCGGGCTGGCACGTCTGTTCTTCTTCTTTTCTGCATCTCTACCTCTAGCACCGAGCAATATTCTATAACATGGTCAAATGATTTACAATAATTACAGGTGGTGCATGGGTTTACATAGTCTCTGGATACATGACCTGGCTGGCCACAGTTATAGCAGATGACCCCGCCATGGCCTCTTCCCTACGTCGGGCCGGTATTTCTTCCTCTACCGCGGTATCCACCACCACAGCCTCTGTAGGCAGATTGATCATAATGCGTGTTTTCTTGTTTTGGCTGGTTATCTTCTTGCACTCTGTAAAAGCCAACGCCTCTCATTGAACCAAGTCGTGCTTTCTTTCATTCATTAGTTCATAGGCGTAGTAGTTGGATTCGTCATGTCCAACTGATTTCCAAAAATTACAATATAGATTCTTAGGTGTCTTCACATATTTCTATATTAGGTAACAATCTTCAGGTCTATGACTAGTAGTTCTTTAGATCTCACACCAGGGTGCCTGGTTCTGATTGATGGGGTTAGGCGCACCACTGCCGAGATAGTCACGGTATAGGGGACAATGCTCCCGGTCATGACCTTCTCCTTTGCAACTTGTGCACTAGATCTCGTGATGAGGTTCATATTGCTGCTCTTTTCCATTCTTCATGCTCTGTAACTCCAGTGTCAGGGTGGTAAGCTGGTTCTGAATCTGGGTCATTCCAGAACTAGACTCACCAATCAGCAAAGCCTCCAACTTCATCACAATTTCCAAGGCCTCTAGCTGGGATGTAACCTTCTGTTGCATCAATGGTAGCCTGATGTGCAGCAACAGTGCAGCAATGAACCATTCCTTGTGCTGATCCAGAGCTATAAAAAAGCTCACTTGGTCCAAGAGTGTCTTGAACTTCTGGTCGACTTCCCAGACCGATTCTGTCGGTCTCTACTTGATTTCCTTCAGCTCAGTTATACACTGAGACTTAGACTTTGGTTTCTTGAACTATGATATCAGTGCAGCTTTATTCTCTTCCAGGGTCCTGGCTTGCGTGGTAGAATACTTCATGAACTAGTGCAACACTCTATCTCTGAATGTAGTAATAAGCTGGGCTTTCTTCTCATCATCATCTCGGATCTGTTTGACACTCCAGACAGCTTCACAAAGGAACCAATGCTGGTTAGGATCTTATAGACCCGTCCCTTTGTTAGGAACCCATGTATTTACTTTGTTAGTATATTGTTGTTGGATGCATATGCTTTGTATGTCGTCCCATAGTATTTGTTGATCCATAGTTTGTGTTATTGTTGTTGGCGCATATGCTTTGTAAGTCACCCATAGTTTTGTTGATCCATAGTTTGTACTGGCCCATGGTTTTGACTCATAGTATTGCTGCCTAGACTTAGCCCATGGTTTGTATAGCCCATGCTTTATATTGACACATAGTATTGACCCATGGTATTGGCACCTAGACTTAGTATATAAGTATGTGTTGAGGCCTATGAAGGCACCGTGAAGTTATTTGTATTGATCTTGCTCATAGGAGGTTTCCCCCTTGAAGTGGCCTGTGATCAATATAAAAGTGATTATGAGTTCTGTCATTTCTTCTATTTCACATATTCTTATTAATTAATTGTTGCAGGTGCTTCACATCTAATATCAGAGCACTTTCTTGGGCTCTCTGGGTGAAATTTCTACCAAATTTTTTTCCGCATCTGTTGCAGGTTCGGATTTGGGAATAATCCCTATCCGCTTAACTGTGGGAAGTACTTCGACATAAGCCCTAAAACTCATTGTGAGGAGTACCATAGGAACCCCGAAGTAGCTGGCCCATTGAGAGGACCTGCCAGCGAAAAGGGCAATGATTCCTACCTGATTGACTAGTTCCCACCCATGAGGTAAACCAAGAGCTGTCGTTTGTGGCAAAGCGGTTATCAGTTTTACCTGAGCCATGGAATGAGGTGTACTGCTGAATACGCAAGCTGTCAGACAGCATTGGTGGCCGAGTGAAACCCCTGAACTGTTAGGAAGCCGCACATACCTGGGGTTCATATCTATTTTCAGCTGAACTATTGTCGATCACTGCTGCATCGTTTTAGATCCAGTCATTCAGATCCATTCTGAAAGCTGTTCCAGATCTAGCCGTTTTCAATCCATTCAACGCCGTTTCAGATCCCTCTGTTTCCACTCACTTCTGGGCTATTGTAGATCTATCTGTTTCAGATCCCTTCCGAGCCGTAGCCACTCCAGTCTGAAGAAAAAAAAAAAAAAACCAGTTTTTTCTCCATATCTCCCTTGTTTTCCCTTGAAATTTTACGGGAACCCCTGTCATCCCATTCTGCATATTTCATTCCTAAGGACCCTATCCCCAATTCCACTTCCCAAAGCCCGAAATCCCACATTTGTCTATTTTTAGGGTTTGCCCTAACTTCCTTGGATTTCACCCAATCACCTTCAAATTTTACCATAGAGTTCATTTCCTAATTCTGCTTCTTTGTCCCTCTCTGGCAAATTTTCCCTTTCTTTCACCCCACTTCTGAAATCCCCATTTCTTGCCTCCCTGTCCATCAGAAAGTGTCCAAATTCTAGTCAAACCCCAATTACCAATCCGAGTTTTTCTCAAATCCAAACTTTCCTTTACTAAATAAACTTTTGTTTGTGTTTTTCTATCAATGTCCAAAAAAAAAACTCGTGGGTGTGGTTGTCACCCGTGCAGGAGCAAAAACCATGGAAGAAGCACTTGCAGCCATCCAAACCAAACTCCAAGATCTGGATGAAAAAATTCTCAGCCTCCATCTTCAGCATTCAGCCATGAACAATAACCGACAGCCAGAATCTTTTGTAGCCACCGGGTTCTCTTCTTCCAGCAATTTTCATGGGCCGAAGCTTGATTTTCCTCGCTTCAATGGTACTGATCCGACTGGATGGATATACCGAGTAGAACAATATTTCAGTCTGTATAATACTTTTGACGTCCAGAAAGTTCCACTTACATCCTTTCATTTGGAACACGAAGCCCTTCAATGGTACTTGTTATCACATATATAGTAGCCGGGCTACCATACATTATTTTTCTGATGCCAGTACACTATTCATCCAGTTCCCCTACATTTGAGATGTTGAGATGAGCATCTATATTGGATCACTATTAGATTGTGGATAGCAGTGTATATTCCCCATGCCATGACTGAGTCTCAGGACACTCAGAGAGATGACCGATGTAGCCATTATACCATTGGTACAGAGCAGTGAGTAGTGCCCAGAGTTACAGCAGCAGTTTCAGAGGACAGATGATGGTACAGGTTGATGAGCAGTCAGGTATATGACTCAACAGGTATATCATTGTGTCATGGTTACATTGCTTTTATATTTATTCTTATAGCATGTCTTAGCACTTAGTGTCATGATCTGGTGATCATATAGATATATGGACCTGGTTGATCTTATTATATATATTATATTTGTCCCTACTCAGACTTAGAAGTTCACTATTCATACTCATTGGTTTTACCCTCCCTAGGGAGAATAGAGGTGATCATTCCACCAAACCTTGGCTTGCTAGTGTCGGCTCCATTATTCATTGTCTTCATCCATCCATTGCCTACCTTTTAGTTTATCACCTTGACTTACTACTTGACTAGTGACATGGAGGATCTTTTCCCCACTGCAGCCTCTGTATTGGATGAGCTTCCCTGTTTATTGTTTCTCGGCTTTGAGTTGGTGACAAAACTTACCTATGGTGAGTTGGAGTTCTGTGTGAATTCCCCCTAGTCACTAAAGTTGTGTTGGCTAAACTTGAAACTTTTAGTGTTGCCATGAATACAAAGTCTGGAAAAAATGAAATGCTATATCTTGTATGAAAATCCCATTCATGCAATGTGTTTCTAAACACACATGAATGAAAGGAATGCCAAATGAAAATGGCCATGAAAATAAAATGTTATATCTTTTGGAAATGTAAATACCTAGGTAAACAAGCTGTCCATGACACACCTAGAAGTGCTCAGGTAAACAAGTGCCTTAAAAACACACCTGCAACAAAAAGCCTAAAATAAATGTAAATCTATGCAATGTGTTTATAAACACACATAGATCAAGGCTATGGAAACTTCAGGCCCAGAAAGCAATGGAACTTAAATGTTATATCTAAACAATTGCTGGCCTTATTTGTATTATGGATTGTGCACATCTGTTAAAGGTGAATAAACCCTCTTTGAACAACTCATCCATTTGTGAGACACCGCCATCCCCTGTGTTGTTGCTCATTCAGTATATACTATGTTGTGTATTCCCTTTCCCTTTGCCAAAGTGTCACAAAGTTAAGTCAGTCAAGTCATCCCTTAGCCTAGCTAGTTATTTTAGCCTTCACCCTTCACTAGCAAATTGATCACAGCTATGAAGTTAGTATGATCCTGAAAGTCTAACCTGAGTAATAATAATAATTAATGACATTATATATTTGGACTTAGTTCGCCAGTAATGATTACTTTGTGTTATAATTTTTATTTGAATAAGTTGTAGAGCATGCATTAGCCTTGGACACTTTGCAGCAGCTTCTGATGATGTTCTGAGTTATATTTGGTCATGTTGACTTGGTTAGACCAAGGTCAACCATAGGAAATGAGATGGTTGGACCCTATGATGATATGGATAGATGATATATGGTCTATGTACATGTACATGATGATTCTATGCAACAGCTACAGGGTTATGATGACGATTCTTGGTTTACAGCAGTATTTGATCATTTACAGATTATTATTATTGGCCTTGTTCTGGTATATTGGATATATATTTTGATCATGTAGAGACTCATATGGTGTATGAGTACACATATTGGATGGATTTGGACCTTCTGAGTCCAATGAGACAGTTTGTTTTCAGTTCCGGGCACTTACAGTGATGATTTTGCCTCAGTAGGCTATCCCAGTGCAGTTTTGGTCTATCGGAGGCCCTGTTAGAGTAGATGTGATTTTTATCCGGTTGACCTAGGGCGCTGATGATGGAGGGGGTGGTCCAGACACTTGTTTTTACCATATTACCCCCCTCCCAGACACACTGGTGCCCTCACCTTGACAGCGTAGGGACCCCAGGAGGTAGTTTGGGGCAGTTTCACGCTTCCCGAGGCATTTCAGGATTGGTAGAAATGGCTATTGAGGAAATCGATTTGGGCTACTGAGGCAATGTTATGGCATGGGATGATTAGTGATGATAGATCGGGGTCCTCTGCACCTCCTCCAACGGTTTTAGCTTCATCGGGGCCCGCATCCATCACTTATGGCACTTTCTGAGGATTTCTGAGGTCTTTTTGAGGCCTACGATTTGACCATGGAGGCACGATTTGGTACATTGAGGATTATTTTATGATTATTGTGCTATGGGGATTGACCAAGGAGGGATAAAATTACCCCTTGGACCCACCATAAGCCTCTTATTATATTTTGTCATCATGATTTGGTGGGATTCCCCTCTTCTAGGGCGATTTTGTCCACTCATATAATATTTTACTAGTGATCCATGTATTTTATTATTGAGCTCATCTCAACCATTGATTAGAAATTTGTATCTTTTAATCTTAGCCACTCATTCAAAAAGTGGTTAGGGTTTTGGTGCCTCTCCTTCCTATTTAAAGGAGAGAGCTTCTCATTGTAAGGGGTCTTTGGCTCTTGGATTATTGGTATAGAAAAACTTTCTTGTGGAAATTCTTGTGGAAATTCTTGTGGTCTCCTTTGCATCTGGTGTTCTTAGATGGTGATTGGAAAGTCTATTGAAACCTAGCATTTGGAATTTGTGGTAAGATCTATCTTCTTTGGAAATCATTGTCTTGTCTACAGGAGGGCGACTTCAACAAGGGCGATTTTGCAAGGCTTCTTCAAATCAACTTTCTTGGCATTCGCTTGTATCGGGGGGTTATCATTAGCATCATTGTGATCTATGCTTTCTTTCTGTTACTTCTCTTGTGGCATTAGTCTTATCTCTTGATTGCATCAAATCTGATATTGTTGACGTTTGTTGTGCAGGAGAGAGGGTGCATTGGCTTCTTGGACTAAATCGATTGCATAGAAAACTACCTCAAAGCTTCTCAAATTGATCGGGTTTGCATAGATCATCATCATCAAGGCATCTACAAGGTTACCCAGGTAAGATCCATAGGTTTGTTTCTCTTACCTTGATCCAATCCATTGACATAGCTCTTAAAATTGATAAAACCCTAATTATTTCTAAACCCCCATTTTACATTTTCTCAGATCTACTTAGATCTAGTGGGTTGTTGGGCATAATATTGAAAACCCACCTCTATAGCATCCACGGCATCCTGGATCTATAGTTTGGTGAGGATTGGCTTCCGTTTGACCCTCTTCCCATGCCAAACTAGCTTTCCCAAGCAAGGGTGCACTTCTTGGTGAGGGTGAGTTGACCTAGATCTAAGTGGTGGGTAGTTGAGATCCCGCTTGATTCATAATCTACACATCAAATAACCTACCCCCAGATTGTCACTTTTCTGATTTATGCCTTGTGGTCCCTATTCCACATTTTAAGGGATTTCATCCCCATTTTGGACCACTTGGTATATTTAAACTCAGATCTAGTAAGATCTAGCCGTCGGATTGCCGTGAAATTATAGATCCACACTCCTACTTGACTAACCTACCCAGATCTAAAGTTTGGATGCCATCGGACTTGTCTTGACCCCACTTACCCCACTTTTAGGCCTCCTTGGGTAAAGTCGCACCACCTTGGAGAAGTGAGTTGACTCACTTCTAGGACGTGGGTACTTGAGATTTTAGTGGATTTGGAACGGGCATAATTCAAAACCTAGGTCTAGTGTGTCACCTTGTCAAATCTTACCTTGGGGATAGCATTCCTTATTTTAAGGGATTGTGGTCCACTTTGGTCAAACCTAGATCTAGACCTATCCATCCATCAAGACCTTAATCCCCCACTTGGCTCATGCCATAGGAGTCTTTAACCACAAGTCAACCCTACTTTGACTCCATTATCCCAATTCCCAAGGCACTGGTTTCTCTCCAAGTCAATTCGACTCTCCTAGATTATTGGATTAACTTGTGGTTTGACCTTGTGTGGTGAACTAAACCCTTGATGCCATCATGTATCATGGTCAAGCTTGTCACTTGTACTAGTTAGCCCCAATTTAACCCTTAAACTACCCGACATTGGACACGGTTCCCAAGGCAATGGATTTTCCAATATTGAACTAGTACCCTAATCCTAGATCTCATTTCAAATATTATAAGTCACTCTCACATCAACTATGAACCAAATATACACTCTTTGAATCCCTCACTTGTCTTGTGACTCCACCCTAAGGTCTAGGATAAACCATACACCTTACTTCACTTAGAGATAACCTGATTTGGTGTCTTGGTTTTGATCTCTCCTATCGGGAGTAGATCGGGTCTCCCCCTTTGTTGTCTGGGCTAGATAACATAAAGTGAAGGTTGCCTTGACTGGTGTGACAACCATATATTGGAGGTCGAGGTGATCGTGGTTGCACCTTTTGAGTTTCCCTTCCCTATTGCCATCCATGATTGGATATATCCATAGGGGTAGCTACAGTTTAGGTGATAACAGTACCGTTGGTACATCAAAGCTCATCCCGAGCCAAACTAGACAGATTTTTGCCAACTCCTTTTGTCACGATTTGGTCCTAGTGCTTTTGATGACTTTACAGGAGCACTCACTAAACTTCACCAAATGGGCACAGTGAGAGAGTATCAGATAGAATTTGAGAAACTGGCCAATCACACAGAAGGATTGTCTGATGAATTCTACAGGAGTTGTTTTATCAGTGGTCTCAAGGATGAAATCCGCTCAGAGGTCAAAATGTTCTATCCCAACACAATGATGGAAGTCCTAGGGTTGGCTAAGTTGGAAGAGGACAAGATCGCAGCTCAACAACGCTCCAAACCCACCTTGTTCCCTTCAAAAATATGGGTTCCCAATGACCTCCCATCATGCTCGCTCCTCAACCAACTCCTATCAAACATTTGTCTAAAACAGAGATGCAGAAATGCCGAGAAAAAGGGATTTGTTATAATTGTGATGAGAAATTCACTCAGGGACATAGATGTGTTCAAAAAAAGCTCTATCTCTTGGATGTGGATTCTCCCCCTACCTCAGAACTTGGTGAAGAAGCTACAGATACAGTAGATGATCAGGCCAACATTCAACACCTGCCTATTGACACCCCATCTCAGGACGACCCACCCGAGATCTCTCTCCATGCTGTAACCGACGTCACCACCCCACAAACAATGCATGTCAGGGGATACTTCAAGAAGCTCCCTCTTACCCTACTCATTGATTCTGGTAGCACTCATAACTTCATTGACCCTTGGATTACCAAACAGGCTGATTGTTTTGTCCATCCTTGCTCCAACTTTGAAGTCATGGTTTCCAATGGGGGCACCTTACCTTGCAAGGGGAAGTGTCACAATGTGCGTATCTCTATGGAATATTATAACCTATGCTCCGACATGTTTGCCTTGTCCTTAGGTGGATGTGATGTGGTTTTGGGCATTCAATGGTTACGCACACTTGGCCCCATCTTATGGGATTTTGCTGAACTTTGGATGCAGTTTTCAGCCAATGGGACACAACACAAAATTATGGGCTTACAACCAGGGTCTCTCTACATCATCAGTTCACATCGCCTGGAAAAGATCCTTAAGAAGAATTCACATGGTGTCATTGCTCATCTCCATTCCCTTCAGATGCACCCGCCAATGGTCTCCACTACTTCCTTGGATAGATATGTAGGTGTCTTTGTTTCACCAGTGGTCTTGCCTCCTTCACGAGACCTTTCCGGTAAGCATTTAACCACATCTACATCTCAGCAGGACATGATGGCTATTTTGCATACAGTATAGAAGTGGCAGCCATCCCTATTGGGGAATTATTTCTACATCAAGATTGATCTCCAGAGTCTGGAAACTTTCCTGGAACAATGGGTCTCCTCCCCAGCACACCTGAAATGGGTTATCCAACTCATGGGTTATGACTATGTGACCACTTACCATAAGGATAAGGACAATATAGTGGAAGATGCTCCTCCTCGCACAATTGATGACCTAGTTTCTCTTACAACTATTTCTTTGCTTGTTCCAAATTGGTTGCAATCTGTTCAACGGGGCTATCTCTTCTATGAACTCCATGCTTCTTCATCAATACGGCACTCTGGGTTCCTCAAAACGTATGACCAGGAAAAATGTAACTTCTTTTGGCATGGAATCAAAAGGACAATTCAACAGATGGTGGTTGACTATGATACTTTCCAGGTCAACAAGGGTGAAATGACCCTCCTTTCAGGACTGCTCGAACCCTTGCCCATCCCTCCACAGATTTGGACAACTATTTCTATGGATTTCCTAGAAGCGCTCCAGTGCTATAGTACCACATCTCAAAGGACACCATATGAAGCAGTCTCTGGACAGGCACCACTAGTTCGCAGCTCCCCAGTTCAGGAAATTGACTCAATTCTTAGAAACTGTGATCAACTTCTTCTCATTCTGCAGGACAATTTTCACATGGCAAGAATTCGACTGAAACAACAAGCCGATCAGCACCATTCTGAGCGCACTTTTCACATCACTGATATGGTTCTTCTTCATCTACATCCTTCCACGCAATCCTCCCTAAAACTCCAAAGGTGCCAGTGGCTCGGAATGCAACCCGAGGATGCTACAGGGGACCCACTCCTTCAGATTCTGCATCAATTTCGACATCTAAAGCTTTGAGGACAAAACTTTTTCTAAGGGAGAGGGGATGTTAGGAACCCATGTCTTTACTTTGTTAGTATATTGTTGTTGGATGCATATGCTTTGTAAGTTGTCCCGTAGTATTTGTTGATCCATAGTTTGTGTTATTATTGTTGGCGCATATGCTTTGTAAGTCGCCCATAGTTTTGTCGATCCATAGTTTGTACTGGCCCATGGTTTTGACTCATAGTATTGGCGCCTAGACTTAGCCCATGGTTTGTATTTACACATAGTATTGACCCATGGTATTGGCGCCTATACTTAGTATATAAGTATGTGTTGAGGCCTATGAAGGCACCGTGAAGTTATTTGTATTGAGCTTGCTCATAGGAGGTTTCCCCCTTGAAGTGGCCTGTGATCAATATAAAAGTGATTATGAGTTCTGTCATTTCTGCTATTTCGCATATTCTTATTAATTAATTGTTGCAGGTGCTTCACACCCTTTAAATATAGGCAGCTTCATAGCTGTATGGGCCATGGCTCTAGGGGGAGGTATAGCACTCGAAGGGTCACGTTGAGGTGTGCCCTAAGGGGTGCTAGGCTGTCGTACAAGACTCTGCGTAGTAAAAACAAATGGGTGTATAGGGATTGATGTACTAGGCTACGTATTCGGTGGGGTGGGTTCTGCAAGTGGAGGGTTCTAAGGGGTAAATGGGGGTGCGGCTTTGTTTTCAATATCAAAAGGAATATCAGTATCTACGTGGAGTCCAAAGCCTCCAGGATTCTTATTGAACTTGTATCTTTTCCCACTTCTTAAGTTGTGAGTATCTTCATCGGAATCGCTATAAATGCTATTTACCATGACAACTTGAAAAGATTACTGCATTCTTAAAACACCTTTCTCAGCTAACAACATCTTAGTGTATAGACTGAGATTGTTCAGGAACTTAACTTGAAAACCTCCGAAAAAGTGTTCCTCTGCTTGGCTGTAGGATTTGAGCGTATCCACAGCAAACTCTGTGACAAAGCCTTCTAGCATATGATCGACCCAAAAGTCAACTGCGCGCATCAGTGGACTGTCTATTGCTTTGAGCTTTGATATGAGCTCAGGATTCCACTCTATAGGAACGCCTCCTTGAAAATAGGTTTTCTTTTTTACGAGCCGCAAGATCCATGCGTGCAACTCGTCCGAAAATGTAGCCCAGAAAATTTCATGAATGTCGTCCAACAGATATCTATCCGACCACTATGTGTCGCTTGGATGCGGATGTCTGTTCTCTTGTCTTTTAAAGTCTCTTATGGTCTTATCCCACCAAGCCTAGATTTTTGTCTTCTCAGGATGCCAGTTCAATGCACATTCAGGTAGCTCAGACTCTTCGTCACTCATCACGACTGGAACTCATCACGGATTCTAGCACAGCAACGGAACCATTTGTTGGCTATCAAATGTTGACCAGAGGTTTTATGAAGACCTAGTTTGTGCGCGGTTACCTTAAACCAACAAAACCCCTTCGCACCAGCCCTTTTAGCAACAGCCTGTGAGCAGGCTGAGGTCTCACCCGAGGTGTTTCTAATGGGGCACTGCGGACTCAGATGTCCACAGTGAGTGATGAGTTGATGACTGTGACGATGCTCGCGGCAGTGCACCGGGTGTGTTCTGCGAAGGTCAGACTGTACGGCGATGGTCAACACTGTGGTCCACCCTACTACCTTCCTCCTTACTGCGAAACTTGAGACTACAGTGCGAACACTGCCACTTGTTCTCCTATACTTGAACTCGGTGCAAAAATTCTTAAGGCAGTGAGCTGAATACAACTTATCCACTCAGTCATACACTTAACTAACTGACCATTTAATGCTCATAACACACACTTAGAATGTTATTATTTTAAGCATAACCCTAAGGTGTGAAATAACTGTATACATTCATCGACTGCATTCATTCAAATACGTAAACAATTCCGTCTATGCTCACGCAGATGATAGATTCATTGTTCTTAGAAGCAAAGCTAATATCAACCATACATCTATTCATGTAGACCTAACATATCATTCCATACTCTCTTGATGGCGAATGCATATAAAGGCCTTCTCATAACAGACTACAAGCTAACATTCAGATATCCAACTACAGGAACAGATAAATATAACACACACATTAACATTCAATCATTCAACACACTATTTAACGTGGTTCACTCCCCCGGGTGGGAAGCTACGTCCACAAGAACTGTGTTTGATATTTCTTTTAAGGAAGGGTTCACAGTTCTTAGCCACGCACTCAGCTGTAGCTCTCTTCCTGCTCAGATAGGTCTTTGCGCACTCAGCTGCAGAGCCTTTACAATTTATTCTTGATTCAAAAGATATTACAATACAATATGATCACTATAAAAATCAACAACAATGACCAACACTTCCTATACAAAAATGGTATTTTTAAATAGATCATTCCCGAAGGTCGTGTCTTTACAACATTGAAGACTGAAACCCTTAAGGTTTCCAAACCACTACGATCCCTCTAAACCATCATGTTGGCTTCGGATAGCGATTATGTTGTCATGGCAGTCCTCCATGCCTTAGATCCATCGCTTTCAGGCCTCCTGTTGCGCGCACACCAATAGGTAATCCACTTTGAGCCACCCTTCCACTAACTGACTCGTGCGACTGGCTTAGCTCCCAGTCGCTTTCTTTGCAGGCCGTCCATCCCTTAACGACCACATACAACTGGCTCAGCTCCCAGTGACTTTCCATCTGTTGTTTTCCTCTTAACGGTCACGTACCCTGCTGCACGCCAAACTGTCACTTTCCCGACCTGTCCTCTGCTTAACAGACTTGTACAGTTGGCCGCCTTCTCGATCTGCTTATGCCCTCAACTTGGCATCTTCCCAACAGTCTTACCAAAAGTAGACCACTGCTGGTCTATCCGCTATATCTGGCCATCCTCCGTCCAGTACATAGCTTTACTGGCTCCATGTGGCCTACTACCTTCGCAACACCGGAACTGTGCAGCGTTGATCTTCGCGACATCCTTCAAAACTTGGTATTGCGTACATCTTCGCAGCACTCCCGATACTTAGGCAAAATTCGATATTCTGAACTGCGCATAGCTCAAGTTCATTCAACATCGAAAATGTCACCAAAAATGGCCCTGTTGGGCCAGGCCCAACAGTTTGGGGTTTGGGGTTTAGAGATAGAGACAAAGAGGGATATTTTGTGTTAGGGGTTTAGAGAGAGAGAGAGATTGGGGGTTTGGGGTTTAGAGAGAGAGATATTGGGGGTGAAGGGTTTAGATAGATAGATATATCTATAGGGGGAGAGAGAGAGAGTGAGATTAGGAGTTAGGTGTCTAGGGGGAGAGAGAGAGAGAGAGATTGGAGGTTAGGTGTTTAGAGAGGAAGATTGGGGGTTAGTTATTTATTGAGAGAAAGATATTGGAGCTTAGGGGTAAGTCTTTTAGAGAGAGAGAGAGATTAGGTGTTAGGGGTTTAGAGAGAGAGAAAGAGATATATTGGTGGTTAGGGGTTAAGAGTGAGAAAGATAGAGATTAGGGGTTTGGAGAGAGAGGTGGAGAGATATATTGGGTGTTAGTGGTCTGGAGAGAGAGAGAGAGAGAGAGAGAGAGAGAGAGAGAAGAGATTGGTGGTTAGGGGTTTAGAGAAAGAGAGAGAGAGAGAGAGAGAGAGATTGGGGGTTAGGGGTTAGGGGTTTAGATAGATAGGTAGATAGACAGATATTGAGAGAGAGAGACATTAGGGGTTAGGTGTTTAGAGAGAGAGAGATAGAGAGAGAGCAAGAGAGAGAGAGAGAGAGAGTAGGGGTTAGGGGTTTATAGAGAGAGAGAGATATTGGAGGTTAGGGGTTTAGAGAGAGAGATTTTGGAGGTTAGGTGTTTATAGAGAGAGAGATTGGAGGTTATTGGCTTAGAGAGAGACATAGATAATGACTCAGGGGCTTAGAGAGAGATAGAGGGATTGAGGGTTATGGGTTTAGAGAAAGAGAGAGAATGGTGGTTAGGGGTTAAGAGAGAGAGATAAAGAGATATTAGGTATTAGGGTTTAAGAGAAAGAGAGAAATATTGGGTGTTGAGGTTCTAGAGAGAGAGATTGGGGGTTAGGCATTTAGAGAGAGAGATTAGGGGTTAATGATTTAGAGAGAGAGAGAGATTGGGGGTTAATGGTTTAGAGAGAGAGAGAGATTGGGTGTTAGGGATTTAGTGAGAGAGAGAGAAATTGACAACTATGGATTTACAGAGATTAAGAGACACAAGCAGATTGGAAGTTAGGGGTTTAGAAAGAGAGAGAGATTGTGGGTTAGGGGTTCAAAGAGAGAGAGAGATATTGTGGGTTAGGGGTTTAGAGAGAGAGAAAGTGATTTGATGTTTGGGGTTCATAGAGGGAGAGAAAGAGATTTGATGTTTCGGGTTCATAGAGAGAGACAATGAGAGAAGTTGGGGGTTAGGGGTTTATAGATAGTGTGTGTGTGATTAGGGGTTAGGGATTTAGAGAGAGATAGAGAGATTGGGGGTTAGGGGATTAGAGAGAGAGAATGGGTGATTAAGCATTAGAGGTGCGTGTGTGTGTGTGTGTGTGTGTGTGAGGAGAGAGAGAGAGAGAGAGAGAGAGAGATTGGAGGATAGGTGTTTATAGATGGAAGTAGGGGGGGAGAGAGATTAGTGGCTAGGGGTCTATAGAGAGAGATATATTGGGGCTTAGTATTTAGGGGTTTAGAGAGAGAGAAATTAGGGGATAAGGGTTTATATAGAGAGAGATAAAGAATGAGAGAGATTGGGGATATGTGTTTAGAGAGAGAAAGAGATATTGGCAGTTAGGGGATTAAAGAAATAGAGGGAATAGGGGTTAAGGGTTGAGAGAGAGAGAGAGATTAAAGAGAGAGAAAAAGAATGCGTGGGGGTTAGTGGTTAAGAGACAGAGAGAGAGGGGGAGTGGGGGTTAGTGGTTGAGAGAGAGAGAGAGAGAGAGAAAGTTTGGTTGTTAGGGGTTTAGAGAGAGAGAGAGACATTGGGCGATAGGGGTTAGGGTTTAGAGAGAGAGAGAGATTGGCAGTTAGGGATTTAGAGAGAGAGAGAGAGATAAGGGGTTAGGGGTTTTGAGAGAAAGATATTGGTGGTTAGGGATTTAGAGAGGCAGAGAGAGGTATTGGGGGTTATGCATTTAAAGAAAGAGAGAGAGATTGGAGTTCATGTTTTTAGAGAGAGCGGGAGTGAGGGAGTGATTGGGGGTTAGGTGTTTATATGAATAGAGATATTGTACGTTAGGGGTGAGGGGTTTAGAGAGAGAGAGAGATTGGTGGTAAGGGGTTTAGAGAGAGAGAGAGATTGGTGGTAAGGGGTTTAGAGAGAGAGAGAGAGAGATTGGGGTGTAGGGGTTTAGAGAGAGAGAGAGAGATTGGAGGTTATGGGTTTAGAAACAGAGATAGAATAGTGTTTAGGGGTTCAGAGAGAGAGAGAGAGAGATTTAAGGTTAGGAGTTTAGAGAGAGAGAGATATTGGGGATTAGGGGTTTAGAGAGAGAGAGAGAGAGAGAGAGAAATTGGGGGTTTATATATATATATATACAAAGAGAGAGAGAGAGGGGGGGAGAGAGAGATTGGAATTTAGGGATTTAGAGAGAGAGTGATAGATTGGGAGATAACAGTTTAGAGAGAGAGAGAGAGAGACTGGAGGTGAGGACTTTGGAGAGAGAGATAAAGAGAGAGTGATATTGGCGGTTAGGGGTTTAGAGAAAGAGATATCGGGGGTTAGGGGTTTAGAGAGAGTTAAAGATATTAAGGTGTTGAGATTTAGAGTGAGAGTGAGATAAGCATAGGGATATTGGTGGTTTGGGTTTTCAAGATAGAGACAGAGAGGGAGATTTCACGTTAAGGGTTTAAATAAAGAGAGAGACTGATGGTTAAGGGTTTAGAGAGAGAGAGAGATTAGTGATTAATGGTTTAGAGAGAGAGATATATATTGGGGGTTTGGGGTTTAGAGAGAGAGAGATTGTGGGTGAAGGGTTTAGATAGATAGTAGGTGGATAGATAAATAGATTTATAGGGAGAGAGAGAGTGAGATTAGGAGTTAGGTGTGTAGGGAGAGAGAGAGAGAGATTGGAGGTTAGGTGTTTAGAGAGCTAGATTGAGGGTTAGCTATTTATTGAGAGAAAAATATTGAGGCTTAGGGGTAAGTGGTTTAGAGAGAGAGAGAGAGAGATTAGGATTTAGGAGTTTAGAGAGAGAGAAAGAGATATATTGGTGGTTAGGGGTTAAGATTGAGAAAGATAGAGATTAGGGGTTTGGAGAGACAGGTAGAGAGAGATATTGGGTGTTAGTGGTTTGGAGAGAGAGAGAGAGAGATTGTGTGATAGGGGTTGACAGAGAGAGAGAGAGAAAGAAATTGGTGGTTAGGGGTTTAGAGAAAGAGAAAGAGAGAGAGAGAGAGAGAGAGAGAGAGAGAGATTGGGAGGTTGGGGTTAGGGGTTTAGATAGATAGGTAGATAGATAGATATTGAGAGAGAGAGAGATTAGGGGTTAGGTGTTTAGAGAGAGAGAGAGAGAGATTGGAGGTTAGGGGTTTAGAGAAAGAGAATTTGGAGGTTAGGTGTTTAGAGAGAGAGCGATTGGAGTTTATTGGTTTAGAGAGAGACATAGAATGGGGTTTGGGGGTTTAGAGAGACATATATAATGAATCAGGGGTTTAGAGAGAGATAGACGGATTGGGGGTTAGGGGTTTAGAGAAATGGAGAGAGAAAGAGAGACAGAGACAGAGAGAGATATTGGGTATTAGGGTTTTAGAGAGAGAGAGAAATATTGGGGGTTAGGGTTCTAGAGAGAGAGATTGGGGGTTAGGAGTTTAGAGAGAGAGATTGGGGGTTAATGGTTTAGAGAGAGAGAGATTGGGGGTTAATGGTTTAGAGAGAGAGAGAGATTGACAGTTATAGATTTACAGAGATTGAGAGAGATAGAGAGATTGGAGGTTAGGGGTTTAGAAAGAGAGAGAGATTGTGGGTTAGGGGTTTAGAAAGAGAGAGAGAGATTGTGGGTTAGGAGTTTAAAGAGAGAGAAAGAGATTTGTTGTTTGGGGTTCATAGAGAGAGAGAGAGAGAAAGATATTTGATGTTTCAGGTTCATAGAGAGAGACAATGAGAGAAGTTGGGGGTTAGGGGTTTATAGATAGTGTGTGTGTGTGATTAGGGGTTAGGGATTTAGAGAGAGATAAAGATATTTGGGGTTAGGAGTTTAGAGAGAGATAAAGATATTTGGGGTTAGGGGTTTAGAGAGAGAGAATGGGTGATTAAGCATTAGAGGTGGTTGTGTGTGTGTGTGTGAGAGAGAGAGAGAGAGAGATCGTGGGTTCTGAATTGTGTGTGTGTGTGTGAGAGAGAGAGAGAGATTGGAGGATATGTGTTGAGAGATAGAAGTACGCGTGAGAGAGATTAGTGGATAGGGGTTTATAGAGAGAGATATACTGGGGATTAGTATTCAGGGGCTTAGAGAGAGAGAAATTAGCGGATAAGGGTTTAGATAGATAGAAAGAAAGAAGGATAGAGATTGGGGGTCAGGGATTTAGAGAGAGAGAGAGAGATTGGGGTTATATGTTTAGGGAGAGAGAGAGAGATTGGGGTTATATGTTTAGGGAGATAGAGAGAGATATTGGTGTTTGTCGGACAATCTATCGAGGTCGGACTCAAGGCCTGATCTCCCTAGCTTAATGTAAGTCTAGAACAAATAAGGACATAATAGAAATAACTCTCCTAGATCTGATTATAGATCGAGTAAATAGATGCTTTACCTTTCAGATTGCTGATCCTTTCTCCTTGAATGCTGCTCCAAGCTTGATGGTCTTCAGATCTCAGTTGCAAAACTTGTCAAGACATACAAACAACACAAGTAGTAAAATGCATCTACACAATAATAGATCTAATTAAGCAGTTAAGTAGGAAAACTACACAAAACATCATCAATGTAATGAGATTTGGTGGAAAGCATTTATATTACTGTATAAAATGGAAATACATAGAAGGAAGTGATTACAACCAATGACATAACGTAGAAATCCTTCTCTGATCAAGCCAATGCGAAAGCCTCCCAAGGAAGTATGAGTCTCCCAATGGATGAGTGGGGATCTCTCCTAAGCTAATTTCATTAGCATGTACATACTATAGACTTCCTCCCTTTGTAATGGGAATGAGCTTCACTTATATAGGACTAAGAGGATAGGATAGGTTGATATATGGTAGGAGAGAGATAGGGGATCTCACCCAAGGGCTAGGGAAACGAATGCTAGCTCCCCTATAGGCTAGGAATAGGGATCCACATCACTCATCTTCAAGAATGGGCTCGAAGATGCCCTTTTATCCATTTAAGTGACATCGTCGCAAGTTGTAAGAGGCCAACCTGCTACGTCGTAGGTTGCATTAGGATGACCTGCGATGATGATGCAAGTCACCCTATAGGATACTTTCTTTCTTAACAATACACACGACACAATCCACAATGCTTACACAAACAAGGTGTAGAACAAGATGCCAGGAGTGGCTTATATTACTTCTCTGAAATCGGTTACAATGTAAAATAACTGTAAGCAAATAACTAACTATGATCGGCCTTAGCCGTTACACTTAGAAGTAACTGTGGTGTGTTCTCCCTGTGTGTCGACCTCATCCTCTCTTGGTTTTCCATGGAACTCTGAGCTATGGTTCGATCTCAACTCTCTGCACTTTGGCTGGTGTGACCCTTCACAACTCTCTCGGCTCTACTATCTCAGCTCCCTCTCTGCCGTTCAACCCTCCGTGCCTCTTTTCAAGACTGAAGGCCTTTTCTTCCTCTTCTACTCTGCAGGTGTTGTTCCCAAGACTATCACAATCCCAAGACACGCATTCCCCTCTGTTCGCTGATCCTGCTAAATCTTGCAAACCTACACTGTCAACTTCTAGCTGTGTTGTACAGCTTCTGTCCATGACGTCTCTTGTCATGTCCTTCACCAACTTGCAATAACTATAATAACTTCCTTGGTAACCCTAAAAGGCTACTAGGTATAGTCCCTTGACTTTTCTGTCCTTCTGACCCTACTACAGTAGTCAGTCACCTCTCGACCTTCCTATCGGTTCACTCCTTCTCAATTACACTTGGCTTCGCCAAACCCTGTCACGTCCTTGTTCGATCACTTGTCGACTACTTGACACCTTACACCACTCGTCATCTATCGACCATTTCCTATCGATTCTCGACCTCTCGTGACATCCATTGATCTTTCAGTCGGCCGCACCCTGACTGTTTCTACCCAACTTGTTGACTTCGACAAGTCAACCTACTCTCCGCACCAGTGGTCATCGGCACTCCCGCTGGTCGGCTTCCCTTAGTTGATCAACTTCAACTAATATGCCTAGGCCTCGATGATCCTGCATCAGATTCCCCAGGTGAAAAAGAATTCGACTGCTCCGTCAGTCTTCTGAACTCCTCTTTGGAAATCCATGTTGCTTCCTGCAACTCATCATTTGTTCATCGCACTAATTATTCCTTCATGCGTGATCTATGGGTATGCCCTACTTCACGTTCATCGATTTCTTCTGTGATCCCCTCTTTATGTCGGTCTGGAATCTATTCTGTCCAGTCGATACTTTTTCCTTCCTCCTATTTGCTACTTGACCCTTCTTCAAATTTGTACAGGTCTGAGACGTTGAACATTGCTGAAATGTTTAAGTCGTCTGGAAATTCCAACACATATGCGTTGTCTGAAATCTTCTTCAGAATCCTGCGTGGTCCTATCTTCTTTAGCTTCAGCTTGTTGTATGTTCCTGTCGAAAATCGCTCCTTCCGCAAATAGGCATAGACTAAGTCCCCTTCTTGGAATGACAGTAGCTTCTTTCTTCGGCCGGCTCTTAATTTGTAGGCCGTATTACTCTTCTCGATGTGCTTTTGCACATTTTCATGGACTTCATGCATATGCTCTGCGAATGATTCTTCATCCATGCTCCTCCTGGTTTCTGTTGGCAATTCGATTAGATCTACCACTACATGTGGACTCCTCCCTTGAACAATCTCGAATGGGCTCAATCCTATCTATCGATTCACAGAATTGTTATATGAAAACTTTGCCTATGCCAACACATTTTCCCACTGCTTGGGTCTGTCGGCTGCTAAACATCTCAAAAGGTTTCCCAAACTTCTATTTACAACCATGGTTTGTCCATCTGTCTGCGGATGATGTGCCGAGCTAAACTCTGACTTCGTGTCGAGTTTCTTCCACAGGGTTCTCCATAAATGCCCCATGAGCTTCGTATCTCGATCCAACGTGATACTCTTTGGCAACCCATGCAACCTGACTATTTCCTTAAAGAATAGTACATCGATCCCTGTGGCATCACTAGTTTTCTTACATGGTATGAAATGTGCCATCTTCAAAAATATGTCGACTACAACAAATATTGAGTCCCTCCCTTGCTGAGTCCTTAGTAATCCTAACACAAAATCCATGCTATGATGCTCCCACGGGTTCTCTAGTACTGGCAATGGTGTATACAACCCTGTGTTCTGACTCCTTCCCTTTGCCAACTAGCAAATTTGACATTGTCGAACCCATCTTCCGACATCTGTCGACATCCTTGGACAGAAATACTTCTCATCAACTAGTGCTCTGGTCTTGTTGATCCCAAAGTGCCCTGCTAATCTGTCATTACGAAACTCTCGGATTAGGTTCTCTCTCACTGATCCTTTGGGAATACACAACTGACTTCCCCTGAATAGGTAACCTCCTTGAATGAAATAACTCAAATATGGAGTTCTGTCAATGCTCCAAGGTTCACGACAAGCCTTCCATGCTTCTGCGAAATCTTCGTTGGTCTCATACTCCGTCTTTATCGACTCTATTCCTATTTCCTAAATAGTCATTGTGCCCAACAGCGCAACTTTCCTGCTCAATGTGTCGGCAACTTTGTTCAACTTGCCCGACCTATGTCGCAACATGAATGTATATCTCTGGAGCAGGTCCACCCACTTCATGTGTCTCTGATCCAATTTCTACTGAGTATTCAGATACCTCAGTTCTTGGTGATCCGTATATAACACAAATTCCTGAAGCAACAAATAATGCCTCCATTTCTTCAATGCTTGTATGATAGCATAAAATTCTTGGTCATAGACAGAATACTTCGGCTTCACTCCATTTAGTTTTTCACTGAAGAATGCAATTGGTCGGCCTTCCTGGCTCAACATTGCTCCAATTGCTGTTCCACTTGCATCACAATTGACCTGGAAAACTTTGTCAAAGTCTGGGAGCGCCAACACTAGGCTCTCAGTGACCTTTTCCTTCAATTTGTCGAAAGCTTCCTGGGCCTTATCCATCCACTTGAACTTTCCCTTTCTCATGCATTCTATCAATGGTGCGCAAATCCGACTAAATCCCCGAATGAACTTCTGGTAGAAACTAGCAAGTCCATGGAAACTTCTTACTGTAGTCGTACTTGTCAGTTCCAGCCAATATACTATTGCCTTCACCTTCTTGGGGTCCATCTCCAACCCTTTACCTAAAATTACAAATCCCATGTACACCAATTCCTTCTTCATGAAGAAACACTTTTGCAGGTTGATCATCAGCTTCTTGTCCTGCAATTCTGTAATACTTGTCGAACGTGCTCCAAATTCTCTGTCTTGGTCTGACTGAATATTAGAATGTCGTCTAAATAGACTATGACAAACTTTCCCAAGAATGGTTTCAACACTTCATTCATTAGTCTCATGAATGCACTGGGTGCGTTAGTCAATCCGAACGACATGACTAACCACTCGTATAACCCTTCTCTTGTTTTGAATGTTGTCTTCCATTCATCTCCTTCTCTGACCCTAATCTGGTGATACCCACACTTCAGGTCTAATTTCGTGAAGTATGCCACTCCACTCAGGCAATCCATTCAATCATCCATCCTTGCCAATGGAAATCGATACTTGATATTGATTCTGTTGATGGCTCTAGAATCGGTACACATTCTCCATTCCCCGCCCTTCTTCGGTGTCAATAATTTTCGTACTGCACACAGACTCAAGCTTTCTCGGATCAATCCCCTGTCCAACAACTCTTAGACCTATCAGTTGAGCTCCTGTCCCTCTGCTGGACTCATCCTATATGGTGATTTGATTGGCAGACTTGACCTTAGAATCAAGTCGATCTGATGGGATATACACCTTGTCGGCGGCAATCCCATTGATTTCTCATCATCCAGTATGTCCCGAAACTCATTGAGCAACTCCTTGACTTGACCGGAATGTTCTCTTCACTGGTCTTCCTTTCGACATATGGTCCTTTTGGAATGATTGTAAAACATCCCGACTGCTTTTCCTCCTCTACGAGGAATTCCTTGGTGGTGCTCATCAACACTCAATTTTCCCAAAGATTGCTCTCGTCATCCCTATCGTCGGCTGGCTCTCCTCACCTCAGCTTAAGAGTTCTTTTCACGCCATTCTTCCACACTGTGATTGTGTTAGCTCGACTGTCATAGATCATCTTATGATCATATTGCATGGTCTCCCTAACAACAAATGGCATGCGTCCATGGGAACTACATCACACAGTACATTATCCTCCAATCCTTCAACTCTGAAGTTGATCAGGCATTGTTTGGTCACCTTAACATGGTGTCCTTTCTGTAACCATGAGATCTTGTAAGGGTGTGGATGTTCTCAACATTTCAACCCGATCTTGTCGATGATTTCTGTCGACACAAGATTCTCTATACTCCCACCATCAACTATGGTCTTGCAATGCCACTCTCTGATCCTCACCTTCATTTGAAAGATCGACTTCTGTTGTGCTACCTCCATCGGATCACGTTGATCTTCCTGGATCAAGGCTCTCTAAACCATCAGATTCCAGTTCTTCTTTTTCTCACCTCCACTACTATCTGATGCTAATTCTTCCTTCTCGTTGACTTGCTCATCCTTTTGACATCTGGGTTTCGACTCTTCTGCAGCATGTAGGTTTTCTGGGCACTCATATGCCTTGTGTCCCATTACTCGACATTTGTAACAGATTATGGCTGGCTTGTTAGCTCCCTTCTTATTGGATGGACCACTTCGACTATACATGCCTCGACTGTGGTTCTCACGACCATCGCGCCGGTTCTCTTGCGCTCTTTCTTTTGTCGATTTCCCTTCTCTGTGTCGCCTATCTTCGACACCTTCTTTCTTGTAGCTGCTACCTTGACCTTTCATGGTGACAGTCTTTCCACCCCGACCAGTCATCTTGTCTCTGTTCACTGCGGACTTCCTCGATAGTTTCTCTTCTGCCTTCAGTGCTAACTAATAGGCTTCTTCGACTGCTCGAAATATTGACATGCTGAGTTCATCCTAAATAGTGTATTTCAAGCCATTCACATATGTGGCAACAACTTCTTCTCCTTCATCAGTTTGTCCTGACTGAATCATCAATTGGTAGAACTCCTCCGTGTACTCTTTCACGGTCATTTCTTTTTGTCGAAAATTTTGTAGCTTTCGGAACAAGGAAACCACATAGTCATTTGGCAAGAACTTCCCTTTCAACTTGGCAACCATCCTGTCCCAAGATTTGATTTTATCCTTGCCTTTCTTGAGTCTGTTAGCCTGTACAATGTCTCACCACAATGAGGCATGACCCTTCAACCTTAGACATACAGTCTTAACCTGCTTAGAATCCTTGATCTACTCTACATTGAAGTATTTCTCCATCTCTCTAAACCAGTCGATCAAGTCTTCTGGGTCCAGGCTTCCCAAGTACGTACACACATCTATCTTCACCCGACCTCTCATCTCTATCAGAAGCTTGATGATTTTTTCCTCTGGTTCTTCTGTTGCGGCTTCCTGAGCTTCCACTTCCTCGACTTGCTCATTGCTGTGGTCCAGTGTTTTAAGAATGCAACCACGCCTCTGATTTTCTTTGATCGTTGCGACTTTATTTGTCAAAGTCCGCATCGTTCGGACGCATTCGTCGAACATCTCACGATCCACTATGATGGCTGCTGCACCACGCGCTCTTCATCCTCGGACATTAATGCCTCTATGAACCATTTCCAACCTCCGCTGAAAATTCTCACACTTCTAGGTCCTGATACCAATTGACGCAAGTCAGGTTGGTATAGTCGTCTTCTCCAACCGGACTCGCTTTCGAACTCTGATACCAACTGATGCAAGTCACCTACGGGATACTTTCTTGCTTAACAATACACAAGACACAAACCACAATGCTTACACAAACAAGGTGTAGAACAAGATGCCAGGAGTGAATTATATTACTTCTCTGAAATCGGTTACAATGTAAAATAACTATAAGCAAATAACTAATTATGATCGGCCTCAGGCGTTACACTTAGATGTTACTGTGGTGTGTTCTCCCTGTGTGTCAACCTCACCCTCTCCTGGTTCACAATGGAACTCTGAGCTATGGTTCGATCTCAACTCTCTGCACTTCGGCCGGTGTGACCCTTCACAACTCTCTCGGCTCTTCTATCTCGGCTCCCTCTCTGTCATTCTTCCCTCTGTGCCTCTTTTTCAAGACTAAAGGCCTTTTCTTCCTCTTCTACTCTGCAGGTGCTATTCCCAAGACTATCACATCCCAAGACATGCATTCCCCTCCATTCGTTGATCTTGCTAAATCCTGCTAAATCCTGCGAACCTGCACTGTCAGCTTCTAGCCGTGCTGTACAGCTTCTATCCATGATGTCTCCTGTCATGTCCTTCACCAACCCACAATAATTCTAATAACTTCCTTAGCAACCCTGAATAGCTACTAGGTATAGTCCCTTGACTTTTCTATCCTTCCAAGCCTGCTACAGCAGTCAGTCACCTCTTGACCTTCTTGTCGGTTCACTCCTTCTCAATTACACTTGGCTTCGCCAAACCCTGTCGCATCATAGTTCGACCACTTGTCGACTAGTTGACACCTTACACTGCTCGTCGCCTGTTGACCATTTCTTGTCGATTCTTGACCTCTCGCGACATCCGCTGATCTTCCAGTCAGTCGTACCCCATCTGTTTTCTGCTCGACTTGTTGACTTTGACAAGTCAACCTGCTCTCCGGACCAGTGGTCATCAGCACTCCCGCTGGTCGGCTTCCCTTCAGTCGATCAACTTCGACTGATCTGCCTAGGCCCCGATGCTCTTGCATCAGATGACCTCACAAAACTCAAAACTCAATAGAAGTAGGTCAGTATCTCTCCCAAGTTAACAACTTAGTCAAAAGAACTTTAGGGATGTTTACAAGGTGTCTCACGGTTAGCAATATTTAGGTTGTAACAATTGGCAGTTAGCGAATTAAAGAAATAGAGAGAATAAGGGTTAGAGGTTGAGAGAGAGAGAGATTAAGAGAAATAGAGTTCTTGGGGGTTAGTGGTTAAGAGAGAGAGAGAGAGAGAGAGAGAGAGAGAGGGAGTGGGGGTTAGTGGTTAAGAAAAAGAGAGAGAGAGAGAGAGGGAGTGGGGGTTAGTGGTTAAGAAAAAGAGAGAGAGAGAGAGAGATTGATGATTAGTGAATTAAAGAAACAGAGAGAATGGGGGTTTGGGGTTTAGAGACAGAGAGAGATTAGAAATGAGGGGTTGAGAAAGAGAGATTGGGCATTAGTGATTTAGAGGGACAGAGAGAGAGATTTAGGGTTAGGTGTTTAGAGAGAGATAGAGAGACTAGTGGTTAGGTGTTATATAGAGTTTGGTTTTTAAGGATTTAGAGAGAGAGACAGAGAGAAATTAGGGGCTAGGTTTTAGAAAGAGGGAGGTTTGGGGATAACGATTTACAGAGAGATACATAGAGAGAGTTGTTCAGGATTAAAGAGACAAAGAGATTAAAGGTTCGGATTTGAGATTGAGAGAGAGAGATTGTAGGTTAGCGGTTTAGAGAGAGAGAGATTGGGGTTTAGGGGTTGAGAGAGAGATATTAGGGCTTTACAATGGGAGAGAGAGAGGGATATTGGGGGTTAGGGGTTTAGATAGAGATAGATATATATATAGAGAGAGAGATATCGGGGTTAGGGGATTATAGAGAGAGAAAGAGAGGTGGTTACAAGTTTAAAGAGAGAAATACAAGGGGAGAGAGAGAGAGAGAGAGAGAGAGAGAGAGAGAGAAACATACTATGAGAGGGATAGAGGGAGAGAGATTGGAGGTTAGGGGTTTAGAGGGATAGGTAGGAAGAGAGTGATTGGGGGTTTAGGGTTTAGAGAGAGAGAGATTGGGAATTGGGGGTTTAGAGAGAGATAAATATATTAAAGTGTTGAGCTTTAGAGTGAGAGTGAGATAAACATAGGGATATGGGTGGTTTAGGGTTTGGGGTTTAGAGATAGAGACAGAGAGGGGGATTTCGTGTTAGGGGTTTAAATACAGAGAGAGATTGAGGGTTATGGGTTTAGAGAGAGAGAGAGAGATTAGGGGTTTGGGGTTTAGAGAGAGAGAGATTGTGGGTGAAGGGTTTAGATAGATAGTAGGTAGATAGATAGATAGATTTATAGGGAGAGAGAGAGAGCAAGATTAGGAGTTAGGTGTCTGGGGAGAGAGAGAGAGATTGGAAGTTAGGTGTTTAGAGAGAAAGCTTGGGGGTTAGCTATTTATTGAGAGAAAGATATTGGGGCTCAGGGTTAAGTTGTTTAGAGAGAGAGAGAGAGAGATTAGGGGTTAGGAGTTTAGAGAGAGAGAAAGAGATATATTGGTGGTTAGGGGTGAAGAGTGAGAAAGATAGAGATTAGGGGTTTGGATATAGAGGTAGAGAGATATATATTGGGTGTTAGTGGTTTAGAGAGAGAGAGAGAGAGGAGAGAGAGAGAGAGAAATATTGGTGGTTAGGGGTTTAGAAAAAGAGAGAGAGAGAGAGAGAGAGAGAGAGAGAGAGAGAGATTTGGGGTTAGGGGTTTAGATAGATAGGTAGATAGACATAGATTGAGAGAGAGAGAGATTAATGGTTAGGTGTTTAGAGAGAGAGAGAGGGAGAGAAAGAGAGAGATTGGGGGTTAGGGGTTTAAAGAGAGAGAGAGATTGGAGGTTAGGTTTTTAGAGAGAGAGAGAGAGAAATATTGGGTGTTAGGGTTCTAGAGAGAGAGATTGGGGGTTAGGCATTTAGAGAGAGAGAGATTGGTGGTTAATGGTTTAGAGAGAGAGAGAGATTGGGGGTTAATGGTTTAGAGAGAGAGATTAGGTGTTAGGGGTTTAGTGAGAGAGAGAGAGATTGACAATTAGAGATTTACAGGGATTGAGAGAGTTAGAGAGATTGGAGGTTAGGGGCATAGAAAGAGAAAGAGATTGTGGGTTAGGGGTTTAGAGAGAGAGAGAGAGAGATTGTGGGTTAGGAGTTTAGAGAGAGAGAAAGAGATTTGGTGTTTGGGGTTCATAGAGAGAGAGAAAGAGATTCGATGTTTCGGGTTCATAGAGAGAGACAATGACAGAAGTTGGGTGTAAGGGGGTTTATAGATAGTGTGTGTGATTAGGGGTTAGGGGTTTAGAGAGAGATAGAGAATTTTGGGGGTTAGGGGTTTAGAGAGAGAGAATGGGTGATTAAGCATTAGAGGGGTGTGTGTGTGTGTGTGTGTCTGTGTGTGTGTGTGTGAGAGAGAGAGAGAGAGAGACCGTTTGGGGGGTTTGGAATTAAGAGAAAGAGAGAGATATTGGAGGATAGGTGTTTAGAGATAGAAGTAGGGGGGGAGGAGAGATTAGTGGTTAGGGGTTTATAGAGAGAGAGAGATATTGGGGGCTTAGTATTTAGGGGTTTAGAGAGAGAGAAATTAGGGGATTAGGGTTTAGATAGAGAGAGAGAAAGAATGAGAGAGATTGGGGGTTAATATTTAGAGAGAGAGAGATATTGGCAGTTAGTGGATTAAAGAAATAGAGAGAATAGGGGTTAGGGGTTGAGAGAGAGAGAGAGAGAGAAATAGAGTGCTTGGGGGTTAGTGGGTTGAGAGAGAGAAAGAGAGAGAGAGTTTAAAGAGAGAAATAGAGTGCCTGGGGGTTAGTGGTTGAGAGAGAGAGAGAGAGAGAGAAAGGTTGGTTGTCAGGGGTTTAGAGAGAGAGAGACATTGGGCATTAGGGGTTAGGGTTTAGAGAGAGAGAGAGAGTTTGGCAGTTAAGGATTTAGAGAGAGAGAGAGAGAGATAAGGGGTTATGGGTTTAGAGAGAAAGATATTGGTGGTTAGGGATTTAGAGAGGCAAAGAGAGGTATTGGGGGTTACGCGTTTAAAGAGAGAGAGAGAGAGATTGGATTTCATGTTTTTAGAGAGAGGAGGGAGTGATTGGGGGTTAGGGGTTTATATGAATAGAGATATTGTACGTTAGGGGTTAGGGGTTTAGAGAGAGACAGGTTAGAGTTTTAGAAAGAGAAAGATAAAGACAAAGAGAGAAATTGGGTGGTTAGGGGTTAGGGGTTTAGAGAGAGAGAGAGAGAGAGAGAGATTAGGAATTAGGTTTTTAGAGAGTAGGGGTTTAGGGAGGGAGAGAGAGAGAGAGAGAGAGAGAGAGAGATTGGGTGTTAATGGTTTAGATTGGGCTTAGGGGCTTAGAGAGAGAGAGAGAGAGAGATTGGGTGTTAAGGGTTTAGATTGGGCTTAGGGGCTTAGAGAGAGAGAAAGAGAAAGAGAAAGAAATATTAGGGGTTAGGGGTTTAGATAGAATAATGAAAAAGATACATTGGGGGCTACATATTTAGAGAGAAAGAGAGAGATTGGCATCAGGTGTTCAAAGAGAGAGAGAGATAGGCGGTTAGCGGATTAAAGAAATAGAAAGAATTGGAGTTAGGGGTTTAGAGAGAGATATATAAGGGGGTTAGAGAGAAAGAGAGATCGTGGGTTTGTGGTTTAGAGAGCGAGAGAGAGAGAGAGATTGGGGGTTAGGGGTTTAGTGTGTGAGAGAGAGAATAACACTTAGGGGTTTAGAGAGAGAGAGAATAATAGTTAGGGGTTTAGAGAGAGAGAGAGAGAGATTGTGGGTTACTGGTTAGGGGTTAATATAAATAAATAGTTATATAGGTAGAGATTGATAGAGAGAGAGATTATGGATTAGGGGTTTAAAGATAGAGAGAGAAAGAGAGATATTATGGGTTAGGGGTTAGGGGTTTAGAGAGATATAGAGAAAGAGAAAGAGAAAGATTGGAGGTTAGGGGTTTAGAGAGAGCGAGAGAGATTGGGGTCAGGGGCTTAGAGAGACATAGATAGATAGGGGATTAAGGGTTTAGAGAGAGACAAAGAGAGAGAGAAAGAGAGAAATTGGTGTTTAGAGTTTTAGATAGAGATTGATTGGAGGTTAGGGGTTTAGAGGAAAAGGGAGAGAGATATTGGGGGTTAGGAATTTATAGTTAGAGATTGGGGGTTTGGATTTAGAGAGAGAGAGAGATGTTGAGGGTTATGGGTTTAGAGGGAGATATATAAGGGGTTAAGGGTTTAGAGAGAATTAAATTTAGTGTTAAGGGATTAGAGAGTGGGGGAGAGAGAGAGAGAGAGAGAGAGAGATGGAGGGAGACAGGGACTAGTAGTTAGGGGTTTATAGAGATAGATATATTGGGGCTGAGGGGTTTAGAGAGAGAGAGAGAGAGAGGGATTAGGGGTTGGGAGTTTAGAGAGAGAGATAGATTAGGGGTTATATGTTTAGAGAGAGAGAGAGATTGGAAATTAGTGAATTAAAGAAACATAGAGAATGGGAGTTTGCGGTTTAGAGACAAAGAGAGATTGGAAAATATGGGTTGAGAGAGAGAGAGCAAGAAAAAGAGATTGGGCGTTAGTGATTTAGAGGGAGAGAGAGAGAGAGAGAGAGAGAGAGAGAGACTGGTGGTTAGGTGTTTATATAGAGTTTGGTTTTTAGGGATTTAGAGATAGAGAGAGAGAGATAAATTAGGGGCTAGGTTTTAGACAGAGGAAGATTCGGGGTTAACTATTTATAGATAGATATATATAGAGAGAGAGATTCAAGATTAGAGAGACAGAGAGATTAGAGGATAGGATTTGAGATGGAGAGAGAGAGATTGGGGTATAGGGGTTGAGAGAGAGAGATATTAGGGCTTTAGAATGAGAGAGAGAGAGAGAGAGGGATATTGGGGGTTAGGGGCTTGGATAGAGGGAGAGAGATATCGAGGTTAGGGTATTATAGAGAGAGAGAGGTGGTTACGAGTTGAAAGAGAGAAATACAGGGAGAGATAGAGATAGAGACAAAGATACTGCGAGAGGGAGAGAGGGAAAGAGATTGGAGGTTATGTTAGGATATTTAGACACTTAGGAGTTAGTTAAGATCAACTTGTGTAATATATCCGTTAGGAAAAGTGTGTTTCATTAGTATGCATTTGTAAATACTTAATCCGACGGTCACGATATGTTCCTGACATAGAGTGATCCAACGGCTCAAATTTTCTTAGATCATACCTACCCTTGAACTGTGGCTTAACACCCAATTGGTCCATGATTTCTATTTAAAGAGCATGGAGGGTCATTGGAAAGTTGATCGATTATGAGAAGCTCATTTGTAACTTTCTTTCTTTGCATAATAAATTGTCCCGTAGAAGCTATTTGGTCGGGACCGTGGAGTGTTTCCCTTACGAGGGTTTAAACCACGTCAAAACATTAATGTGTTGATCTGTGATATATTTGTATGAATTGGTTGTTCTAAGTGTTCGGTCTTTTGGGAGTACCCTGTGTACCCGAACATGGTATCAGAGCTTTTATGAAGAGCCACTTTCGGTTATGATCTAGATCTTGGACTGTTGTTGCCGAAACTTGAAAGGGTTTCTGGTTCTGGTATTTCTATGTATTTCTGGGCTATGGGAGGTGTTTCATTGCGTCAAGAGCGCCGTTTCCATTGGTAAATAGTTTTCGTTTGATCGAAAATGGTTCCCGGTTGCTTCAGAAATGTGTATTTGATCAGATCTGAAGGTATAATGTTACAGTGACGGATTTTTTTTATTTTCTATTTTAAAAAAAAAAAAATCTCATATTTTATCAGTTTTTACTATTAGATTTTTTTAGTTTCAAATTGTTGCTTTCCCTATCTGCGTATTCTCTTTGCCATGCACCTTGCGTGATCTCGGAAAATTAGAAACAGAAAGGGAAAGGTTTTTTTCTTGGTTGCGTATGCTCTTTGCCGTGCACCTGGTTCGATCTCGGCAAACCAGAAATAGAAAGGGAAAGGGTTTTTCTCGGCTGGGTATGCTCTTTACCATGCACCTGGTGCGATCTCGGCAAACTAGAAATAGATAGAAAATGTAGACTTTCTGGGCAAGCTAACGAGATCTAACCCCAAAAGTGTGAAAAAAAAAGAAAAAAAAAGCCCCCTTCCTCCTTCCCATATTTTACATACCTTTTAATCTAGCTCACTTGGTTCAAAGTTGCTTTACTCCTTAATAGGTCTTGAGTTCAAGTCTTAGGAAGTTAATTTTAAAAGAAAAGTGCATGCAATTTCTATTTTCAAGTTACTTTATTGTAAAAGTGCATCTCACTTAAATAATAAAAAATAAAAATACAAAGTGAGTCACTTAAGTTCCTTTTTATTGCTGCACTATCATTGTAAAAGTGAAATCACTTATTTTATAAAAGTGATTCACTTAAAGCAACTTTGTTGTAAAGTGATTGTAAAAGGTTCATCTTGGGAAGATGGGGGTCCTTTTTTTTTAGCTGGTCATTCTCTATCTACCACGTCACTATTGGGGACATCTTCAACTTTTTCTTTGTTCAAGCATAACTTCATCATACAGAGTCAGTTTTCAGTGCCATTTTTTTTTAAACTGCCTATTTTTTTGAGCTCTTCGCATCTAGACTATTGGTTTCTATTTTTAGAGCCATTAATTTTCAATATGGCCGCCCCTTGGGATATTCTACTTACCAGTTCCAACTATTTCTCATGGAAATCTCGTATGAAGGATGTTCTACGAAGTAGGGGAATTTTCAGAATTACCTCAAGGAAAGAAACAGAACCCACTGAAGATGACAAGAAAATAAAATGGGAAAATAGATGTGACGAAGCTCATGGATTGATTGGGATGTCAATCTCTACTAATTTGCGATTCCATATATCTGGAATTGATGAACCTAATGCTGCTTGGGATAAGTTGGAATCTGTGTTTGATAAACACAATGAAATTTGAGGTCACCAACTCAAAAATTAGTTGATTTCTTTAAATCCAAGTGATTTTTTATGCATACAAGATTATTTATCTAAGTACAAAACTCTTAAACTCTTATGTGAAGAATGCAAGATTAAGAAGGAAGACAAACAATGCATTTATGATATTCTTTCCAAACTTGGACCTACATATTTTGTTTTTGTATCTACATTTTACTCCATGAAAGAATCCTTGAATGGAGCTAGCTATCAAGAGCCTAGTCTTGAATCCTTTTGTGATTCCTTGATTAGAGAGCAAGATAAGCTCATCCATCTTGGAATAATAAACAATATAGATACATATGGAAAATCCTTATTGTCCCAACAGAAAGAAAAGTCCAATCCTCCAAAGAAACAAAATTTTTGCAATAATAAATCAAACAAGGGTCCCAAACCCTCTCAGTTAGCTCCTTCTTTAAAAAATGACAAAGGATCCAACCCAAAAGGAAAGAAGATTGAGTTTCATTGCAACTATTGTGGGAAAGATAATCATGATGAATCTAAGTGTTTCAAAAAGATGGCAGCCTTGGAAGCAGCAATGAAGAAGCACCACATCAGCCTAGATTCACCTTCCAAATCTACCTCTCATGGACATGCACTTTGTGCTTCTGGTTATTCTTATAATGCATCTTCTTCTTCTACTTCAAGTGAATGGCTCATTGATTCTAGAGCATCTTATCATATGACTAAGGATCAAGCCATTTTTTCTACTATGCATGAATGTAACAACAAACAAATATTTGCTGGTGATGATAGATCTCTAAGTGTTGTAGGAGCTGGAACAGTTCCAGTAGATAATGGTCATTTTAGTGATGTACTATGTGTTCCAAGAATTTCCTGCAATTTGTTATTAGTCTATCAAATCACTCATTCTGGTGAAGGTAAAACTGTGACATTTACACCTCAGCAAGTTGTAATCAAGGATTTTAAAGATCCTCAACAGGTCCTAGCTACCAGAATTGTTGATGATATTACCAGGTCGTACAAGTTTAACAACTTTGGGTCATCACCTTTTCCTTCAGTTTTTGTTGCTCATAGTGATAACTTAAGCAAACTTTGGCATGAGCAATTTGGTCACTTAAATTATTGCTCATTGCAACAACTATGTAAAGACAATATGGTGACAGGTCTTCTGATGGTATCTTGCAGAGATGGTGTTTGTTCCAGTTGTGTACTCGGAAAACATCATTGGGACAGCTTTGACAAATGTGCCTCTTGGCATGCCTCAGTTCCCTTGGATCTTGTGCATAGTGACTTGTGTGGTCCTCTTCCATCTGCTTCCTTTTCTAGTTTCAAATATTTCTTAACTTTCATTGATGATTACACCGGATGCACTTGGGTTTATTTCTTAAAACTTAAGATCGAAGTATTTAACATGTTCTTGGCCTACAAGGCCCTTGTTGAAAAACAATATGGTCACCAAATTCTTAAGTTAAGATCTGACAATGGAGGAGAATATGTTAACAAAATGTTCACTACTTTCTGCACTGAACAAGGCATCCAACAACAACACACTGTTCCACATACACCACAACAAAATGGTGTAGCTGAGCATAAGAACTGCACTTTAAAAGAAATGGCTAATTGTATGATCTAATCTAAGGGACTAAGTCTTCAATTTTGGGCTGAAGCCATTAATTGTGCAAGTTACATAGTTAATCGCACCCCCACTAAAGCATTACAAGCTATCACACCGGAAGAAGCATGGAGTAAAACTAAACCTGATGTAAGTCACTTCCATGTGTTTGGTAGTGAAGCATGGGCTCACATTCCGAATGAAAAATGGAAAGCATTGCAGCCTAAAAGTGAAAAGTGCATATTTGTTGGATATTCTGAAGATGTAAAAGGTTATAGACTTCTTCCACCACAATATCATGATGTAATCATTTGAAGATATGTTAAATTTGATGAAAATCTCTTGGCCTGCGAGCCTAACTCGATGATTGTGCCATCTTTGGCCTGTGATCTTGTTTCGGTGATTGTGCCTTCTTCTTCTTTTTCCAATTTCCTTGACAGGTTTCCAACTCCAATTTCTGATGATGACAGTGAGGATGAAAATCCACCTCCGCCTACTCATGTTCCTCCAGTTGCACCAGCACAAGTGCTTCCTCGATGGGTCCGTTCAACATGTGAAGCAGGTGGTGATCTTACCGGTGATCCTAGAGATCAACGTCAAACACGTTCTTAGATTCAGCGAGCCTCTTCTCCTTTGGGTCAAGTTTCCGAGAATCATGATCTAGAAACCTTTGCAGAAGATTTAGGAAATCCAGATTCAGATGCAGCTATGGATGAAGAATATCATTCTTTAATGGTGAATGATACTTGGGATCTTGTACCTCTTCCAAAAGGAAGAAAACTTGTCAGATGTTAATGGGTCCACAGAACTAAGTATGCATCAGATGTAAGTGTTGAAAGACTTAAGACAAGGTTAGTTGCCAAAGGTTTTTCCCAAGTTGAAGGGATTGACTGCAATGAAACCTTTGCTCCTATTGCAAAAATGAACTCCATCCGCCTTGTTCTTTCCCTTCCAGCCTTACATAACTAGGAAGTCCATCAAATGGATGTCAAGTCTGCCTTCTTACATGGTGATTTACAAGAGTAAATTTACATGGAACAACCTCCTGGATATGTTCATAATAACTCTAGCCTTGTCTGCCACCTTAAGAAATCCTTATATGGCCTTAAGCAAGCTCCTAGAGCTTGGTATGCCAAAATCAATAGCTTTCTCCTTGACACTGATTTTTCTAGATGCCATTATGACCCTAATGTCTATACCAAGAAAGTAGAAAACCATCTCATCATACTTGTTCTATATGTTGATGACCTTATTCTTACTGGTAGTGACCCTGAGCTTATAACCTATGTGAAATCCAGTCTTAAGCAAAATTTTGAAATGTCAAACTTAGGACATTTGCATTATTTTCTTGGTATCCAAGTCCTGCAAACCAAAGAAGGAATCTTTCTTTCTCAATCTAAGTGTGCTTGTGACCTTCTTCGTCGCTTTCACATGGAAGATTGTACACTAGCCCCTTCTCTCTTCCAATCCGGAGTCAAACTTTCTGCCACTTGTCCTTCACCTAAAGTAGATGCCACCTTGTATCGTCAACTTGTTGGTAGTCTCTTATACTTGACTCATTCCTGTCCTGACCTTTCCTTTGTCATTGGTCGTGTCGCCCGTTATATGCAAACACCTCATGAAAGTCATTGGAAAGCAGCTAAAAGAATACTTCGATATATTCGAGGTACAATTCAGTTCGGGATTCATTACAATACAGGGGGGGAACCTTTGTTGGTTGGTTTCACTGATTCAGATTGGGTCGGCAATCCCGATGATCGAAAGTCTACTACAGGTTATGTTTTCAGTCTAGGATCTGGACCTATTACTTGGGCTTGTAAGAAACAACAAGCTCTTGCTCTTTCTTCAGTAGAGGCAGAATATCAAGCCGCAGTTAATGCCAGTCAGGAAGCTTTGTGACTTCGATAGATCCTTTCAGAGTTTGGATTCGAACAGCAGCAGCCTACTCCACTTTGGTGTGACAATCAAAGTGCTATCAAGCTTGCCAAAGATCCAGTCCTACATCAACGCAGCAAACACATTGAGCTTCATATGCACTTCATCAAAAATTTTGTTCGTGATCATGTTCTTGAAGTACTCTTTTGTCCTACAAATGATCAAGTTGCAGACATCTTCACCAAGTCTCTTACAGAAGCGAAGTTTTCTAAACTTCGATCTATGTTAGGAGTTTAGGAACTTGTCATTAAGGGGGGGATAGGCTCTAATGCCTCCTTCCTTCTCCTAATAGTGTCACTTTTGTAAATCCTTCAATCCTATCCCAAGTTGTTCTTAAGGGCGGATGTTAGGATATTTAGACACTTAGGAGTTAGTTTAGATCAACTTGTGTAATATATCTGTTAGGAAAAGTGTGTTTCTTTATTATGCATTAGTATGCATTTGTAAATACTTAATCCGACGGTCACGATATGTTCCTGACATAGAGTGATCTGATGGCTCAACTTCTCTTAGATCATACCTACCCTTGATCAATGGCTTAACACCCGATTGGTCCATGATCTCTATTTAAAGAACATGGAGGGTCATTGGAAATTTGATTGATTATGAGAATCTCATTTGTAACTTTCTTTCTTTGCATAATAAAATTGTCCCATAGAAGCTATTTGGCTGGGGCCATGGAGTGTTTTCCTTACGAGGGTTTAAACCACGTCAAAACATTGGTGTGTTGATCTGTGATCTGTTTGTGTGAAGTGGTTGCTCTAGGTGTTCGGTCTTTTGGGAGTACCCTGTGTGCCCGAACAGGTTAAGGGTTTAGGGAGATAGGTAGGAAGAGAGTGATTGGGGGTTTAGGGTTTAGAGAGAAAGAGAGATTGGGAGTCAGAGGTTTAGAGAGAGAGGGAGAGAGAGAGAAAGAGATAGAGATTGGGATTTAGGGTTTAGAGAGAGAGAGAGAGAGATTGAGGGTTAGGTGTTTAGAGAGAGAGAGAGATATTGGCGGTTGATGAATTAAATAAATAGAGAGAATGGGGGTTTGAGGTTTAGAGATGGAGAGAGATTGAAAATTAGGGGTTCAGAGAGAGAGGTATAGAAAGAGAGAGATTTGGTGTTAGTGATTTAGAGGGAGATAGAGAGATTGGGGGTTAGGTGTTTAGAGAGAGATAGAGATATTGGTAGTTAGTTGTTTAGAGAGAGTTTGGTGATTAGGGATTTAGAGAGAGAGAGAGATTGGAGGTTAAGGGATTATATAGCTAGACAAAGAGGAAGAGAAATTAGGGGATGGGGTTTAGACATAGGTGAATTTGGGGTTAACGGTTTCAGAGAGAGAGAGATTGGTGTTTAGGGGTTGTGAGAGAGAGAGATATTAGGGATTTAGAATGAGAGAGAGAGGGAAGGATATTGGGGGTTAGGGTTTAGATAGAGAGAGTGATAGAGAGAGAGAGAGAGAGTGGGATATTGGGGTTAGGGGTTTAGAGAGAGAGAGAGAGAGAGAGATTGGTGGTTAGGGGTTTAGAGAGAGAAATACAAAGAGAGATAGAGACAGAGAGAGAGAGAGGGAGAGAGGGAGAGAGATTGGAGATTAGGGGTTTAGAGAGAGACGTAGGAAGAGATTGATTGGGTTTTTAGGGTTTAGAGAGAGAGATTGGGAGTTAGGGGTTTACAAAAATATAGATAGAAAGAGAGATATTGGTGGCTAGGGGTTTAGACAGAAAGAGATGGAAAGATTGGGTTTCAAGCTTTTAGAGAGAGAGAGAGAGAGGGAGAGAAGGAAATTGGGGGTTAGGGTTTAGATAAAGAGAGTGATAGAGAGAGAGAGAGGGATATTAGGGTTAGGGGTTTAGAGAGAGAGAGAGAGATTGGTGGTTAGGGGTGTAGAGAGAGAAATACAAAGAGAGAGAGAGAGAGAGAGAGAGAGAGAGAGAGAGAGAGAGAGATGAGCGAGAGGGAGAGAGGAAGAGAGATCAGAGATTACGGGTTTAGAGAGAGGCATAGGAAGATATTAATTGGAGGTTTAGGGTTTAGAGAGAGGGATTGGGAGTTAGGGCTTATAGAAATATAGATAGAAAGAGAGATATTGGTGGTTAGGGTTTTAGACAGAAAGAGATAGAAAGATTGGGTTTCAAGGTTTTACAGAGAGACATAAAGATAGAGAGAAGGAGATTGGCGGTTAGGGTTTAGATAGAGAGAGTGATAGAGAGAGAGAGAGATATTGGTTGTTAGGGGTTTAGATAGAAAGAGATAGAAAGATTGGGTTTCAAGGTTTTACACAGAGAGAGAGAGAGAGAGAGAGAGAGAGAGAATGATTAGGGGTAAGAGGTTTAGAGAGAGAGATTAGTGAGAGATTGGGGGTTAGTGGTTTATAGAGAGAGAGAGAGAGAGATTGGGGGTTAGGGGTTTATAGAGAGAGATATTCGAGGTGAGGGGTTTAAAGAAAGTGAGAGTTTGAGGGTTTATGGTTTAGAAAGAGAGAGATAGAGAGAGATTGGAGGTTAGGCATTTAGAGAGAGATAGAGATTTTTGTTAATGGTTTAGAGAGGGATACATTGGATGTTAGGGGTTTAGAGAGAGAGAGAGAGGAAGAGAGAGATTGGGGGTTAGGGGTTTATTTAGAGAGAACAATTGGGGGTTCGGGGTTTAGAGAGAGATAGAAAAATTTGGGGTTAGGGTTTTTGAGAGAGATTGAGAAATAAAAAGGGAGAGATCGGTGGTCAAGGTTTTGAGAAAGTTTGGAGGTTAGGGGTTTATGTTAGTTTTTCATCATTTAATTCAATATGATTTAAGATCTTAACCTAAAGAACAACATGTACATCATATCAAGCATACGAGACAAGAAACAAGAGACACAAAGCATTTCACTGGGGAAAACCAAGAAGGTGAAAAACCCTGCAACTTCCTTAGAGATAGAATAAGCACCAATATAATGATCATCAAGATGAATCCCCAAAAGATAGATTATTGCAGTAGCTACTCCTCCTCCACTTGTGCATGTTGGAATATTCTCTCCATCATTTTTGTATTTTGCATGCTGCATGCACCTGCATGCAATTGCATGCATCCAATCATCTTCATGGTTGTCTCTACAGCACCTAGAGCTGGCTTCTATCTCTTCTTTACCTGCATGCTGCATGCATTTGCATACCATTGCATGCATCCAGTCATCGTCATGGTGGACCTCCCATCTCCTAGTGCTTGGTTCTAGCTCTCCACAGCCTATCTACATTCCCCAAGGGGCCTCCCAACTACCAAAGGCGCCCTTATCCAGTCTTTTGCATGGCTAGTGCGCCTTTCTCACCTACCACAGCCAGTTAGGCACCTTTCTCACCTACCAAACAATTATCTCTTATTTCTTCCTTGATTTAAGGCTAGATTGACTCCCCCATTGACTGTTTCACTTCGATGGATGTCCAATGAGACTAGTCTGCCCATTCTGACTCCAGTTACCTCCTCATGCACCCTCCACTGAGCCTCCCTCATTCAGTTCATTCCTACCTCACTTAGTTAGACTCCTCATGTGCCCTCCACTGAGCCTCCTTCACTCAGTTAGAATCAGTTGACTAACTGTTACCTCTGATGACTGATACATTGATTGGATGACGACTCCACTATCATTCAAGCCACACTCTAATTTAGGAATTCAAATTCCCTACTTGGCCTATTCGAATCCTATATTATGCATCTCATTATTCTATTGTACTCATTCACTTACATTCTTATTCATTGTATAATACTTAGATTATGTTCTATTCTATTGTGTTTATGAGTGATCATTGAGTGTCTCCTTCTCTTATTCTTTGCAACATATTTGTGAGTTTGATTGTGAGTTGCTACAGCTGTTAGATCTTAGCATATTATTGCAATGTGCACTCCTCCTCCCTCTCACTAATGAGAAGTGAGTGAATGAGAGAATTGTATCAAATGAGAGAGTCACACTCGCTATTTATACTTTTACTTTCACTTGACCCTTACTCAACTAGGTTAGCCCCAACTTAACCACTTAACATAATGCTGACTGGGCTGACCCCTCTAGGGTGGTCTAATAACCCTTTAACCCACATGACTCATACAGGGCCGGCCCCATCAAGGTCTTCTAATAACCCATCAAGTATAAGTTACAACACTTACAATATAACTTGTGACACTTGCAAGTACAAATGATGACACTTCCAATCGGAGGAATAATACATCTCCGTTGGGGATACAATAAAGTAAAATGTAATATATACAATATACAATTGAATATCTTCCAAAGTTACAAATACATCAACACTCCCTCTTAACTAGGAAGGTATTCTCTTGGCACAAGTCATCAATACATATAAGTACAAGTCTTCAATTCTGGAGCTGGATCATCATCACTGGATCACAGAGCATTATCGTCATTGCTGTTGTACTCATCATCTCGATCACTGGTGCTATCTCTAAATTCTTCTCATCATAGGAAGTTCTACAGAGCCAGCCCTTTTTCATGCTAGATGTAGGCCTAGCCTCCTGTAGGTCTTCATCATCTCTGGCCATACTGTGGAATCCTCGGGACTAATTAGGTGCATCACAAAACCTCGAGCATCCCGAGATCGATTACGAGCTTACTGCTCAACCTATTGGATCTCCTAGGTTAATATTATATGTGACCACCACAAAACCTCGAAAGAGTATCCCAGGATTGATTACGAGCACACGGATCAACCTATCGGATATCCCAGGGCAATATTACATGTGGTCATGGAAAAACCTCAAAAGAGCATCCCAGGACTGATTATGAGCACACAGCTCAACCTATCGGATCTCCCAGGGAAATATTATATGCCATAGGAAGAAACCTCTAAAGAGCATCCCAGGACTGATTACAAGCTTACTGCTCAACCTATCAGATCTCCCATGGAAATATTATATGTCCTCTCAAAGCAAAACCTCAAAAGAGCATTTTCCAGATCTCCGAGGGAACTATTACATGCCATAGGAAAAACCTCACAAGAGTATATGCAAATCTCCCAGGGTAAGATTATATGCTTATCGCACAACCTGTCCATGGCGATGGAGTATCATCCTAATACTCATGATCATACTGATCATCATCATACCGTACATTGTTCTGATGCACATCATCACATGATCATCCTGATCATCATCATAGCATCGTCCTAATGCATATCATCATCGCATGATCATCCTGATCATCATCATACCATCGTCCTGATGCACATCATCATCGCATGATCATCCTAATCATCGTCATAGTATCGTCCCGATACTCATCATCACCGTATAATCAAACTAGTCATACAAAGCATCCACCTAATGCATAACATCATACATGATCATCCTGATCGTCATACATGGCAGTAACTGGAGCATTGTCCTGATGCTCATCACATAGTGCTTACATCCACAGCCATGGGAAGAATCCTCCTATCACCATTCTTGGAATGGTTCCTACAAATGTGTCCCATCACTTCTTCCTTGAAGTATCTTCAATCTGAAGAACACCAAGCCTCTCTCTGATGTACTCAAACTTCACTCTAGCTAATGGTTTCATCAACACATTTGCGACCTGCTCATCCGTCGCAACATACAGGAGTTTCACTGATCCTCTCTGCATCATATCACTGATATAGTGATATTTGATCTCAATGTGCTTTGACTTGTCATGGAACACCGGGTTCTCAGACAACTTCACACAACTCTGGTTGTCACAAAAGATACAAGTAGCATCCAACGGGAGATCAAATAACTTAGATAGTAGCTTCCTAAGCCATACTGCCTCACAACTAGCCAAACAAGCTGCGACATACTCTACTTCAGCTGTACTCTGTGCTACATAGGACTGCTTCCTGCAAAACCAAGAGATCACACCTGATCCCATACTAAAGCAGCACCCTAAAGTGCTCTTCCTATCTGCAGCATTGCCTGCCCAATCTGAATCAACATAACCCTCCAGGTTAAACCTTTGATTTGCATCATACTTGAGCCCATAATCAACCGTACCCTTCAGGTACCTTAGAGTATGCTTTACAACAATCAGGTGAACATGTCTAGGATCCATCGGAAACCGGTTGAAGGTGTTCACCACAAAGAAAATATCTGGTCTCATGTTCGTCAGGTACGTCAAGGACCCAATCATCTGACGATACATCATGGCATCAAACAACTCTGATGAAGTATCACTCAATAGATTCAGGTTTGATTCAATAGGTGTGGCCATGGCCTTGCAGTCCATCATCCCAAACCGCTTCAGGATCTCTACTGCATACTTCCTTTGTCCAAGGAAGGTTCCATCTGCACTATGCCACACCTCCATGTGTAGAAAGTAATGCATAATCCCCAATTTCTTCATCTCGAACTTGGAAGCAAGATTCCTCTTCGTGTCAACAATCATCCTATCCTCACTTGTAATAAACATGTCATCCACATAGAATAGTAGTATCACCGGATTTCCTTCCTCAATCTTGTAGTAAAGGTTGGAATCCGCTTTACTCTTGGTAAAGCCAAAACTGGATAGAAATATGTCTATCCTACTATACCAAGTCCTAGGAGCTTGCTTCAAGACATACAAGGATTTCTTCAACCTGCACACATATGACTCTCTGTCGTGTGTCTCAAAACTGAGTGGCTGCTCCACATACACTTCCTCTTCGACTACACCATTCAAGAAAGCTGCCTTGACATCCATCTGGTGTATCCCCCACTTCATCACTGTAGCTAGCGCAAGTACTGTTCTGATGGAAGTGTGTCTGGCTAGAGGATCAAAAGTCTCTTCTTAATATATCCCTTCTTTCTAGGAGATGCCACCAGCCACAAACTCTGTATTTCTCTATGCTTCCATCCGCAGCATGCTTGATCTTGTAGATCCACTTGGAAGTCACAACAGACTTCCCTTCTAGTCTTGGGACCACATCCCAAATATCATTCTTCATGATCAACTAGTATTCCTTCATCATGGCATTCTTCCATTACTGCATCCCGGATCTTGGGAACTTCAGATTCTTCAATAAATAGTTTTCTTGAACTTCATTGCTGGAACAAATGTTGTAGTCCTTCTTTTGTAGGTGATTGTACATGATCTTTCCTACAAGTCAAATTCAATTGCATGATTAGAAACTTCTCATAGTTTTTCAAAACAAATTCTTATGTATAAAGACATATGTCATACAGTCATGCAATTATCTTAGCCAATGCTTCAATACAACATTTATCGATATCCATATTCACACGGCAACTTTCTAGATGCCTTGCATCTCTAACAGAACATTTGTTGAGGCACAACTTCCAATATGTTAGCAAAGAGGTTTCATTCTAGATAAGTAGAAATGGAATGTTGTATAGTACCATAGGCCACTTACCCATTACTTGCATATTAGTAGTATCTTGTTCATTAATGCAACTTCTCTAATATGCATAATATACATCATAAATCTAGGAACATTATTTAGTATGACTGGAAAGCATCATTTAAGTAATCATATATATAATAAATGACAATTCAAATACTTATCTTTGTTTAGTTGTAGGGTGAACTCCCTCTCAATCTTTGATTCCTTGCAGGAACTACTAGAGTGTGCTCCCTCTCAATCTTTGATTCCTTGCAGGAACTACTAGAGTGTGCTCCCTCTTGATGTTTGATTCTTGGAGTGTCCTCCCTATTGATCTTTGCTTCCTAGATTACCTGTTCCCCCTTATATCCATCCTCGACCATTATGCATGCTTGAGTGTGTTGTTCGGGAAATTCACCCTATAGTGAGGAAAGGGACACTATCAACTTAAGGGGAGACAGGTAAACACAATGATTATGCTACAAAAAAATCTATAAATGGAAATATATCAAAGATCTTGAAGACGTACCTTATTATTGACGTTAGATCCTAGCTTTGCTCGATCTTGCGCTCAATCTTCAACTTGATCTTCCACTTCAATAGACCTGCAACATAAAGATACCTTCCTCAACGTATCTTGACTAATATAAAGATGATGAAATTGAAATGCAATTCAAACATCAATAACAATCAAGCATTTAACCAAATAAATACACAATCCATTAGGCATTATATTTGGGACAGGAAGGAATGTTTCAACCTTTATTGTCAAAAGCATATAATGATTACAAGTTATACCTGATCAATTCAGCATGCTTGTGCAACTGGATTCTGGGCTCCTACTCTTCTCTGACTTGAAATATTCCAGCATAACAACCCTTCATACAGATTTCTCTTCTTGTGAATGAGAGTCACAACAATGTCTATCTCTCTAACCCCTCTCCTCAATCCTCCTTGTATTTATATGACAAGGAAAGGCAGTTTAGATCGAGGGGTGGTTGTAATGGAAGTTAGGGAAGTTACAGAACCAACTGCAACTAATCCCAATTCGTCAAATTAATATATTTTTTATCATATTTTATGGTGGGCACGAGTTTTTCACAGTGGAGTAGCGCACAGTATGCAACGTTTTTTGGGGTGTGCGCTAGTTTACTGAAGTTGAGTAGTGCACAGCAGGAGGTGTGTGCTACTATTGAGCCTGTGGAGTAGCGCCCATGCACTAGTATGCTGAAATAGAGTAGCGCACAGCTTAAAACATGAGGTTTTTCAGGGTTTTTCTAGCTTGCAGAAGGATAAGTCAGGTCAAGGTATCATCCAAGGTCATCATGCTCTTCCATCCAAGTTGTCCTTTTATGTGATCGATAGCTTAAGGTGATCACATACGGAGAAGTGTAGATTTGACCTATAACAAATGCCCCATAATGTGTGACTTCAGGGGGAAACGATGGCCGAAATACATTATAATTACAAGTCAGAGGAGGAGCAAGAAACTGCAGAACCAAGTCACAGAAACACCTGAAACACAGATCAAGGTCAACGAGAAATTACAATCTCGACATCATATAGATGTATAGTGTGATACAACACGATCTCCGATACATAACTAGGAGATGTATATATAGCATGGCCACTTGAAATACAAGAGTGGATCCATGTCAAACTGAGAGATCATAGCCATAACAACAAACCTGATCTATGTCTCATGGAGAGTCGAATATAAGTGAGGCTCAGTTTTGCGCAACTTGGGTGATAACATAATGAGGTGATATCATCAACATCCCAAGGTCTTCATCCAAAACAACCCAAGGTACAAACCCTAACCATGTGAATAGATGAGCTAATAGTCAAACATGGGGGGTATCATTTGATTATCGATCCTTGATATATACCGTTAACAAATGCGAGGGCTTCCATCGATAATGATAATGGGGCCCAGGGTATCTAGTATGATCCAACAAGTGTGAATAAGTGGACTTGGAGTCGAACACTTGAGGATCCTATCAAATAAGAGACATTGATATATTCTCATCATTCAACAGCGAGGAAAATTGCCATTGGTGATTACAATCTCCAAGGTACTAACCAAAACTCTAAACTTCAATCCCAGATAAAAATGAGTTGATGTCGATGGGACGAAGTCTATTAGAAGGGAGGCCTTGAGGCATCCTCCATCATCCAACACAAGGGACACTCAACTGGTATGAGCTGACATGGAGTAATATATGTAACAAGATTGACACTAGGATGGCTGACACATGAGGTCAAGGTAAACTGCAGAATGGCTGACATGGGCTATATCCTTGAACAGTGAGCAGGACACAAAGTGACTTAGGAAGTTTTCACCATAATGGGGAAAATGATATAAACCTGTAACATAGGAGACATTAGCAGGACCTCCATATGGTTGGAATAATAACCAACCGGGGGAGTAAACAACTCGAAGATCAGGTTCACCCTAAGGTCAAAAACTAAACCCAACCAACATGATAGAATCAAGTAGGTGTTGTGTTCAAGGATAGGACTGATTGAACTCCCTTTAAAACTGAATATATGATGCATCCTTCTTATCCCTTATTCCTTTTAGATAAAAGAATGCCTTTCTTGTTGTTGTAATGAGTCCAAGAAAGAATGAAAACTTAGTAGATCCAACCATGTAAAAATTTTAACGAGCCCATGGGAGGAAGACTCAGGACCTTCTTCATTGTTTACAAAGTTCGAAGAAGAGATAAAAGATTACTCTATATTACTGATCTCTGGATTTTAGTATCGAGCCAAGATCTATTCTTGCTCGCCGGTGTTTTCAATTTTAAGGAGTCTGAAAAACTTAAACAATAAATCCATATACCTACTCGTGGATTTTAATATCGAGCCGAAGTAGGTTAATGTTCGCTGGTATTTTCTTGTTTATAGAGTCTGAAAAACTTATACAGTCCTCTATACACCTACTCGTGGATTTTAATATCGATCCCAAGTAGGTTAATGATCGCCGGTGTTTTCCTGTTTATAGAGTCTGAAAAACTTAAACAATCCTCTTTTTACCCTCTCATGGATTTCACATCAAGCCCGAGTAGGTGAATGCTCGCTTGGTGTTTTCATTTTTAGAGAGCCTAAAAACCCTAAAGAAGGATCCAAAAGGTCCTTTTTCGTAAAGTTAGTCTCCTCCCTCGAAAAAAGTATAAAACAATGGAAGAAGAACTCTTCTAGCGTATACAAGAGTATACCTAGAGTATACCTTTTCCGTAAATGATCCACCAAGGCCCGGAAAAGGGGTAATTCTATACCGAAGTGGATGAGCCTTCAGTTCCTTTAACGAGCTTGAAGAGGAAAAGTTTGCTCGGCAATCTTGTTTAGGTTTCAATAGTCCAAACAAGAGCTTAAAATGAATTAAATGACAGCTTCTAGGATCGTGACTCATGATCTGCCAAAACTAGGTCTTCAACAAACATGTTAGTAATCGCGACAAAAAATCTTAAATGATATGTAATTTTAACTATGAGCTAGTTGAAAAGGTCTATCATCAAGAAATTTACTCTTAAAGGATTGACACTACAAAATTTTAGTGAAATTTTGAGAACCGTTGGTTGAAAATTACTTTAGTACCATATGTAACTATTCATTGATTAAATAGCACAATTTGATAGAATTTGAAACTATAGAGATTTTACCAAAGTGGGTAAAAATTTAAAATCAAACTCATACATGTAATTTCAAATTAAAAACTCAAATTTCATTTTGGCATTGTAGGGCAAAAATTGGGAGCAAACCCTTGGATTTCAATCCTTCGTGGCGATCAACTCAAGCAACCAATCCACATTTTTCCTCCACCAAGTAAGTTAATTTCATCCTAACTTGCATTTCCATAGTTTATTTGTCAATTTTGAAGCTCAAAATCAAACATAAGGTCATGCTCAAAGCGTGCAAAGCGTGTGCGCTACTCTGTAGTAGGAAAAGTAGCACATATTGGAGGTATGCACTACTATTGCGTATGCACAGTAGCGCCCATGCATGACTGTGTGGAAGTAAAGTAGCACACACCACTGAAGATGAATAAAAAAAGTGTCGAGACTCTAAAAATTGACCTTTTTGTGGCAGGATGGTACTTGTTTGGAGGGAGAGAGAACATGAGGATATGGATAGGGTGGCAATGCAAGGCCCAGCCACTCTCCATGCACTTCAAAGATGTGGTTTGTTAAAGTTTTACCGAACCCTGAACATGAGGGCACTCAATCGATTGCTCTAAAGACTCGTTCAATACTGGGATGTAGATGCCAATGCATTTGATATCCGGGGACAAACCATGGACCTTACTCTCGATGACATATACTTCATTACCGGACTCTCTAGGAGGGTAGATGCGGTAAATTTGAAAGGATCTTCTCACAATGTGGGTGCTACGTCGGTGCAAGAATATTTGAATGCATACTGTGTGGCGGGAGCCGATAAATCAGGAAGTCAAATCCTAATTTCTACCATTGAAAGCCTCCCTCTAAAGGTTATTGTGAGTATGTTAAACCGAATGTCAGGAAGTGCTACACAACACTTAGCCTCAAGGCATTCCATGCATATCGATGTCAAATGCTTGCAAGGTCATGTGTACGATTGGTGCACTAGTTTATTGGCAAATATGAAGCTTCAACTCACGGGTTGTAAGTCCAGGAGTATGAAGAACTTTGGATATGGCAGCATTTTATGTACCTTCTTCTTTGAGAGGGTACCTGCTCTTAGCTTGGGCATGCGTCTACCTCCATCCAATCCTCATGAACCAAGATTGGGCCGCTCGGGTGACATTTTTCTTCGCCAAGGTGGTGGTGAAAGTCACTTTTGCTATCATACTGATGATTTCTGGGGGTGGTGGGAGAGACAGGTGCCGGCATTCGAGCAGTTTCCATATGATGGATTAGACTTCCGCCATGATCCAGAGCTGGTACTTCCTCCAGGTGGTGCCTGGGGAGATATTGGTATGTTTTTTGTTTTGAGAATTATTTAATTTTATCAAATTTTCAATTATATGATTTTTATGATGAGTTTTGAAGTACTAAACAAGTGTCAAATGCATATATTGGACCTGTTTGTCCCAAGGGACATCCTACTATCTTCGTGAGTCCAACAGATGTTGGTGCAGTTGATGCTATGTTAGGGACCATAGAGCGGAAAGTGAGTTGGTTGACTCATGATGTTCCTACATGCCGTATGGACCAAACCTATTGATATGCAGGAAGATGTAGTTGGGGTGCCCCCAGCATGGCTTAGTGTGATGCAGAAGATAGCTAGGTTGGTCATATGTTATCGGGATGCGGTAGATGACAATGAGGCCCCTCCTTCTCCATAGGAGATGGATATATTATGTATATTTTTTAGGCCATCGAGCCCAGTTTTGTACTTATGACATGACTTGTGATCCAAAACTCATATTATAATTTTTGATACAGTATCGGTTATGTACATGTGTGTGTGTGTTTAACTTTATGGGGTGAAATGCCATTTATGGAAATGTATGATACAAATGCCAATCTAAAACATAATTTGCAAATGAATCAGCTAATGCATTTAAATTTCTTGGAATGTGTTGATATATAATGGAATCAAACTGTCTTTCCAATAATCTAACTCGCAAAAACTATCGTAGCAAAATGGGATCTCTAATTTGGTAAACACCCGTTAACTGAAATACAACTAGTTGCGAATCAAGTCTTACCTACAAATGTGAAATGCCATGAATAAGAGCATCTCGGAGAAGTTCTATAACCGCATTGTACTCAGCTACATTGTTTGTAGTGGGACCCAAACAAAACCCCCCCAAAGAGAAAAGTTGGCCAGCCGATGAGTAAATGACCCAAGCTACTGAAGTGAACTATAGGCTGTGGCGACTGGCACCATCAGCAAATCCTAAGAAATGTTCAGTCGACATCTGATACATGAAATGAAAACACACATAAGGTTAACTAACAAGCACAAGCAAAAACTAGCTCTACAAAATATACAGCTATGTTACAAGAAAAAGCACAACTTCCTAAGTGTAGTACTTCTTCAGGTAGAACCCATTTCTAGGCTCAGGCAGCTTATTACCCTCGTAGTCTACTAGCTCGTAAGCACCCTTCTTCAGTACTTTAGAAATTATGTAAGGCCCGCGCCACATGGACTTGAACATGCCAGGTCCTAGGGGTTCCTTGTCCTGATCCCAAAGTAGAAAAAGATCTCCTTCAAGGAACACCCTAGGTCTGATAGACTTGTCATATTGTCCTTTGACTCATTTCTAATGAACTTCGTTTGCTGTGAGCATGTCGCGGTGCTGCTCATCTAGATGCTCTAAATGCAACAAACGTTCTTCCAGTGCTGAAGTATCTGGTAGTAATCGAACAACCAGTTTTAACAAAGTAATATTACATTCAATCAAAACGACTACTTCTATCCCATGCACAAGATGGAAAAGAGAGAACTCGATAGCAGTCTTTACAGTCGCTCGGTAAGCCCAAAGAGCAGGGTATAGCATGATGTGCCAGTTATTTCGACCGGCATTAATAGTTGTTTGTAGAATTACCTTTAAAGTTTTGTTAACTGCTTCAACTTGTCCATTTGCCTGTGGATAATATGAAGACGAATGTTCTTGCCAAAAACCTAACATTGTGTACAGATCGGTCATCATGCTATTCTGAAAATGACTGTTGTGATTAGTCACAATTTCTTTGGGTATGTCGAACCTTGCAATAATCTGATTGAATACAAAATAAGCAGCAATTTCTCCATCTACCTTGACAATAGGCATTGCCTCGGCCCACTTGGTGAGGTAGTCAACAGCAATGATGATATAATGATGTCCTCCAGCCGAAACTGGATTGCAAGTCATATAATCAACCCCCCATTTTGTGAAGGTACCTGCTGTAATTACAGGATGAAGAGGAGCTAGATGTGCTCTCATTTTCTTGGTGAAAAACTGACACGGACAGCAACATTTCATAGCTTCCACACAATATTTAAAGATTGTGGGGCAAAAATACCCAGCACGTAGTATTTTCTGGGCTGTTGCCAACCCAGAAAGATGACCCCTAGAGGCTCCACTATGGGCATCATTCAATACTGATTCTACGTCTTCTAAAGTCAAACAACGTCGTAAGATGGAGTCTATCCCGTGTCTATACAAAGTATCAGAGATGATGAGATAGTTTTTCGCATGACTTTTCAGTTTGCATCGTTATTCTCTAGAAAAAGTGGTAGGACACCTCAAAGTCTGGAGATATACTAAGATATCCCCATACCATGGGTCAGAGGAGGCAATAAGGAAGATATGTTCATCCGGGAATGATGATTCTTCCTCAATATGCTCTAAGTCACTCGAAAACTCTGAGATTAACTCAGTTAACACTAGTGATTTCTTCGACTTGGCTGATTGAAAGACCAAATCGAACTCTTGTAAGATTAAAATCCATTTATTTTACTTCCCACTGATGATGCATCAAGTGAAAACATATTGAAAAGGATTGACTTCTTCTATCACATTAGTTGTTTGTAAAAGGACGTAGTGACAAAGCCTCTGTACCGCATAGACCGCAGCTAGTGCTAACTTCTCAACATGTGAATATTTAATCTCAAGAGCTATCAATGTATGTGAGAGATAGTAAACAACATGCTCTTGGAGCGTGTCGTCCTCCTGAAATAATACTATGCCAATTGTGAAAACAGACACCGCTAGATATAAGAGAAAATCTGTTGCATAATCAGGCGGGCTTAACAAGGGGGCTGAAAGTAGTGCCTTTTTCAAGGCCTCAAATGATGCTTGAGCAGCCTCATCCCACATGAAGTAGGTATCTTGTTTAAGCAGTCTCATAAAACCTTTTGTGATCTTAGCATAGTTTATGATAAAGCGTCGCAAGAAGTTAGACATGCCTTGTAGACTATGAAGTTGTCGAAAGGTGCGAGGAGGAGGTAGATTTACAATCGCCTCAACTTTTAACGGGTCAACCATTATACCACGACTGGGTACAATAAAACCCAGTAAACATCCTGATTCGATGCGGAATATGCACTTGTTAGGATTCAGTCAAATCTTATACTGTCTGCATCGTTCAAACACAAGTCTCAAATGAGCTGGATGATCCCGTCTCTTTCGAGATTGCGCCGGGAGGTCATCCAGGTAAGGTTCAACTATGTGTTTGATATCATGAAAAGCAAAATTCATAGCTCGATGGAACGTAGCTCTAGCATTCTTTAAGCCAAATGGAATCTTCTGATACACAAAGGTTCCCCACGGGCAAATGAAAGTTGTTTTGTGTTGATATTCGGGTTTGATTTGGATTTGATTATATCCCAAAAATCCATCCATGAAAGAAAACATCTCGTGTCCTGCACATGCATCTATGATCTGGTCGATAAACAGTGTGGGATAGTTATCTTTGGGACAATATTTATTCAAGTCTTGGAAGTCGGTACAAAATCGAATGGTACCTTGCTTTTTATCAACCGGAACGGGGTTTGAAACCCATTCCGTCATGTCAATCGGGTAGATGAATTCGACTCTAGGCAATTTTTCAACTTCCGCCTTAGTGGCGGCCGCTTTTCGAGGATTTAGAGGACGAGCTTCTGTCTCACAAGTTTTGCATTCAGGTATGTTGTGATGACATTCTCAACAATGGTTGGATCGATTCATGGCATCTCCTCATAATACTAGGAAAAAATGTCGCGGAATTCTTTAAAAATATTGGTATACAAAGCAATCTCTTTTGGAGAGCAATCTGCACCAATAAAAATGTTTTGCATGACCCCAAGTTTGGTGGAAATGTTAATCGAGATTGTTCTCGATATATTAGCCATATTCCCTTTGGTGTAAACAGCTCTTGAAGTAGAAGGAAAAGATGACAAATCAACAAATCCACCAGGTCTCATAGAGAATTCTCCTTTCTCTATCCTGTCTAGATTTGGAAGCAGGTAAGACCTGTGATGCATATGTTCCCATGGATGGTCCAGGCCCATCATGGCTTCCAAAATGGCTTCATTAGAAGGTAAAACTGTGTCTAAATAGTTGAAAGAGTGGGTAGAATTCAATGACCATGCAGGAGCATAGTCCATATCTGACTCAGTAGAGACTGGCAAAGTCACGATATGTTCCATTGTAGCATGTTGTGCTTCCGTGTATGTTATCTCTGCAATGGTTAAAGGCACTGGAGGTTCTGATACATTAGGAAGGATCCACGGATCAATCCTAAGACCAATTGTGAAAGTTTCAGTAGAAGTACCTACATCATAACGCATGAAAAGAATAAGAGAGGGTAGGTCAAAAGTGCCTATTAATGACCCGTAAAGCCATCCTCCTAAACTCCCACTTGCTAGGGCAGATTAATCAACTAAAGGAATAGTGGTATCCAACAAAGTCTGGTTGTTTTTCCAAGAGAACAAAAGTTGATCGACCGCGACGATATTGCCTTCGTGAGGGAACATAACAACTCAGAAAACTGTCGATGCAATGGCTCGCATGGCATATGTTCAGCTCCTTCCTAATAACATATTGTAATCAAGCGGAGCATCCAGAACTTCAATCTCTATAGCAACCGTCTTACCGGCGAGTGTAATTTCAAACGATGGTAGAACTCCATGTGGACGGAAAGTCTTGCCATCGAAGGCTGTAAGCAGCGTGTTAGAGGGGGCTAGCTCGGTAGAGCCTAAAGCTTTCCAGCAAGAAATGGACATCACGCTCGTCGACGCGCCCTCATCTACGACAGCCCGTTTGATGGTCGTAGGACCATGGACCACTTCTATTTGTAGGGCAACGTGGTATGAAAACCGATATTTTATATCAGACATATCAAAGCACGCAGTCATGTTGGATGATTCCATACTTCCAATCGCTGCCAGAAGTGCATTTCATTGTAATGAACAACTTTGCAAAACTTCTAAGGTGGACATAGCACAAGGGGTCTGGGCTAGATCTTCAACCACATTGTAGTTGGAAGCAACCCGAGCATTGGGATTATGCAAGGCCCATTTCAATACACCTTTCGGGATCTTGGGCAACGAATCCATTGGAATGTGGAGAGGAATGGAAGATTTAGGAATCTCTTTATCGTTGTTTTGCACATCCGGGGTATAATTTCTTGCTCACGTTTGCAAAAGTGCATCCACGCTAATCATATTAATGAAAGTTTGATCAAATGAAGCATGAGTAGTGCCCCCAGCTTTGGAGGTGCCAGAAGCTGAACCCCGCCCCTTAGGAAATGGATCTTTAAGTACGACAGGTTTCTTTTCTTGAAGCAACTTCTGGGCTTCTTCAAGTAGAGGGCATTGGTGAGTGAGGTGATCCTGCTTGCAAAGCTTACAAGGGAACTTAACCTTCTTATTTTCTTTGTTACCCTCCTCGACATTCTCTTTGTTCTTGGGATTTTGCTGGTTCCCCTCTCCTTTCTTGCCCTTCTTTTTTTGTTGGGTTGTCGAGGGCCCTTTTGACTATTCTGAACCTGGTTCACAGATTCAAAAGTAGAAGGAGAGGTTGTGATGTAGGTTACTTCTACAGTCAATTGTTTGACAGATAAGGCACGAAACTACTTAGTCAATGCTTCGAAAGCTGCAGAATATACTGAACCCACTATGCCATCAGCATGTGGTCCAGGTTTAGGTCTGCCAAGATCAGTGTTTGATTGCGGTGCGTCCGGTATAATCTCATAAAGTAGCCCAGACTATGCATAGACAAGATCTAACTGTTGGGTCCATAAAATGGCTTCTTACTTAGAGGGCACTCCGGAAGTAGCTACTTCCTTAGAAATGTAAGGAAGAGTGATTTCAGATACCACTCGAGAAGAAATTCTGGAGGTATATTGGCTTTAATGAGCCTCTTCCATCTTCACCACTCCTGAATGTGATCAGATAAGTGAGTGGCCTTATTTTGTCTAAATGTAGACAAAAGATCTGTGCTGGCATCGTACCGAACAGGAAGCTGGAATTGGTTCAGAAAAACAGTCGCGAGATCCCAAAAATTAAAAAACGTAGTTGCAGGTAACTCGATGTACCATTTAGCCACAACGTCGGTTAAGGTTCTTTGGAAAAGTCTCAACCTAACAGAATCTTCGTTCAATGAGTTCAAAGAACACCATAAATGGAAAGTGGTGACATGATCACCAGGGTCTTCACCAATTTTTCCTTCGAATTTTGGAATGTCCGAAGGTAACTTGGTAGGAACTGGTGGCCATGTAGCGTTATGGTACACCAAATCATTCGTCAACTTGGAAAGGTCTAGCACATTTAAAGTTGCCAGAAATGGTAAACGAGGTCTACAAGATGGCATTTGATAAGCTGGGGTCATAAAGGGGGAACCACCCATAGTTTGACCCGTAAACTGCTGGTAGGGGTTGCCCCCTACCATCTGTCGGTAGGGGTTTCCCTCAGCCATCTGCTGGTAGGGGTTGCCCCCTGCCATCTATTGTTGTGTGAAAGTGTTGTTGAAATTCCCCCATCGAAATGAAAGTGCGTTGGTACTCTCAACGTTTGTTCACTGTGGCTAGGTGTTAGCCCCGCCATATTGTTGATTAAGGATGTTACCCCCTCCTCCAGAAAACAAAGAAAAAGGGGGTTTCCAACAGGTATATTACTTTGATTCACATTATAACCTGCAAAGGTATTGAAACTAGGGGTAGTCGAGGTGGACGGTGTGGTCATGGTACTCATGAAAGGCATAGTTGCAAAGACGTTTGGCCCTACATTCGGTGTGGAAATCCAAGTACTAGGTATATGATATGGTTGTTGAGTTGCAGGAGGTGGAACAAGATTCACTGTACTACTGGGATCAAAAGTGGGTGTAGAGGCAGATGCCAAGGTTGTTGAACTCGACATGCCTAAGGTACCGGCATTAAAGCTGAAGGATGGAGTCGAAACAGAAGTTGGCTGTGCCGAACTCGGTGTGGTAGTGGGAGAAGGATTTATAGTATTTGTGTTCATACCTATTTTGGGAGTCTGTGGAACTCCTTGTTCGCCTCCTGTATTAGTCATAATATGCCTAGGTGTGAACAAAGATGCACTATAATCAGGTTGTTGGAATCCAATGGGTATCAGAATCGGAATGTTAGAATCAGTCAAAGGAGGATTAAAAGGAGTATTAAACTCACCAGAAGTGAGATCCTCAATCTCAACTGTATTAAAATCTTGTTGATCTAGAGTCTCGGGTTGTGGTTCCTCAAGAACCTCTATTTCACCAGTAGTTTCCAAAGGTCCACTGGAGTCTGTCCTCTGTCATCTGGGTGGCGGGTAGTGGTTCCACTCTAAGTGGGAGAAGGTTTTGCAACCTTCTAGACCTACGAAAGCTATTGGTCTTCCATGATTATATATAAAAATAAAACTAAGCAAAAACCTAGTGGCCACTAAGACTAGGGGGAAAACAACATTCCACTAAAAAAATCCTAAGTATGCAAACCAGGCAAACAAGATGCCTTCCAGAGAAGAGTATGGGATGATGAGGACCAAGAACAGATCAACGAAGGAAGAAGAACAGTTACCTGGGGTCCACAATACAATGACTAAGGGTGCAAGCACTGGAATTACCCAACTGCCCTCCTAAAGACCTGCAAGGGATTTCCTCCCACGTCTGTCCTAGGTACAGCAGTTATAATCCCCTACTATTACCTATGTATGATCCTATAGGTATGATACTAAGGCTGCCATAAGTACAAAATATCTTGGGCGGACAGTCGTCAACCTGATCAAAATGCGTGGGTAGGGTAGAAAAGCCCGAAGTCCAGATGGACCCCCGTACGCAAATCAACCCTCGTTTATGGTTGAAGGGAAAGTGAGGGGATATCCTCAACAAATCCGAAAGTAAAGTAAAGTGCATTATGTGGTGTGGTTGCAACAGAAAGTAAAGTGCATGAAATGAAACAAATTTCAACAACAAAAGACTTTTTATTTTTCGTTTTATATTCTTTCCAAAATGAAGAGTAAGCAAACCTAAGCAAAGATTTCTTTTTGTTTTCTTTTCAAATTCTGAACAAAGTAAACTACACTACTCTGCAAAGATTATAAGCCTCACTACTCTAAGCTACCAAACTTATTTTGCCTTTTCTGTTATATATGAACGAAAAAGAACGAAAAAGCAGAAGCAAGTAAGACCTACAAAAGATGTGCAAGTATGGCAAAATGACTCTAAAGTTCACAACAATCAAATCAATGATCCGACAAAGACTTGTCCTACAATTTTTTTCAAAGGAAAAAACTCTTGAACTTGGAAGCAAAGTGGGAGAAAACAAGGATGAAAGATGCTTACAACTGGAAATCAAACTTAGAAGAATGCTCCAAAGCACCAAACCCTAAACAAGAATACTAAGCCAAGTAGTAGGTAGGCAAGCGAACTAAAGAAAACCTTACTAACACAAAGACTCAAAGGTGAAGCAAACTAAAGTACTTCAAACTCACTTGAAACTGGAAATGACAGCGAGGTCAAGAAATGTCGAGACTCAAAAAGCTTTGGAAGACACCCCAAAGGCTCCAAAAATGGTCAAAACCCTAAATCAAAGGATGAGACACCCAAAGAGCATAGAAGTGTTGCAACAAACAACAAATGCTAAACACAAAGGTTTGTATACCTGCAACACACTACTAGGCTATGGACGAGCAGATATGTTCACTAAGGAACAAAGCACGGTCTCCAAAAAGAGTCACAAATGAACAAGACACTTCAAAAGTAATCAAGTGACCAAAAGATGACCTAAGGGACTCAAAAGCAGCTAAAGAGACTTAAAGACAGATTACAGACCTCAAAGACCAGGTAAGAAGGCCAATAACAAAGTTGGAAACCAAACCAAAACAGGTTGAAAGCCAAACCTTACATCAAGCAAACAGCTACAGTAATGTGCCCTACTGTGCAATAGGCAAACTAGCGCACTCTGGAAGGTGTGCGCTACTGTGTAGTAGATAAACTAGCACACAAACTCAGGTATGCGCTACTGTAGGTACAATAGAGTAGCGCACATGTCAGGAAAGGTCAGAAATCAAGCTTTGCAAAGGTGTAAATGGCTACGTCAGACAAAAGACAGTAGGTAGGGATGACCTACAAGGCCCCTCAGAGGATTAAAGGGATCAAAAAGTACTGTAAAGACAACAAAATGGGTTTCCTAGAGCAGAAAAACAACTGGCTCCCTAGTGGAGTTTCCAGTCTGTAGTTTGGGAAATTCACCCTATAGTGAGGAAAGGGACACTATCAACTTAATGGGAGACAAGCAAACATAATGCTTATGCTACAGAAACATCTATAAATGGAAATAGATCAAAGATCTTGAAGATGTACCTTATTACTGACATTTGATCCTAGCTTTGCTCAATCTTGCACTCAATCTTCAACTTGATCTTCCACTTCAATAGACCTGCAACATAAAGATACCTTCCTCACCGTATCTTGACTGATATAAAGATGATGAAATTGAAATGCAATTCAAACATCAAGAACAATCAAGCATTTAACCAAATAAATACACAATCCATTAGGAATTATATTTGGGACAGGAAGGAATGTTTCAACCTTTATTGTCAAAAGCATATAATGATTACAAGTTATACCTAATCAATGCAGCATGCTTGTGCAACCGGATTCCAAGCTCCTACTCTTCTCTGACTTGAAATCTTCCAACATAACAACCCTTCATATAGATTTCTCTTCTTGTGAATGAGAGTCACAACAATGTCTATCTCTCTAACCCCTCTCCTCAATCCTCCTTGTATTTATATGACAAGGAAAGGCAGTTTAGATCGAGAGGTGGTTGTAATGGAAGTTGGGGAAGTTACAGAACCAATTGCATCTAATCCCAATTCATCAAATTAATATATGTTGATCATATTTTAAGGTGTGCGCAAGTTTTTCGCAATGGAGTAGCGCACAGTATGCAACTTCAGTGTTTAACAACTAGCGTTCGCAACTTTTTTGAGGGTGTGCACTAGTTTACTGAAGTTGAGTAGTGCACAGCAAAAGGTGTGCACTACTATTGAGCCTGTGGAGTAGCGCCCATGCGCTAGTATGCTGAAATAGAGTAGCGCACAACTCAAAACATGAGGTTTTTCAAGGTTTTGCTAGCTTGCAAAAGGGTAAGTCAGGTCAAGGTATCATCCAAGGTCATCATGCTCTTCAATCCAAGTTGTCCTTTTGTGTGATCAATAGCTCAAGGTGATCACGGACAGAGAAGTGCAGATTTGACCTATAACAGAGTGTGCACTAGTGTCATCATTGTGCCATCCTCAAGATCTCATACATAACCATACATCCATTAGTATAATCTCAATACTATCAAAACATTACGATTAAAAATATGTATGGTCATGATCATTTCATACATAGGTAATAAACGTTAGTATTCAAGGTTTCAGGGAAGACTTCTTTTACTGATGCATATTCTGAATTAACCATAGGACTCTTCTAGTTAGTCATATCATCAATCAAAGTAAGAAACATAATATGCATAAACCCTTGATTACTTCAACTTCTAACTTCAAGAATAATCATTATCATTCATACAAAAGTATAAGATCCTAACACAAGGTAGGATTCTAACTTGATATAGGATAAACATACCTAGTTATCATGTTTTCTAGGTATGTCTAACATACCCACATAATGTCTTCTTGTTCTCTTCAATGACTTGTGCTAGCAACCTGCATATCTCATAAGTTAACCATTGTAGAACCAAGTTATACATACCTCATAAGTAGAGCTTCTATGTCATCCATGACTATGGATGAGTCTTTGTCTTCATGTTACCATGGTCATATGTTCTTGATCTAGAACTTGATTTGTACCTTTCATGTTAGCAGACAACATCATCCTCATACAACACCATAGTGCATTAGTACAATCATAAGTGTCATAACCCTAATCAATGAATGTCTTCTATAATTCACATGCATTCATACTTTTACTAGGGTGATAAGACAAGTCTAAAATTAATCAAGATTGTACTAACTTCAATAATATGAATACAAACATATCATAAAATTAATCATGAACAGATTTCAACACATACCTGTATCTCCTCAAGTCATACTTGTTGATATTGCTTGTAGTCTTCTTATGTAAGGCCTTAGCCTCATTTCCCTTTGAAACTGGAACTTCTTCACTTATGCAGGTGTACAATTCATTCTCTTCTAGGATTAACCCAATCCACTTTGATTTGCTGAGACTGGATCTGGAGTTGGATTAGGGTTTGTCAGAGAAACCCTAAAAATTCAAATTTTGAATTTCAAACTTCTGAATGGATGGAAATATGTGCCTTGTTGAGCTGATCAAGCTGGTATACTTCAATTTTGAAAACTGCAAAATTTGACCCCTTAAAATTTCCTTTGAAACTTTTGGATCTTCTAGAGAGGAACCCGAACTAGGGTTTGACAAAGCCCGGTCTTCTTCCCAACCAAAAGGTTCGATCTTGTACCATAATATTTGATTTTTATAAGGAGCTTCCAGTCGTGGTCTCAGATTCCAAAAATTTCAACTTTTGCAGAAACCCTAATTTTCCACCTTTCTAATCAAAATCCCGAACTAGGGTTTGATGATGCCCGGGGTTCTTCCCAACCAAAAACTTTGATCTTGGTCTCTAAATTTTGATTTTGCTGAGGAGAGAAATCGTATGCTGAGATCACTCCAAAATTCCACTTCTGTCAAAAGCCCTAATTTCCCGCAGTAGTGATAAGCCAAAAAATGAGAATGCTTAGAAACCAATTCTATTTCACATAAATATGTGACTTATTGTTTCTAGTGCATCTCTGAAATTACGAATCCATAGGGTCTAAAACTTTGGCCTGTGGTAGCCTAACTTGTAATATTTCCAACCCCATAGGTCTGACCTCAAATGGATTCTTTGAGACAGAGATATGTGAAGTTTCACAACGTGACCTGTTTATGGGATAAAAAAGTATAGTGAACTTGTACGGAATTCCACATGTCACTGGTTAAACATTGGCCTCTGAAACCTTTACCTATGAAACAACAGTCCATGCTCTTACTGTCACATTTTACAGAATTTCATTTGGAGCTTCCTATCCTGAGATATGAGCTTTTTCCCTAGGTCACCTATTTAGGACTGCATTCTCGAAGAGGCAGAAACCCTAGATTGTACTGATCATAAAACAAAAATTATAGCGAATTAGAAGTTGTGATTTGGACACAAGGTACATGGGCATGTTACCTTCAACATGTAAATTTTTCATATCCTGAAACTTCTCCAAAATGGATTTATAGCGAAAGTTCTACGATGACTAGTTTTTGCTATATCAAGCCCTAACTTTCAATTTGTCGCAAGTGCAACAAGTGTCATAAATGCCATGCCATGCCTTCCTTCAGGCTAGCTCTGATACCATGTTATTTTTTCATTATTTAATTCAATATGATCTAGGATCCTAATTGAAAGAACAACATGTACAGCATATCAAGCATAAGATACAAGAGACAAGAGACACAAAGCATTTCACCGGGGAAAACCAAGAAGGTGAAAAACCCCGCAACTTCCTCAAAGATAGAATAAGCACCAATACAATGATCATCAAGATGAATCCCCAAAAGATAGATTGTTGCAGCAAATACTCCTCCTCCACTTGTGTGCACTCCTCCTCCCTCTCACTAATGCAAAGTGAGTGAATGAGAGAATTGTATCAAATGAGAGAGTCACACTCTCTATTTATACTTTTACTTTCACTTAACCCTTACTCAACTAGGTTGGCCCCAACTTAACCACTTAACATAATGCTGACTGGGCCAACCCCTCTAGGGTGGTCTAATAACCCTTTAACCCACATGACTCATATAGGGCCGACCCCATCAAGGTGGTCTAATAACCCATCAAGTATAAGTTATGACACTTACAGTTTAACTTGTGACACTTGCAAGTACAACTGATGACACTTCCAATCGGAGGAATAATACATCTCTGTTGGGGATACAATAAAGTACAAATGTAATATATACAATATACAAGTGAATATCTTCCAAAGTTACAAATAAATCAATAGTTTAGTGAGAGAGATATTGGGGGTTAGGGTTTTAAATAGAGCAGAGAGAGAGAAAGATTGGGGGTTAGGGGTTTAGAGAGAGACAAATAGTGGAGGTTAGGGGTTTAGAGAGAGAGAGACAGATTGGGCTTAGTGGCTTAAAGAGAGAGAAATATATTTGGGGGTAAGGGGTTTAGAGAGACATAAAGAGATAGGGGATTAATGGTTTAGAGAGAGAGAGAGAGAGAGAGATTGGTGTTTAGGGGTTTAGAGCGAAACGGAGAAAGAGAGAGAGATTGGGGGTTAGGGCTTTAGAGAGATATTGGGGGTTTGGGGTTTAGGGAGAGATAGAGAGATTAGGGTTTAGGGGTTTAGAGAGTAAGAGAGAGATTGGGTGTTATAGGTTTAGGGCTTTAGAGAGATATTGGGGGTTTGGGGTTTAGGGAGAGATAGAGAGATTAGGGTTTAGGGGTTTAGAGAGTAAGAGAGAGATTGGGTGTTATAGGTTTAGATAGAGAGAGAGATATTAGGGGCTAGAGGTTTAGAGAGAGAGAGATTGGATGTTAGGGGTTTAGAGATAGAGAGATTGGATGTTAGGGGTTTAGAGAGAGAGATTGGGGGTTAGGGATTTAGATAAATACATTGGATGTTAGGTGTTTAGAGAGAGATAAATTGAGGGTTAGGGGTTTACAGACAGAGATTGGAGGTTAGTGGTTATGAGTTTAGAGAGAGAGAGAGAAATATTTTGTGTTTAGGGATTTAGAGAGAGAGAGCGAAAGACTGAAAATGTGGGCTAGGGTTTAGAGATAGAGATAGAGATTGGTAGTTAGGGATTTAGAGAGAGAGAGAGATAAGGGGTTAGATATTTAGAGAGAAAGAGATTGAGTGTTAGGGGTTTATTTTTTGTGTGTGTGTGTGTGCGCGCGTGAGAGAGAGAGAGAGAGAGAGAGAGAGAGAAAGAGAGAGAAAGAGATTGTACGTTAGGTGTTTACAGAGAGAGATAGAGGGAGAGAGAGATATTATGAGTTAGGGGTTTATAGAGATAGAGATATTAGGGCTTAGGGGTTGAGAGAGAGAGAGAGAGAGAGATTATGATATAGGGGTTTAGATAAAGAGAGAGAAAGAGAGAGAGAGAGAGAGAGAGAGAGAGAGATTATGATATAGGGGTTTAGATAAAGAGAGAGAAAGAGGCAGAGATTGGGGGTTAGGGTTTTAGGGGTTTAGGGGTTAGGTGTTTAGGGGTTTAGAGAGAGAGATAGAGAGAGAGAGAGATATTAGGGGTTAGGGGTTTAGAGAGAGATAGAGAGATTAACAGTTAGGTGTTTAGAGGGAGAGAGATATTAGCATTTAGCGAATTAAAGAAATAGAGAGAATCGGGGTTTGAGGTTTAGAGATAGAGAGATATTGGATATTATGGGCTTAATGAGAGAGAGAGAGAGATTGGGGGTTAGTGATTTAGATGGAGAGAGAGCGATTGGGGGTTAGGTATTTAGAGAGAGATAATGAAACTGGGGGTTAGGTGTTTTGATAGAGATTGTTTGTCATAGATTTAGAGAGAGAGAGAAAGAGAGATTGAATGTTAGGGGATTAGACAACCAAAGAGAGAGAGAGAGAGAGATTGGGGGTTGGGGTTTAAACATAGGGATGTTTTGGGTTAGCGGTTTAGAGAGAGAGAGAGAGATTGTTGGTTAGGGGTTTAGATAAAGAGAGAGAGATAGAAAGGTTGCATTTTAGGGTTTTAGAGAGAGAATTATTGGGTGTTAGTGTCTTAGAGAGAGATATCGGGGGTTAGGGGTTTAGAGAGAGAGTGAGAGAGAGAGACTGGGGGACAATGGCTTAGAGAGAGAGAGAGAGATTTGGGCTTAATGGTTTATAGTGTGTGAGAGAGATTGGTTTCTATGGGTTTAGAGAAAGAGATATATATTGACGGTTAGGGGTTTAGAGAGAGAGAGAGAGAGATTGTGGGCTAGGGTTTTAGATAGATTGGTAGATAGATAGAGAAAGATAGAGAGAGAGAGAGATACTAGGGGAAAGAGGTTTAGAGAGAGAAAGCGAGAGATAAAGTGAGAAATTGGGGGTTAGTGGTTTATAAAGAGAGGGAGAATGAGGGTTAGGGGTTTAGAGAGAGAGAGATACTGGGTATGAGGGGTTTAAAGAAAGAGAGAGTTTGGGGGTTTTTGGTTTAGAGAGATAGGTAGTCAAGGTTTGAGAGAGACGGAGAGGTTGGAGGTTAGGGGTTTAGAGAGAAGGTATTGGGGGTTAGGGCTTCAGAGAAAGAGTGAGAGAGAGAGAGAGAGAGAGAGAGATTGGGAGTTAGTGTTTTACAGAGAGAGAGAGAGAGAGAGAGAGATTGGCGGTTAGGAGTTTAAAGAGAGAGAGAGAGGATGGAGTTTAGGGGTTTATTGATAAAGAGAGAGAGAGATTGGAGGTCAGGGGTCTAGTGGCAAAGAGAGAGAGATTGGGGTTATGGGTTTAGAGAGAGAGATTGAGAGATTGAAGGTTAAGGATTTAGAGAGAGAGAGAGAGAGAGAGAGAGAGAGAGAGATTGGAGGTTAAGGTTTAAGAGAGAGAGAGAGAGAGAGAGAGAGAGAGATTGGAGGTTAAGATTTAAGAGAGAGAGAGAGAGAGAGAGATTGGGGGTTAAGTGATTAGAGAGAGAAAAATATATTAAGGGTTGAGGTTTAGAGTGAGAGAGAGATAGAAAGAGGGAGATTGGTGGTTATAGGATTAAAGAGAGAGAGACAGAGACTTGGGGTTAGGGGTTTAGAGAGTGAACGAGAGAGAGAGGGATTAGTGTGAGGGATTTAAAGAGAGATAGAGAGAGAGAGGAAGAGAGAGATAGATGGATTGAGGGTGAGGGGCTTAGAGAGAGACAGAGAGCTAGGAAGAGAGAGTTTGGGGTTTAGGGGTTTAGAGAGAGAGATTGGGATTTAAGTGTTACGAGAGAGAGATTGAGATATATATATATATAGTATATATATATAGAGAGAGAGAGAGAGAAAGATTGGGGGATAGGATTTATAGAGAGATATTAAGTGTTAGGGGTTTAGAGAGAGAGAGAGAGAGATTATGGGTAATGGGTTAGAGATTTAGATAGATAGATCGATATAGTGAGATATTAGGTTAGAGGTTTAGAGAGAGAGAGAGAGAGATTGGTTGTTAGGGTTTAGAGATATTTAGAGATTGGGGATTGGGGGTTTAGAGAGAGAGAGAGAGAATGTGGGTTAGGGTTTAGAGAGAGAGACAGAGACTGGTGGCTAGCAGTTTAGAGAGAGAGAGAAATTATGTTAGGGGTTTAGAGAGAAAGATAGATTGGGGGTTAGGTGTTTAGAGAGAGAGATAGATTGGGGGTTAGGTGTTTAGAGAGAGAGAGAGAGAGAGAGAGATTGGAGGAAAGGTGTTTAGAGAGAGAGATTGGAGGAAAGGTGTTTAGAGAGAGAGAGAGGGAGAGAGAGATGAGGAGTTAGGGGTTTATATAGATATAAATATTGGGGGTTATGGGAATAGAGAGAGCGAGAGAGATTAGGGGTTAGGTGTTTAGAGAGAGAAAGAGAGATTTATTGGCAGTTAGAAAATTAAAGAAACAAAGACAAAGCGAGTTTGGGATTTAGAGAGACACATAGAGAGATTGGAGATTAAGAGTTTAGAGAGAGAGATTGGGGGTTATCCATTTAGGTAGAGAGATAGAATGGGGTTAGCCATAGAGAGAGAGAGAGAGAGAGGTAGGAAGAGATATATTTGGGGTTAAGGGTTTAGAGAGAGAGAGAGATCGGGGCTTAGGGGTTTTGAAAGAGATAAGGAGATTGGGGGTTAGGTGTTTAGAGAAATATAGATATAAAGAAATACATTGGTGGTTAGGGATTTAGACAGAGGGAGAGAGAGAAATTAGGAGTTAGGGGTTTATAGAGATATAGATATTGGGGGTTAGGGGTTTGGAGAGAGAGAGAGAGAGAGAGAGAGAGAGAGAGAGATTAGGGGTTTAGAGAGAGAGATTTTGGTAGTTAGCAAATTAAAGAGATAGAGAGAATGGGGGTTTTGGTTTTAGAGAGACACAGAAAGAGGTTGGAGATTAAGGGTCTAGAGAGAGAGAGAGAGAGAGAAAGAGAGAGATTGGGGGTTAGTGGTTTAGAGGGAGAGAGATATTGGGGGTTAGCGGCTTAGAGAGAGATAGAGAGACTTGGGGTTAGGTGTCTAGAGAGAGATTGGTTTTTAGGGATTTAGAGAGAGAGAGAGAGAGAGAGAGAGAGAGAGAGAGAGAGATTGGAGGTTAAGGGATTAGAGAGAGTGGGAGAAAGAAATTGGGGGTTAGGGTTTTAGACAATGGGAGATTGGGGTTTAGTTGTTTACAAAGATACAAAGAGATATTTGGGGTTAGGTGTTTAGAGAGAGAGAGAGAGAGATTAGAGGTTAGGAGTTTAGATAGGGAGAGAGAGAGAGAGAGAGAGAGAGAGAGAGAGATATTGGAGGCTAGGGGTTTATAGAGAGAGCGAGATTGGGGTTTAGGGGTTAAGAGAGAGAGATTGGGGATTAGGGGTTTATAATAAGAGAGAGAGAGAGAGAGAGAGAGAGAGAGAGAGAGAGATTAGGGGTCAAGGGTTTAGATAAAGAGAGTGATAGAGAGAGAGAGAGAGAGATTAGGGTTAGGGTTTAATGAGAGTGAGAGATTGGGGATTAGCTGTTTAGAGAGAGAGATTGGAGGTTAGTGGTTTAGATAGATAGATATGAAGAGAGATATTGGGATTTAATGGTTTAGAGAGAGATATTGGGGGTTAGGGGTTTAGAGAGTGAGAAGGGGTTTAGATAAGGAGAGTGTGTGAGAGAGAGAGAGAGAGAGAGAGATTAGGGTTAGGGTTTAAAGAGAGAGAGAGAGATTGGAGGTTAGTGGTTTAGAGAGATAGATATGAAGAGAGATATTGGGATTTAATGGTTTAGAGAGAGAGATTGGGGGTTAGGGGTTTAGAGAGAGAGCAATATTGGGGGTGAGGTGGTTAGACAAAGAGAGAGAGATATATTGGGTTTTAGGGGATTAAAGAAAGAGCGAGAATGGGGTCTAGGGGTTCAAATACATACATACAGAGAGAGATAGAGAGAGAGAGATAGGTTGGGGGTTAGGGGTTTAGAGAGAGCGAGAGATCATAGTTTAGGTTTTGAGAGAGAGGGGGAGAGAGAGATAGGTTAGGGGTTAGGGGTTTAGAGAGAGAGAGAGAGATCATGGGTTAGGGTTTGAGAGAGAGAGAGAGAATTGGGGGTTAATGGTTTATATGGAGAGAGAGAGGTTGGTGTTTAGGGGTTTAGAGATAGATAGTGAGATTAGGGTTAAGGATTTAGAGAGAGAGACATTGGTGTTTAGGGATTCAGAGAGAGAGAGAGAGAGAGATAATTTAGAGGTTAGCGGTTTATGGACAAAGAGAGAGATTGTGGGTTGTTAATATTTAATATTCTAAGACAAAAAATATCAGCACTACATTCAATTTCACAATAATAGCATATACAGGATCACTGAAGAAACAACAAGCACAACATAAATACAAGAGACACAGATTTATCCTGGGAAACCCTCATGGGGTAGAAAACCCAACAAAGCTTCCTCAATATAGATGAACAACAATATATAAATATGCAAACAAAAGACATGATCTTCTCCTCCTCCATAGCAGACCTCTCTCTCACAAGTGCGCTACATTTCAAGTGAGGGAAGTGTGTCAAATGAGGAGCTCACCTCCTCTATTTATACACATCTCCGACTTGTACAATATATTAACTAGGTCGGCCCCAAATTTACCATTGGGTTAAACACCCCACTACAATTGACTGGGCCGACCCCTCTAGGGTGGTCTAACAACCCTTTGACCCACATAACACATACAGGGCCGACCCCCACTAGGGAAGTCTAATAACCCAAGTTACCACATTCCGACGGAGGAATAAACATCTCTAGATATACAATAAGATCTCCACGGAGGAATGAAACATCTACAGAATAATAAAGTACAAATATAATATTCTTTGCACTTACAATATTTCAACACTCCCCATTAATGAGAAGGATATTATAATAGCATCTGCACAAGCAAGGAGTCATCAACATCATACATGATACATCTATAAATCATTGGAAGCTTTCTCAACATCATCAGTAACTCAAGCAGTTACTGGAACATCAACATCTTTGGTATTGAGCCTTTATCTTCTGCAGCACTCGAACAGCTACAGCAACATCAACGTCTGGATCCTCACGATCATCAACATCATCATCTAGACCATCACGATCAGCAGCATCGTCATCATAAGATCATCAGCATCGTCATCACATGATCATTAACATCGTCATCTAGACCATCACAATCAGCAGCATCATCATCATACGATCATCAGCATTGTCATCACACGGTCATCAGCATCGTCATCACATGATCATTAGCATCATCATCTAGACCATCACAATCAGCAGCATCGTCAACTAGACCATCACGATCAACAACATAGTCGTCTAGATCATCACGATCAGTAGAATCATCATCTAGATCATTAGGATCAGTAGCATCGTCATCTAGATCATCACGATCAGTAGCATCGTCATCTAGATCATTAGTACAAGTATCCACACCAATACAAGTATACATCATCAATACAAGTATCCACACCAATACAAGTATACATCATCAATACAAGTATCCACACCAATACAAGTATACACATCATCAATACAAGTATCCTCATCAATACAAGTATCCACACCAATACAAGTATACACATCATCAATACAAGTATCCTCATCAATACAAGTATACATATCATCAATACAAGTGTACATACCATCAATACAAGTATCCTCATCAATACAAGTATACATAATAGCAGCATACCTTGCAACACACATGATCCAATTATGGGATGATCAATCCCTCTCACTTTAGGACATAGGTCCAAGGATGATACAATCCTGATTTGCTTACAGGATGATCAGTCCCTCTCAATTTAAGACATCTCTCATGTCTATGGATGATGCAATCCAGATCAAATTACAGGATGATCAATCCTTATCACTTTAAGACACCTCACCATGTCTAGGGATGATGCAATCCCCAATCATCTTACAGGATGATTAGTCCTTATCACTTTAAGACACCTCACCATGTCTAGGGACGATGCAATCCCGAATCAACTTACATGATGATTAGTCCTTATCACTTTAAGACACCTCACCATGTCTAGGGACGATGCAATCCCGAATCAACTTACAGGATGATTAGTCATTATCACTTTAAGACACCTCACCATGTCTAGGGACGATGCAATCCCGAATCAACTTACAGGATGATTAGTCCTTATCACTTTAAGACACCTCACCATGTTTAGGGACGATGCAATCCCAATCTACTTATAGGATGATTAATCCTTATCACTTCAGGACATAAGTCCAAGGATGATGCAATCCTGATCCACTTACGGGATGATCAATCCCTATCACTTTAGGACATAAGTCCAAGGATGATACAATCCTGATCCACTTACAGGATGATCAATCCCTATCACTTTAGGACATAAGTCCAAGGATGATGCAATCCTATCACGTACATTTTGAACCAAACGCTCAAGGATGATGCAGTCCTATCACATCCACTAGGGACCACTTTCTCGGAGACATATGTCTATGGATCTCTTTTAGGACATGTGTCCATGGATGATAAAATCCCCTCGTCCACTAGGGACCACATTCTCGGAGACATCTGTCTATGGATCACTTTAGAACTAAAGTCCAGGGATGATAGAATCCTCTCGTCCACTAGGGACCACATTCTCGGAGACATCTGTCTACGGATCACTTTACAACTGAATTCTAGGGATCATACAATCCTCTCATCCACTAGGGACCACATTCACGGAGACATCTATCTACGGATCAATTTAGAACATGTGTTCAAGGATGATGCAATCCCTCTTCTTTCTCGGAGACATATGTCTACGGATCCTTTTAGAACATGTGTTCAAGGATGATGCAATCCCTCTTCTTTCTCGGAGACATATGTCTACGGATCCTTTTAGAGCATGTGTTCAAGGAAGATGCAATCCCCTCATCAACTTAGACCCTGTCTAAGGACCATCCACCAACCTCTCTGTCGGCATCACCAATATAGGTATCCACATCATCGACCTCACTGTCGATGTACGCAATCTCGTCATAAGTGGCCACATCACTCCCCCTCTCGAGGAGGGTCCTACCAAGCTTGTCTCGGAAAATACTCAAACTTTTCTTGAGGTAGAGGTTTGGTTAGTACATCGGTAACTTGCTCACTTGAGGTAGAGGTTTGGTTAGTACATTGGCAACTTGTTACAAATTCAAACTTTATAGTTCCTTTTTATGCCATATCATGGAACACTAGATTCTCTGCCATCTTGATACAACTCTGTTTGTCACATAGGATCACAGTTGGGTCTATCTCTAAGTCAAACAATCCAGAAGCCATACTGCTTCACAACTAGCAGAGCAACCAACCATATATTCCGCTTGTGCTGAGAGCCAAACTAGACTGCTTCTAGCTAAACCACGAGATCATGGCTGATCCCAGACAATAACATCCTCTCGATGTGTTCTTCCTGTCTGATACACTTTCTTCCCATTCAACATCTGTGTAGCCATCTGAAGACATGATCTCCAAGATAGCATAGATCAAATTCTATCGTATCCTTTAGGTACCTCATCACATGCTTTGCAACTATTAGGTGAACACATCTAGTTTCCACTAGATACTAACTCAAGGTGTTCATAGCAAAGCATATATCTGACCTAGTATTTGTTAGATACATCAATGACCCAATAATTTGTCTATACAGAGTCATATACACTAACTTTGATGAGTCATTTGCTAACAGCTTCAAGTTGGAATCCATGCGAGTGGCCATTCCAACATATCAAGTCCTTTTAATATTTCTCGGCATACTTTCCCTAGTTGAGAAAGATTCCTTCTGAGCCTTTCCATACTTCCAAACCTAGGAAGTAATGCATCAATATGAGATCTTTCATTTTCATTTCTGCAACCATCTATCTGTGCCATCTCTTGTCAGATGGGTCTACTGATATGAGCCTCAACATCATTCGAACTCTGTGGTGAGTTCCTTCTTGCATCCATGTCATCTGTGTATAGAAACCATATTCAACCTTGTAGAAAAGGATGAGATCCACATCCCCCATGGTGATCACTATCGATCCTGGGTACCCGAACAGAGCTTTCTTCAATTACATTATTAAGATAATGGTCTTATCTAGCCACTTGGAGCAAACATCTCATCATGATTCTCTTCCTCTTTCTAAGAGAATCTTCTAGCCACGAGCCTTCTATAGTGTGTTTGATTTGTAAATCCTTTTGTTGAGCATCCATCGCTTGTTCAGTGTTCATCATTCGTCATGATCTTTCCTACAAATCAAAATTAACTACATGATTAGTAATACTTCATAATCATCAAATCATATTGATATGATAACCTAATATGCATACAGATATCATTTACATAGTTATGCAACTATATTGACCAATACTTTGGCACAACACTTTTCCATATCCTGTATGCATACAGTGGCTATCTAGATGCCTTCCATCCCTACCAGAACATACTATCGAGAGTGTGCACAGCTCAGCATGTCAACAAAGAGTTTTCATTCTAGACAAGCAACAATGGAATGTTTTTCCAATTCACCAATCATATGCATATTAGTAGTATATTATTCAATGCTATATGAATGTTTACACTCGGCATGATATATTCTAGGAATACAAATATGTATACAACTATTACAAGCAATATCATTTACTATTTCAAATAACAACTCAAATACTTATCTTTTATGTTTGTGTGGTTTTCTCTCGCTTGATCTTCATTTACTATTTCAAATAACAACTCAAATACTTATCTTTTATGTTTGTGTGGTTTTCTCTCGCTTGATCTTCTATATGTCTTTTGAACTTCTATTCATTCTGTACCACTGTGCATGCTCAAGTGTGCACTAGTGTCATCCTCATGATCTCATACACAAACATACATTCATTAATATATTCTCAATATTATCAAAACATTATAATTCTAAATAATCTTGAATATGTATAGTCATGATCATAAATAATAAAAATTAGTATTCAAGGTTTCAGGAAAGTCTTCTTTTACTCATGCATATTCTTGTTTGATCATAGGACTCTTCTGGTTAGTTAAATCATCAATCAAGATAAGAGACATAATATGCATAAACCCTTGATTACTAGCTTTATGAATAAGCATAACCAATCATACCAAGTATACTTATATAAGGGATCCTAACACAAGGTAAGATTCTAACTTGACATAGGAAAACATACCTGGATTAGTATACCTGCTTAGTTATGTCTAACATACCTAAACAATATCTTCTTTGTTCTCTTCAATGATTTAGAGATCCTGTGCTAGAACCTACATATCTCATAGGTTAAGCATAATATAACAAAGTCATACATACCTCGTAAGTAGAACAAAGATTATGGATGAATCTTTGTCTTCATGTTGTCATGGTCATGGAACTTGATTTGTCTTTCGTGATGTACCTGTATCTTGTTAGCAGACAATATCAACCTCATACAACACCACAATGCATTAGTACAATCATATATCCCTAATCAATGAATGTCTTCTATCATTCATATGCATTCATACTGTTACTAGGGTGATAAGACAATTCTAACATTAATCAAGATTGTACTAATAAATAATATGAAGACAAACATATTATGAACTTAATCAAGAATCAGATTTCAAGACATACCTAAACCTCCTTAAATCATACCTGTTGAGACTTCTTGTAGTCTTCTTATGACAGGCCTTAGCCTCAACTACCCCTGAAACTTGATCTGGAGCTTGATTAGGGTTTGCTAGAGAAACCCTAAAAATTCAATCTTTGACTTTCACACTTCTGAATGGATGGAAGGATGTGTCTTGCTAAGCTGATCAAACTAGCATACTTCAATTTTGAAATCTCAAAATTTGACCCCTCAAAATTGCCTTCGAAACTTCTGGATCTTCTAGACAGGATCCCGAACTAGGGTTTGATGAAGAACACTCTTCTGCCCAATCAAAAGGTTCGATCCAAGGCTCTAAACTCTTATTTTTCTGAGGAGCTTCCAACCGTGGTCACAGACTTAAAAAATTCCGACTTTTGTTGAAGCCCTAATTTTCCATCTTTCCGATCAAAATCCCAAACTAGGATTTGATCAAGCCCGGTCTTCTACCCAACCAAAAAATTCAATCTTGGTCTCTAAATTTTGATTTTCCTGAGTAGCATTTAGCCATGGACTCTGATTCCAAAAATTCTAACTTTCTCCGAAACCCTAAATTCCGGAAGCCATGGATGAAGGTGCTCCAAAAATAATTTTGTTTTGACAAAAATATGTACCTGATTGTTTCTGCTGTAACTCCAAAATTTTCAATCGGCAGGGTTTGAAAACGTTTTTTATGGTATCCTGACCTGTCATCTTTCCATCCTGATAGGTCTGACCTCAATTGGATTTTCTGAGAGAGATTTATGCCAAGTGTCGCAACATGACCTGTTTATGGGATAAAACAGGAGAGCGAACTTGTATAGCATGCCATGTGTCACTGGTTCAACTTCGTCCTCTAAAAATGTTTCCTAAGATAGTGCAGTCTGCGTACTACCTGTCACCTTTTATGAAATTACATTTGGAGCTTCCTAGCAAAAGTTATGACTTTTTTTCCTAGGTCACCTGATTTTGACTGAGATCTGGAAGAGGCAGAAACCCTAACTTGTACTGATCATAACGCACAAAGTACAACGAATAGGAGGGTTTCCTTTGGACACAAGGTACTTGGGGACGTTTTCTATGACTTGTAAAGGTTTTAGATCCTGAAACTTTGCCGAAATGGATTTATAGCGAAAGTTACACGATGACTGGTTTTTGCTATACAAAACCCAAACCTTGAAATTGTCGCAAGTGAAGCAAGTGTCGTGAGTGCCATACATCGCCTTCCTTCAGGTTAGCTCTGATACCATGTTAAGATTTAATATGCTAAGATAGAAAATATCAGCATTACATTCCATTTCACAATAATAGCATATACAGGATCACTGAAGAAACAACAAGCACAACATAAATACAAGAGACACAGATTTATCCTGGGAAACCCTCATGGGGTAGAAAACCCAGCAAAGCTTCCTCAATATAGATGACCAGCAATATACAAAGATACAAACCAAAGACATGATCTTCTCCTCCTCCATAGAAGACCTCTCTCTCACAAGTGCGCTACATTTCAAGTGAGGGAAGTGTGTCAAATGAGGAGCTCACCTCCTCTATTTATACACATCTCCGACTTGTACAATATATTAACTAGGTCGGCCCCAACTTTACCATTGGGTTAAACACCCCACTACAATTGACTGGGCCGACCCCTCTAGGGTGGTCTAATAACCCTTTGACCCACATAACACATACAGGGCCGACCCCCACTAGGGAAGTCTAATAACCCAAGTTACCACATTCCGACGGAGGAATAAACATCTCCGGATATACAATAAGATCTCCATGGAGGAATGAAACATCTCCGAAATAATAAAGTTCAAATATAATATTCTTTGAAGTTACAATATTTCAACATGGGTAAGGTTTTTTAGATAGAGTGAGATTGGGGGTTTGAGGTTTAGATAGAGAGAGAGAGTGATTAGGGGTTATGGGTTTAGAGAGAGAGAGATTTGGAGTTTATTGGTTTAGTGGTTTAGAGAGAGAGAAAGGTTGGAGTTTAGGGGTTTAGAGAGAGAGATATTTGGGGTTATGGGTTTAGGGGTTTAGGGAGAGAGATATTGGGGCTTAGGGGTTTAGAGAGAGAGAGAGAGGTTGGGGGTTAGGGGATTAGATAGATGGAGAGGGAGATATTTGGGGTTAGTTGTTTAGAGAGATAGAGAGATTGGGGGTTAGGGGTTTAGAGAGAGAGAGAGAGTAGTGGTTAGGGGTTTAGAGAGAGAGGGGGATATTGGTGGTTTAGGGTTTAGAGAGGGAGAGATAGGAAGAGAGAGATTAGGGGTTAGGGGTTTAGAGATAGAGATATTGAGATTTAGGGATTTAGCGAGAGATAAAGAGATTGGGGGCTAAGAGTTTAGAGAGAGAGAGAGAAACAAATAGATTGGTGGTTAGGGGTTCAAAGAGATATAGAAGGATTGGGTGTTAGGGTTTTAGAGAGAGAAAGGAATGGGGGTTAGTGGTGGTGTTAGTTGTTTAGGGAGAGATGCAGAGATTGGGGGTTAGGTGTTTAGAAAAATATTGGAGGTTAGTGGTTTAGATAGATAGATATGAAGAGAGATATTGGGATTGGGGGTTAGGGGATTAGATAAAGAGAGTGATAGAGAGAGAGAGAGAGAGATTAGGGTTAGGGTTTAAAGAGAGAGAGAGAGAGAGATTGGGGGTTAGCCGTTTAGAGAGAGATATTGGAGGTTAGTGTTTTAGAGAGATAGATATGAAGAGAGATATTGGGATTTAATGGTTTAGAGAGAGATATTGGGGGTTAGGGGTTTAGAGAGAGAGCGATATTGGGGGTTAGGTGGTTAGAGAGAGAGAGAGAGAGAGAGAGAGAGAGAGAGAGAGAGAGAGAGAGATGTTGGGTGTTAGGGGATTAAAGAAAGAGAGATACTGGGGGCTAGGGGTTCAGATACATACATATAGGGAGAGAGAGATAGAGAGAGAGAGAGGGGTTAGGGTTTTAGAGATAGAGATTTTGGGAGTTAGGGGTTGAGTGAGAGATGAAGAGATTGTGGGCTAAGAGTTTAGAGAGAGAGAGAGAGAGAGAGAGAGAGAAACAAATAGATTGGTGTTTAGGGGTTCAAAGAGATAGAGAAATATTGGGTGTTAGGGTCTTAGAGAGAGAAAGAGAATTGGGGCTAGTGGTGGGGTTAGTTGTTTAGGGAGAGATTGACAGATTGGGGGTTAGGTGTTTAGAGAGAGATTGGAGGTTAGTGGTTTAGATAGATAGATATGAAGAGAGATATTGGGATTTAATGGTTTAGAGAGAGAGAGATTGGGGGTTAGGGGTTTAGAGAGAGAGAAGTGGTTTAGATAAAGAGAGTGGTAGAGAGAGAGAGAGATATTAGGGTTAGGGTTTAAGGAAAGAGAGATTGGGGGTTAGCCATTTAGAGAGAGAGAGAGAGAGAGATTGAGGTTAGTGGTTTAGAGAGATAGATATGAAGAGAGATATTGTGATTTAATGGTTTAGAGAGAGATATTGGGGGTTAGGTTGTTAGACAAAGAGAGAGAGAGAGATATTGGGTGTTAGGGGATTAAAGAAAGAGTGAGAATGGGGGCTAGGGGTTCAAATACATACATATAGAGAGAGATAGAGAGAGATAGATAGAGAGAGAGAGAGGTTGGGCATTAGGGGTTTAGAGAGAGAGAGAGAGAGATCATAGGTTAGGGTTTGAGAGAGAGAGAGAGAGAGAGATTAGGGGTTAATGGTTTATAGGGAGAGAGATAGAGAGATTAGGGTTAAGGCTTTAGAGAGAGAGAGAAATAGAAAGAGAGAAATCGGTGTTTCGGGATTTAGAGAGAGATAGAGAGAGAAATTAGAGGTTACTGGTTTGTGGACAAAGAGAGAGATAGGGGTTCACTTTTTTAGATAGAGTGAGATTGGGGGTTTGAGGTTTAGATAGAGAGAGAGAAAGATTTGGAGGTTAGTGGTTTAGAGAGAAAGAAAGGTTGGAGTTTTGGCGTTTAGAGAGATAGAGATTGGGGGTTAGGGGTTTAGGGAGTGAGATATTGCAGATTAGGGGTTTACAGAGAGAGATAGAGAGGTTGGGGGTTAGGGGCTCAGATAGATTAAGAGAGAGGCATATATTTGGTGTTATTTGTTTAGATAGATAGAGAGATTGGGGGTTAGGGGTTTAGAGAGAGGGAGAGGGAGTGGTGGTTAGGGGTTTAGAGAGAGAGAGAGTGATATTGGTGGTTCAAGGTTTAGAGAGGAAGAGATAGGAAGAGATAGATTAGGGATTAAGGGTTTAGAGATAGAGATATTGGGAGTTAGGAGTTTAGCGAGAGATAAATAGATTGGGGGCTAAGATTTTAGAGAGAGAGAGAGAGAGATAGAAACAAATAGATTGGTGGTTAGGGGTTCAAAGAGATAGAGAAGGATTGGGTGTTAGGGTTTTAGAGAGAGAAAGAGAATGGGGTTTAATGGTGGGGTTAGTTGTTTAGGGAGAGATAGAGAGATTGGGGGTTAGGTGTTTAGAGAGAGATTGGAGGTTAGTGGTTTAGATAGATAGATATGAAGAGAGATATTGGGATTTAATGGTTTAAGGAGAGAGATTGGGGGTAAGGGGTTGAGAGAGAGATTGGAGGCTAGTGGTTTAGATCGATAGATATGAAGAGAGATATTGGGATTTAATGGTTTAGAGAGTGATATTGGAGGTTAGGGTTTAGAGAGAGAGAACGGGTTTGGATCAAGAGAGTGATAGAGAGAGAAAGAGAGATTTGGGGTTAGTCGTTTAGAGAGAGAGAGATTGGAGGTTAGTGGTTTAGATAGATAGATATGAAGAGAGATATTGGGATTTAATAGTTTAGAGAGAGATATTGGGGGTTAGGGGTTTAGAGAGAGAGCGATATTGGTGGTTAGGTGGTTACACAAACAGAGAGAGAGATATTGGGTGTTAGGGGATTAAAGAAAGAGAGAGAATGGGGGCTAGGGGTTCATATACATACATAGAGAGAGATGGAGACAGATAGAGAGAGATAGATAGATAAAGAGAGAGAGAGAGAGAGAGAGAGAGGTTGGGGGTTAGGGGTTGAGAGAGAGAGAGAGAGAGATCATAGGTTAGGGTTTGAGAGAGAGAGAGAGAGAGACAGAGATTGGTGGTTAATTGTTTATAGGGAGAGAGAGATTGGTATTTAGGGGTTTAGAGAGAGATAGAGAGATTAGGGTTAAGGATTTAGAGAGAGAGAGAGAGAGATAAATTAGAGGTTAGCGGTTTATGGACAAAGAGAGAGATTGGGGGTCAGGATTTTAGATAGAGTGAGATTGGGGGTTTGAGGTTTAGATAGATAGAGAGAGAGAGAGAGAGAGAGAGAGAGAGAGAGAGAGAGAGATTAGAGGTTAAGGGTTTCGAGAGAGATATTTGGAGGTTAGTGGTTTAGAGAGAGAGAAAGGTTGGAGTTTAGGGGTTTAGAGAGAGAGAGATTAGGGGTTAGGGGTTTAGGGAGAGAGATATTGGGGCTTAGGGGTTTAGAGAGAGAGAGAGAGAGAGGTTGGGTGTTAGGGGCTCAGATATAAAGATGGAGAGGGAGAGATTTGGGGTTGGTTGTTTAGAGAGATAGAGAGATTGGTGGTTAGGGGTTTAGAGAGAGAGAGAGAGTGGTTGTTAGGGGTTTAGAGAGAGAGAGAGGGAGATTGGTGGTTCGGAGTTTAGAGAGGGAGAGATAAGAAGAGAGAGATTAGGGGTTAGGGGTTTAGATATAGAGAGATTGGGAGTTAGGGTTTTAGCAAGAGATAAAGAGATTGGGGGCTAAGAGTTTAGAGAGAGAGAGATAGAGAGAAATATAAACAAATAGATTGGTGGTTAGGGGTTTAAAGAGATAGAGAAGGATTGGGTGTTAGGGTTTTAGAGAGAGAAAGAGAATGGAGGTTAGTGGCGGGGTTAGTTTTTTGGGAGAGATAGAGAGATTGGGGGTTAGGTGTTTAGAAAAAGATTGGAGGTTAGTGGTTTAGATAGATAGATATGAAGAGAGATATTGGGATTTAATGGTTTAGAGAGAGAGATTGGGGGTTAGGGGATTAGATCAAGAGAGTGATAGAGAGAGAGAGAGAGAGAGATTATGGTTAGGGTTTAAAGAGAGGGAGAGAGAGAGAGAGAGAGAGATTGGGGGTTAGCTGTTTAGAGAGAGAGATTGGAGGCTAATGTTTTAGAGAGATAGATATGAAGAGAGATATTGAGATTTAATGGTTTAGAGAGAGATATCGGGGGTTAGGGGTTTAGAGAGAGAGCGATATTGGGGGTTAGGTGGTTAGCCAAAGAGAGAGAGAGAGATTGGCTGTTAGGGGATTAAAGAAAGAGAGGGACTGGGGGCTAGGGGTTAAGATACATACATACAGAGAGAGATAAATAGAGAGAGAGAGAGGGGTTAGGGTTTTAGAGATAGATATTTTGGGATTTAGGGGTTTAGCGAGAGATAAAGAGATTGTGGGCTAAGAGTTTAGAGAGAGAGAGAGAAAGAGAAACAAATAGATTGGTGGTTAGGGGTTCAAAGATATAGAGAAGTATTGGGTGTTAGGGTCTTAGAGAGAGAAAGAGAATTGGGGTTAGTGGTGGGGTTAGTTGTTTAGGGAGAGATTGAAAGAATGGGGGTTAGGTGTTTAGAGAGAGATTGGAGGTTATTGGTTTAGATAGATAGATATGAAGAGAGATATAGGGATTTAATGGTTTAGAGACAGAGAATGGGGGTTAGCCATTTAGAGAGAGAGAGAGATTGAGGTTAGTGGTTTAGAGAGATAGATATGAAGAGAGATATTGGGATTTAATGGTTTAGAGAGAGATATTGGGGGTTAGGGGGTTAGGGAGAGAGCAATATTGGGGGTTAGGTTGTTAGACAAAGAGAGAGAGATATATTGGGTGTTAGGGGATTAAAGAAAGAGTGAGAATGGGGGCTAGGGGTTCCGATACATACATAAAGAGAGAGAGAGAGAGAGAGAGAGAGAGAGAGAGGTTGGGCGTTAGCGGTTTAGAGAGAGAGAGAGAGTGAGATCATAGGTTAGGGTTTGAGAGGGAGAGAGAGAGAGAGAGATTGGGGGTTAATGGTTTATAGGGAGAGAGAGATTGGTGTTTAGGGTTTTAGAGAGAGATAGAGAGATTAGGGTTAAGGATTTAGAGAGAGAGAGAGAAATAGAAAGAGAGAAATCAGTGTTTAGGGATTTAGAGAGAGATAGAGAGAGAAATTATAGGTTACTGATTTATGGACAAAGAGAGAGATTGGGGGTCATGTTTTTAGACAGAGTAAGATTGGGGGTTTGAGGTTTAGATAGAGAGAGAGAGATATTATAGGTTAAGGGTTTAGAGAGAGAGATATTTGGAGGTTAGTGGTTTAGAGAGAAAAAAAGGTTGGAGTTTAGGGGTTTAGAGAGATAGAGTTTGGGGGTTAGGGGTTTAGGGAGAGAGATATTGTGGATTAGGGGTTTAGAGAGAGAGATAGAGAGGTTAGGGGTTAGGGGCTCAGATAGATAGATAGAGAGGCAGATATTTGGTGTTATTTGTTTAGATAAATAGAGAGATTGGGGGTTAGGGGTTTAGAGAGACAGACAGGGAGTGGTTGTTAGGGGTTTAGAGAGAGAGAGGGATATTGGTGGTTCAAGGTTTACAGAGGAAGAGATAGGAAGAGATAGATTAGGGGTTAGGGGTTTAGAGATAGAGATATTGGGAGTTAGGAGTTTAGCGAGAGATAAAGAGATTGGGGGCTAAGAGTTTAGAGAGAGAGGGAGAGAGAGAAACAAATAGATTAGTGGTTAGGGGTTCAAAGAGATAGCGCAGGATTGGGTGTTAGGGTTTTAGAGAGAGAAAGAGAATGGGGATTAATGGTGGGGTTAGTTGTTTAAGAAGAGATAGAGAGATTGGGGGTTAGGTGTTTAGAGAGAAATTGGAGGTTAGTGGTTTAGATAGATAGATATGAAGAGAGATATTGGGATTTAATCGTTTAGAGAGAGAGATTGGGGGTTAGGGGTTTAGAGAGAGATTGAAGGTTAGTGGTTTAGATAGATAGATATGAAGAGAGATATTGGGATTTAATGGTTTAGATAGTGAGATTGGAGGTTAGTGGTTTAGATAGATATATATAAAGAGAGATATTGGGATTTAATGGTTTAGAGAGAGATATTGGGAGTTAGGGGTTTAGAGAGAGAGCGATATTGGGGGTTAGGTGGTTACATAAAGAGAGAGAGAGAGAGAGAGAGAGAGATTGTGTGTTAGGGGATTAAAGAAAGAGAGAGAATGGGGGATGGGGGTTCATATACATACATAGAGAGAGATAGAGAGAAATAGAGAGAAAGAGAGATAGATAAAGAGAGAGAGAGAGAGGTTGGAGGTTAGGGGTTTATAGAGAGAGAGAGAGAGATCATAGGTTAGGGTTTGAGAGAGAGAGAGAGATATTGGTGGTTAATTGTTTATAGGGAGAGAGAGATTGGCATTTAGGGGTTTAGAGAGAGATAGAGAGATTAGGGTTAAGGATTTAGAGAGAGAGAGAGAGAGAAATAGAAAGAGAGAGAGAGAGATAAATTAGAGGTTAGCGGTTTATGGACAAAGAGAGAGATTGGGGGTCAGGTTTTTAGATAGAGTGAGATTGGGGGTTTGAGGTTTAGATAGATAGAGAGAGAGAGAGAGAGAGAGAGAGAGAGAGAGAGAGATTAGAGGTTAAGGGTTTAGAGAGAAATATATTTGGAGGTTAGTGGTTTGGAGAGAGAGAAAGGTTGGAGTTTAGGGGTTTAGAGAGAGAGAGATTGGGGGTTAGGAGTTTAGGGAGAGAGATATTTGGGCTTGGGGGTTTAGAGAGAGAGAGAGAGGTTGGGGGTTAGGGGCTCAGATAGATAGATGGAGAGGGAGATATTTGGGGTTAGTTTTTTAGAGAGATAGATAGATTGGGGGTTAGGGGTTTAGAGAGAGAGAGAGAGAGTGGTTGTTAGGGGTTTAGAGAGAGAGAGGGAGATTGGTGGTTCGGGGTTTAGAGAGGGAGAGATAAGTAGAGAGATATTAGGGGTTAGGGGTTTAGATATATAGAGATTGGGATTTAGGGGTTTAGCGAGAGATAAAGAGATTGGGGGATAAGAGTTTAGAGAGAGAGAGATAAAGAGAGATAGAAACAAATAGATTGGTGGTTAAGGGTTCAAAGAGATAGAGAAGGATTGGGTGTTAGGGTTTTAGAGAGAGAAAGAGAATGGGGGTTAGTGGTGGGGTTAGTTTTTTAGGGAGAGATAGAGAGATTGGGGTTAGGTGTTTAGAGAGAGAGAGAAAAAGATAGAGAATGGTGGTTAGGGGTTTAGAGAGAACGAGAGAGAGACAAATAGAGACAAAGAGATTGGGGGTTAGGGGTTGTTGAGGCCTTGGATGTGCATGGTATGCAAAGTGCTGGAATGGTTTCCTAAGCTCTCAACATAGGGGGAAAACCCAGACTGAAAGGATTCGAAATGAACTACATAAGGACAGTTCTATTGCTAGCCTATTTAGTGTAGTGATCTCCCACGGATATTCGGCCTCCGCTGGCACTCTAAGAGTTGGTAGATTTTGATCTAAAGGATCAGTCTTGAAACAAATGTAAAACCTGAGAGTAAAAACCTATTAAAACTAAACTACTGAAAGGAACCTAAGTTTCGTTAGTTTTGTTCTAAAGAATTTTTTTGGAATAGATGCATACCAGCTTTGATATATAAATGAAAAGATCATGTGTCAATCATACAAAAATGTATTAACTGTTTAGTGATTTGTTCAGCTCAAGTTGCAATTAACTAATGAAAATCAAATAATGGAAAATTGAGTTTTATCAAATGTTCAAGGCTTAATCTGAAACTGATATGTTAATTTAAAAATTAACACCTTTTGTAACTTTACTGAAATATATGTTTGCAGAATTTAGACAAAAGATTTTACAAGAATAAACTCTTTAAAATATTTATAAACACATAAATCATGAGTTATGATAAACCAGAACTATAAATTGATATGTTTGATATATTGCAACAAATTAAAACAGTATCAGATGAATAACTTAGAGAAAAATAACATCCATCAAATAAATTTGACAAATTGACAAAAGAGGACTAGAAAAATGACTTTACTGTATTCAATAACCAATTTGTAAGAAACTACAAGCTCGTATCAACACAGAGCATCTCCAATCTCTTCTGTAGATCTGGTCTCCAAGTTCCATCCTCCCTCATATATGAGGAATGATCTCTTTAAATATGAGTTTACAAAATAGTAATACAAACAAGAAATTCCCACAAACTGAGATTACATAATAAAAAATATCGTAATGTCCTAGAAAAGCTTGCCATTTGTCCCAACATTTTATCAATTCATCCAGAATTGGATAATTGGTTGACTCAAGCCCAAATTGGGCATTGCATTCGAACGTCTCCAGCTCATTCTTTTCCAGCTTATGCCAAATTCGGATGAAGGTTTGGATGTTACATTCCAAAGAGATTAGCTTCCTGATAAGCCGCTCCACATCATCAGTCTTAACTTCTTCTAGAAGCTTAATTTGTTGTTGATCCTCTTCACGCTGGTGCTCAATCTTCACGACCTTCATCTTTGGTGGACAGGAATCTTCAATAAGTTCCATAGTAGGGAACTGCAAACTGATCATAACATTATCCACTGCATACCATCATCTACTGTTGATATCTTGAGCCTTTTTAAGAATATCATCAACTGAATCATTGGGTTCCATCCAAGAATTTAATGAACCTCTAATTTTCTTGAATTGAAAGCTAATGAGGCTAGGAAAGCCTTCTAGAATATCCTTGATATATCTCTACCATTCACTAACACTTTCATTTTCCTTTGAAGCTTCTAGTCTTCTAGCTTTTTGTGCTTCAAGTGCACTATTCATCTTACCAAAACAATATGGGTCTCTCTGATCTCATCAAAAGTATAAAATAGCTTCTTCAGAAACTCATAATACTCTGTATTGAATTGAATGGCTAATTCTCTGAATTCCTCAATTGGCATCTTAAAAAAGTGGAGGAGGCTACAATTGCAATTGCATCCTCACATTGCTTTAGCAGTGAAGCAATTTTCTGAATATTCTCAGAGTTCTCAATTTGTACATCATGAAGTTTAGCCTATAAGGACGTATTTCTTTGCTCCAAAACTTGTAATCTGTCTTCCCACAATTTCCTAAGATCATCAACATAAATCCCATGCTCCTCCTTTGTCTTTATCAATTCTTCCTGTAACCTTCCACTTCTTCTTTCTTCTGATTAATTTCCATGTTCAGAACCTGGATTGAATCAAGATTTGCACCTGCAAATTCTCCTAAGGCAGTGGCTATCTCAATTGCTCCCGACTGAGGGTCATTATCCTGTTGGGCCCATACTATCTGATTAGGGACAGACACTTCGAAGCCATCCTTATCAATACTTCTCTTCTTGCCCCTTTTTACCACTACCTTACTATCTTTACTGTAGAAGTAATGACCAAGAAGAACTATTTCATCATCTTCCCATTCAGTTATTATCTCAGAATTCATTGAGATAACAGTTTATGTTGAAACCAGTGGGGGAGTCTGAGAAGGTATGGTATTGGGTATGGGCATGTTAAGTTGAGGAGTAACTGTAGGGGTAGAAATATTTTGAAGAATTGAGGAAAGAGTAGTTGGAGAAGGGATTGAAGTTAAATCTTCAGAAACAAGAACTTGGTTATCAATAAGTGATGGTGGTGATGGGGGAAGAGTTGAGGGTGATTCATTCTCAATAGACAATGACAAAGTAGACTGGGACAATTGTTGGGGAATCATTGTAGACTGTATTTCTATAAAAATAGAGGAAGGAATAGACAAGGGAAGCGATTTATGAGGAAAAGGGGTGGCTCTCTGAGTCAAAGTATGAAAAAATTGGGACAAAGAGAATGATGCCATTTCCCCTGAGGACAAACCAGAAAGGTCCTGAATAGATGGTAACAATAGTGATGGCATTGGGTTGTTAGAAGAAGAAGTGGCGAGTTCTGAAACTGATTGACTAGAATCACAATGATCAATTTCAATGGTGTCTAACAGGTCTGTGACTGCCTGTGAACTGTCTATCACTTTAGCAGTGATTTCCTCAAAATATTTGTCAGTCAACTTCTCAGTAACTTCTTCAGTAAGATCAACAGTAGGGACTTTTGATGTGGAAACTTCAACCTTCTATCTCTTGGCAGGGTTGGCTACAAAAATTTCCAAATGATCAATTTCTTGCAAAGCTGGAGTGGTCACTTGAACATCTACAGTGGATTTGGATGATTGCATTGTCTGAGTGTCTAAAACTGAAGTCAGTTTTGCTAGCTGCCGATGGAAATTATGAGAGGTCTGCAATAAAGCTTTAGCCCACTAAGTTGTTTTCATCTGTGAAGGCTCCTCCATAAGGGTTTTATCTTTTTCTCCATCTGTATAGGTGAGCATCAGAGGGGTGTTCATATTTTGTTCTTTTTCCCTTCTCACTTGCTCAATAAGGTTTAAATCCATTTTTCTTTGCCTGTAGACTTCAGCTTTGATGTCTTCCTGATATGTGAGGATCTATTGTTGTTCATCTAAGATCTTGGTCTTTTCCAGTACTTCAGAAAAAGTGTTGATTCCATAATAGATAGAATCATCTGGGGAGTCTTCATGAACATAGTTCATTTTCTTATGATGCTGCTTGAAGTGTGCATCCAAGAATTTATTTGGATCATGCTTCCTTTTAGCTGCCTTCCCTAACCTCAAAGGATCCAGCTGATCCCCAAGTTTTACAGCCCAAGTCGAGGTAGGAATTACTAGTGGGCCAAGGTTCAGGGAGAACATAGGCCAACGTCTCTTTTTAGGTCCAGTGAGTTTCTTATATACCCCATCAGTGACAGTTTGATAGGACACTTCTTGAATTACCAACTTGTAAGGTACAATTCTTGGTAGAAGGTGAACCGTGTCACTTCCCCAAATTTTGATATATGCAAAAGATTCATAAATATACAAATCTCCAATGGTGTTGATAAATGTCCTAGCATCAACTGAAAAGGCAAGAGCTTCCTGCTTATAAATTTTGAAATGAATGGTGCCCATAAAATGGTCATAGATTTCATAAAGCAAGGGCACATAATTACTTTCCCATAAAGCAGAATGGTAAATATGGACAGGTTGGGCTTCTATGGTCCAATTCCACCCCAAGTTAGGGTACTGAAATTCAGAGCAAAAAACATTAATGATATAGGCTAATAAATAGAAATGTGGTTTCTTTGATGCAGGTGCCTTTTGATACTCTTGAATTGTCCGGTTGTTAGCACATGGTGGGCTATGGGAGCCCATTCAGCTTTGAAAACTGAGCAATTTGGGAGGCTGAAGAGTCTACAGAGCATGGCCAGAAGCAAAGAATAGGGTTGCTTGAACCAAATGATCGGATACAGATCATCTGGTTTCGACACAAAGCTACTGGGTTTTATCATCCAGGATTTCATCATCTCAGGGAAGTTATACCTTGTCTTGGAGGATTCAATAAACTCAAGGCTCAGAATTTGTGTAGCGGGTTTGAGAGAAAAAGCCTTAATGAACACTTCCGGGAGAAAGGTGTTCAACTGTGACCCTGTGCTGTCATTAAATGACCGGTCCTTAGGTTTGGAATTTTCAACTATCCATTTCATAGGGTCTGTATAAGGCAAGATGGCAGGGTGAGCAGCAATGGCATGAATTTGGGAAGCCCTAATTTTTCATAGGCAGGCCGGTCTTCCTTAATGTCTGAGAGGCCATCGTTGTCAAAGATTGAATGTATGTTGTCCCAATCCATTTGGTAGGTTTCAGTTACTCTTTCACTGGTGTCTGAGAAAATTCCAAAGTTGGGATCCTTGGTTAGTGAATCCTTGCTGTTAGAACATTTTTCCACCTATGTACATTAATCATTTATTAATGATGATTAATTAGCCCAAGTGATTAATGATTACATCCCTAAGTTGATTAGATTGGTAAATGGTCAAACTGTCTTGAACTAGTTAGCAATGTGAACAAGTGCTGAGTCAAACCAGCTAAGTGGAGCGCTCCCCAGGGCAATTAGTGCACTCAGCATGCCTAGAGCGCCCTCCTCAGGTCATTTAATGCACTCAGCATGCTTCTCTTCTACCTAGGGCGCATTTGCTCTCTTTGTGGACAATCTTGCCTTGTTTTGTCACATTTTTGACCAATTTTAGACTCCAAACCTCTATCCAACCAGTTTCTTCACATGTGTGAGGTCACATGGGCCTGTCCAGTCATTCCCAGCATTCACACTGCAGATTCGAACCAGTTTGGGATGGTTTGGGATATTTTGGTCAACCTAGGGGGGTTTGAGCTTTTTCTAAGCTAGATCAGTGTGAACACTCCAGATGGATTCGAATTCTTCCAGATTTGTATATATGGGTGTTCTTAACCTTTGTTAAGGTTGGACAGTTAATAATATTGAGATTATTCACCAATTCATGTGTAATTGTTCTTCATTCATTTAAATTTTTTATGCCATTCTTGCAAATGTTGTGCAATCTTTCACCAGTGAGGAATCCACAGTAGCTAGATTCAGCTGTGCTTGAGATTTTACACTTGCTAAGTGCCTTAGACCGGGTAGTTCGAGACATATTGGCGAAGCTTGAGAAATTATGATGATTTAAACAAAGAAAAATAAAAATCAAACAATAAACAGGCAAATTACGAAAAGAAAATGCAAAAATTAACGAAAAACAAACCTGATAAAACTGAAAAAACTGTGCAAGCGACCTTGGTAAAAATCTAGCAGTAAAATCCACATAGGAGGGTAAATTTCTGATAGTAAAAGTGACAACGAAATTAGAAAAAATTGTTGATTTAACATTTTTTCGGTCGGATCAAATCTGGACCATAGATCTAGAAGGAAAGGAATGGCTAAGATTAACTCCTGCGGGATGCGGGATCGAGTTAAACAACATAATTTTATTTAAGATTCCCGAAATCCGCAATCCGAAATTGCGGGATGCAGGTTTTGGGTTTTTCCAATTTTTACAAAACAAAGAATCCTGTTTCCGAAATCCACAACCCAAAATTTGCAGGTTTCGTGTTTTGGGATCGAAAAGAGACATTGCAATCAAATAACTTTTTCGCAACCCGCAATTTGCAAATTGTGGGTTGCGGGTTTTGGAAACACACAAAATCATTTATTGACGCAATGAATTTCTGCAATCCGCATCCCGAAATTTCGTGTTGTGGGTTTCAGGATTGTAATTCATGAAATATTTACAAAGTGCTTCCCGCAACCCGCAATTTTGGGTTGCGGGTTTCGGGTTGCCAAATTTCCAAATGAGAAAAAAATGTTTTCCGCAATCTGCAATTTTAGGATTGCGGGTTTTTGGGATTGCGGGATTTACAGCAAAAGATGATTTTGGGCAAAAACTAAATCTTTCTGCAAATCGAGAACACAACCCGAAATCTTACAAACTTTCAAATAAATAATAAGGACACTTAGCAAACCGAATAAAGGGTATGATGCCATATAAAACCAAAAAGAAAATAAAAAAAAATTAAAACTTCCCTAAATGGCTTTATATTTACATCATTGGGGTTCCCGTGATCAAAAGAATCATGGGATCTGTTGTACCTACAACAAATGGTGACTGGATGGGAAGGACCAGTTATCTCTGCAAACAAAACTTCTGTCAAAGGAAGAATGTCAGTCTATTGATTAACAACCTGAAATGTTAGAAGATGCTTTACAGAAGACAATCAATAAGCAGAATTAGGAAAAGAGTGATATACTCCCATCTATGATCATATTAAAGATAATGCAAAATCTGATAAAAAGATTTAGGAAACAACAAAAACCTTTTGTCCTTATGTAGTCACAAGAAGACAGCTTTAGATGAACTTGGGGGAACTTCATAATACTCTGGATATCCAAATCATATGCCACTTTGATTTATTAAATGCTTTATTTACATATAAATACATTATTAACAATATGTTTCTTTTCCTTCTATCTCCTTTTTTCTTCTTTTTTTTCTTTCTTTTTTTTAGAAATAAAAAATGACAGTACATAGGACCTTGTTAATATAAAACCACTTCCCTGACTTGGTAATTAGATTTTGACAATGCCATTCACAAATTTGATCTGGAAACTGAACAAGCTAGCTCAGTAATGAGACTCCTTGTCTTCTAGCTATGATATTGAAAGCAATCATCATGGCTTGGTGACCATATGTAGATGATTTCAGTCCAAAATCAAACCCATGATCATGGTAGGGATGGCTTGTAATAAGACCCCCTTGTTCTTATATGTAACAATGCCTTATGATAAAAATAAAACAAAGGGTTTGTTATGGATTGCAGGACACCACCATGGCTTGGTGACCATATGATAATGGCATTACTCACTGATGTATTGCAGATCATGAATGGACCGACTTGTAATAGGATCTCCCATCTTTCAGGAACCTGAAATCCATCTTACAAGTTTGGTGGCTTGGTGTGAAGATGTCATTCCACTCACATATATGAACCTAATGGGAAGGCTTGTAATAAGATCCCCCATCCTGCAATCCACAATTATTAATTGATATTTTCAAAGGTGGCAATGATAAGATCCAGAATAGATAAAGGTTAACCAAGTTATTAAGATATGTTGTGCTATAGTTATGAAACATAAGACAAAAAGAGTCAGTCATCTCCCACAACCTTAATTAAACAAAAGAAGCATGTGTAAGATATTGACCAAAGTGGAAAGATATCAATCAACCTCTTGCATTTAATGACTACCTATTTTGTAAGACAAATTCTGTCATAGGTTTGTGAATAGTCAAGACTGAACAAACATTCCAATCACCTCTGTTGAAAAGGTCTTTGAAATAAACTGACTTCCAGTTGTAACCAAACGTGCAAAGCTTATCAACAAAAAGAAAACAAATAAAATAAAGGGAACAATCAAAACAAAGAAAAATGCAAAACACACCAAACTTATTTACAAGTGCATCAGACTATTTCAAACAAAATATTTTTTAAGCACTGAAACATTCACTGGGTAAGTGTCAATGACACCTTCCAATGTCTGTAACCGAACTATACTTGGGCCAATCTTTTCTGTAATAATGAAATTCCCAAGCCAAAGGCGTTGTAATTTGGTATATTGATTCTTATCCTTGTGTTGTTTGTCCCACCTCAGTACCAAATATCCTACTGAAAATTCCCTATCAGAGGAAGATTTCTCATCAAACCATCTCTTCACCATTTTTTGATGATGATATAATTTGTTCTTAGCCACCTCTCTATCTTCTTCCAGCTTAAGTAAAGTGTCAATCCTTTGTTGAATAGGAGAAAAGTCATCTTCTTCAATAGATTGGAATAACTTTAATGAAGGGATGGTAAGATTTGTTGGTAGGATGGCTTCCTTGCCATAGACCAGACAATAGGGAGAATTTCCAATTGCTTCCTTTGGGGTAATTCGGTCTACCCAAAGAGCATTATAGAGCTACGTGTGCCAATCCCTATGATGAGTGGCTACTGTCTTCTTTAGAATATTTATCAGGTTCTTATTAGAAGATTCAGTAAGCCCATTACCTTGGGGGTAATAATTGGCATAAAACTTCAATTTAATCCCTCTCTCAAAGGCATACTATGTCAAGTCGATTGAGGAAAAATAAGATGCATTATCAAAAACAAGATTCTCAGGGGCCCCAAACCTTGTAACTATCTGACTATCTAGGAAAGAGATTACTTGGTTTGCATTGCACTGCCTTAAAGGATCTGCCTCTAGCCACCTAGTAAAATAATCAGTTGCTGTGAGGATATACCTGTTTTGAAGGGAGGAGGTAGGATTAATGGGACCAACAAAGTCCAATCCCCATTACTGAAATGGGAACTGAATTGTTACTGGTTGCAAAGGAAAAGCAGGTTTTTTAAATTTTCTTACACATTTTTGGCATGGTTCACACCTCCTGACATAGGCATAATCATCTTTAAACAAGGTAGGCCAATAGTATCCATCCCTTAGGATCTTGTGTGATGGTGTTTCTCCTGAGAAATGACCTCCTGCAGGTCCTGCATGGAATTGAAAAAGTATATCATCAGTTTCATCCTTCTCTAAACATCTAAGAAATTCTCCATCATAATTTTTTCTAAGCAAAATTCCATTAATGAACTGATAAGGGGCATACTTTAATCTTAAATCTTTGCGTTTCTTAAAGTCTAAGGTTTCAGGAGAAAACCCATTGTTTAGAAAAAAAACTTGATATGGTCATACCATTCAGATGCCGGAGTATCTATTGCATTAACAAAACCTGTAGGAAGCTCACCATTCAGATGCCGGAGTATCTATTGCATTAACAAAACCTGTAGGAAGCTCTTCCTCTTGTTCCCACTCAATCTGTTGTTGTTCAGGGTCATTCGACTGAGCAGTAAGTAGACATAAGCCTTGCCCTTTTACAATTTTAGCTGTCCTGATCTTCAAATCATATTCTTGCAAGGAAATCATCCAATGGGCCCTTTTTTCTCCCAGTTCCTTCTGTACCAGCACATTTCTTATAGCTGTATATGGCACAATTACCTTGGTTCTGGATTTCAACAGGTAAGGCCTATAATGTTTCACATACTTATACACTGCATAAGCTTGCTTATCAATTTGGGAATAATTAATTTCAGCCCCTTTAAATGTTGAGCTCATGAAGGAAATTGGGATTCCTGTATCACTGTCATGCTTCTGTGTCAAAACAGCTGCATAAGAGAAATCAGTGGCGAAAGTATACAAAATGAAATCCTTGCTAAAATCAGGGGACATCAGAGTAGGAGCTTCTGCAATGGCTCTGCGTATTTCAATAAAAGCATCTTTATGTTCCTATGACCAACTAAACTGTACATCTTTTTTAACTAATTGCTACAAAGGTTTAACAATCTGTGCGAAACTAGGTACAAACCTGCGTACAAAATTTATCTTCCCAAGGAATGACTGCATGGCTTTACGTGAGCTAGAAAAACTGATCTTCGAAATTGCATCTCTGTGTTATGGATCTATAATCATACCTTCTTTTGAAACAATAAACCCTAGAATCCTACCTTCCGTTACTGCAAATATAGACCTTTTTGGGTTCAGGGATATTCTGTATCTCCTGCAGCGTTCAAAAACATGTTTCAAAGTAAATAGATGTTCATGTCATTTCTTGGAATATATAGTAATTTCATCTAGATACAGTACAACATAATTATGCATTAAACCTCTGAAAGCTATATCCATAGCTCTCTAAAACATGGACCCCACATTAATCAATCCAAAGGGAATTCTCCTGTAGGCGAAGGTACCCCAGGGAGTTCTGAAGGATGTTTTCAGTTGGTCATCAGGAGCAACCATGACTTGGTTGTATCCTGAAAAACTGTCCAGGAGGGAAAACATCTCGGACCCCGCAACCTTTTGCAGGATCTATTCCATGGGAGGAATAGGGTAGTTGTCCTTCTCAGAGGCTCTATTTATGTTTCTGCAGTCGACACACAGTCTGATTTCCCCATTCTTTTTACGAATAGGTACTAGATTTTCTATCCATTAGGTATGCCTGATAGGGAATATCATTCTTGCTATCAATAGCTTGTCAAGTTCCTTTTTCACAGAGGGTTCCAAGCTAGGATGCATCTTTCTCAGTTTTTGTTGGTAGGGTTTCACCTCTGGCTTCATAGGTATGTTATGATGCATAATGCTGGTATCAAAAGTTTTCAATTCGTCATAAGTCCAGGAAAAAACATCCTTGTATTCTTTACACAGTTTGATGAGAGCTCTTCTTTCTTCTACAGAATAGTCAACTCCAAGGTTAACAAATCTGGGGTCATTCTTAGTGCCAATGTTCACTTGTTCATAATTCAGGGAAGAGCTCTGTGTCTTGCAAATGGTTTTGCATTTGAACTTGTCCTGCAGGTCGTAGAATCTTTCTAGGTTGATGACTGACTTAGGAATGTTATTAGCAGGATCAGCTAGGGATTTCTCATGTTCAGCTTCATCTATTGCCATGTGTTGAAATGTATCTTGAGCTGAAAGAAAATCTAAAATCTATTGATCATCATCAAATACTTTCTAGCTTGTAACATTGTTAGGGATGGAAGGCCTGTACATCAATTCAATTGAGAAGTTTTTAGGAGACACACCTTCTGGGGGAATTAACCTAGATGCAATATTTGCTAAAAGGTCAGCATCAAAATTTTGTAACCTTGGGACCGAGCTAGTGTTGAATGCATAAAAGGGATTAGTGAGTTCTCTTACCATCTTCTGATAATTAGTCAAGTGAGGAGAAAGACAATGTATTTTATTCCTAAACTGTTTAAGTATTATTTATGAATCACCAAAACACTCAACGATTTGTGCACCCATATCAATAGCCTTTTTAAGTCCTTGCACCAGAACTTCATATTCTGCTACATTATTTGTGCAGTCAAATTCTAGCCTGCAAGCAATCGTGGTTTTTGCTCCTTTGGGATCAATCATCACACAATGTGCACCAGCTGCATCTTTAGATTTGGAGCCATCATAAAACAAAGTCCAAGCAATGGGGTTTAATCTAAAATTGGTATTGACATTATAGAAATTATGTACAATGGTTCAAGAGAATGGTACTGTGGTAACATTAGTAATATGTGATTCATTGTGCTCATCCTCTAGTGATAAATCAGTAGGAAAATCTCCAAAAAAGGTATCAAAAGTAAAATGTTCAATGTGAGAGCTGAAGTAACACACAGGTTCACTAGAATCATTCAGAGTAGTGACAGTTTGCTTCATGAATGGATCCCTACTGATCTTAATTTTGTTTGGTTGTCCATTGTAGGTTAACCAGAGGTGAGACCAATTAGTGTCAAAATAACCCTTAAGTTTCTCTGACCAGTCTCTACTCAACCACATCCCATAGGCTTCAGGAATGTCAGCTATAACGATGTCGATTGTTTGATGAATCCGAGGGTTAGTAGACAAAGTCAACAACACACTCCTTAACCTCCCTACTACTCTTACTTTTGATCTGTCAAGATGGACAATCTAAGTAGGGCAAGGTTCCCAAGTGGCATTAAGTTTTCTGCAGACAGACAATGGCATTACATTTGAAGAAGCACCAGAGTCTATCATGCAGTTGTGGACGTTCATGTTGAAGATTTCAAAGGTTAGCAAGAAAGGTGGTGTCCTCTTGCTTCCAGATTTTGGGTCTTCTAGTTTAGTGTAAGAGTCTAGGTTATTATTTTGTGATTCTCTAGGTTGTTTGACTACCTTGCTTTTGGGCAAAGAATCCCTCATAGAAGGGATCTTGAGAAGTTCAAACAAAGAGATGTTTTCCTTAACTCTTTTTAAATCTCCAGCTAAACTATATTCCAATTCAGGAAGTACTGTATCCTTCTGAGGTATAGTTTTGCTCTTGTTGGGAGGTGGATTGGAAGATGAGGGTTCTTGAATAGGTTGTGGTCTTGACCTTGTATTATAAGGGTGTTGAACATTGTAGACTATTTCAGGTTCTTCCTCTTCTTCATTCAGTGGTAGTTCAAAGAAATAACTCACAGTATTTTCTTGTAGATCTTCTTCTTCTCCTTCTTCGTTAAGTAGTTGTGTATCATGGTTTGGTTGGTCTTCAACATTTTCAAGGATGTTTTGTGATTTTGTGGCAAGGGCTTTGAAAATGGAATATATCTCTTCAGAAGTTAACCCTTCATTAGGGTTAGGAGGTGGTGGATTTTGAGGAGGTCGATAAGGTCTCCTAAAAGGTGGCCTCACAAAGCCTCTATTGTTATTCTGATTTTCATTATTATTCTTTTTAAGATCGACCATCTCGTTTGACATTTTCTGAAGGAATTTCTTAATGTCAATCATTTCAAAGGGATCCTTGTTTTGGGTAGTAGTCTTGGGTACAATGTCAGTTTTCTTCCTAGAAGTGGAAGTGGAGGGATGGTCTTCTATAGCATCAGGATTATCCTTCAAACACTAGATATCCTTCTCAACTTGAATAGCTTCTACATAAGCTTCAAACAAGTTGTCTTTGTGTGCCCTTTTAACCCACATTGCAATAGGAACAAAAATACCCTTTTCATAATATGCAACTAAAAGTTGTTCTGCTAGTAGAACAGTGGCATGGATTCTGTTCTTTAGGTAAGAAAATCTTTGATTGTAATCTTTAATCCTTTCTTTACCTTTCATATCTATGGAAGATAATTCCAAACTTAAGTCCTGTGGTGTTTTGTCATCTCCAAACTTTTGGATAAACAACTTTTCAAACTCATCACATGATGTTATGGATCTGGCTTCTAAGGAGAAATACCAACTGGATGCTTTGCCTTCAAACATGTAAGGGAAGAGTCTGCAAACCACATCCTCATGTATCACACTCCTAAGTCTGATAGCCTGCATGAAGGTTTTAATATGATATAGTGCAGGTGACTTATCATCTGGGTTAAATTTGGGAATCCATTTCATGGTTCTTAGGTAACCTGTGTTGATCCCCAAGTATCCACACAACATCTTGGTCAATCCAAGGTCTATTCTGATTTTTCCTAGCCATAGGTTGTTCTTCTTCTTCTTCAAATGAAGAATTTGAAGAATGTTCACTCTCAGATGAGGAGGATGAAGATGAAGGAGGAGAGGGTGGCGGTCCCCCTGAAGGGATTACTTGTGAAGCTGGTTCTATTTCAGTGAATAATAAACCAAGGTCAAATTCTTCTTCAATGAAGAATTTGAAGAATGTTCACTCTCAGATGAGAAGGATGAATATGAAGGAGGAGAGGGTGGCGGTCCCCCTGAAGGGATTACTTGTGAAGCTGGTTCTGTTTCAGTGAATAATAAACCAAGGTCAAATTCAGGAAGCTGCTGTTGATCGGAAGAAGTATTTTGTTCAGTATCTTGTTCAGTGTTTTGTTAAGCTGAATTTTGATTAGCTTGATTTCCTTAAAGGTTCTCCTGTGAATTAATATTTTCTTGGTGGATTGTTGCCAATCCTTGACTTCTATGTTGAGAGAGTCTCTGCTATAATTTAGCAACACTATCACTAGACCTTTTAAGTATTTCTTCAAGTAACATAGGTCCCCTAGTTGGTGATGTGATAATAATATCTCCTGTTATTGGATCTCGGTGAGTTATAGGAGTAATAGGGATAGTAGTAGGTTGTGGTACTGGCTGTTCAGCGGAAGTAGATGCTTGAGTTTGGCTCCAGGTGACAATCGGTATTCTTGCTGGAGGAGGTTTTTGAGTATTCTATTTAGACATAGCTTACTTCTACCCTCCTTCTAGCACCAATTGTTGAGGCCTCGGATGTGGAGGGTATGCAAAGTGCTAAAATGGGTTCCCAAGCTCTCAACAGAGGGGGATAAGACAGACTGAAAGGATTCAAAATGACCTACACAAGGACAGTTCTATCCCCATCCTGTTTGCTGTAGTGATCTCCCATGGATATTCGGCCTCCGTTGGCACTCTAAGAGTTGGTAGATTTTGATCTAAAGGATCAGTCTTGAAACAAATGTAAAACCTGAGAGTAAAAGCCTATTAAAACTAAATTGTTGAAAGGAACCTAAGTTTTGTTAGTTATGTTCTAAATAAGTATTTTGGAATAGATGCATACCAGCTTTGATGTATAAATGAACAAGATCATGTGTCAATCATATAGAAATGTATTAACTCTTTAGTGCTTTGTTCAACTCAAGTTGCAATTAACTAATGAAAATCAAATAATGGAAAATTGAGTTTTATCAAATGTTCAAGGCTTAATCTGAAACTGATATGTTAATTTAAAAATTAACACCTTTTGTAACTTTACTGAAATAATTGTTTGCAGAATTTAGACAAAAGATTTTACAAGAATAAACTCTTTAAAATCTTTATAAACACATAAATCATGAGTTATGATAAACGAGAACTATAAATTGATATGTTTTATATATTGCAACAAATTAAAATAGTATCTGATGAATAACTTAGAGGAAAATCACATCCATCAAATAAACTTGACAAATTGACAAAAGTGGACTAGAAAAATGACTTTACTGTATTCAATAACTAGTTTGTAAGAAACTACAAGCTCGTATCAACACATAGCATCTCCAATCTCTCATGTAGATCTGATCTCCAAGTTCCATCCTCCCTAATCTACGAGGAATGATCTCTTTAAATAAGATTTTACAAAATAGTGATACAAACAAGAAATTCCCACAAACCAGGATTACAAAATAAAAAATATCCTAATGTCCTGGAAAAGCTTTCCATTTGTCCCAACATTTTAGCAATTCATCCAGAATTCGATAATTGGTTGATTCAAGCCCCAACTAGGCATTGCATTCGAACGTCTCCAGCTCATTCTTCACCAGCTTATGCCAAATTCGGATGAAGGTTTGGATGTTACATTCCAAAGAGATTGACTTCCTGATCAGCTGCTCCACATCATCAATATTAACTTCTTCTAGAAGCTGAATTTGTTGTTGATCCTCTTCACACTGGTGCTCGATCTCCACGACCTTCAGTTTTGGTGGACAGGCATCTTCAATAAGTTCCATAGTAGGTAACTGCAAACTGATCAAAACATTATCCGATGCGTACCATCGTCTACTGCAGATAGCTTGAGACTTTTTAAGAATATCATCAACTAAATCATATAGTTCCATCCAAGTGTTTAATGCACCTCTAATTTTCTTGAATTGAAAGTAGTTGAGGCTAGGAAATCCTTCTAGAATATCCTTGATGTATCTCTGCCATTCACTAACACTTTCATTTTCCTTTGAAGCTTCTAGTCTTCTGGCTTTCTGTGCTTCAAGTGCACTATTCATCTTACCAAAACAATATTGGTCTCTCTGATCTCATCCAAAGTATAAAATAGCTTCTCCAAAAACTCATAATACTCTGTATTGACTTGAAGGTATCATTCTCTGAATTCGTCAATTGTCATCCTAAAGAAAATGTAGGAAGCTGCACTTGGAGTTGCATCCTCACATTGCTTTTGCAGTGAAGCAATTTTCTGAATATTCTCAGAGTTCTCAGTTTGTACATCATGAAGTTTAGCCTGTAAGGATGTATTGCTTTGCTCCAAAACTTGTAACCTGTCTTCCCACAATTTCCTAAGATCATCAACATAAATCCCATGCTCCTCCTTTGTCTTTATCAATTCTTCCTATAACCTTTCCACTTCTTCTTTCTTCTAATTAATTTCCCTATTCAAAACCTGGATTGAATCAAGATTTGCACCTGCAAATGCTCCTAAGGTAGTGGTTGTCTCAATTGCTCCTGACTGAGGGTCAATAGCCTGTTGGGCCCATACTATCTGATTAGGGACAGACAATTCTAAGCCATCCTGATCAATACTTCTCTTCTTTCCCCTTTTAACCACTACCTTACTATATTTACTGTAGAAGTAGTGACTGAGAGGAACTATTTCATCATCTTCCCATTCAGTTATTATCTTAGAAGTCATTGAGATAACAGTTTCTATTGAAACCAGTGGGGGAGTCTGAGACGGTATGGTATTGGGTATGGGCATGTTAAGTTGAGGAAAAAATGTAGGGGTAGAAATAGTTTGAGGAATTGAGGAAAGAGTAGTTGGAGAAGGGACTGAAGTTAAAGCTTCAGAAACAGGAACTTGACTATCAATAACTGATGGTGGTGATGGGGGAAGAGTTGAGGGTGATTCATTCTCAATAGACAATGACAAAGTATATTGGGACAATTGTTGGGGAATCGTTGTAGACTTGATTTTTGTAAAAATAGAGGAACGAATAGACAAGGGAAGTGAGTTATGAGGAAAAGGGGTGGCTCTATGAGTAAAAGTATGAAACAATTAGGACAAAGAGAATGATGGCATTTCCCCTGAGGACAAAACAGAAAGGTCCTGAATAGATGATAGCAATAGTGATGGCATTGTGTTGTTAGAAGAAGTAGTGGTGAGTTCCAAAACCGATTGACCAGAATCACAATGATCCATGTCAATGGTGTCTAACAGGTCTATGACTGCCTGTAAACTGTCTATCACTTCAGCAGTGATTTCCTCAAAATATTTGTGAGTCAACTTCTTAGTAACTTCTTCAGTAATCTGAACTAAAACCTATGGCTCATCTTCAATGTCACTTTCAATAAGATCAACAGTAGGGACTTTTGATGTGGAAACTTGAACCTTCTGTCTCTTGGCAGGGTTGGCTACAACAATTGCCAAATGATAAATTTCTTGCAAAGTTGGAGTGGTCACTTGAACATCTACAGTGGATTTGGATGATTGCATCGTCTGAGTGCCTAAAACTGAAGTCAGTTTTGCTAGCTGCTGCTAGAAATTATGATAGGTCTATAATAAATATTTAGTCTGCTTAGTTGTTTTCATCTATGAAGGCTCCTCCATAAGGGTTTTATCTTTGTCTCCATCTATATAGGTGAGCATCAGAGGGGTGTTCATATTTTATTCTTTTTCCCTTCTCACTTGCTCAATAAGGTTTAACTCCATTGTTCTTTTCCTGTAGACTTGAGCTTTGATGTCTTCCTCATATGCGAGGATCTGTTGTTGTTCATCTAAGCTCTTGGTCTTTTATAGTACTTCAGAAAAAGTGTTGACTCCATGATAGATAGAATCATATGGGGATTCTTCAAGAACATAGTTCATTTTCTTATGATGCAGCTTGAAGTGTGCATCCAAGAATTTATTTGGATCATGCTTCCTTTTAGCTGCCTTCCCTAACCTCAAAGGATCTAGTTGATCCCCAAGTACTACAGCCCAAGTCAAGGTAGGAGTTACCAGTGGGCCAAGGTTCAGGGAGAACTTAGGCCAACCTCTCTTTTTAGGTCTAGTGAGTTTCTTATATACCCCATCAGTGACAATTTGATAGGACACTTCTTGGCAGAAGGTGAATTGTGTCACTTCCCCAAACTCTGATATATGCAAAAAATTCATAAACATACCAATCTCCGATGGTGTTGATAAATGTCCTAGCATCAACTGAAAAGGTAGGAGCTTCCTGCTTATAAATTTTGAAATGAATGCTGCCCATAAAATGGTCACATATTTCATAAAGCAAGGGCACATAATTACTTTCCCATAATGCATAATGGTAAATATGGACAGGTGGGGCTTCTATGGTCCAATTCCACCCCAAGTTAGGGTACTGAAATTCAGAGCAGAAAACATCAATGATATAGGTTGATAAATAGAAATGTGGTTTCTTTGATGCAGGTGCCTTTTGATACTCTTGAATTATTGTCCTAATTTTCGAAGACAAAATAGATGCCCAAGGGAAGATTGTCCGGTTGTTAGCACATGGTGGGCTATGGGAGCCCATTCAGCTTTGAAAATTGAGCAATTTGGGAGGCCGAAGAGTCTATAGAGCATGGCCACAAGCAAAGAATAGGGTTCCTTGAACCAAATGATCGGATAAAGATCATCTAATTTTGGCACAAAGTTACTGGGTTTTATCATCCAGGATTTCATCATCTCAGGGAAGTTATACCTTGTCTTGGAGGATTGAATAAACTCAGGGCTCAAAATTTGTGTAATGGGTTTGAGAGAAAAATCCCTAATGAACACTTTCGGGTCAAAGGTAGTCAAATGTGACCCTACGTTGTCATTAAATGACCGGTCCTTAGGGTTAGCATTTTCAACTATCCATTTCACAGGGTCTGTATAAGGAAAGATGGCAGGGCGAGCAGCAATGGCATGAAGTTGGGAAGCCCCAATTTTTTCATATGCAGGCTGGTCTTCCTTAACGTCTAAGAGGTCATCATTGTCAAAGATTGAATATATGTTGGCCCAGTCCATTTGGTAGGTTTCAGTTACTCTTTCATTGGTGTCTAAGAAAATGTCAAAGTTGGTCTCCTTGGTCAGTGAATCCTTGCTAAGTGCCTTGGACCGGGTAGTTCGAGACATATTAGCGAAGCTTGAGAAATTCTGATGATTTAAACAAAGAAAAATCAAAATCAAACGATAAAAAGGCAAATTACGAAAAGGAAATGCAAAAATTAACGAAACACCAACCTGGTAAAACTAAAAAAACCGTGTAGGCGACCCTGGTAAAAATCCAGCAGTAAAATCCACGTAGGAGGGTAAATTTCTGACAGTAAAAATGATAACGAAATTAGAAAAAATTGCTTATTGAAAGTTTTTTCGGTTGGATCAAATCTGGACAGTAGATCTAGAAGAAAAGGAATGGCTAAGATTAACTCCTACAAGATGCAGGATCGAGTTAAACAACATAATTTTATTCAAGATTCCCAAAATCTGCAATCCGAAATTGCGGGATGCGGGTTTCGGGTTTTTTCAATTTTTACAAAACAAAGAATCCTGTTTCTGAAATCCGCAACCCGAAATTTGTGGGTTTTGTGTTTCGGGATCGAAAACAGACATTGCAATCAAATAACTTTTCTGCAACCCGCAGCCCGCAAATTGCGGGTTGTGGGGTTCATAAACAAACAAAGCGATTTATTGACGCAACGAATTCCCACAACCCACATCCTGAAATTTCAGGTTGTGGGTTTCGGGATCACAATTCATGAAATATTTACAAAGTGCTTCCCGCAACCTGCAATTTTGGGTTGCGGGTTTTGGGTTGCCAAATTTCCAAATGAGAAACAAATGATTTCTGCAATCAGCAATTTCAGGATTGCAGGATATACAGCAAAAGATGATTTTGGGCAAAAACTAAAGCTTTCTGCAAATCAAGAACACAACCCAAAATCTTAGAAACTTTCAAATAAATAATAAAGACACTTAGCAAACCGAATAAAGGGTATGATGCCATATCAAAAATAAAAAAATAAAAAAATAAAACTTACCTAAATGGCTTTATATTTACATCATTGGTGTTCCTGTGATCAAAACAATCATGGGATCTGTTGTACCTACAACAGGGGTTTAGAGAGAGAGATAGGAGGTTAGGTGTTTAGAGAGAGAGTGAGAAATATAGGAAGATAGAGAAAGTTATTGGGGGTAGGGTGTTTAGAGAGAGAGAGAGAGAGAGAGAGAGAGAGAGAGAGATATTGGGGGTTAGAATTTGAGATTGAAAGAGAGAGAGAATGGGGGTTAGAGATTTAGAGAGAGAGAGAGAGAGAGAGAGAGAGAGAGAGAGAGAGAGAGATTGGTGATTAGGGGTGAAGTTAGTTGACTAGACAAAGATAGGGAGATTGGGTGTTAGGTGTTTAGAGTGAGAGAGATAGAGAGATAATGATTGGTAAGGGTTTAGAGAGAGAGATATTGGGGGTTAGGGGTTGAGAGAGAGAGAGAGATATTGGTGGTTATGGATTTAGAGAGAGAGAGAGAGTGAGGGTTAGCCATTTAGAGAGAGAGAGAGAGAGAGAGAGATATTGGAGGTTAGCATTTTAGAAAGATAGATAGGAAGAGAGATATAGGGAGTTAAATGTTTAGAGAGAGAGATATTGGGGGTTAGCGGTTTAGAGAGAGAGCAATATTGGGGGTTAGGTGGTTAGAGAGAGAGATATTGGGTGTTAGTGGTATAGAAAGAGAGAGAAAGAGAGATTGGTGGATAGGGGTTTAGAGAGAGAAATAGAAAGAGATTGGTGGTTAGGGGTTTAGAGAGAGAGAGAGAGATTAGCTGTTAGGGGTTAGGGGTTTAGATAGATAGGTAGGTAGAGAGAGAGAGAGAGAGAGATTCGGGGTTAGGTGTTTATATGAATAGAGATATTGTAGGTTAGGGGTTAGGGGTTTAGAGAGAGAGAGTTTGGAAGTTAGGTGTTTAGAGATAGAGCAATTGGAGGTTATTGGTTTAGAGAGAGACATAGAATGGGGTTTGGGGGTTTAGAGAGACATAGATAATAGATTGGGTGTTTAGAGAGAGATAAAAGGATTGGGGGTTAGGGGTTTAGAGAAAGAGAGATAGAAAGAGAGAGATTTTTGGTTAGGGGTTAAGATAGAGAGATAGAGAGAGAGAGAGAGAGATTGGGTATTAGGGTTTTAGAGAGAAAGAGAAATATTGGGTGTTAGGGTTCTAGAGAGAGAGATTGAGGGTTAGGCATTTAGAGAGAGAGAGAGAGAGATTGGGGGTTAATGGTTTAGAGAGAGAAAGAGATTGGGTGTTAGTTGTTTAGTGAGAGAGAGAGAGATTGACAGTTAGGGATTTACAGAGATGGAGAGATTGGAGGTTAGGGGTTTAGAAAGAGAGAGAGATTGTGGGTTAGGGATTTAGAGAGAGAGAGAGAGATATTGTGGGTTAGGGGTTTAGAGAGGGAGAAAGAGATTTGATGTTTCATGTTCATAGAGAGAGACAATGAGAGAATTTGGAGGGGTTTATAGATAGTGTGTGTGTGATTAGGGGTTAGGGGTTTAGAGCGAGATAGAGAGATTGGGGGTTAGGGGTTTAGAGAGAGAATGAGTGATTAAGCATTAGAGGTGTGTGTGTGTGTGAGAGAGAGAGAGAGAGAGAAAGAGAGAGAGACTCTGGGTTTGGAATTGAGAGAGAGAGAGAGAGAGAGATTTTGGAGGATAGGTGCTTAGAGATAGAAGTAGAGGGGGAGAGAGATTAGTGGCTAGGGGTTTAGAGAGAGAGAAATTAGGGGATAAGGGTTTAGATAGAGAGAGGGAAAGAAGGAGAGAGATTGGGGTTAGGTATTTAGAGAGAGAGGTTGGGGTTATGTGTTTAAAGAGAGGGAGAGATATAGGTAGTTAGTGGATTAAAGAAATAGAGAGAAGAGGGGTTAGGGTTGAGAGAGAGAGAAATAGAGTGCTTGGGGGTTAGTGGTTAAGAGAGAGAGAGATTAAAGAGAGAGAAATAGAGTGCTTGGGGGTTAGTGGTTAAGAGAGAGAGAGAGATTGGGGGTTAGGGGTTTAGATAGAGAGAGAGAAAAAGGTTGGTAGTTAGGGGTTTAGAGAGAGAGACATTGAGCATTAGGTGTTAGGGTTTAGAGAGAGAGAGAGAGAGAGAGAGAGAGAGAGAGATTGGTAGTTAGGGATTTAGAGAGAGAGAGAGAGAGAGATAAGGGGTTAGGGGTTTAGAGAGAAAGATATTGCTGGTTACGGATTTAGAGAGGTAGAGAGAGGTATTGGGGTTTACACGTTTAAAGAGAGAGAGAGAGATTGGAGTTCATGTTTTTAGAGAGAGAGAGGGAGGGAGGGAGTGATTGGGGGTTAGGTGTTTATATGAATAGAGATATTGTAGGTTAGGGGTTAGGGGTTTAGAGAGAGAGAGGTTTGGATTTTAGAAAGAGAAGGACAAAGAAAAAGAGAGAGATTGGGTGTTAGTGGTGAGGGGTTTATAGCGAGAGAGAGAGAGAGAGAGAGAGAGAGAGAGATTAGCAGTTAGGTATTTAGAGAGAAAGGGATATTGGCGGTTGACATATTAAAGAAATAAACAAAATGGGGTTTAGGGGTTTACAAAGAGAGAGAGAGAGAGAGAGATTGGTGATTTGGAGTTCAGAGAGAGAGAGAGAGAGAGAGAGAGAGAGGGAGAGAGATAAATTCACAATTAGGGTATATAGAGGGAGATTGGGGATTATGGGTTTAAAAAGAGAGAGAGAGAGATTGGGATTAGGGGTTTAGAGAGAGAGATAGATTGGAGGTTAAGAGTTTAGAGGGATAGAGATAGATTGGAGGTTAATGGTTTAGAGAGAGAGAATTGGGCTTAGGGTTTGAGAGAGAGAGAGATTGGAGGTTAAGAATTTATAGAGAGAGGGAGAGATTGGGGGTTAAGGGTTTACAGAGAGAGAGAGAGAGAGAGAGAGAGAGAGAAATTGGGAGTTAGGGGTTTAGAGAGAGAAATTGTGGGTTATGGGCTTATATATAGAGAGAGATTGGATGTTATGAGTTTAGAGAGAGAGAGAGAGAGAGAGAAAGAGATTGGTGTGAGGGGTTTAGAGAGAGAGGGAGAGAGAGAGAGATTGGTGTTAGGGGTTTAGAAAAAGAGTGGGGGTTTGGGTTTGGAGAGAGATAGAGATATTGGGGGATAAGGGTTTAGAGAGAGAGATAAATAGAAATAGAGAGATGGGTGGTAAGGGTTTTAGAGAGAGAGAGAGATTAGGGGTTAGGGGTTTAGATAGAGGGATTGGGGGTTGGGGGTTTAGAGAGAGAGAGAGAGAGATTGGGTGTTAAGGGTTTAGAGAGAGATTTGAGGTTAGGGGTTTAGGGGGAGAGAGAGAGAGAGATTGAGTGTTATGGGTTTAGAAAGAGATTTTATGTTAGGGGTTTAGGGAGAGAGAGAGAGAGAGAGATGGGTGGTTTATGGGTTTAGAGAGATTGGGGGTTTAGGGTTTAATAAGAGAGGGAGAGATATTGGGGGTTAGGTGTTTATAGAGAGAGATAAACACTAGAGATTATTTTTTTAGAGAGGGAGTAACAAATTGGGGGTTAGTGATTTGGAGAGAGAGATATATTGGAGGCCAAGGGGTTGGAGAGAGATTGAAAGAGGGATATTAGGGGTTAATGGTTTAGAGAGAGAGAGAGAGAGAGAGAGAGATTTGGGGTTAAGGGCTAATAGAGACATAAAGAGATTAAGGGGTTGAGTTTTTAGAGTGAGAGAGGGATATTTGGGGTAAGGGGTTTAGAGGAAGAGAGAGAGTTTGAGGGTTATGGGTTTAGAGAGAGAGAGAGAGAAAGAGAGACAAAGTGAGACAAAGATTGGTGCATAGGGTTTAGAGAGAGGGATATTGGGTGTTAGGGGTTTAAAGAGAGAGATTGGTGGTTAAGGGTTTAGAGAGATAGAGTGAGAGAGATTGAGGGTTAGGGGTTTAAATAGATATATCGGTAGAGATAGATAGAAGAGAGAGAGAGAGAGAGAGAGAGAGAGAGAGAGAGAGAGAGATTAAGGTTTAGGGGCTTAGAGAGAGAGTGAGAGAAAAAGAGATTGGGGTTAGTGGTTTAGAGAGAGATATATATATTTCATTTTAGTGGTTTAGAGAGATAGAGACGGGATAAGAAGAGAGAGTTTTTGGGTTAGGGGTTTAGAAAGAGAGAGAGATTGGTGTTTGTGGTTTAGAGAGAGATAGAGAGTTTGGGTTTTAGGGGTTTAAAGAGAGCGAGCGAGATACACAAATAGATATTGGAGGTAAGGGGTATAGAGATAGAGAGAGATTTGAGTTTTTTGGTTTAGAGAGAGCCAGATAGATTGGAGGTTAGGGGTTTAGAGAGAGAGAGATTGGATATTAAGGCTTTGGAGAGAGAGAGATAGAAAGAGATAGATATCAGGTTAAGGGTTTATACAGAAAGAGAGTTTGGGGGTTAGGGGTTTATAGAGAGATAGAGAGATTGAGGGGTTGAGGTTTAGAATGAGAGAGAGATAAAATAGGGAGATTGATTGTTAGGGTTTAGAAACAGAGAGAGAGAGAGAGAGAGATTGGGGATTAGTCATTTAGAGAGATATAAAGATAGATATTGGAAGTTATTTGTTTAGAGAGATAGGTAGAGGGAGAGAGGGATAGGAGGTTATGGGTTATAGAGAGAGATATTGGAGCTTAGGGGTTTAGAGAGAGATAGAAAGAGAGAGAGAGAGAGAGAGAGAGAGATTAGGGGTTAGGAGTTTAGATATACATAGTGAAAGAGAGACATTGGGGGCTACAAATTTAGAGAGAAAGAGAGACATTGGGAATTAGGTGTTCAGAGAGAGAGATTTGTGGTTAGCATATTAAAGAAATAGAGAAAATTGGGGTTAGGGGCTTAGAGAGAGAGAGAGAGATAAGAGGGTTAAAGAGAGAGAGAAAGAGAGATCGGGGGTTAGTGGTTTAGAGATAGAGAGAGAGATTGGGGGTTAGGTGTTTAGTGAGAGAGAGAGAGAGAATAGCGTTTAGGGGTTTAGCGAAGAGAGAGAGAGAGAGAGAGAGAGAGAGAGAGAGAGAGAGAGAGAGAATAAAGGTTAGGGATTTAAAGAGAGAGAGAGAGATTGTGGGTTACTAGTTAGGGGTTAAGATAGATAAATAGTTATATAGGTAGAGATTGAGAGAGAGAGAGAGAGAGATTATGGATTAGAGGTTTAGAGAAAGAGAGAGAAAGAGAGATATTACGGGTTATGGTTTAGGGTTTTAGAGAGAGATAGAGAAAGAGAGAGGTTAGAGGTTAGGGGTTTAGAGAGAGTGAGAGAGATTGGGGTCAGGGGTTTAGGGAGACATAGATAGATAGGGGATTAATTCTTTGGAGAGAGACAAAGAGAGAGATTGGTCCTTAGGGTTTTAGATAGAGAGAGATTGGAGGTTAGGAGTTTAGAGGGAAAGGGAGAGAGATATTGGGGGTTAGGAATTTAGAGTTAGAGATTGGGGGTTTGGGTTTAGAGAGAGAGAGAGAGATATTGAGGGTTATGGGTTTAGAGGGAGATATATAAGGGGTTAGGGGTTTAGAGAGAAAGAAATTGAGTGTTAGGGGATTAGAGAGAGAGAGAGAGAGAGATTGGGGGTTAGGAGTTTAGAGAGAGAGAAATGATGGAGGTTAGGGGTTTAGAGAGATAGAGAGAGAAAGAGAGAGAGATTAGGGGTTACAGGTTTAGAGAGACAGAGAGAGAGAGAGAGAGAGATATTAGGGGTTAGGGATTTAGAGAGATATTGGGGGTTTGGGGTTTATAAAGAGACATCGAGATTAGGGTTTAGGGGTTTAGAGAGCAAGAGACAGATTAGGTGTTAGAGGTTTAGAGAGAGAGATATTGGATGTTAGGGGTTTAGAGATAGAGAGATTTGATGTTAGGGGTTTAGAGAGAGAGATTGGGGGTTAGGGGTTTAGATAAATAGATTGTATGTTAGGTGTTTAGAGAGAGATAAATTGAGGGTTAGGGGTTTAGAGAGAGAGAGATTGGAGGTTATTGGTTATGAGTTTAGAGAGAGAGAGAGAAAAGGGGTTAGAGGTTTAGAGAGAAAGAGATTGAGTGTTATGGGTTTAGTGTGTGTGTGTGTGTGTGTGCATGAGAGAGAGAGATTGGAGGTTAGTGGGTATGAGTTTCGAGAGAGAGAGAGAAAGATTTCGAGGTTAGGGATTTAGAGAGCGAGAGAGAGAGAGCGAAAGACTGAAAATGTGGGTTAGGGTTTAGAGAGAGAAATAGAGATTGGAAGTTAGGGATTGCGAGAGAGAGAGAGAGAGAGAGAGAGAGAGAGAGAGAGATTGACAGTTAGGTATTTAGAGAGAGAGAGAGAGAGAGAGAGAGAGAGAGAGAGAGATAAGGGGTTAGAGGTTTAGAGAGAAAGATATTGAGTGTTAGGGGTTTTGTGTGTGTGTGTGTGTGTGTGTGAGAGAGAGAGAGAGAGAGATTGGGGGATACACATTTAGAGAGAGAGAGAGAGAGAGATTGTACATTAGGTGTTTAGAGAGAGAGAGAGATATTAGCTGTTAGCGAATTAAAAAAATAGAGAGAATCAGGGTTTGAGGTTTAGAGATAGAGAGATATTGGAGATTAGGGGTTTAATGAGAGAGAGAGAGAGATTGGGGGTTAGTGATTTAGATGGAGAGAGAGCGATTGGGAGTTAGGGATTTAAAGAGAGATAATGAGACTGGGGATTAGGTGTTTTGAGAGAGATTGTTTGTTAGGGATTTAAAGAGAGAGAGAGATATTGTTTGTTAGGGATTAAGAGAGAGAGAGAGATTGGAGGTTAAGGGATTAGACAACCAATGAGAGAGAGAGAGAGAGAGAGAGAGAAATTAGGGGTTGGGGTTTAACCATAGGGATATTTTGGGTTAGCGGCGGTTTAGAGAGAGAGTGAGAGAGAGAGAGAGAGAAAGATTGATGCTTAGGGGTTTAGATAGATAGAGATAGAAAGGTTGTGTTTTAGGGTTTTAGAGAGAGAAAGAAAGAATGATTTGGTGTTAGTGTCTTAGAGAGAGAGATTGGGGGTTAGGGTTTTAGAGAGAGAGATATATATTGACGGTTAGGGGTTTAGAGAGAGAGAGAGAGAGAGAGAGAGAGAGAGAGATTGTGGGCTAGGGTTTTAGATATATATATATATATAGAGAGAGAGAGAGAGAGAGAGATTGTGTGCTAGGGTTTTAGATAGATAGATAGATAGAGAGAGAGAGAGAGATACTAGGGGAAAGAGGTTTAGAGAGAGAAAGTGAGAGATTGGGGGTTAGTGGTTTATAGAGAGAGGGATATTGAGGGGTAAAGGTTTAGAAGGAGAGAGAGATTGGGTATGAGGGGTTTAAAGAAAGAGAGAGTTTGGGGGTTTGTGGTTTAGAGAGATGGGTAGTCAAGGTTTGAGAGAGAGGGAGAGGTTTGAGGTAAGGGATTTAGAGAGAAATGTATTGGGGGTTAGGGTTTCAAAGAAAGAATGAGAGGGAGAGAGAGAGATTGGGGGTTAGTGTTTTAGAGAGAGAGAGATTGGTGGTTAGGGGTTTAGAGAGAGAGAGAGAGAGATATTGGAGGTCATAGGTTTAGTGACAAAGAGAGAGAGAGATTGGGGTTATGGGTTTAGAGAGAGAGATTGAGAGATTGAAGGTTAGGGATTTGGAGAGAGAGAGAGAGAGAGAGAGAGAGAGAGAGATTGGGGGTTAAGTGTTTAGAGAGAGAAAAATATATTAAGGGTTGAGGTTTAGAGTGAGAGAGAGAGATAGAAAGAGGGATATTGGTGGTTAGAGGATTAGAGAGAGAGGGAGAGACAGACTTGGGGTTAGGGGATTAGAGAGAGAGGGATTAGGGTTAGGGATTTAAAGAGAGAGAGAGAGAGAGAGGCAGAGAGAGATAGAGGGATTGAGGGTGAGGGGCTTAGAGAGAGACAGAGAGCTAGGAAGAGAGAGTTTGGGGGTTAGGAGTTTAGAGAGAGAGATTGGGATTTAAGTTTTGAGATATATATATATATAGACAGAGAGAGAGAGAGAGAGAGAGATTGGGGGATAGGATTTAGAGAGAGATATTAAGTGTTAGGGGTTTAGAGAGAGAGGGAGAGAGATAGAGATTGGGGTTAAGGGTTGAGGGAGAGAGAGAGATTGGTTGTTAGGGCTTAGAGATATTTAGAGATTGGGAATTCGGGGTTTTAAGAGAGAGAGAGAGAGATTGAAGGTTAGGGGTTATGGGTTTACACACACACACACACACACACACACACACACACAGAGATAGAGACTGGTGGTTAGGGTTTAAGAGATAGAGAGAAATTATGTTAGGGATTTTTAGAGAGAGATAAATTAATTTAGGGGTTTAGAGAGAAAGTTAGATTGGGGGTTAGGTGTTTAGAGAGAGAGATAGATTGGGGGTTAGGTGTTTAGAGAGAGAGAGAGAGAGATTGGAGGTAAGGTGTTTAGAGAGAGAGAGAGGGAGAGAGAGAGAGATGAGGAGTTAGGGGTTTATATAGATATAAATATTGGGGGTTAGGGGAATAGAGAGATTAGGGGTTAGTTTGTTAGGAACCCATGTCAACCCTTCTATTTACTTTGTTAGTATATTGTTGTTGGACGCATATGCTTTGTATGTCATCCCATAGTATTTGTTGATCCATAGTTTGTATTATTGTTATTGGACACATATGCTTTGTAAGTCGTCCTATAGTAACTGTTGATCCATATTTTGTATTGGCCCATGGTTTGTATTGACACATGGTATTGACCCATGGTATTGGTGCCTAGACTTAGTATATAAGTTTGTGTTGAGACCAATGAAGGTGCTGTGAAGTTATTTGTATTGAACTTGCTCAAAGGAGGTTGCCCCCTCGAAGTGGAATGCGATCAATAAAAAAGTGATTATGAGTTCTATTATTTCTGCTATCTCATGTATTTTCATTAATTAATTATTGCAGGTTCTTCACATATGGTATCAGATCACTTTCTTGGGCTTTAGAGAGAGAGATAAAGAGAGAGAAATTAGGGGTTTAGGTGTTTAGAGAAAGATATTTTGGCAGTTAGCAAATTAAAGAGATAGAAAGAATGGGGGTTTTGGTTTTAGATAGACATAGAAAGAGGTTGGAGATTAGGGGTCTAGAGAGAGAGAAAGAGAAAGAGAGAGATTGGGGGTTAGTGGTTTAGAGGGAGAGAGAGATAGGGGGTTAGTGGCGTAGAGAGAGTTAGAGAGACTGGGGGTTAGGTGTTTAGATAGAGATTGGTTGTTAGGTATTTAGAGAGAGAGAGATTGGAGGTTAGGGGATTAGAGAGAGTGGGAGAGAGAAATTGGGGGTTAGTTGTTTACAGAGAGAGATTCGGGGTTAGGGGTTTAGAGAGAGAGAGAGAGAGAGAGAGAGAGAGAGATTAGGAGTTTAGATGGAGTATAAAATTTTGTTTTTCCACCATATATCCCTTGTTTTAACTCTGTTTCCCTTGAAACTTCTCTGACACCCCAACAATCCCATTCTGCATATTTCATTCCTGAGGACCCTATCCCAAATTCCACTTCACAACTCTTGAAATCTCACATTTGTCTATTTTTAGAGTTTGCCATAACTTCTTCGATTTTCACCTGATCGCCTTCAAATTTTACCACATAGTTCCTTTCCTAATTCTGCTTCTTTGTCCCTCTTTGCCAAATTTTCTCATTCTTTCACCCCGCTTCTGAAATCCCCTTTTTTGCTATCCTGTCCTTTCGACAGCGTCCAAAACCTAGTCAAACCCCAATTACCCATCATCTTTTTTCCCAAATCCAAATTTCCCTTTACTAAATAAGATTTTGTTTTTGTTTTTCTATCCATTCCCCCCCCCAAAAAAAACTCCTGGTTATGGTTGTCATCCGCGCAAGAGAAAAAACCATGAAGGAAGCACTTGCATCCATCCAAGCCAAACTCCAGGATCTGGATGAAAAATTTCTCATCCTCCATCTTGAGCATTCAGCCATGAACAACAAACGACAGTCCGAGTATTCATCAGAGAATGGGTTCTCTTCTTCCATCAATTTCCATGGTCCGAATCTTGATTTTTCTCACTTCAATTGCACCGATCCAACTGGATGGATCTATCGTGCAGAACAGTATTTCAGTTTGCATAACACTTTTGATGTCCAAAAAGTTCCACTTGCATCCTTTCATTTGGAACATGAAGCCCTTCTATGGTACCATTGGTACATCAAGGCTCATGATGAGCCACAATGGACAGATTTTTGCAAACTCCTTTTGCAATGATTTGGTCCTAGTTCTTTTGATGACTTCACCGGCGCACTCACTAAACTTTGTCAAATTGGCAATGTGAGAGAGTATCAAATAGAATTTGAGAAACTAGCCAACCACACAGAAGGATTGTCTAGTGACTTCTATAGGAGTTGTTTTATCAGTACTCTTAGGGATGAAATCCGCCCAGAGGTCAAAATGTTCTGTCCCAACACAATGATGGAAGCCCTAGGGTTGGCTAAGTTGGTAGAAGACAATATTGCCACCCAACAGCGCTCCAAACCCACTTTTTTCCCTTATGAAATATGGGTTCTCAATGACCTCACATCCCTCCATCTCCTCGACCAACTCATATCAAGCATTTTTCCGAAACAGAGATGCAGGCACGCAGAGAAAAAGGGATTTGTTATCATTGTGATGAAAAATTTACTCGGGGACATAGATGTGTTCAACAAAATCTCTATCTCTTGGATGTGGATTCTCTGCCCGCCTCTGAAGTTGGTGAAGAAGCTCCAGATACACTAGATGATCAGGTTGACATTCAAGAGCCACCTATTGACTTCCCATCTCACTAATACCACCCAGAGATATCTCTCCATGCTTTATCGAACGTCAGCACCCCCCAAACAATGCGGGTCAGGGGCTACTTCAAGAAGCTTCCCCTTACAATACTCATCGATTCTGGTAGCACTCATAACTTCATTGACCATCGAATCGCCAAACAGGCTGATTTTTTTGTCCATCCTTGCTCCAACTTTGAAGTCATGGTTTCCAATGAGGGCACCTTACCTTGCAAGGGAAAGTGTCACAATGTGCGTATCTCTCTGGAATACTATAACCTGCACTTTGACATGTTTGCCTTGTCCTTAGGCGGATGTGATGTGCTTTTGGGCGTTCAAAGGTTACACACACTTGGCCCCATCTTATGGTATTTTGGTGAACTTTGGATGCAGTTTTCAGTTAAGGGGACACAACACAAATTTATGGGCTTACAACCAGGGTCTCTCCGCATCATCAGTTCACATTGCTTGGAAAAGATCCTTAAGAAGAATTCACATGGTGTCATTGCTCAGCTCCATTCCATTCAGATGCACCCACCAACGGTCTCCACTACTTCCTTGGATATATATGCAGGTGTCTTTTTTGCACAGTTGGGCTTGCCACCTTCAAGAGACCTTTCCAGTAAGCATTTAGCCACATCTACATCTCAGGAGGAAATGATGTCTATTTTTCATGCAGTATAGAAGTTGAAGCCATCCCTTTTAGGGAATTATTTCTGCATCAAGACTGATCTCTAAAGTTTGGAACATTTTCTGGAACAACAAGTCTCCTCCCCAGCACACTGGAAATGGGTTATCCAACTCATGGGTTATGACTATGCGATCACTTACAAGAAGGGTAAGGATAATATGGTGGTAGACGCTGCTTCTCGCAAATTTGATGACACAGTTTCTCTTACAGCTATTTCTCTGCTTGTTCAACATGGCTATCTCTTCTATGAACTCCATGCCTCTTCATCGGCAGGGCACTCTAGGTTCCTCAAAACCTATGACCGAGAACAATGTAACTTCTTTTGGAAGGGACTAAAACTGAAAATTCTCCAGATGGTGGTTGAGTGTGTTACTTGCCAGGTCACCAAGGGTGAAACGACACTCCTTTCAGGACAACTCGAACCCTTTCCCATGCCTACATAGAGGTGGACAACTCTTTCTATGGATTTCCTAGAATTGCTCTAGTGGTACAATACCACATCTAAAAGGACACCATCTAAAGTAATTTATGGACAGGCACTGCCATTTCTTCTTCCATACACGCTCAACAACTCCCCAGTTCAGGCAATTGACTCGGTTCTTCGAAACCACGAACAGATTCTTCTCATTTTGCAGGACAATCTTCACATGGCAAGAATTTGACTGAAACAACAAGCCAACAAGCACCTTTCTGAGCGCACTTTTCACATAGCTGATATGGTCCTTCATCTACAGCCTTCCAAGCAATCCTCCCAGAAACTCAAAAGGCATCAGTGGGATGGAATGCCACACGAGGATGCTACAGGGGAACCACTCCTTCAGATTCTATATCAATTTCCACATCTAAAGCTTTGAGGAAAAATATTTTTCTAAGGGAGAGGGGATGTTAGGAACCCATGTCAACCCTCCTATTTACTTTGTTAGTATATTGTTGTTCGACGCATATGCTTTATAAGTCGTCCCGTAGTATTTATTGATACATAGTTTGTATTATTGTTGTTGGACACATATGCTTTGTAAGTCATCCTGTAGTAATTGTTGATCCATATTTTGTATTGGCCCATGGTTTGTATTGACACATGGTATTGACCCATGGTATTGGCACCTAGACTTAGTATATAAGTTTGTGTTGAGACCAATGAAGGTACCGTGAAGTTATTTGTATTGAGCTTGTTCAAAGGAGGTCTCCCCCTCGAAGTGGCCTGTGATCAAAATAAAAGTGATTATGAGTTTTGTTATTTCTGTTATCTCATGTATTTTCATTAATTAATTGTTGCAGGTTCTTCACATAGGTGTTTAGAGAGAGAGGGAGAGATTTATTGGCAGTTAGAAAATTAAAGAAACAAAGAGAACGAGGGTTTAGGGTTTGGAGAGACACATAGAGAAATTAGAGATTAAGGGTTTAGAGAGAGAGATTGGGGGTTAGCCGTTTAGATAGAGAGATAGATTGGGGGTTAGCCATTTAGAGAGAGAGAGAGAGAGATTGGAGGTTAGAGGTTTAGAGAGAGAGGTAGGAAGAGATATATTGGGGGTTAAGTGTTTAGAGAGAGATATATATTGGGGGTTAGGGGTTCTGAAAGAGATAAAGAGATCGGGGGTTAGGTGTTTAGAGAAATATAGATATAAAGAAAGAGATTGGTGGTTATGGGTTTGGACAAAGGAAGAGAGAGAGATTAGGAGTTAGGGGTTTATAGAGATATAGATATTGGGGGTTCGGGGTGTAGAGAGAGAGAGAGAGAGAGAGAGAGAAATTAGGGGTTTAGGTGTTTAGAAAAAGATATTTTGGGAGTTAGCAAATTAAAGAGATAGAGAGAATGGGAGTTTTTGTTTTAGAGAGACACAGAAAGAAGTTGGAGATTAGGGGTCTAGAGAGAGAGAGAGAGATTGGGGGTTAGTAGTGTAGAGGGAGAGAGATATTGGGGGTTTGTGGCTTAGAGAGAGATAGAGAGACTGGGGGTTAGGTGTTTAGAGAGAGATTGGTTGTTAGGGATTTAGAGAGAGAGAGATTGGAGGTTAGGGGATTAGAGAGAGTGGAAGAGAGAAATTGGGGCTTAGGGGTTTAGACAATGGGAGATTGGGGGTTAGTTGTTTACAGAGAGAGATTCAGGGTTAGGGGTTTAGAGAGAGAGGGAGAGAGAGAGAGAGAGAGGTTAGGAGTTTAGTTGGAGAGAGAGAGAGTGAAAGAGGTTAGGAGTTTAGATGGACAGAGTATAAAATTCTATTTTTTCACCATATCTCCCTTGTTTTAACTCCATTTCCCTTGAAACTTCTCTAACACCCCTGCAATCCCATTCTGCATATTTCATTCCTGAGGACCCTATCCCAAATTCCATTTCCCAACACCCAAAATCTCACATTTGTCTTTTTTTAGGGTTTGCCATCACTTCTTCGATTTTCACCCGATCGCCTTCAAATTTTACGACAGAGTTCCTTTCCTAATTATGCTTCTTTGTCCCTCTTTGCCAAATTTTCTCATTCTTTCACCCTGCTTCTGAAATCCCCCTTTTCTGCTTTCCTATCCTTTCAATAGTGTCCAAAACCTAGTCAAACCTTAATTACCCATCAGATTTTTTCCCAAATCCAAATTTCCCTTTACTAAATAAGCTTTTGTTTGTGTTTTTCTATCCATTCCCAAAAAAAAACCTCATGTATATGGTTGTCACCCACGCAGGAGCAAAAACCATGGAGGAAGCAGTTGCAGCCATCCAAGCCAAACTCCAAGATCTGGATGAAAAATTTCTCATCCTCCATCTTGAGAATTCAGCCATGAACAACAAACGACAGTCCGAGTCTTCATCAGAGAATGGGTTCTCTTCTTCCAGCAATTTCCATGGTCTGAAGCTTGATTTTCCTCGCTTCAATGTCACTGATCCAATTGGACGGATATATCGTGCATAAGAGTATTTCAGTCTGCATAACACTTTTGATGTCCAAAAAGTTTCACTTGCATCCTTTCATTTGGAACAGGAAGCCCTTCAATGGTACCATTAGTACATTAAGGCTCATGACGAGCCACAATGGATAGATTTTTGCCAACACCTTTTGCAACGATTTGGTCCTAGTTTTTTTTATGACTTCACCGAAGCACTCACTAAACTTCATCAAATTGGCACTGTGAGAGAGTATCACACAGAATTTGAGAAACTAGCCAACCACACAGAAGGATTGTCTCATGACTTCTATGGGAGTTGTTTTATCAGTGGTCTTAAGGATGAAATTCTCCCAGAGGTCAAAATGTTATGTCCCATCACAATGATGGAAGCCCTAGGGTTGGCTAAGTTGGCAAAAGACAAGATTGCCTCCCAACAGCGCTCCAAACCCACTTTTGTTCCCTTCCGAAATATGGGTTCTCAATGACCTCCATCCCGCCAGCTCCTCGACCAACTCCTATCAAGAATTTGTCCAAAACAGAGATGCAGGCACACGGAGAAAAAGGGCTTTGTTATAATTGTGATGAAAAATTCACTCGGGGACATAGATGTGTTCAACAAAAGCTCTATCTCTTGGATGTGGATTCTCCACCCGCCTTTGAAGTTGGTGAAGAAGCTGGTGGTTGAGTGTGTTACTTGCCAGGTCAACAAGGGTGAAATGACACTCCTTTCGGGATAGCTCGTACCCTTTCCCATCCCTACACAGAGGTGGATAGCTCTTTTGATGGATTTCCTAGAAGTGCTCCAGTGGTACAATACCACATCTAAAAGGACACCATCTGAAGCAGTTTATGGACAGGCACTGCCAGTTCTTCTTCCATACATGCTCAGCAAGTTCCCAGTTCAGGAAATTGACTTGGTTCTTTGAAACCGCGAACAAATTCTTCTCATTTTGCAGGACAATATTCACATAGCAAGAATTCGACTGAAACAACAAGCCGATAAACACCGTTCTGAGCGCACTTTTCACGTAGCTGATATGGTCCTTCATCTACAGCCTTCCAAGCAATCCTCCTGGAAACTCAAAAGGCATCAGTGGGCCAGAATGCCACCCGAGGATGCTACAGGGGAACCACTCCTTTAGATTCTACATCAATTTCCACATCTAAAGCTTTGAGGACAAATCTTTTTCTAAGGGAGAGGGGATGTTAGGAACCCATGTCAACCCTTCTATTTACTTTGTTAGTATATTGTTGTTGGACGCATATGCTTTGTAAGTTGTCCCATAGTATTTGTTGATCCATAGTTTGTATTATTGTTGTTGGACTCATATGCTTTGTAAGTCATCCCCTAGTAATTGTTGATCCATATTTTGTATTGGCCCATGGTTTGTATTGACACATGGTATTGACCCATGGTATTGGCACCTAGATTTAGTATATAAGTTTGTGTTGAGACCAATGAAGGTACCGTTGTTGGGTCCAATAATTGTCCCTTTTTGGCCATCCCTATTACATCATTTTTCCTTGATTACATCCTATTTTCACAAGCTATATATATGCCTTTTCTACAGAACAACCAATAATATTGACAAGTATAATTCATTATTGCTTTATTCATTTCATGCCTAAGATTGTTAAGGTTTTGGATTCTAGTCTTTGATTTATGCTAACTTGTCTGGTTTCATTTAGTCAAAGTCTAAAACACAGGTGTATTAGCCAAATGGTGCCAACTGTTACTCTTCCAGGCCCGATTCCTCATATTCCAATGAACAGCACATCCCTCCACATGCGCTGTAACAGATCCTCATTGAAACAGAACCTAGTAGCGACAGATAGGTCGCATTCCAGTTTGCTAAGTCTGTTGATCCATTGATTGCTGGAGTAACAACATCCTTCATGATTAATAGCCTCATTCAATACGGCTATAATAGTTAGTTGTAACTCCGCAGCATGAAGATCATAGATCTTCATTTCTACACGATTTTAGTGGATCTGGAACTGTACTCTCCATGTATAAATTCGAGAAGGCTCTCGTAGCCTGGGGTGGGACATTTACTATTTTGTATAAGCTGCAACAACACACTGATATTTTTTATTTCCGTCATTAATATAAGAGCATAGTTCTTCATTCATGTGTCTTAATTTGTGTTGATTCATGATGTCTGTGTTAGAAAGCTAGGGCCTTCCTTCTCACAGAGATATCCGATTTAAGTAGGTAGATTAATCTAGTTTCCTTTCTGTTGTGTGGTGTGGAATTACTGTAGATGTTATTGTTAGCTGCAATAGAGAATTCATAGTAGCATCTCTTTTGGTAGTTAGGATTGCATCTTGAATAGTTGTAACAGAGTGGTGTGACAGTCGATTGTGTAGATTGTTTCAATTTGATGCATGTGTGTTTTAATTAGCTGTAATAGCCAAGCTCAGTTCCAATATCTTTCAGTCATTTATGCTTTCTAGGATTTCCAGTAATTATCAGTTTAGAGTTCAAGCTTATGTTAAGTTCTGGTTGCTATTGTATCTTCATTGAATCCATATATTAGGTAGATTATGATTGAGTTACAGTAGTTGCTAGATGGATCATTTTGGTAAAGATTGAATATTGTAGTTTGATAATTATAGGTTTTAACTTCTTGCAAAAGTAATCTAGTTCATTCACATTCTTAGATCAGTAACTGCTAAGTTGATTTCTGTAAGAGGATATCTACACTTTGAATTCCTAGATGTATGAGTATATTAGTTTTCTTTAAGGAATGAGTTTGGCTAAGCAGATAGGTAGGATTATTATCTCTAATTAGTTAATGAACTGCTTGACATGTTTATGCATAGATTGTGCTTATTTCCATTGAAACAAAAGACTTCCCTGGGTTTGACAATTTATATTGCTCATCTTGTGTGCTGGTTGTAATCAATTGACATATAGGGTTCCCAACATTTTGGCGCCATTGCCGGGGATGGTAATTGATAGACATAGTTAGTAGTTGGTTTCATTTGATTTCATTTTAGTCTAATCATTTACAATATGCATGAATACAAGAAAAACAAATCGGGAACCCCCTTTGAATACTAACATTGCAGGTGGAAGAGTTCAAGGTCGTAATATAGGTCAGGGAAGACACACATACATTGATGAAATAATTGCTAGGGATGATTCTTCCACTAGACCACTGCGGACAGCTACAGGAAGGGGAAATTATGTTCCTCCCAAACATGAGAATTTAGCATCAATAGTGGAGAATACAATGGGACCTTCAACTCTTGTTGCAGAAAATAAACCTCCTAAAGATAAGGGAAGTGTTGTAGGTATACCAGATAGAGAGGAGATTTATAATATCAACGAAACCAGAGTTACTAAGGAAGTGTGGTTGAAGACTCACCAAGAAGAAGAGGAAGAAAGAAGGCGAAAAGAAGAGAGGGGGAAAGAAGAAGAAGCAAGGGCAGAGGAAGAATGAATAAGGGAAGCCGTCAAATTTTGGGCTAACCAAATGGCTAATAGGGAACATGAAGGAAAGAATGAGCATAGAGAGAACCGGGAAGAAGAAGTAGAATACAAGTAGCTCCTATGAAAAAATTCTCACCATCAGCTCTCCTGAATTTTCATGGTAAGTCTTCTGAGGATCCTGATGAATTTCTTTTTGAGTTCAACATCATTTTTCGTAATTATGATTATACCTCTAGTGCTCAGAAGCTGAAACTATTCCCAGCCACCTTGAAAGGAAATGCTTTGCGCTAGTTCATGAGTCTGGGTCATGAGACCATTACTACTTGGGACCAAATGAAAAACGCCTTCCTTTCTAAGTATCAAGAATATTGTAGAACTAGGGATAGAAAGGATGAGTCATTTAAAATGGTTCAAAAGGAAGAAGAGAGCTTGGAAGAATTCATCGAAAGACTATTGTACAATTTACAAAGGTCTAGATATGTTGAGATTGGAAAGGATTTACTTAAGATTATTCAGCTACGAGGAATGAGAGAAGATTCCCTTGATATGTTGAATTTGTTGGGAAATGGAGACATCTCAAAAGAATCCTCCGACGAAATTGTTGAACTACGTCGAAGGCACTCCAGGGGGTCCTCCAGAACTAACAAACAAGACAAAGACTGAGACTAGGATGTCTTCACTAGGACACAAAAGTTAGCCAGTGGATGTGCCACTCGAGCCGAAATAGGAAAATTACTGGAGAATTTTAAAACTGATATGATGAGCTCCATTTCCTTAGAGTTAGATGTATTAAGGAAAAAACAAAGGCAAGTGGTAGAAGATCTTACACTTGGTGTATTCTATCCCAAATGTAGGAAAAAGCACCCACTGAAAGAATGCCCTCTAGAGAAGGCAGAGGTGTGTAGGATATGTGAACTGGAGCATGATACCAAGGAATGTCCTTCATTACCTAAGGTCAAAGCATTCCTGCATGCATCCATTCCAGATGTGGAGCCATCCTACGTCATTGCACATAAGAAACCATGGCAGCCTCGCAATCAAGGTATGAATCAAGACCCATTTTTCTTTCTGAATAATATGAATGGAATGAATAATATAAATACACAATTCCCTTCACATTATTCTGATAATCAATGGCATCCATATCAAAACCCGATACAAAATCTTAATTCATGGACACCATGGTCACGACAGTCAAACAATCAAGCTCCCTGGAATTCCAACTGGAGAAATTCTTACCAAGGAAATAACTTTCCCCATAACCAGACTCAATATCAACAGTACCCTCCTCAACAGTACATCAACATCAACAGTATTAGCATCAATAGTATCAGTAACCACAGCTCCCTTTTGAAAACAATGTCGCACATGTGAATGCACCACTTCGACCACAGCTACCTGCACAACCTAACCCGACCCCAAACAATAAAGCAGTGCATCAATTTGAGACTGCCAACATGCCTGTGTATTCCATCACCCAGATTCCCTGCAATGATATACAATTACGATCAGGGAGGGTAGTGGAACCTATTATCACTGAGGATGTTTCATCCCCAGTGAATGAAACTGGAGTGAATTAGCACTATGAGATTATGGTTAAATCAGCAAGCCCCATCATTGAGGATGCTAATACTCCTACCGAAATAGTAGCTAAAACTCAGAGAGTAACACATGATGAATCACGGCCTACAGAGTTGATGAAAGAACCGCCATACCTTGAACGATTGGCCCTGCAGAAAGTAGTGGAACAAGCTCGATTTGATCTCTTAGGAGAATTGAAAATTTTGTATGTTAAAATTTCACTGTTATAGGCCCTCCATGATGTGCCCATTTATGCTAAGACTGTTAGAGATTTATGTGTCAAGAAACCAGGAAGAAGGCCCAAGGATCCTCCCACTGTCCATGTATTGGGAAAACTTTCCGAATTAATAATGAGGAAGACTTCTGTGGAAAAATACGATGACCCTGGAAACCCGACTATTACAGTTAACATAGGGAAAACACAAATCCCTAATGTATTGGTAGATTTAGGCGCAGCTATTAACGTTATGACCATAGAAACTGTGAAGAAACTTGGACTCACTAACCTTCGGCCAACCCCTATTATTTTGGAACTCACTGACAAATCGACGATCAAGCCTAAGGGGATCCTAGATGACCTTGTAATCTTTGTTGACTCGTGGGAATACCCAACAGACTTCTTGGTGTTACAACCAAAGTCTCAGTTGGGGGGACACCCAATAATCTTGGGAAGACTTTGGTTGGCCACAGCATATTCCTGTGTCAGCAGTCGGTCAGGATCTATGACCATCTCAGACGAGATTGAGATCAAAATCCTAACCTTATACCCTCCAGCTCGACTAAGCACAGAAACTGAACCTCCACTTTGGGTAGATTTGGAGGAAGAGGAAGATGTTCAACCATTATTAATGATAGGGAGAGCCTTAACATTTAAATATTAAACAAAGGATGATGCTATCAATAGTTTCATCAGTGAGCCCACATTAGTCAATAAGCATGTTTACCAGATCCTTGACAGTACATTAGATAAGACAGAGCAAGAAAATCTTACAGAAGAAACTCTAGTCAGTGATGCCAGTATAATTCTAGTACTCAAACATTCGAAGAGTGTTCCAGTAGAAATCAAGCCAGGAAAAACATTGAATGTCAATCAAAACCTTGCACCCAATGAGATGGAATAGCTGATCACTCTGCTGAAACAACATAGAGGAGCTTTCGCTTGGGAGTACACAGACATGAAAGGTATTCCTTCTAATATGTGCACCCATCACATTTATATTAAGAATGACTCCAGGCCTATGTGTCAACCACAACGAAGGATGAACCCGAACCTAAGAGACATAGTGAAAGAGGAGATCCAAAAACTTTTGGAAGCAAGATTTATATACCCCATTCAGACAATGAGTGGGTTTCTCCACTTGTGATTGTGCCAAATAAGAATGGGAAATGGAGAGTCTGAGTGGATTACAGTGAATTGAACAAAGCGACGCAGAAGGACCACTTCCCCTTACCTTTTATCAATCAGGTCCTTGATACCTTGTCTGGGAAGATGTATTTTTCCTTTCTAGATGGCTTTAGTGGCTATAACCAAATCCAGATTGTTCCAGAAGACCAAGACACAACCACTTTCACCTGTCCCTGGGGTACTTTTGCATATAGGGTACCTCCTTTTGGTTTTTGCAATGCACCAACAACTTTTCAGAGAGCAATGATTGGAATCTTTTCAGAGATGGTAAATGATTGCATGGAGATTTTTATGGATGACTTTACTCCATATGGTGATAGTTATGAAGAAGCGCTAAAAAATTTAGAAAAGGTCTTGAAACGCTATGAACAAAGCCATCTCTCTTTAAGCACTGAAAAGTGCCATATGATGATGAGTGAGGGAATAGTTCTGGGGCACTTCATATCCTTTGATGGTATCCAGGTAGATCCATCCAAAATCAAGGTAATTGAAAACATACCAACTCCTGGAACACAAAAAGATGTACGTATCTTTTTGGGGCATGCCGGCTATTATAGAAGATTCATAGAAAACTTTTCCAAGCTAGCTTCTTGTTTGTTCACTTTGTTGATGAAGGATGCATAGTTTGTCTGGAATGATGCATGCCAAACAACATTCACCGAACTCAAGAAAAGGCTGTCTATAGCACCCATCTTACAAGGGCCCAATTGGGCTCTGCCTTTTCATATTTCTTCAGATGCCTTAGACACTGCCATTGGAGCAGTTTTTGGACAACAAGTAGGTAATGCTCCTTATGCAATCTATTAAATTAGTAAGAATTTATCCCCTGCTAAACTTAACTATACTGTCACAGAGAAAGAGTTCCTTGCCATAGTTTATGCCATCAACAAATTTAGACATTACATTACTGGATACTCCACTTTTTTGCACACTGATCATTCTGCCATCAAATATTTAATGAATAAACCAATCACGAATTCTAGAGTTACTAGATGGTTGTTACTATTATAGAAATTTGATATCACAATTATTGATAGAACAGGGAAGGAAAATGTTGTTACCAACTTTTTATCTCGGCTTACTAATAGTGATGACAATTTACCGGTTGAAGATTCCTTCCCTGATGAACATTTGTTTGCAGTATCAGCTCACTCCCCGTGGTATGTAGATATTGCTAACTTTTTGGCTGCAGGTAAACTCCTAGCACATCTGTCAAAGAAAGAAAAAAGAAAAATCATATAATAGAGTGCCAGGTATTGCTGGATTGATGGACATCTTTTCTACACAGGGCTTGATTTAGAAATCAAAATATGTGTTAGAGAAGATGAAATTTTTCAGTATTCTTAAAGCTTGCCATAATGAGCCCTGTGGGGGGCACTTTGCTGACAAAACGACAGGTCATAAGGTCTTGAGAATGGGTTATTTCTAGCCCACATTGTTCAAGGATGCAAAAAAGTATGTTTAGGCATGTGATAGCTGCCAAAGGATGGGCCAACCCAACAGATTAGATGAGATGCCTCTTCAGCCACAGCTCGTGGTTGAACCATTTGATAGATGGGCTCTAGATTTTGTAGAGCCTATCAATCCTCCCTCAAAACAGAAAGTTCATATCTTGGTTTGTACAGACTACATGACTAAATGGGTAGAAGCTGTAGCCTTGGTTAAGGCTAATGATCAGGCTATGATTGATTTCCTGTATGAAGAAAGTTTTACTCGGTTTGGGGTACCCAAGGAAATCATCACAGATGGTGGACCATAGTTTGTGTCTCATAAACTAGAAGCATTATTACAGAAGTTTCATATTCAACACAGAATAACATTTCCATATCATCCACAGGAAAATAGCCAAGTGGAGAGTTCAAACAAGGTCATCGAGGCTATTTTGACAAAGAGAGTGAAAAGCCATCGTAAAGATTGGGCTGAGAGACTTCCAGAGGCACTATGGGCCTATCGCACTACATGGCATAACTCCACTGGTTTTTCCCATATGAGCTAGTGTATGGTAAGAATGTTGTTTTCCCAATTGAATTCGAAATCAGAACTTTGAAGATAGCTGTAGAAGAAAACCTTGATTTATCAGAAGCACAGAGGAACCGACTGAATCAGCTTAACGAATTGGATGAAAAGCACACAGCAGCAGCAAATCATACAACTTTAATCCAACAGTAGTGCTCTAAATGGCATGATAAATTCATAAAGAAGAAATTCTTCGAGGAAGGAGACTGGGCTCTGTTATATGATTCATGGTTTAAGAAGGATCTCAAAGGCAAGCTACGCACTCATTTGTTGGGACCTTATCAAATAGATTAGGTATTTGAAAATGGAATAGACCGGTTAATCACGATTAATGAAAACAAGACACCATTACTCGCAAATGGTCATCGACTGTGACTGTATCACCAGCCGATCTCAAGGGATGCTTTCGTTTCACATATTATAGCTGATCCAGATTTTTAGTTAACGCCAGGGAAGGGATTTTTCTCAACCCCTGTGAATTTTTAAGACCTGCAATATACACATGATCTATACATAAATAATTTATTTTTCATTCTGTATTTTATCTATTTTTCATTTTGCATTTGATTGGGTTTGTTTTGAAGAATTGTATGCAGGAATTAATTGAAGGAACAGCAGTCATGATGGGGCCAGACGATTGCAGGCACCTTGGATTGTTCCTGATTGTTATAGGTCAAACTTGCACCTCTCCGTCCGTGACACCTTGAGCTGTTGATCACACAAAAGGACAACTTGGATGGAGGAGCATGTTGACCTTGGATGATACTTTGACTTACTCCATTTCCTGATATTACTGGAAAACCCATAAAAATATCATTCTGAGATATGGGCGCTACTCTACTTCAATAGACTAGCGCCCATATGCTACTCCAGTGTATAATAGTAGCACTCAAAGCCTTATGAGCGCTACTCCTTCTCAACATAGTAGTGCTCAGCATTTTAAAATCGATGAGCGCTAGTTGGTAAGCACTAAAGTAGCGCCCTAAACACTACTTCACTGACCAATAGTCGCGTACAGATCAAAAGATGATTAAAAAATAATTCATTTTCATGAGGAGGATTAGTTGCTGGTAGTTTTCCAACTTCCCCAACTTCCTCCATAACCATACATTGACCTAAACTACTTCTCTAATCCTATAAATACAAGGAAGACTAAAGAGAAAGGTTAGATGGATTAATGGAGAAACTTAGAGACATGGAGATCTAAAGAAGAAGCTTGCATTGGAGGAGTTGATACTGAAGATATCCAAGCCAGAGAAGAACAAGAGCCCTGAATCAAGCTGCAAGACCCTGTCATAAAGTCAGGTATACTTGTACATCAATTTACTTTTGACAATAAAGGTTGAAGTGTCTTTCTTGTTCCAACTTGAATGTTTTCTGAAATAACATCTTAATTTGGATCTGTTTTGGTCAATATCGAATGTTAAACATTGTTTTTGTTTCTTTCAAGCTTTATATATTGTCCAAAATACGATGAGAAAGGTGTTTGTCTTGCAGGTTTACTGAACAGAAGGTGGATTTGAGGACTGAGTGAGGGATCAAACAAAAGCTAGGATCGAACGCCGGTTAAAAGGTATGTTCTCAAGGTCCAAAACTAGTTTCTTTTCATAAACATTTCTGCAATACATTTAATACACTTACCTATCACCCCATCAAATTTGATAGCATTACTTTCCTTGCTATAGGGTAGATTTGCTCGCCAACAGACTGGCGACTCCGCTGGGGATAGTTGAGTTTTTCTCTAGGAAACTTTTTCTTGTTTATCTTCCCAGAACTGTTTTGACTCCTTTGATGTGTTGAGAAACCCTGTAGGTATCCACTGCCTATTTTTATCTGCTTCCATCAATCTTTTTGGTATCTTTTCAAAGTCAGTTTTTAAGATTTTGAGATATGAGCGCTACTTCGCTGTACATACAGTAGCGCCTATACGCTACTGTGCTATACATACAGTATCCCCCATCTCTGCAAGGGCACGAGTTTCCCTACTGCACAGTAGGGTACATTTCCTAAAGCTTTCTGTTAGTGGTCTGCTTGAGTTTTTAGCCTTTTGATGGTTTGCTGACTTTGCTTTTAGGTCTCCTTGACTGGTGTATGAGGTTTTTAACTTTTGTTTAAGTCATAGAACCTTTCTTTGAGTCTTTTTCCATCTTTTGAATCGCTTGTTTACCTTTGGAACGTTTCGACTGTTTATAACTTTTTGGAAGAATAGGTTGTGTTTTGTGGTGAGCACTTCCACTTTGTTAGGCCCTGACTGTATGTTGTTGGTTTACAAACCTGCATACTTTGGTATCTGCTGTTTGTGGCAACGTTTGTCTGCTCTTTACTCATCCTATCCTTTGTTTTAGGGTTTGGTCCATTTTAGAGCCTCTAGGGTGTCTTCCGAACTTGTTGATTTCCAATCTTCCTGGACTTATTGTCTTTTCTGGTTTCAAGTGTATTTGAAGTGCTTTAGGCTGTTTCATTTCTCAGTTCTTTGTGTTAGTAGGGTAATTGGCAGCTTGCTTGTCTACGTTGTGCTTGGCATAGTGGTCTTGCTAGGGTTAGATGCTTTAGGTCAGTCCTCTTGTATCTATCTCCTTTGTTTTCTCCCACTTTGTTTCTGAGTTTAGAGGCTTTTTCTTTGCAAAAAACCTGTAGATCAAGTCTTTTTTGAGCTAGTGCCTTGACAGCTATAAGCTTAAGAACCATTTTTAGCCATACTTACACATTGCACACAAGTCTTATTTTGCTTTCCATGTTTGTAGCTCTTTTTCGTTTATGATAATAGAAAAAGCAAAAAATTTGGTAGTTTATGTTTAATAAGGCTACTTTTTGTTACAACATAGCATAGGTTATTTTGCACAATTTCAAAAAAGAAAACAAAAAAATTTAAGTAGATTTGCTCAGATTTTCAGTTTGGAAAAGAAGTAAATGAAAAAATAAAAAGAGCTTTGTTGTAGAAAGTTTGAATTTATGCACTTTTGTTTTCCTGTTGCAACCATGCCACACAAAAGCACTACCTTTTGAGTAATAACAGCCCTAAATTTTTTTAATAAAATGAAATAGAAACAATTTTTCTTTTTTAGGGATACACTACACCAACTAGTCTTGGTTAGGATCTTGAGTTTAAATCACCTTAAACCACTCAAGATCACACATTACGCAAAAATCGTAGTTCGACTATCACAGGTAAATCCATTTCACTCAAAGCTTGCCTGGGATCTATGCAGTAGGACATTGCGAGATCAGATTGTTGGGAATACTCCTCCTACTTTCTGTTTCGAGCATACGCCAGGATCGGATCGCGTATGGTGACTCTTTAGAGTTTCGGGCTTAGTTACCCTGCCCACGCTTTCTGATTCGACCGGTGACTGTTCCCCCAGGAGTTTTCGGTGTTGTGGTATCCTTAGTATCTGACTTCAGGTTCATACACAGGTGACAGCAGAGGGTATATCTGCTGTACCTAAGACATATGTGGGAGGAAATCCCTTGCAAGTCTTTGGGAGGGCGGTTGGGTGATTCCAGCACATGCACCCTTAGTCATTGTATTGTGGACCCCGGGTAACTGTCTTTCTTCCTTCGTTGATCTGTTCTGGGCCCTCATCATCCTAGACTCTTCTCCGAAACGCATCTTTGTTTTCCTGGTTTGCATACTTAGGACTTTTTAGTTGGCGTGCTGTTTGCCCCCTAGTTGTAGTGGCCACTAGGTTCTAGTTTGTTATTTTATATTTTTAATCACGGAGAATCAAGAACTTCGTAGATCAAGAAGGTTTCAAAACCTTCCACCAGTTAGAATAGAACCTTTACAGCCAGCTAGATGACAGTGGGTAAACCCTGGTATTTCTTCAGAAACTATTCCTGAAACAGAATTTCCTGAGGAAATTTTTACAACAGAAATCCTAAAATAGGAATTACTGAGGAATTACCACTTGAATTTGAGTTTCCTGAAGAACAACAAACAGCAATAGAAAAACCTAAAATAGAGGTTCCTGAGGAACCACAACCAGGTACCCCAGATCAGTGACACTTTAGTTCAGTTGAGGTTGAAGATCTTACTTCTGCGGAGTATAACACTCCTTTCAATCCTCCTTTGACCAATACTAAAATTCCGCTTCCGTCACCTGTTGGTTTCCAGCAGCCCCATTACAGTGCAGATAATTCCTTGCTTGGACATCTGATGTCTACTCTAGCAGGTGAACAGGGAGTTCCCCAAACTACCACATTAGGTATGAACACTAACACGGTAAATCCTTCTTTTACTGCTACGCCGAGTTAGGCATAGACAACTTCTATGTCTACTTCGTCTTTCAGTTTTAATACTGGTACATTAGGTATGCCAAGTTCAACAACGATGGCATCTATCCCTACACCTACTGTTGGCCCTAGCAGTACAGCCAATTTAGCACCACCTCCTACTTTTCAACCGTTATATCAGATACCCAGTACTTGGATTTCGACACCTGCTGTAGGACCAAGTGCTTCTGCAACCGTGTCGGTCATGAGTACCATGACTGCACTGTCTACATCAGCTACCACCGGTTTCAATACCTTTGCAGGCCCCAACATGAATCAATGTAATATGCCTGCAGGTAATGTCCCTTTTTCCTTATTTTCAGGGGGAGGGGGTAATATTTTTAACCAGCAATATGGCGGGGCTAATACCCAGCCACAATGGACGAACCCACAGAGCACTAATCCACTTTCATATGGGTGGAGAAATTTCAATAATTCTTTCATGCAACAACACATGCCAGGGGGCAACCCCTACCAACAAGTAGCTGGGGGCAACCCCTATCAACAGATGGTAGGTGGAAACCCCTATCAGCATTTGGCCAAGGGAAACCCTTATCAATAGACTGCAGGGGGAAACCCCTACCAATAGTTCATGGGTCAAACTATGGGTAGTTCCCCTTTTTCGAACCCAGCTTATCAAGTACCGTCTTACCGGCCTCGTTTACCATTTTGGCAACTTTAAATCTGCCATATCTTTCCAAACTGACTAACGATCCAGTGTGTCAAAACCCGAAATTTCCGAAAAATTTAAAAATTTTTATTTACAACAATAAATGTTAACTAGGTAGTTTTCTGATTTGTTTTAAATTAAATAACATACATAATCTGTTGAAAGACTCTGTCTTATTAAAACTTTGATTTTGGTGATTGTAATTTATGATTGTTTTGTTTTTGAGCCGCAAGGGAAGAGCTAGTCGTAGTTGACTGGCTTACTTAGCTTACGAGCTAATGCAAATGTCGTCTTTTGTCTCTCAGGTACGTCAATGAAGTAAGGATCCCGTTGGTTGAACTTGGTGAGTATCAATATTTCCTGTACTTAAAACTTAAAAGATCGTCATGATATTTCTTATGCAGATAGTGTCACCATGTTCTGCAATAGATTACACAGTCCAGTTATAATTATTGTTTTATGAATATTATGCTATATTACTACTGTAACTTATCAATGGAACAATAGTTTGTATTATAAATTATCATCTATGTAAGGCGACATAGCACCAAGTGACTTATTGTCGTTTAAATACCTATGATTTACTGTTTTGTCCACGTAATAATAATCGTAAGTGCAAGAGTGACGCCTCTAGCATTATTCCATTATATTCGACTATACTGCAATGTTCAATGTCAACTTTAAAGTTTATTTCTGTCACATGACTGTGCATGGATTTTAACTACCTTCACGATGGGAACCTGTAGATGAAGCTCTATTTCAATCATCTTATTAATAGAGATTTATTATTCAAAAATTGTTTACTGTTACAATAGTATTGGTAACAAACACGAGGAGTGTGTATGATAGCAATTTTGTATAATTGTCAAATAGATATGGTAACATTTCCAGGTGTTAAGTAACACGGTATCTTCCTTTGAAGTTGACTACATTACTGCTTACAAAAATCATGGAATGTATTATGCTCATGGCATAAATCTAGGATTGATTTTAATTTATAAATCTCATGTAACCTAATGTTTTTGCCACATCATGTTGTCCCCATACGATGGCAAGCTTTATACTACCTATAGTGTATAGGTTATATTTATCATACTTGGTCATGTAAACTCTATGGTTGAAGTTGACCATACCTCCTTTGTATTGTTGTAGGGTTTATACATATCACGTACCTTGGTATTCCGTGAAGGTTCGATTGCAAGCATACACTATATGCTAATGATTGTATATCATATGTTGTCTTTTACATTTGACTTACTTATATAATGATTTTGGATTCGATGTGCAATGATTTGGGTTGCAGTTTGAACTATATAGTCTCGACCCATACTACGTTGATATATTTGGGACTACGTGGTTGCTTCTCCTCCAAGCGGTTGGCAATATATAAAATGTTGATCAAAACCCTACCAGGTTGTTGTATTTGCCTTCGGGCTCGGGTCCTGAGAATGAAACCCTCCCTGTCTGAGTTTTTGTAATGAGAACACTGTATCTGAGTGCAACGTGTTGGGGTCTGGTCTCGTGGGTTTCATTCTGAAGTAGAATACCTCCTCGGCTCTGTTGATAGATTCGGCTACGGTTTTCCTTATTTTGTGGTCTCGTTGCTCCGTCATTGTTTTTAAAAACCAGCTACTTACAGTCCTTCAATTCGCTGGTGTGCATAGGAGACAGGGTTTGCTACGGTCTTTAAGTTATGTGAGAGGTGATGCATTTGGGTTTTGGGTGTGCTTCAAGTCTGGTTCCATGCCAGCGTGAGGGTTTCGTCGGGAACTATTACCTTGTCTCAACTGTTATATAGGTTTTGTTTATTTACCTTTCTGACGAAGATGATGGGGTTTCTATAATTATTTAGCCTGTGGCTACCGGTTGTCTACTGCTACTTTCCTCCATGTCCCGGTAAGATGCACCATATTTTTACAGTTTTTAAGTTTTATAATCATTCAATAGATTTACGTTTTTGTTTCCATTCTCTGCACTTAATATGATGATTAATATCCTCGGCATTCGTCAATGTGCAGGTCACGCGGCTCTTGAAGGTGTTCATGGCCTTATCATTTACGCAGGCTCCTCCGGGTAAGCCTGGTTATCCACGGCTGTCTCTTCCTTTGCTGGTTTTGTGGCTAGGGTTGTGTCAAGGAGGAAAACTCCTGTATAGTGAAGTCATTTGACAACTTGCAATTTACAGTTGCAGTCATAAGTATGGAGTTGTTTTGGTTTGAAAAGAAAGGGGTTTGAAACCCTGTTAAATGTATGAAGAGCCATTCACGGCTACGCCCATATGAGGCCAGGGTTTCGGCTATGGTTTTCTATAATGGCTAAGCATAGGATTTTAATCCTCGCTGTATAAGATTTATATTTTTCATATATTTTGGTTTGAAAAGAAAGGGGTTTGAAACCCTGTTAAATGTATGAAGAGCCATTCACGGCTACGCCCATATGAGGCCAGGGTTTCGGCTATGGTTTTCTATAATGGCTACGCATAGGATTTTAATCCTCGCTGTATAAGATTTATATTTTTCATATATATTATTGGGTCTGTTATGACCGTGTTTCGTTTTCATGATTTGTATAGAATGTATTTAAAATGAAGATAAAAAGGGTACTTCGGTACATGTAATGGAGGATAATTTGGTTTATAAATGAAACCCTAACTTGCCTCTATGTATTTTCTTCAATTTGAAAAGTTAAATGAGAGATGATGACTGTTCCTCGACTGTGACTGTAATAATTAAAAACTTGGGGTTATTGTGGCGAATTTGGGGGTGTTTGTTTTATGTTCAAAGCATCAGTATGGTCTTGTTACTCGATGGCGACTGGGATTGAATTATAATATTATTTATTTTGTTTCTTGTATTGTTGTTAAATGAAACTGTATGTAGAATAAAATATACTTAGAACTAAGTATAAAGATATTATAAGTTATGGCTGCCATGTAAGGCATCCCTTTCATTTGTTTTTCAGTCTGTCGAAAGGAATAATGGGAGGCTACGGCCGTGTATGGTTTTGGAAATACTTTCAAGGGAGACATTTATTCTGAGTAATTTAAATTACTGTGTATATTTTAAGATGGTAGTAACAGCCATTGATGACTGTGTTAGTCGACAGTTTTTCTGTTGATTAATAGGTTTGTATTGTTAAAAAAATAACTCTGTTGTTTTTATTGTATTGACATGGCTACTGTGTTCAGATACTAGAAAGAAAGAAAAATCATAATCTACAGTTTCTATATGCTTATATTCGCCTACTGTGTAGAAGATTTTAAGATTATGTGAAGGCATGTAACAATAAAATATTGTTACGGTCACTTCTTTAGTTAGTCAATAACTACCAACATGTTCTGAGTATAAATAAATAATATATAATGAGATGAGCTTTGTTCATCTGTTAAATCGATATAAGACAAACCTGTAACTTAAAGTTTTACTAAAATATACAGTACATTTATATATACAGATAGGTTATTCTGATAGGAATTATCTCAAAATAAACACTAAGATTTGTCTAGATTTGTTCTTATGATTGTTTAATAGTTATAAATCTGGATTATCTATTATCCAATATTTCTGTCTATTATTAAACTAATAACAGGAATTCTAGCATATGCATAAACACAGTATTTATTAACTGTAGCAGTGACAATTAGGTTCTGTAGAAAATAATATACTCTATTTAAATAAAAACAGGAAAACTTCTAAAACATCTGCATTCTGAAATTTATACCAAAGGAAAATATAGATAATGATTTCCTGAAGTTGAACACAATCAATACATAGTTGTACTAGCTTATCTCATAGGAAAATAATTTAAACCAATCAACAGGGAGAGTGACAGAACCTGTAGATGGTAGACAATAACAGCAATGGGAGGCTGTTCCTCCCTACCAATTCCTGGAGAGTGCCCAGACAGCACTTCTCAGGACCCCCGAGCTTGCTCTGGTCTAACTGGCTGGAATCTAAGTACGGCCAATAATTCCCTCAGCCAAAACAGCTATACTGGAACCAAGCTACTGCAACTTCCTGCTCAAAACACTTCCTTACTGTTTCCCACTTCCTCAATGGGACTCCTGAATAGCATTCATCTGAATGTATTCTCCCTCTAGAACAATTGCTAACCCCCAGCTCAGTTCATTGAGTAGTATTTAAAAGATTGCCTAGGTCTTAGTTGGGCTAACTGTCATTAATGAGCCACCTGCTCAGATTCCACTTTCTTGGGGAATCATGACCCCAAAATATAGGGAAGTTGCCACCTGCAACTCAGGAAGTGTTTGAGGATGCTGCCACTTGTCTTTTGTCCTTCCACCTAATTCCATCCACCAGTTAGACCAGTAACCTCTTTTAACAGCTCTCCCATGCTGTTGTCTCCATAATTTATTTATTAATAATAATTATTCAGATTTTACATTCCATTTCTGGAGACTCTGCTGAGTCATCCCTTCCTACTTAGCATTAAATTTAACATAATGTTCTCAGGAATATTAAAAATAATTACATTATTTTAATAAAATTGGGGTATGTGACATACACACCCCCTTAAAATGTAACATCGTCCTCGATGTTACTTTATTCTTCTTCTTCAGCTACCTGCTGGAATAGATGAGGATATGCTTCCCGCATCTTACTTTCCAGCTCCCAGGTAGATTCTTCAGGACTAAGGTGCTTCCATTGCACCTTCACTTGTCCAATTATCCGGTTCCGTAGAGTAATTTCCCTCCTCCCGAGGATACAATCCGGTTCTACCAGAACTTCCCCTTCTGGTTCTACCTGTACAATGTTCCAATCAATAACATGAGTAGCATCATGAACATACTTTTTCAAAACAGAGATATGAAAAACATTGTGTACTTTTAAATTTGGCGGTAATGCTAACTGATAAGCAACTTGACCAATTCTAGCTAAAATTTCAAATGGACCACAGTAACGTGGTGCTAATTTTGCACAACTTCCTAATCTTAGGGAGCTTTTCTTTGGTCTTACCTTGATGAACACATGTTCACCTACCTGGAACTCTTTAGGAGTTCTTTTCAAGTCTGCTTGACTCTTTTGCCGATCCTGGGCAATCTTCAAGTTGCCCTGCACTTGTTTCACAATCTGTTCCATTTCTTTCAATAAATCAGGTCCTAACACTAATCTATCTACTGGATTACTCCAGGAGATAGGAGTGTTGCATTTTCGTCCATACAAAACCTCAAAAGGACTAAACTTAGCCGATGATTGATAGCTATTATTGTATGCAAATTCAGCTAAGTGTAAATAATCCTCCCACTTACCTGGTTGATCTTTAACATACATCCTTAACAGATCTTCTAATATTTGATTAACTCGTTCTGTTTGTCCGTCCGTCTGAGGATGGAAAGAGGTGCTGAAATTCAAAGTGGTGTTTAATCCTTTGAACAAGGATCTCCAAAAATTTCCTGTGAATTTAGGATCCCTGTCTGATATAATGACTTTTGGAATACCGTGTAACCGAAAAATCTGTTTTAGAAAGATATCTGCTATGTTTGCAGCCTTGTATGTGGTTTTAACAGGAATAAAATGTGCTGATTTACTTAATTTGTCTACCACTACCATAATTGAATCATTCTGATGTTGGTTTTTGGGTAAACCCGTAATGAAATCCAGGCTGATTATTTCCCATTTCCAGCTAGGAATAGGTAAAGGTTGCAGCAATCCAGCTGGATGTTGATGTTCTGTTTTTACTTGTTGGCAGTCCAAACACTTCGCTAAATATTCAGCAGTTTCAGATTTCATGTTAGGCCAAAAATATTCTTTTCTCAGCATAGTGATAGTCTTTTGATAGCCAGGATGCCCGGAGTAAGGGGTTTTATGTATTTCGTCTAAAATTAACAGCTTAACTGTAGGTGCATTAGGGATATACAGCCTGTCCTTAAACAGCAAAAATCCGTTTTTGTTTAAACTATACCCTTTTATCAAACTTTCTGTGGGCTGTTCCTTGGCTGTAATTTGTAAGTGTTGATAATTTTCATCTAATTTTATCCCTTCAGCCAGCTGTTCATTTAAATCAGAGGTATAAGTGCTGCTAGCTGATATAAAATTCAGTTTTGCATTCCTGCTCAAGGCATCAGCCACCTTATTTTCCTTCCCTTTTATGTGTTGGATTTCAAAATCGTACTCACTTAGGAATGCCAGCCATCTGGATTGTCTTGCATTTAGATTTGGCTGGTCTAAAAGGTATTTCAGACCTTTATTATCTGTTAGTAAGGTAAATTTTCTTCCTATTAGGTGGTGTCGCCACATCTTTAAAGCATGAATTACAGCAGCTAATTCTAGGTCATAAGTGGCATAATTCTTTTCATGGATTTTCAGCTTCCTAGATTCGTAGGCAATGACATGTCCTTCTTGAGTCAGCACTCCGCCTAAACCATCATTACAAGCGTCGGTGCAAACTATGAAGTCTTTATTTGGGTCCGCTATTCTAAGAATAGGTGCAGTTGTCAATAAGGTCTTAAGTTTCTTGAAACTTTCTTCACATTTCGCATTCCAATCAAACTTCTTTCCTTTCTTCTGCAAAGAAGTGATTGGATTGGCTATTTTTGAAAAGCCTTCAATAAACCTCCGGTAGTAACCGGTAATTCCCATGAAAGATCTAACGTCCGTCACATCTTTAGGTACTGGCCATTCTTCAATCGCCCGAATCTTTTCGGGATCTACTGAAATCCCTTCCTTAGTGACTACATGTCCTAAGTACTGGATTTCATCTTTGAAGAAGTCACATTTACTAAATTTCGCAAAAAGTTGTTGTTCTCTCAGTTCTTGTAAAACGATACGTAAGTGTTCCTTATGCTCCTCCTCGCTCTTAGAATAGACTAAAATGTCGTCGATAAATACAACAACAAATTTATCTAAGTACTTGTGCATTATGTTGTTCATTAAGCACATGAAAACAGCTGGGGCATTCGTAAGTCCAAAGGGCATTACGACAAATTCGTAATGTCCGTATCTTGTTCTAAAGGCTGTTTTGAAAATGTCTTCTTCTTTAATTCTTACCTGATGATAACCCGATCTCAGATCGATCTTAGAGAATACCGTAGCGCCACGTAGTTGATCAAACAGATCATCAATACGAGGTAACGGATACCTGTTTTTGATCGTCATCTTGTTTAGTTGACGATAATCTATGCAAAGTCGCATAGTTCCGTCCTTCTTTTTAACGAAAATTACTGGTGCTCCCCAAGGGGATACGCTGGGTCGGATATAGTTCTTATCTATTAACTCCTTCAACTGAGTTTTCAACTCGTTAAGCTCCAAAATATTCATACGGTACGGGGCTTTTGAACTGGGAACAGCACCTGGTACCAGCTCAATGGTAAAGTCAAGCTCTCTCTTGGGAGGCAATTCTGGGATTTCTTCAGGAAAAACGTCAATAAATTCATTGACGACAGGAATGTTCTCTACTGTTTTCTGGTTGTTCTCAGATTTATCGGTCTCGTCTGTAATAGTTACAGCATAGGTCTTGCACCCTTTCCTGACTGCTCTTTTAAGTTGTAAAGCAGAAATCTGCCTAACTACTGTTTTCCTAGGGATACCTCTAACAGTTACTGGCTGTCCACTACTGTTTATACATCTAAAAGTTTTGTCAAAACAGTTTAAAACGACCCTATGTTGTTCCAACCAGTCCATTCCGATCAGTATGTCATAAGAGCCAAGTGGTAAAATGTTCAGTTTAACTGTAGTTCTAAAATCAGTCATGTTTAAGATGCATTCTTTTACATAGCAGTTTACTTTCTTCTTAGCCCCAGTAGCTAATTGTACAGACCAAGAATTATCAAACCTTTCAACAGTCAAATTACATTTTTCTACCAGTTGAGGTGAAATATAACTAAGACTAGCACCTGGATCTATTAATATAGTAACTGGAGTTTTGTTAATCATACCTCCTACTTCCACCATGGAAGTTTGATAGTCAGCCTGACGATTTTCCAACGCTGCATTTATTCTGGGCATAGTTCCTGCAAAATCTCCAACCGTCATTTCGTCTTGAACAGTATGAATATTGTTGACTTGTTTCTTTCTGTTTGTGCAGACTGAAGCATAATGTGGCCCATTACACTCCCAGCACTTGACAGGTTCTTTTCACTCAAAATTTTTGGTGTAGTTTCCATGGTTATTAGGAATCTCTTTGCTGTTTTTGTAATTGTTTGAATGGCTGACAGCTCCATTTTTGTTTCCTTGGAAACTTTTACTGTTAAAGTGGTTCCCGTTTTTTCCATTCTTGAAACTTTTATGGGGAACAAATTCCTTTTTCTTGTACTCGATCAGATTGCTGTTCTTTTTGGCTTTCCAGCTGGCTATTCCCTCTTTCTTTTTATTCTGTTCGTAACAGAAATTTGCCTTGCGCATAGCTTCTTCCAGTGTTTTGGGGTTGTCATATTCAATTCTGTCCTTGATATGATAGGGCAGGCAACTAAGAAACCGCTGTATTTTTGGTTTCTCTTCGACAAAATACGGTACATAACGCAACAGACTTAAAAATTTACTGTTTAAGTCCTTCATCGTCATAGATCCGAGTTTTAGTTCATAAAATTCTTTAGCCCTTTCTTCATAATATTGCTCGGACAGGAATTTCTTCTTGAAATACCTTTTAAAGGTACTCCAATTAACTTCTCTTTCTTTGATCCCTTTGACCCTTTTCAGGTCTTGCCACCATATATCCGCCTTTCCCGAGAGGTTGTAGATGGCCATTCTTGCCTTTAGCTGATTTGAGTAGTTATAGATCTGAAAATACTTTCTCATCCCGGATAACCAGGATTCTGCCTCTTCTCCAGTTTCAGCTTCTCCATTGAAAGTTGGGGGTTTTATCTTCTTAAACTCCCCGGAAATCTCCTCATAAGGCCTGTACTTTTTCCTTCGGTTGTGCAGCTCAGCTTCACTGCTGTCACTGCTAATGTGATAACTGGGTTGTCCCTTTCTTTCTTCAGATGAGGAACTGCTGTCAGATTTAGTTGGTTTTGTCCTTTTTGACCCTCTTGGATGACTAACTTCTTCTGAGTCAGCTGGTTTGCTCCTTCCTTCAGTCTGAAATTTTTCTATCAATAACTGATTTAGCTGTTCCTGAGTCTTTAGAATTCTTTCATTATCCCTCTTAACTGTTTCCATTTCTGTCTTTAATCCTCTTATGGTCTGCATCAGCTCAGTGGTGTGAGCAGTTTCTTCTCCCGTCTCAAGTTCTTTTGACATCTGTCTTGTCTCAACATTGGGAGATTCCTCCTCAGCATATTCTCCCAGTTTTTCCATACCTGTCTGAAAAATTCAGAAAAGAAAAATTTATGTTCTGTAGATGAAACCGAAATATATATTAGTATTTTATAAATAAAACAAAATCTTCTTTTATGATCATTGTTTGCGGAAGTTTAGTGGAGTCACATCCAGGCCTAGTGTCTGAAACTGAGCTCTGATACCACATGTCAAAACCCGAAATTTCCGAAAAATTTAAAAATTTTTATTTACAACAATAAATGTTAACTAGGTAGTTTTCTGATTTGTTTTAAATTAAATAACATACATAATCTGTTGAAAGACTCTGTCTTATTAAAACTTTGATTTTGGTGATTGTAATTTATGATTGTTTTGTTTTTGAGCCGCAAGGGAAGAGCTAGTCGTAGTTGACTGGCTTACTTAGCTTACGAGCTAATGCAAATGTCGTCTTTTGTCTCTCAGGTACGTCAATGAAGTAAGGATCCCGTTGGTTGAACTTGGTGAGTATCAATATTTCCTGTACTTAAAACTTAAAAGATCGTCATGATATTTCTTATGCAGATAGTGTCACCATGTTCTGCAATAGATTACACAGTCCAGTTATAATTATTGTTTTATGAATATTATGCTATATTACTACTGTAACTTATCAATGGAACAATAGTTTGTATTATAAATTATCATCTATGTAAGGCGACATAGCACCAAGTGACTTATTGTCGTTTAAATACCTATGATTTACTGTTTTGTCCACGTAATAATAATCGTAAGTGCAAGAGTGACGCCTCTAGCATTATTCCATTATATTCGACTATACTGCAATGTTCAATGTCAACTTTAAAGTTTATTTCTGTCACATGACTGTGCATGGATTTTAACTACCTTCACGATGGGAACCTGTAGATGAAGCTCTATTTCAATCATCTTATTAATAGAGATTTATTATTCAAAAATTGTTTACTGTTACAATAGTATTGGTAACAAACACGAGGAGTGTGTATGATAGCAATTTTGTATAATTGTCAAATAGATATGGTAACATTTCCAGGTGTTAAGTAACACGGTATCTTCCTTTGAAGTTGACTACATTACTGCTTACAAAAATCATGGAATGTATTATGCTCATGGCATAAATCTAGGATTGATTTTAATTTATAAATCTCATGTAACCTAATGTTTTTGCCACATCATGTTGTCCCCATACGATGGCAAGCTTTATACTACCTATAGTGTATAGGTTATATTTATCATACTTGGTCATGTAAACTCTATGGTTGAAGTTGACCATACCTCCTTTGTATTGTTGTAGGGTTTATACATATCACGTACCTTGGTATTCCGTGAAGGTTCGATTGCAAGCATACACTATATGCTAATGATTGTATATCATATGTTGTCTTTTACATTTGACTTACTTATATAATGATTTTGGATTCGATGTGCAATGATTTGGGTTGCAGTTTGAACTATATAGTCTCGACCCATACTACGTTGATATATTTGGGACTACGTGGTTGCTTCTCCTCCAAGCGGTTGGCAATATATAAAATGTTGATCAAAACCCTACCAGGTTGTTGTATTTGCCTTCGGGCTCGGGTCCTGAGAATGAAACCCTCCCTGTCTGAGTTTTTGTAATGAGAACACTGTATCTGAGTGCAACGTGTTGGGGTCTGGTCTCGTGGGTTTCATTCTGAAGTAGAATACCTCCTCGGCTCTGTTGATAGATTCGGCTACGGTTTTCCTTATTTTGTGGTCTCGTTGCTCCGTCATTGTTTTTAAAAACCAGCTACTTACAGTCCTTCAATTTGCTGGTGTGCATAGGAGACAGGGTTTGCTACGGTCTTTAAGTTATGTGAGAGGTGATGCATTTGGGTTTTGGGTGTGCTTCAAGTCTGGTTCCATGCCAGCGTGAGGGTTTCGTCGGGAACTATTACCTTGTCTCAGCTGTTATATAGGTTTTGTTTATTTACCTTTCTGACGAAGATGATGGGGTTTCTATAATTATTTAGCTTGTGGCTACCGGTTGTCTACTGCTACTTTCCTCCATGTCCCGGTAAGATGCACCATATTTTTACAGTTTTTAAGTTTTATAATCATTCAATAGATTTACGTTTTTGTTTCCATTCTCTGCACTTAATATGATGATTAATATCCTCGGCATTCGTCAATGTGCAGGTCACGCGGCTCTTGAAGGTGTTCATGGCCTTATCATTTACGCAGGCTCCTCCGGGTAAGCCTGGTTATCCACGGCTGTCTCTTCCTTTGCTGGTTTTGTGGCTAGGGTTGTGTCAAGGAGGAAAACTCCTGTATAGTGAAGTCATTTGACAACTTGCAATTTACAGTTGCAGTCATAAGTATGGAGTTGTTTTGGTTTGAAAAGAAAGGGGTTTGAAACCCTGTTAAATGTATGAAGAGCCATTCACGGCTACGCCCATATGAGGCCAGGGTTTCGGCTATGGTTTTCTATAATGGCTAAGCATAGGATTTTAATCCTCGCTGTATAAGATTTATATTTTTCATATATTTTGGTTTGAAAAGAAAGGGGTTTGAAACCCTGTTAAATGTATGAAGAGCCATTCACGGCTACGCCCATATGAGGCCAGGGTTTCGGCTATGGTTTTCTATAATGGCTAAGCATAGGATTTTAATCCTCGCTGTATAAGATTTATATTTTTCATATATATTATTGGGTCTGTTATGACCGTGTTTCGTTTTCATGATTTGTATAGAATGTATTTAAAATGAAGATAAAAAGGGTACTTCGGTACATGTAATGGAGGATAATTTGGTTTATAAATGAAACCCTAACTTGCCTCTATGTATTTTCTTCAATTTGAAAAGTTAAATGAGAGATGATGACTGTTCCTCGACTGTGACTGTAATAATTAAAAACTTGGGGTTATTCTGGCGAATTTGGGGGTGTATGTTTTATGTTCAAAGCATCAGTATGGTCTTGTTACTCGATGGCGACTGGGATTGAATTATAATATTATTTATTTTGTTTCTTGTATTGTTGTTAAATGAAACTGTATGTAGAATAAAATATACTTAGAACTAAGTATAAAGATATTATAAGTTATGGCTGCCATGTAAGGCATCCCTTTCATTTGTTTTTCAGTCTGTCGAAAGGAATAATGGGAGGCTACGGCCGTGTATGGTTTTGGAAATACTTTCAAGGGAGACATTTATTCTGAGTAATTTAAATTACTGTGTATATTTTAAGATGGTAGTAACAGCCATTGATGACTGTGTTAGTCGACAGTTTTTCTGTTGATTAATAGGTTTGTATTGTAAAAAAAATAACTCTGTTGTTTTTATTGTATTGACATGGCTACTGTGTTCAGATACTAGAAAGAAAGAAAAATCATAATCTACAGTTTCTATATGCTTATATTCGCCTACTGTGTAGAAGATTTTAAGATTATGTGAAGGCATGTAACAATAAAATATTGTTACGGTCACTTCTTTAGTTAGTCAATAACTACCAACATGTTCTGAGTATAAATAAATAATATATAATGAGATGAGCTTTGTTCATCTATTAAATCGATATAAGACAAACCTGTAACTTAAAGTTTTACTAAAATATACAGTACATTTATATATACAGATAGGTTATTCTGATAGGAATTATCTCAAAATAAACACTAAGATTTGTCTAGATTTGTTCTTATGATTGTTTAATAGTTATAAATCTGGATTATCTATTATCCAATATTTCTGTCTATTATTAAACTAATAACAGGAATTCTAGCATATGCATAAACACAGTATTTATTAACTGTAGCAGTGACAATTAGGTTCTGTAGAAAATAATATACTCTATTTAAATAAAAACAGGAAAACTTCTAAAACATCTGCATTCTGAAATTTATACCAAAGGAAAATATAGATAATGATTTCCTGAAGTTGAACACAATCAATACATAGTTGTACTAGCTTATCTCATAGGAAAATAATTTAAACCAATCAACAGGGAGAGTGACAGAACCTGTAGATGGTAGACAATAACAGCAATGGGAGGTTGTTCCTCCCTACCAATTCCTGGAGAGTGCCCAGACAGCACTTCTCAGGACCCCCGAGCTTGCTCTGGTCTAACTGGCTGGAATCTAAGTACGGCCAATAATTCCCTCAGCCAAAACAGCTATACTGGAACCAAGTTACTGCAACTTCCTGCTCAAAACACTTCCTTACTGTTTCCCACTTCCTCAATGGGACTCCTGAATAGCATTCATCTGAATGTATTCTCCCTCTAGAACAATTGCTAACCCCCATCTCAGTTCATTGAGTAGTATTTAAAAGATTGCCTAGGTCTTAGTTGGGCTAACTGTCATTAATGAGCCACCTGCTCAGATTCCACTTTCTTGGGGAATCATGACCCCAAAATATAGGGAAGTTGCCACCTGCAACTCAGGAAGTGTTTGAGGATGCTGCCACTTGTCTTTTGTCCTTCCACCTAATTCCATCCACCAGTTAGACCAGTAACCTCTTTTAACAGCTCTCCCATGCTGTTGTCTCCATAATTTATTTATTAATAATAATTATTCAGATTTTACATTCCATTTCTGGAGACTCTGCTGAGTCATCCCTTCCTACTTAGCATTAAATTTAACATAATGTTCTCAGGAATATTAAAAATAATTACATTATTTTAATAAAATTGGGGTATGTGACACAGTGTGTCATAATGCTACATGGCCATCAGTTCGTACCAAGTTACCTTTGGACATTCCAAAGTTCGAAAGCAAACCAAGTGAAGACCCTGGTGACCATGTCACTACTTTCCACTTATGGTGTTCCTCGAATTCATTAAATGAAGATTCCATTAGATTGAGATTGTTCCAAAGGACTTTAACTGGTGCTACAGCCAAATGGTACATTGAGTTACCTACAGCTACATTCTCTAATTTTGGGGATCTCGCCACTGTCTTTTTGAATCACTTCTAGCTTCTTGTTCGGTATGATGTCAGAACAGACCTTTTGTCTACATTTAGGAAAAATAAAGCCACTAATTTATCTGACCACATTCAGGAGTGGTGAAGACGGAAGGGGCTCATTAAGGCCAACATACCTCCAGAGTTCCTTCTCGAGTGGTATTTGAAATCACTCCTTCCTTATATTTCTAAGGAAGTAGCTACATCTGGAGTATCTAACGAGGAAGAAGCCATCCTATGGACCCAGCAGTTAGATCTCGTTTATGCACAATCCGGGTTATTGTATGAGATTATACCTGATGCACCACGATCAAATACCTATCTGAGTAGACCTAAACCTGGACCACATGCTGACGGCATAGTGGGTTCAGTTGACTCTGCAGCTTTCGAAGCATTGACCAAACAGGTTCATGCCTTATCTGTCAAACAATCGACTGCAGATGTTTCTCCTGTCACAACCTCTCCTTCTACTTCTAAGCCTGTCAACCAGGTTCAGAACAATCAAAAGGGCCCTCGACAGCCCAATAACAAAAAGAAGGGCAAGAAAGGAGAGGGGAACCAACAAAAGCCCAAAAAAGAGAATGCCGAAGAGGGTAACAAAGAGGAAAAGAAGGTTAAGTTCCCTTGTAAACTTTGCAAGCAAAACCACCTTACTCACCAATGCCCTCTGCTTGAAGAAGCCCAAAAGCTCTTAAGAGAAAAGAAGCCTGCCATCCTGAAAGATCCATTCCCTAAAGGGCAGAGCTCAACTTCTGGCACCTCCAACACTGGGGGCACTACACATGCTACGGTTGATCAAACTTTTATTAACATGGTTAATTCAGATGCACTCTTACAAACTAGAGCTAGGAACTGTACCCCGGACGCATAGAAAAAGGATAAAGAGATTCCAGAATCCTCCACTCCACTCCACATACCTATAGACCCAATGCCCAAGATTCTGAAAGGTGTCTTGAAACGGGCATCGCACAATCCCAACACTCGGGCTGCTTCCAACTACAACGTGGTTGAAGATTTAGCCCAGACCCCTTGTGCCATGTCTACTTTAGAAGTCTTGCAAAGTTGTCCTTTACAACGGAATGCACTTCTGGCAGCTATTGGAAGTATGGAATCCTCTAACATGTCTGCGCGATTTGATATGACTGATGTCAAATACCGATTTCCCTACCACGTTGCCCTTCAGATTGAAGTTGTTCATGGTCCAATGACCATCAGACGAGCTGTAGTAGATGAGGGTGCATCGGCTTGTGTAATGTCAATTTCCTGTTGGAAAGCTTTAGGTTCTCCCAAGTTAGCCCCTTCTAACACACTGCTTACTGCATTTGATGGCAGAACTTTCCGTCCACATGGAGTTTTGCCGTCATTTGATGTCACATTGGCCGGTAAGACAGTTGTTGTAGAAGTAGAAGTTCTGAATGCTCCGCTTGATTACAATATGTTATTGGGAAGAAGTTGGACATATGCCATGCGAGCTATTGCATCAGTAGTTTTTCAAGTTGTTATGTTCCCATTTGAAGGTAAGATCGTTAAAGTCGACCAACTTTCTTTCACTCAGAGAAACAACCAGACTTCTTCAGAGACCACAGTTCCATTAGTTGATCAAACCGCCCCGGTTAAGGAGAGTTTAGGAGCAGGGCTGTATGGGTCGTTAATAGAAACTTTTGACCTCCCCTCCCCTGTTCTTTTTATGTGTTCTGATGTGGGTACTGCTACCGAAACATTCACGGTTGGTTTAAGAACTGATCCTTGGATCCTTCCTACTACGTCAGAACCTTTTGTACCTCCGTCCATTACAGAAGTGGCCTATATGGAAACACAACACACTACAATGGAACATATCATGACTCCACCAGTCTCTGTTGAGTCAGATATGGACTATGCTCCAGCATGGTCACTGAATTCCACTCACTCGTTTGATTGTTTAGATACAGTTTTCCCATCTGATGAAGCCATCTTAGAAGTCATGATGGGCCTAGACCAACCTTGGGAACATATGCATCATAGGTCCTACATGCTTCCAGATCTAGATAGGATTGAGAGAGGAGAATTCTCTGTGAGACCCGGTGGATTGGTTGATTTGTCATCTTTTCCTTCTACTTTGAGAGCTGTCTATGCTGAAGGAAATATGGCTAATATATCGAGAACAATTCCAATCAACATTTCCACCAAACCCGGGGTCGTGGAAAACATTTTTATTGGTGCAGACTGTTCTCCAAAAGAGATCACTCTGTATACAAAACTTTTTAAAGAATTCCGTGACGTTTTTGCCTGGTCATATGAGGAGATGCTAGGTATTGACCCAGCCATCATGGAGCATGTCATCACGACATACCCTAACGCAAAACCTGTGAGACAAAAGCTCTGCCCCGTGAATCCTAGAAAAGCAGCCGCCATTAAGGTGGAGGTTGAAAAATTGCTTAAAGCTGGTTTCATCTATCCGATTGATATGACGGAATGGGTTTCAAACCCCGTTCTGGTTGATAAGAAGCAAGGCACTATTAGAGTCTGTACTGACTTCCAGGATTTGAACAAAGCTTGTCCGAAAGACAACTATCCCACACCATTTATCGATCAAATTATAGATGCTTGTGCGGGACATGAGATGTTCTCTTTCATGGATGGTTTTTCAGGATACAATCAAATAGAAATCAAACCCGAAGACCAGCATAAAATAGCTTTCATTTTCCCATGGGGGACCTTCACTTATTAGAAAATGCCATTTGGCTTGAAGAATGCTGGAGCTACCTTCCAGCGTGCGATGAATTTTGCTTTTCATGATATCAAACACATTGTAGAACCTTACTTGGATGATCTCCCGGCGCGATCTCCAAAGAGACGGGACCATGCAGCCCATCTTAGACAAGTGTTTGAAAGATGTAGATGATATAAGATTCGTTTGAATCCTAATAAGTGTGTGTTCTGTGTCGAATCGGGGCATTTACTGGGCTTCATTGTCTTCAGTCGTGGAATAATGGTCGACCCGCTGAAAGTAGAGGCGATTGTAAATCTGCCTCCTCCTCGCACCTTGCGACAACTTCAAAGTATGCAAGGCATGTCTAATTTCTTACGGCGATTCATCATAAACTATGCTAAAATTACCAAAGGTTTTATGAGGCTACTCAAACAAGACTCCTACTTTGTGTGGGATGAGGCTGCTCAAGCATCCTTTGAAGCTTTAAAAAAGGCACTCCTTTCAGCACCCTTGTTGAGCCCGCCAGACTACTCAAAAGATTTTCTGTTATACCTGGCAGCGTCTCTTAATACAATTGGTATAGTTTTGGTTCAGGAGGACGATATTCTCCAAGAACATGTTGTCTACTATCTTTCTCGTGCATTGATAGCCCCTGAGGTTAAATACTTGCACGTTGAGAAGTTAGCACTTGCTGCGGTCTATGTGGTACAGAGGCTTTGTCACTATATACTTTTACGAACTACTATTGTGATAGCAGAAATCAATCCTTTCCAATACGTTCTCACCCGACGAATCATCAGTGGGAAATATAATAAATGGATTGTAATCCTACATGAATTTGATTTGGTCTTCCAATCAGCCAAGTCGAAGAAATCACTAGTGTTCGCTGAGTTAATCTCAGAATTTCCAAGTGACCTAGAACACGTTGAGGAAGAAACATCATTCCTTGATGAACATATCTTCCTCATTGCCTCCTCTGACCCATGGTACGAAGATATCTTAGTATATATCCAGACTTTGAGGTGTCCTACCTCTTTTTCTTGAGAAGAGCGATGCAAGCTCAAAAGCCATGTGAAGAACTACCTTATCATCTCAGATACTTTATATCGACGTGGGGTAGATTCCATTTTAAGATGCTGCTTAACTCGGGAAGAAGCCAAAGCAGTATTAAATGATGCCCACAGTGGAGCTTGTGGGGGACATCTTTCCGGGTTGGCAACAACTGAGAAGATACTACGTGCCAGATATTTTTGGCCCACGATCTTTAAAGATTGTGTGGAAGCAGTGAAATGCTGTCGACCATGTCAGTTTTTCACTAAGAAAATGAGGGCACACCCAGCTCCTCTCCATCCTGTAATTACAGCAGGTCCCTTCACAAAATGGGGGGTTGATTACATGACATGCAATCCAACTTCGGCTGGAGGACATCATTACATCATTGTTGCCGTTGACTACTTTACTAAGTGAGCAGAGGCAATGCCTAATGTTAAGGCAGATGGAGAAACTACCGCTTATTTCATGTTTAATCAGATTATTGCATAGTTTGGCATACCTAAAGAGATAGTGACTGATCATGGCAGTCATTTCCAAAATAGCATGATGACTGAGTTGTATACAATGCTTGGTTTTCGACAAGAACATTCGTCTTCATACTATCCACAGGAAAATGGGCAAGTTGAAGCAGTGAACAAAATCTTAAAGGTTATATTGCAGAGAACTGTTAATGCTAGTCGAAATAACTGGCACATCATGCTGTACCCAGCTCTTTGGGATTACCGAGCCAATGTTAAGACTGCTACCGGTTTCTCTCCCTTCCAACTTGTGCATGGGATAGAAGCAGTTGTACCGATTGAATGCGAGATTCCTTCGCTAAAACTAGCAGTCCAGTTACTACCAGATACTTCAATACTAGAAGAACGTTTGTTACACTTAGAACATCTGGATTAACAGTGCCGCGACGTGCTCACAACAAACGAGGTCCACAAAAAATGAGTCAAAGGACAGTACGATAAATCCGTCAAACCTAGGTTTTTCATTGAAGGAGACTTGGTCCTACTTTGGGATCAAGACAAAGAACCCTTAGGACCTGGCAAATTCAAATCCAGGTGGCTCGGACCTTTTATAATTTCCAAAGTATTGAAGAAAGGTGCCTATGAACTCATAGATTACGAAGGTAATAAGTTGGCCGAGCCTAGAAATGGGCTCTACCTGAAAAAGTATTACGCTTAGGATGACATACTTTTTCTTGTAACATAGTTGTATATTCTTGTAAAGCTAGTTTCGTTATGCTCGTTAGTTAATCCTATGTGTGTTCTCATTTCGTGTACCAGATGTCAACCGAACATTTCTTAGGATTTGCTGATGGCGCCAGTCGCCACACCTGTCAGTTGGCTGCAGCAGCTTGGGTCATTTATTCACCCACTGGCCAACTTGTCTCTTCGCGGGGGGTTTGTTTGGGTCCTACCACGAATAATATGGCTGAATACAGTGCAGTTATAGAACTTCTATGAGATGCTCTTAGTCATGGCATTTCACATTTGGAGGTACGACTTGACTCACAATTAATTGTATTTCAGTTAATAGGTGTCTATCAGATCAGAGATCCGTGATTGCTATGTCAGTTTCTACGAGTTAGACTATTGGAAAGACAATTTGATTCTATTATATATGAACACATTCCAAGAAGTTTAAACACATTAGCTGATTCATTAGCAAACTATGTTTTAGATTGGCATTTGCATCCTACACTTTCATAAACAACATTGCACACATAAAATTAAAATATATACACATGTAAATAACCGATACTGTATATAGCCAATACTGTATCAAAAAATATATGAGTTTTGAGTCACAAGTCTATCAAGTCAAGTCATAAAAGTACAAAAACTGGGCATAGTAGCCTCAAAAATATATACAAAGAATGTATCCATCTCCTATGGAGAAGGAGGGACATCATCATCATCTACTGCATTGCGATAGCATATGACTAGCCTATCTATCTTCCGCAGCACCCTAAGCCATGCCAGGGGCACCCCAACAACATCTTCCTGCATATCAATAGGTATCTGATCCATACGGCATGCAGGAACTTCGTGATTCAACCGACTCATTTTTCTCTCTAAGGTCCCCAACATAGAATTTGTTGCAGCAATATCAGCTGGTCTCACAAAGATGGTAGGATGTCCCTCAGGATGAACAAGCCCCACATTTGCATATGACACTTGATTAGCACTTCAAAATTCATTAAAAAAAAATCAAATACTTGAAAAAGTTTGAAAAAATTAAATAATTCTCAAAATTTAAACATACCAATATCTCCCTAGGCTCCACCTAGAGGAAGCACTAGTTCTGGATCATGACGGAAATCCAATCCAACATATGGAAACTGCTCGAAAGCGGGTACTTGCCTCTCCCACCACCCCCAGAAATCATTAGTATGATAACAGTAGTGACTTTCCCCACCACCCTGGCGGAGGAATATGTCACCCCAATGGCCTAATCTGGGCTCACGGGGGTTAACATGAGGTAGAGGCATCCCCAAACTGATAGCAGGCATCCTCTCAAAGAAGAAAGTACACAAAATACTACCGTACCCAAAATTCTTCATTGTGCCAGATTTGCAACCTATCAATTGAGATTTCATGTTCGCCAGTAAACTAGTACACCAATCATAGACATGACCATGTAAGCATTGTACACCAATATGCATTGAGTGCCTGGAAGCTAAGTGTTGTGAGGCACTACGTGCCACTCGGTTGATCATGCTCACTATCACTTTCAAAGGGAGGCCGTCAATGGTCGAGATCAAGACTTGACTTCCTGATTTCTCAGCTCCGGCAACACAATATGTATTCACGTACTCTTGCACAGATCTTACACCCACACGAGAAGACCCTTTCAGATTGATTACATCTCCTCTCCGTGAGAGACCAGTAATGAAATATATGTCATCAACTATAAGCTCCAAGGTTTTCCCACGGATGACAAAAGTATTGGTATCCACATCCCAGTACTGAATAAGTCTTCGGAACAGTTTGTTCAAGGCCCTCATCTTTACGGTTCGGTAAAACTTCAATAAACTGCATCTTCAGAGAGCATGGAGAGTGGCCGGATCTTGCATGGCAAACCTATCCATGTCCTCATGTTCTCTCTCCCTCCATTGAAGAACCATCCTGCACAAAAAATGAAAATTTTTGAGTCTCGGCGCTTGTATGTAGGTTTTCATGAGTGAGCGCTACTGTGTATACTACACAGTCACGTATGGGCACTACTCTTCTTGAGCACAGTAGATCCCATCGCGTTTACACGCTACTGCTACTGTTACACAGTAGCGCCCGCGTAGCAAAGGATGTGAGCATCACGTTGCAAGCCATTTTTTGCTCAAAAAATGAAAACTAAACCATGAAAATACAAGTAGGGTGAATTCTAACTTACTTGGTGGAAGAAAAACAACGTTTGGATGCTTGGTTTGATCGCCACGGAGATTTGAAATTGCAAAAGGTTGCCCCAATATTTGCCCTACAAAACAATTTGGAAATTGATTTTTAAAATGAAATTATATATATGAATTGGAGTTTGATTTTTACCCACCATTGTTTAATTTTCTATAGTTTCAAAATTTTCAAAAAATACCTAATTAATCAATTGAAACACACATATGGTGCATTACGAATCCAAGCTCAATTTTCATCTAATTTTTGTAGGATTCATCTCCTAAGTTTAAAAAATCTTGATGATAGACCTTGTCAACTAGTTAAATATTTCAGATTCATATATCATTCGATATTTTTTGCTGCATCGACTAATATTTTGTTGGAGACCTAGTTTTGGCAGAGTATGAAACTATGATCCTAGATGCTGACCTTTAAGTCATTTTAATCTTTTGTTTGGAAAATTTAAACCTAAACAAGATTGTCGAGCAAGCTTGTCCTCTTCGAGCTCGTTAAAGTAATCGAAGGCTCATCCACTCAGGTATAGAATTACCCCTTCTCCAGGCCTAGGTGGATTAACTACGGAAAAGGTATACTCTAGGTATACTTCTATATGCGCTAGAAGAGTTCTCCTTCCATTGTTTTATACTTTTTCTGGGGAGGAGACTAACTACACGAAAAAGGACCTTTTGGAGCCTTTCTTTAGGGTTTTCAGGCTCTCTAAACATGAAAATACCAAGCAAGCATTCACCTACTCGGGCTCGATGTGAAATCCACGAGAGGTTAAGTAGAGGACTGTTTAAGTTTTTCAACTCTATAAACAAGAAAACATCGCCGAGCACAGACCAATCCGGGCTTGATATAAAATCCACAGATAGGTCAAAAGAGGATTGCTTAAGTTTTTCAGACTCTATAAACAGGAAAACACCGGCGAGCATTAATCTACTTGGGCTCGATACTAAAATCCACGAGCAGATATATGGAGTTATTGTTTAAGTTTTTCAGACTCCTTAAAATTGAAAACACCGGCGAGCAAGAACAGATCTCGGCTCGATATTAAAATCCAGAGATCAGTAATATAGAGTAATCTTCTATCTCTTCTTTGAACTCTATAAATAATGAAGAAGGTCCCGAGTCTTCCTCCCATGGGCTCGTTAAACTTTTTACATGGTTGGACCTATTGAGTTTTCATTCTTTCTTGGACTCATTAAAACAACAAGAAAGGTATTCTTTTATCTAAAAAGAATAAGGAATGGGAAAGACGTATCATATCTTCATTGTCAAAGGCAGTTCAGTCAGTTCTATCCTTGAACACAGCACCTACTTGAGTCTCTCTTGTCAGTTGGGTTTAGTTTTTTGACTTCAGGGTGAACCTTTCCTCCGAGTTATTTACTCCCCCGGTTGGTTATTCTTCCAACCATATGGATGGTCTGATAATGTCTCTTACATTTCAGGATTATTATTTACCTCATTATGTCAGAAACTGCCTAAGTCACCTTGTGTCGTGCTCAATGTTCCAGGATATACCCTGTGTTGGCCATTCTGCAGTTTATCTTGACCTCATGTGTCAGCCTTCCTAGTGTCAGTCTTGTTACATATTATTCCATATCAGCTCTTACCAGTTGAGTGTCTCTCGAGTTGGATGATGGAGGATGCCTTAAGGCTTCCCTTCCAATGGACTTCTTCCCATCAACATCAACTCATTTTACTCTGGCAATGAAGTTTAGAGTTTCGGCTAGTACCTTGGAGATTGCAGTCACCAGTGGCAATTTTCCTCGCTATTGAATGATGAGAATACATCAATGTCTCTTCTTCGATAGGATTCCCAAGTGTTCGAATCCAAGTCCATCTAGTCACACTTGGTGGATCGTACTTGGTACCTTGGCCCCATCATCATTATCGGTGGAAGTCCTCGCGTTTGTTAACGGTATACATCAATGACCGTTAATCAAACGATACCCCCCATGTTCGACTGTCAGCTCATCTATTCACATGGTTAGGGTTTGTACCTAGAGTCATTTTGGATGAAGACCTTGGGTTTTTGGAGGACATTACCTGTTTATGTTATCACCCAAGTTGCACAAGACTGAGCCCCACTTATATTTGGCTCTCCATGAGACATAGATCCAGTTTGTTGTTATGGCTATGATCTCTCGGTTTGACATGGATCCACGCTTGTATTCCAAGTGGCCATGCTTTATATACATCTCCTTGTTATGTATCGGAGATCATGTTGTCTCACACTGCACATCTATATGATGTCAAAAATGTAATTGCTAGCTGACCTTGATCTTTGTTGCAGGTGTTCTTGTAACTTGTTTTCTGTGGTTCTTTGCTCTTCCTCTGGCTTTGGATTATAATGTATTTCGGCCATCGTTTCCCTCTAACCTCACACATTAGGGGGAATCTGTTATAGATCAAACTTGTACCTCTCCGTCCGTGATCACCTTGAGCTGTTGATCACACAAAAGGACAACTTGGATGGAGGAGCATGTTGACCTTGGATGATACTTTGACTTACTCCATTTCCTGATATTACTGGAAAACCCATAAAAATATCATTCAGAGATATGGGCGCTACTCTACTTCAATAGACTAGCGCCCATATGCTACTCCAGTGTATAATAGTAGTGCCCAAAGCCTTATGAGCTCTACTCCTTCTCAGCATAGTAGCGCTCAGCATTTTAAAATCAATGAGTGCTAGTTGGTAAGCACTAAAGTAGAGCCCTAAATGCTACTTCACTGAACAATAGTCACGTACATATCAAAAGATGATTGAAAAATAATTAATTTTCACGAGGAGGATTAGTTGCTAGTAGTTTTCCAACTTCCCCAATTTCCCCCATAACCATACATCGACCTGAACTACTTCTCTAATCCTATAAATACAAGGAAGACTAAAGAGAAAGGTTGGATGGATTAATGGAAAAACTTAGAGACATAGATATCTAAAGAAGAGGATTGCATTGGAGGAGTTGATGCTGAAGATATCCAAGCCAGAGAAGAGCAAGAGCCCAGAATCAAGCTGCAGGAGCCTGTCATAAAGTCAGGTATACTTGTAGATCAATTTACTTTTGACAATAAAGGTTGAAGTGTCTTTCTTGTTCCAACTTGATTTTTTTCTGAAATAACATCTTAATTTGGATCTGTTTTGGTCAATATCGAATGTTAAACATTGTTTTTGTTTCTTTCAAGCTTTATATATTGTCCAAAATACATTGAGAAAGGTGTTTGTCTTGCAGGTTTACTGAACAGAAGGTGTATTTGAGGACTGAGCAAGGGATCAAACAAAAGCTAGGATCGAACGCCGGTTAAAAGGTATGTTCTCAAGGTCCAAAACTAGTTTCTTTTCATAAACATTTCTGCAATACATTTAATACACTTACCTATCACCCCATCCAAGTTGATAGCATTAGTTTCCTTGCTATAGGGTAGATTTGCTCGCCAACATTGATTTAATAAATCTTTTTGAAGAAGATGGATGATTCATTAGCTTTCAGCAGCGAGCTAAAAATTTTCCTGTTACTTCATTATTGCACAGCTATGACTCCTTGCCTTGCTCATTCTTCCTATTTTTGCAGCTGTAACTCCGCCATTTTCCATTCACTTCATTTTTTCTGTAGCTGCGACTCTGTTATTCCTACCTGTTCCGCCAAGTCTAGCAGTTGCGACTCCACTATTTCTTCTTATTTTGCCAATTTTAGCAACTGCAACTCCACCACTTTTACCTATTCCGCCAAGTCTAGCAGTTGCGACTCTGCTATTTCCATTTCATTTCTACTCCTTGCCAGCAGCTGCGACTCCGCTATCCCTACCTATTCCTCCAAATCTAGCAGCTATGACTCCGCTATTACCATTTCATTTTTACTCCTTTCCAACAGCTGTGACTCCGCCACTTTTACCCATTCTGCCACATTCCAACAGCTGCAACTCTGCTATTTTTGCTTATTTTGCCCACTTTAACAGCTACGACTTCGCCACTTTTACCCATTCATCTACATTCCAATAGCTGCGACTCCGCTATTTCTACTTATTTTTCCAAGTTTAGAAGCTGCGACTCCGCCATTTTCGACCATTCTGCTAAACTTCCCAGTTGCGACTCCACTATTCCTATTCTGTTTTTGTCTTTTTTCCAGCAGTCATGACTCCACCATTGTCATTTCCATTTCACTTCTTCCCGTACAGCTGTGACTCTGCTACTTTGACCATTTCCACAAAATTTCACAGCTGTGACTCTACCAGTTTTCCTGCTCTCTGAATGATGCCACCAAAAATGATTCAGTCAGGCGTCAGTTTAAATTGCTTGCTTCACAAATCCAATCGTAGTCCACCAAGAACAAAACTATTGGGTTGTTTTGGTAGCTGTCAGCTTAGGTGGCGTGGCCACATCACTTCAGCACATGCACACATTTATGCTCATTTTAATGGAGGTGATGACAAAGGGGGGCTATAATGATGAATTCACGGCTGAACACATAATGCAAAGGTACGGATTTAGACCTTTTACATGATTTGGCGGGAAATTGAATATGGTAATAATGATTATGCACTATATTAGGCCTCGATTAGCGAACCTGTACCATTTAACCACCAGGGAATGTGTCAGAATCATGTTTGTATCTATTAAATTCCCTACCCCAATTATGCCAACTTTCCATAACTGTCTCATCTCACTTGGACTTCATACCTGTGCCAACTTTCCTAAAATACCTTATATTTGAATTCTAACTATCCCTTGCATGTTCGTATGCTGCAACTCCTACGTCTAGCCTGGTACTTGCTATATTCATTCTAAATTTTGAGGGAGGTTGATATGGGTAACCCAGTCCGGCATGAACCTGTGAATACGGAAGCCTTGCACGCCAATGCAGAAGTTCTTAAAATTTTCATAGCAGTAGGTTGGATGGAATATTTTGAACGGTTGAATGGTTTCCACACAGAAATTGCATTGCAATTCGCCCTTAACCTGACTGACACTCACTCTGAGGTCAGGGGAATGCCTGTAGATGTTTCAGAGGAAATTATAGCAGAAGTTATTGGCTTACCCCGGGTTGGAAAGAAGTCATTTGGATGGAAGGCACATAATGCGACTGCGGTGAGAGAGTTTTTGGCAGTCAGGGAGAGTATTCGTCCAAAGAATTGTGGGATAGAATTGGAGTCATTACCACAACCCTGGGATCAAGTAGTTATCTTCGTGAAGAAATATATCTCTTGTGAAGGTAGGTACCAAACAATTTTTTTCTCTGAAATTCCCTTATTTTCTCACTTACGGCATGGAAATTTAGTAAATATGCCATTTTATCTTTTTAAAGCCCTACAAACCATGGATGGATATGCAAAAACTGCCCAACACCCAGTTTCCTCCCTTACTAATCATGAACTAATTAAATTATTAGTCTTGAGGGCCCTTGCAAATCGTAATTTAACCTGGGAGCAATTTCTTGCTGGAGATGGGCCAATTAGAGAACCTGTATTAGAGATGAGGGGTGTGGGTGAAGCTAATGAGGACCGAAGCTCCTCCAATCCAGTTGGGGGGGAGGTTGTAGCACCAAGAAACTAGAGTGAGTTCGAAGAGGAGGTAAACATGGGAGAAACGACACTAGAAACAAATCATGTTGCTGAGGAAGTAGTGATGGAAGCCATGGCACAGGAGACAGTGACATCAAAAGCTACAACTACAGAAGCAGAAACTCAGATAGAAGAAGCTGAAACTGGAGTAGTTGTTAAAGCTGCGACAGAAGAAGTTGCAACTACAGAAGCAGAAATTCAGAAGCAAGAGCACTAGGTGGGAGCAACAGGAGAATAAAATGTGGAAGTTTTGGATGTTGTGTCCTCTCCTGTGATAAGAGGGACCATTATTGAAGAAGAGAAGACTGAAGAAACAACCCCTATGTCAAAGAAACGAAGAAAAAGGCCAAAGAACATGGGTCAGACATCTACTGCAACAAATAAAAGAAAAACCAGAACTATCATAGCATTAGTAGTAGGAATGGTGAGGAAAATAAGGACTAGATCGACTACAATAGCAAAAGCAGCTGTAACAGTAGAGGCAATAGAGACAGCAGAAGTAGCTGTAAGAGTAGAAGCAGCAGAGATAGCACAAGTAATCGAGGTAGAATTTGAAATACCTATGACTGAGGCATCACCTGTAACTGGGGTAGATTTAGAAATTCCCATGTTAAACCCCAAGTCACCTGTTGCGACACAAGAACTCCCAATAGAGGAACCCCAAATTGAAAACCTCCTATTTGAAAATGAACTTTTAAAGGAAGAAGTACAGACACTACGAAATGAGTTGGAAAAATTGAAGGGAGCAATTGGGAAACAAGCAGAGAAGAATTTGAACACATTGTTAGATGCTGCAAATTTATTAGAAGATTCATCTCTCGCATAAGAAAATGAGGAACGAGGAGAAATTGTTTTCCCAGAGTGTGGAGACATATTCTTTGTAGTAGGGCATAGAGTTATTGTCATGTCCCAAATTTGGCATTGGGTCACAATGGCCTAATCACAATGGCAATATTCATTAGAGTTTGTTAAATTGATGCTAAAGGTCAAATAATTGCCAAGGAGGAAAATTACTAGTTTCCTAGGTTTGGGGTGGAATCTTTGAGATTTGGAATAATGGGGATAATAAATGATGTTTGAACATTAGAATGGCATAAATATTTAATAAAGGATCTAAATAAATATATACAAGTGAAAATCAAAGTGGCATTTCATCATGAAGACACATCGAGGAAGTGGGACCCACATATGGCTAGATTTCCCCACTACACTTGGCATCATTCTCTCACCAATTCGAATTCAAGGTGAATGGTAACATACTTGGGGGATTCCAAAAGGTATTATTCATTGCATGACTCATCCAAGGTCGAAATATAGAGGAATATTAACTCCCATGGAAGAGGAAGAGGCAATTTGGAGCTAGTGAGACACTTGGGCTAGATTCCCTAGCTCTATGACAACAATGATGAAGATGCTATGACACCTATGACACAAATCATACCTGAAGGCTGAAATATGACATATATGACATGTCAGGGCTAAAAATAGACTCCAAGAGGGTGCTCAAGGGTGTTAGGGCAGCTAAGATGCTTCCACATGTGATTTGGTGGAAGTGGGAGACTAGGAATTGTTGTACAAGTGGCGTTCTTTGGAATCTCTTCCCAACTTGATTTGGCATGAGTCTCTTGGAAGGAATTCGACCCATGGAGGAAATTAGAAGTTTATAAATGTCAATAACAAAGAATGAAACCAGCTTTTGATCATTTGTATAATTTGCAATTGCATTTGTGAAGAGGGAGAGCTAGTGGATGACTAGTTTCTTGCCTTGGCCAATTTCGAGGGTGAAAGATTCCCATCCAAGTTGGTAATTGGAAAGGCCATTCAGACCTTTCATTTAGAGATTTAATGGAGTATTTATTTGCAGGTGTAAGCTACAGGCAAACTCATGGTTTCTTCTATTGCAGCTCACTCCTTCAACCATTTCCAGTTTTGATGGCATATTCTTGATCCTTGAGGGAGGGCGTTTTTGGTGAGATATTGTACTCTTTGGGGGAGATTTTTATGCCCCATTTATTTTTTAATATGAAGGAAATACTCTGTTCTCCATCTCCATAAATTTTCAGTTCGAAATTCCAAGTAGAAATGTATAAATCTCAATTTTAATGAAAGAACAGTGCCATTTCCCCACTACCTTGTTGTGAATCAATGTAATGCTGATGATTTCGAATGAATGGATTATTCTCTAATATATTTGTGATCAATATACTGCCATGGATGTCTTCTACAAGTTTCATGTACTGTAATTGAGCATTTGAAGCATTTTTACTCAATTTAGTTGTATTGGGAGGTGAAATAGTGTCATTTCCCCAAGGGTCGAATTGGGGATTTTTGCAGTTGAATGGGAGAGGGTGATAACAGTTGTAATAATCCATTAATGGTGCATATGAGACTTTAATAACATAATTAAAATCTTACATACCTCTTTTCATAAATTTGAGTGGGTTTGAAGGCATTTGGGAAGCCATTTTCAGTACTTACCCCATGGGGATTTGAACCCCAAATTACTAGTAAAATTGCATAATTGGTCCAGAATATTAAGAGAGTTTGCAGAGGTCTTTTGGTGGTAATATGTAATCCATAAACATCATATTCAAGTTCTAATATCATTCATACACATTCCTTGAATATTTGAAGGCATTTGGAGTCAATTTGAGGCCTAGAGACCAATACTAGTCAAAGGGAAATCACTAGTAAAGTTACCTACATTGATTAGAATTGAAAGAGGATTTGAAAAATTATTTTAAAGGTCCAAAGGAATCCATGAAACACATATTTATGTTCTAATATCATTCATATACCTTATTAGAATATTTGGGATCATTTGGGGCAAATTTGGGACCTAGAGATCCAAACTAGTCAAAGGTCAAACTAGGAAAAAAAGTGAAAAATTGCCATTTTAATAAAATTCCTAAGAAGGGACATTACAGTGGTATCAGAGCATGGTCCTTACACTTGTGGATTAGGTACATACATTCAAGAATAATTGGCAGCCAGGTCTTACTATTATGATGAATCCTATGAGTACAATTCTTATGAGGAATATGCATATGCTTATGAGCAATATGAAGCAGAATGTGAATGGTACGAGGAAGAGGTGCCATCATGCAACACTTCATACAATTTCAAGAGAAATGAAGATTATTCTTATGACTTTAGATCTGATGAATATGAGTGTGTCACACCAACCAAGGATAATTCTATGAGCGAGTTCCAAAGAAGGAGAGAAAAATATAAAACCTTGCCCCAACAATATCAAACATATATTGCTTCGAGCAAAAATACACAAAATGCCATGTCTTTTGAGTACTATGTTGAACATGTTTTTGAAAATAGGCCCAAAAATGAAGATGTGGAGTTAGTGAAGAAAGGTTTATGCCCTTCTTGTAAAAACCCTTGGAGCGAGTATCATATATGTGCATGAAATGATGTCCTCCTTGAGGAGAGATTTTGAGATTTATTCAAAAAGAGATTCCAAATATACTGATCCTAAGGAAAACAAGGAGAAAAATGCATCAGCTTGCTTGAAGGAGAAAAATGAAGAGACATCACAAGAGCATGAAGAATATTCTATTGAAAATATGGAAGATCATTTCGAGACACCTTCTAGCTTAGACATGAACCAAAGAGCATCTATTGATGGATGCTTAAACTATGAAGGAGTACCTACTGATGGGTGCTCACACCTCTATGTTCGTGACATAGAGATCACTGTTGAAAGTGTTGCTACAAGCCCAAGTTCCATTAAGCATGATAATGAATACCTTGTAGCAGTTGAAGAAGAACCAAGATCAACTTTCCTATCACCACTTGAGCTTCATGAAGTTGGTCCAAGCAAAAATGAAGAAGATGAGGAGGTTCATTTGCAAGAGCCTCATTTTCTTGAAGGGTCCTTAAAGATGAATGAAAATAATATCCAAGAGTCCCTCAGCATTCTCCATGACACTCAAGCATTGGTGTCAAATTCTTGTTGGAGAGCTACTTCATTGGAGGAAACATCCTTCATTGAAGACATGGAGAAGATTCAAAGAGCAATGTGCCACATCAAAGGTAATTTCATGTCTTTGCTTTTTGATAGAAAGCATTTGTTTGAGCTTAATGAATTGTTACATGATGCATACTTGAAGAATAATGAGGATATTCATAAGCTCACAATTCAAAATGAGCAACTTCTTGAAAAGTTGCAAGATACTTGTTTTTCCTCCTATGTTTTAGATTGTCAAATGGTAGATTGTTTGGAGGATTATCATGACATGGTGGATCATGAGAAATGTGGAAATTTGAATGTGCTTAATGTCTTCGAAGATGAACTTGAAGATATCCAAACACTTGATGTGGTGGAAGAGGAACTTGAATTGTCTCTTGATGAAGGTTATGCAATTTTTAAAGAAGAGCATGATTCCTCTACATTGGAACCAATCTATGACAAAGGTTTCGCACTTTTGAAGGAGCTGCATGATACTACCCATATGGATCCTTCCCATGATGAAACTTCTGCACTTTTTTATCATTTGGGTAAGTTAGTTCATTATCCTACATCCTACAATTCCATGTTTTGCAGCATTAGTCTCAATGAAGTATGGGTGAAAGGGTTCTTTTTGATGGTGCCACATGAGGAGTATGGAACTCCTAGATTTAACTTTTATGATGACATGGTTGGATCACATTCTTATTCACATTTGCAGCAACATCCTTTGTTACTTTATGATGATGCACATCTACACGAATGCACCTATGATATGCATTTGAGTCACTTGAAGACTCATGGTTTTTCTTGCTCAACACTTGATTCATTTGATGTTGGAGGAACTTCATCCAACACTTGGGTGAATAGATTTATGATTGGAGAACATTTTTGTTGCAAGACACATACTTTGTTATATCTTTATGACTCTCACATTCAGGGATGTATGGGTGAGACTTCTTTGAGTCATTTGAAGTCTCCTTGTTTTTTCTGCTCATTATTTGGTTCAGATTTTAGTGGAGATTCTTCATTCATTTCTTGGATGAAAGAATACATGATTGAATATTTTGATGCATATCACATCCTTTTGGAGCAGCATTATAGGACATGGGATCCTCACCTATGTCATTGGAGCAGATTTGATTGGTCACTTGAAGCTTGTATGCACTTGGAAAATGGTGGTCTACTTGCTTGGAGGTATAAGCACTTTCATGACTCTTTGATGAAGCATATCCTTGATGTACACTTTCATTATGTTGTTATGTACTTTGATGATATATATTTGGTACTCATGATGTTTGGAAGGATGCATACAAGAAAATGGGATCCAGGAATCCTCCTAACTAATGGTGTGGGTTGGAGAGCACTCTTAATTATTGGGGTGCAATACAAGCAATGGGACCCTGGAATAATTTTTATCTCATTGGTTTCAAATTTTTTGGGGAAACAAGCAGTATGGGAGATGGATTTCCCCACTTAATAAAGTGATTTTTATCAGAGTAGTGCAGCAGCAAGCATGGTGGTTCCTCTCTAAAATCTTCATGGAAACTCAAAGACTCAAGGTTGGGCAATTCAATGGCAACTTCAAAGAATTATACAGAAAGTAGGTTCTTCAACACCCATGTTTAAAATTTCTTGAGGACAAGCAATATTGGGAATGGAGGATTTTTCATGTCCCAAATTTGGCATTGGGTCACAATGGCCTAATCACATTGGCCCTATTCATTAGAGTTTGTTAAATTGATGCTAAAGGTCAAATAATTGCCAAGGAGGAAAATTACTAGTTTCCTACGTTTGGGGTGGAAGCTTTGGGATTTGGAATAATGGGGATAATAAATGATGTTTGAACATTAGAATGGCATAAATATTTAATAAAGGAGCTAAATAAATATATACAAGTGAAAATCAAAGTGGCATTTCATCATGAAGACACATGGAAGAAGTGGGACCCACATATGGCTAGATTTCCCCACTACACTTGGCATCATTCTCTCACCAATTTGAATTCAAGGTGAATGGTAACATACTTGGGGGATTCCAAAAGGTATTATTCATTGCATGACTCATCCAAGTCTAAATATAGAGGAATATTAACTCCCATGGAAGAGGAAAAGGCAATTTGGAGCTAGTGAGACACTTGGGCTAGATTCCCTAGCTCTATGACAACAATGATGAAGATGCTATGACACCTATGACACAAATCAGACCTGAAGACTGACATATGACATATATGACATGTTAGGGATAAAAATAGACTCCAAGAGGGTGCTCAAGGGTGTTAGGGAAGCTAATATGCATCCACATGTGATTTGGTGGAAGTGGGAGACTAGAAATTGTTGTACAAGTGGCATTCTTTGGAATCTCTTCCCAACTTGAGTTGGCATGAGTCTCTTGGAAGGAATTCGACCCATGGAGGACATTAGAAGTTTATAAATGTCAATAACAAAGAATTAAACCAGCTTTTGATCATTTGTAGAATTTGCAATTGCATTTGTGAAGAGGGAGAGCTAGTGGATGACTAGTTTCTTGCCTTGGCCAATTTCGAGGGTGAAAGATTCCCATCCAAGTTGGTAATTGGAAAGGCCATTCGGACCTTTAATTTAGAGATTTAATGGAGTCTTTATTTGTATGTGTAAGATACAGGGCAGCTCATGGTTTCTTCTATTGCAGCTCACTCCTTCAACCATTTCCAGTTTTGATGTCATATTCTTGATCCTTGAGGGAGGGAATTTTTGGTGAGCTATTGTACTCTTTGGGGGAGATTTTAATGCCCCATTTATTTTGTAATATGAAGGAAATACTCTGTTCTTCATCTTCAGAAATTTTTAGTTCGAAATTCCAAGTAGAAATGTATAAATCTCAATTTTAATGAAAGAACAATGCCATTTCCCCACTACCTTGTTGTGAATCAATGTAATGCTGATGATTTCGAATGAATGGATTATTATCTGATATATTTGTGATAAATATACTGCCATGGATGTCTTCTACAAGTTTCATATACTGTACTTGAGCATTTGAAGAATTTTTACTCAATTTAGTTGTATTGGGAGGTGAAATAGTGCCATTTCCCCAAGGGTCGAATTGGGGATTTTTGCAGTTGAATGGAAGAGGGTGAGAATAGTTGTAATAATACATTAATCATGCATATGAGACTTTAATAACATAATTAACACCTTACATACCTCTGTTCATAAATTTGAGTGGGTTTGAAGGCATTTGGGAAGCCATTTTCAGTACTTACCCCATGGGGATTTGAACCCCAAATTACTAGTAAAATTGCATAATTGGTCCAGAATATTAAGAGAGTTTGCAGAGGTCTTTTGGTGGCCATATGTCATATATAAACATAATATTCAAGTTCTAATATCATTCATACACCTTCCTTGAAGATTTGAAGGCATTTGGAGGCAATTTGAGACCTAGAGACGAATACTAGTCAAAGGGAAATCACTAGTAAAGTTACCTACATTGATCAGAATTGAAAGAGGATTTGTAGAAGTATTTTAACGGTCCAAAGGAATCCATGAAACACATATTTATGTTCTAATATCATTCATATACCTTCTCAAAAGATTTGGGATCATTTGGGGCAAATTTGGGACCTAGAGATCCAAACTAGTCAAAGGTCAAACTAGGGAAAAAAGTGAAAAAATGCCATTTTAATAAAATTCCTAAGAAGGGACATTACAATTATGGTGCTAGGATTCGTAGCACATGAATAGACAAAGCAGGAGGAAGAAAAAGCACCAGAAGTAGAATTGATGGGGGATAATGAGCCAAAAATTGAAGTGATCCCTGATTTGAATATAGAAGATGAAACAGTGCAGTCCCAGCCATCAGTGGATACCGAATTACTTCAGGAACAATCTCAGCAGTCTGAAGATATTAAAAGGCAAGGGGCTGTCACACAAGATCCAACACCCTTGACAATATATAGTGAGGCTGCAACTCAAACAACGACACCTGACATCAAGGATCAAGAAGAAGACATTGTTACACAAGAACCAGTGTTTTCAAAAACATTTGCTGAAATTAAAACACAAACTAAGGAGGTTGAGGTACAAGAAGAAGATGTTGTTACACAAGAACTAGCATCTTCGAAATCAATTGTTGAGACTGCATTACGGGCACAGGCCACTGCAATACCAATGGAGGATGAAACTATTACACTGTCAAATCAAGATAAGGAGGTTGGTACAGCAGGGGACAAGGTATAATTACAGTTCCCTCGGGAAGTTATTTTTCTAGACTCTAGTGATGAAAAGGATGTGGAGGATAGGAGAATTCAGTGGTTGGAGAAGAATATTCTCTAGCTAAACCTTGAGTTAGATAAATGGAAGAATTACATTGCTCAGTACAGGACATGGATGATTTCTCTCCATGAGCATAGAAATACCATCAGAGAGTTGAGAGAAAAATGGGCTGAGGAGTTATTCTTCCAGAAAATCCGGTGGGAAAAATTTCAAAAGAAGTTGGAAGAATTAAAAAAACTTGAGATCCTGCAACAAGAAAAGGACCAAATGTATACTCTTTCTGTAGAATTACTGAGTTGCAGGATTCCATCCCCCGCTTACCCTGTCTTTCTTCATGAGCAGACAACTTTATTGAAATTGAAGGCTTTGAAGGAAGGAAGATCATTTGATCTAGCATCAGCTTCCCAGTTTTTAGAGACTTTTTTGAAAAGTGATTTTGAGGATCAACATTTGTTATGTGAATTATATTTACATGAAAGGGCTTGTTACATTGACTTTCCCTCCAACCCTTTCCCTTGCTTGGGGGATGTTTAGCTGAGGGATTTTGCCTCTTTTCTCATCAACCATGTAAGATGGCGAGATGCTTTCCAAACCATCACAAAGAATGAAGATAATTATACTCTCTGGATTAGGGGTGGACCTCAGGATCCACAAGAATTCATAGCAAATCATGCTGGATCCCTCAGGGTTCCTGAAATTTCCCAATACTTTGAACATTTGCGATGGAAAATCCTCAGTACCTGTGTCCTGATGATTCTCAATATGCAACAGTATTCTCTGGAGTGGAGTGAATACAGATGGATATATTCTTCTTCATCTCTAAAAGAAGGGGACCCATATTGCTTTGAGAATTTTAAGGAAGCCTTGACAAGGGCTCCTTGATATGTGTAGTGCATGGAAAAATGTGGACCTTGGTGGATTGAATTAAGATTCAGATTCCCCCTCATATGGCTGCCTATGAGTCCTTACAGGAACAGCTATGCTTTGACTGAAGAAGAAGAGAATATGTGTTGGGAGAAATGGACAGCCTGCTATGGGTTTGTGCCTCATGAGGAAACACCAGAACTTGCCTACAGCCTCACCAATCTTCACAAATACAACTCAGACTCAGATTCAAACTAGTGGAGGTTGTTGCATGAGGACATGCAATCGGATAGTTGGGGGGAGATGTTGGGTCCAGGAATTGTCCCTTTTTGGCCATCCTTATTAAATCATTTTGCCCTGATTACATCCTATTTTCACAAGCTATATATATGCCTTTTCTCTAGAACAACCAATAATATTGATAGGTATAATTCATTATTTCTTTATTCATTTCATTCCTAAGATTGTTAAGGTTCTGGATTCTAGTCTTTGATTTATGCTAACTTGTGTGGTTTCATTTAGTCAAAGTCTGAAACACAAGTGTATCATCCAAATGGTTCCAGCTGTTACTCTTCCAGGACCGATTCCTCATATTCCAAGGAAAAGCGCATCCCTCCACATGAGCTGTAACAGATCCTCACTAAAACAGAACCTAGCTGCGATAGACAGGTCGCATTCTAGTTTGCTAAGTCTATTGATCCATTGATTGCTAGAGTAACAACATTCTTCATGATTAACAACCTCATTCAATACGACTGTAACAGTTAGCTGTAACTCTGCATCATGAAGATCATAGATCTTCATTGCTGCACAATTTTAGTGGATCTGGAATTGTACTCTCCATGTATAAATTCGAGAAGGCTCTTGTAGCCTGGGGTGGGACAATTACTATTTTGTATAAGCTGCAACAGCGCACTGAGACTATCGATTTCCATCATTAATATAAGAGCAGAGTTCTTCATTCCTGTGTCTTAATTTGTGTTGATTCATGCCGTCTCTATTATAAGGCCAGGGCCCTCCTTCTCACAGAGATAGCCAATTTAAGTAGGTAGATTAATCTAGTTTCCTTTCTATTGTGTGGTGTGTAATTACTGTAGATGTTATTGTTAGTTGCAATAGAGAATTCATACTAGCATCTCTTTTGGTAGTTAGGATTGCATCTTGAATAGCTGTAATAGAGTGGTGTGACAGTCGACTATGTAGATTAGTTCAATTTGATGCATGTGTGTTTTAATCAACTGTAACATCCAAGCTCAGTTCCAATATCTTTCAATCGTTTATGCTTTCTAGGATTTCCAGTAATTATCAGTTTAGAGTTCAAGCTTATGTTAAGTTCTGGTTGCTTTTGTATCTTCATTGAATCCATAGATTAGGTAGATTATGATTGAGTTACAGTAGTTGCTAGATGGATCATTTTGGTAAAGATTGAATATTGTAGTTTGATAATTATAGGTTTTAACTTCTTGCAAAAGTAATCTAGTTCATTCCTATTCTTAGATCAGTAACTGCCAGGTTGATTTCTATAAGAGGATATATGCACTTTGAATTCCTAGATGTATGAGTAGATTAGTTTTCTTTAAGGAATGAGTTTGGCTGAGCAGGTAGGTAGGATTATTATCTCTAATTAGTTAATCAACTCCTTGACATGTTTATGCATAGATTGTGCTTATTTCCATTGAAATAAAAGACTTCCCTGCGTTTGACAATTTATATTGCTCATCCTGTGTGCTGGTTGTAATCAATTGACATATAGGGTGCCCAACAACTGTGAAGTTATTTGTATTGAGCTTGCCCAAATGAGGTTTCCCCCTCGAAGTGGCTTGTGATCAATATAAAACTGATTATGAGTTCTGTTATTTCTGCTATCTCGTGTATTTTCGTTAATTAATTGTTCCAGGTTCTTCACATAGGTGTTTAGAGAGAGAGAGAGAGAGAGAGAGAGAGAGAGAGAGAGATTTATTGGTAGTTAGAAAATTAAAGAAACAAAGAGAACGAGGGTTTGGGGTTTGGAGAGACACATAGAGAAATTGGAGATTAAGTGTTTAGAGAGAGATATTGGGGGTTAGCTATTTAGATAGAGAGATAGTTTGGGGGTTAGCCATTTAGAGAGAGAGAGAGAGGGAGAGAGATTGTAGGTTATATGTTTAGAGAGAAAGGCAGGAAGAGATATATTGGGGGTTAAGGGTTTAGAGACAGAGAGATATTGGGGGTTAGGGGTTCTGAAAGAGAAAAAGAGATCAGGGGTTAGGTGTTTAGAGAAATATTGATATAAAGAAAGAGATTGGTGGTTAGGGGTTTGGACAGAGGGAGAGAGAGAGATTAGGAGTTAGGGGTTTATAGAGATATTGATATTGGGGGCTAGGGGTTTAGAGAGAGAGAGAGAGAGAAAGAGAGAGAAATTAGGGGTTTAGGTGTTTAGAGAAAGATATTTTGGCAGTTAGAAAATTAAAGAGATAGAGAGAATGGGGGTTTTGGTTTTAGAGAGACACTGAAAGAGGTTGGAGATTAGGGGTCTAGACAGAGAGAGAGAGAGAGAGATTGGGGGTTAGTGGTTTAGAGGGAGAGAGATATTGGGGGTTAGAGGCTTAGAGAGAGATAGAGATACTTGGGTTTAGGTGTTTAGAGAGAGATTGGTTATTAGGGATTTAGAGATAGAGAGATTGGAGGTTAGGGGATTAGAGAGAGTGGGAGAGAGAAATTGGGGGTTAGGGGTTTAGACAATGGGATATTGGGAGTTAGTTGTGTTACCCCTAAAGTTGAACCTAGACTACTGGGTTTCAAGCTTAAGGAAATCTTAACAGTATATATCGGATAACTAAATGGTAACTTTATGGAGTTTGGTGGTAGATGAATATATGACAGAGATCAAAGCAACTCAAAAGTCAGGTAACAGGGAGTACATTAGGTTTCAATATTTAAATATTGACAGAGAATGACTGTGTGTATGACTTTATGAATATAAAAGCTTAGGCTCTACTTAAGAATATTGGACATAGCTACATGCTAATCAAGAGAATAATAGTATAAAATGTTAAGATCATACATAGATAAGGTAATGATAACATGTACTTCATTAATTAAAATAGAATAGGCTCAAAGATCATAATCAATTCCAAAAACAGTCATTTCTTGTAAATATAAGATAAAAAAAAACATATACATGCCTGTAAATGCAAACGCACAACCTGACTTCCATCATACGTTCAAAGTTCCAACATTTCTCAGCCTTCAATTGGAACTCCTCCCTCCCTATGATTTTACATGAGGTTTATAGATCTATGAGATAAAAAATAGATCCTTATAGTTTGGATCTTATTTACTAAAAATATACATAGATGACACCTCCTAGGGTCGAATTTGCACTTAGTCATATCAGCAAGATTACAAAAGAAAATTATGGAAAATCAGTCCCATATCTAAAATCTAGGATTTGGTCTTTGACCCACTAAAAATGTGCAAAGATATGATTTGATTGCATGATATAAGGGATAGGAATCTGATCTGTAATCTCAAATTCGAATTTAGAGATGATTTTATCAATTGGGATAGCTATCTTCACGAATTCTGTAGCAACAAAATTCTGACAAAATCTAGAACATTGGTCCCATAGATGCTTGCATATCTTCCAAATTGTAATATATGTGTACAAAATGAGAAAGGTTTTTGTAGATGAACCCATCATTGAGAAAAGACTCTTTCAGTTTTCAAAAATTCCCCTTCAGCTGTTCATAATCAACTCTGCAATAATATGACTCAGACTGGAATTTCCGCAGTCAGAAAAATAGGCTGAAATGACGAGAGTGAATATTCCAATCCTTGATACCTCTGTAAAAAGTGAGATAGATTTTTGTAGTTTGATATATTAGGAATAAAAACCTCCTCCAGGTTTCCAAAATTCATCTTTTATTGGCAACAATCTGTTTTGAAAAAAGATGACGAAACAAGACATTTCTAGAAAAATCTGCCTTCATAAATTCTCCAAGTGATATTATTTTGAACAAATTACTCCTCAAAACTTTTCCACTGTGTGTTGTCTATGCTTTATTGAATAATCATTGTCCATTAAAACATAGTACAAGATCTTGCCACCCATATCCATCAATGAATGTGCATATTTCATTACTGGCAGCATTATTACCCTTAACATTTTAATATATGTTGTCAGCTCACTTTTAATCAAAATGAATAATAGCAATGTTCCCAAGCATATTTGAAATGACTTTTGACTAAGAAATAAAAATTTATTTTGAAAATCAAAATGAACCATGAGCCTTGTCCTTATTTTAATTATGAAAAATATAATAAAGTGTAACTAGTGTAATATCTGAGACTAAGAAAAATGAAGAAAATGAATAAATGGGAAAATGGGAAAAGAAAACTAAGACGAATAGGGAACGAAAACTAGGTAAAAGTGGTACTAGTCTAAGAAACAACCCTGGAGATAACATTTGGCTCCGATTGGGGATAAAGTTCTCCTTGTGAGACTTTAAGAACAATAAGACTAAGTGCCTTTCGAATCCATCACTGACATCTGCAAACCAAAAACTACAACTTGCTCTGCTCATCAAATTCTGAAATGATCCTGCTTTGCAAATAGAAGCCTCCCTGCAACTGAAGAAAAGAAGCACCAGTGTTTTGTCTCCATTGGGATGGAGTCTTTATTCATGTAGAATTAGTACATACTAAATCAAACTGTAATAGAAAGTGCTGAAAGCAAAGCATTATTCTGCAAACTGAATTCAAACTGTATCTGCTTTAAGCCAATTCCATACTAAGACCAAATAACTGCTCTAATACTGAAAGACTAAATGAGAACAAATGCTTTTGAAACAAGCTTATTTATGTGCACTGTCTACACTAACCAAATCTGCACCCTGGTCAAGTAAAATCATACTTCCACTGAAGCCATACAAGTATCTGAATAATTGATGAAACTATTGATCTCTGTATTAACAAGATAAAGACTAGAACACAAATCAACACTTGTCTGCAAGTTTGATTTTCAGATTTATCATAAAATGAATATTGGAACCTTGAACCGATGAATTCTTCCATATAGTCAGCTACTGGGTCATAAAAAACATAATAACCGTCAAGATATTCTAGCATATGATTATTATGATTAAACAATCCATGCATGCAGTTTTTTCCGTACCATTGTTTCAATTTTGAATCATCAAACTTGTCTTTATTGTTAGAACATTTTTCAATCTTGATATCAAAAGACAGCTGAAATGGGTTTTGGAAAGACAAACTCTATATTTTGACATCTAAAGCTTCAATCTCTTTCTCAATATATTCAGCAAATTCTTCTAAAAATATGACTTTAGATTCTGAGTTACATGAGCTTGACTTTAAATAAGAAGACAAAAGGGAAGAAAAATTCTCATCTATTTCCTCATCAGTGCACATATCATTCCATTCTCTGAAACTTTGGACAGAAAGAGATTCTTCCCTAAACTCTATCTTTGCCATCCATGTCTTCAAAAAGACAATCCAAAAATCTATTGATGATCTAATTGACCCAGCAGGAAAATCTTCAACCCAACTTTTACAATTTCCTTGTAATGAATCATAGAAGAGTCTAATGAAGACATCTTCATGTTTAACTCTGAGTAGCTCCGTAAATTCACGGAAATTACATATGTGTTTCACAGCTAAACTCAAATCTTCTCCATTAAATTTAGGACCATTTATCAACAAATATTCATCTGAAGGAAGACGATTCGGAAAACCAGGAAGTTCTGCAAAATCTAGACATGCATACCTTGAAACAATAGAAGCAACATCTAAAGTCCTCATTAGTCCAATGAAATAATTAATGAATCTTTAAAATTTGGATCCGCGGAAGCTAGACTCGCCAGGTGAAGAATTTGCAGCCAATATCCATATTCCTATTACCTGGTCACCTTCAAGCAATAGATCTCTTCAAGGAGATAGCACTTAAACTTTCAATTAACCAATGAAGATTCTACGTGTAAGAGGTATCTCAGGTGCTGTCAAAGACTTTAAAGTAAAAAATTCCTTTGGAATATGTTTATGTTCAAAAGATAGAGGATTTGAATACACATCAAAATCACCAACCTGTGTTGGATTTAAGTTATCAACTTCAGGAATGCACATAGATAAATCCAATTTGTTTTCTTGTTGGCTATTTATAAAATCTGAAGATGAAGAACCTTGATCTATATCAAGAGTAGAAAGTTGAGGGTTACTAGATGATGGATAATTCAAATTCCTTCTAGCTTCCCTGATAATCCATTCTGGATCAAAAACCCTTGAATGTAGAGGAGACAAAGGATTTCCTCTTGTACCGATCGGCCTTGAAGCCACTATAACTTTCTAGACTGTCAAGTGAATGTAGTTTGTAAACAAAATATACTGATCTTGTCACCTTTCAAAACTAGATATAAATATATCAATCACCCAGGGAAGATATACTTTCGTTTCTCCGTCCTTGGCAGCGGCGCCAAAAGATGTTATCCCTAAAGTTGAACCTAGACTACTGCGGTACAAGATTAAGGAAATCTTAATAGTAGATATAGGATAACTAAATGGTAACTCTATGAGGTTTGGTGGTAGATGAAAATATGACAGAGATCAAAGCAACTCAAAATTCAGGTAACAAGGAGTACATTAGGTTTCAGTATTTAAATATTGACAGAGAATGACTGTGAGTATGACTTTATGAATATAAAAGCTCAGGCTCTATTTCAGAATATTGGACATAGCTACATGCTAATAAAGATAATCATAGGATAAAATGATAAGATCATACATAGACAAGGTAATGATAACATGTACTTCATTAATTAAAATAGAGAATGCTCAAAGATCATAATCAATTCCAAAAATAGTCATTTCTTATAAATATAACATAAAAAACCATATACATGCCTGTAAATGCAAACTCACAACATGACTTCCATCATACGTTCAAAGTTCCAACATTTCTCAGCCTTCAGCTGGAACTCCTCCCTCCCTATGATTTTACATGAGATTTATAGATATATGAGATAACAACTTGATCCTTATAGTTTGGATCTTATTTACTAAAAATATACATAGATGACACCTCCTAGGGTCGAATTTGCACTTAGTCATATCAACAAGATTACAAAAGAAAATTCTGGAAAATCAGTCCCATATCTAAAATCTAGGATTTGGTCTTTGACCCACTAAAAATGTGCAAAGATATTATTTGATTGCATGATATAAGGGATAAGAATCTGATATGTAATATCAAATTCGAATTTAGAGCTGATTTTATCAATTGAGATAGCTATCTTCACGAATTTTGCAACAACAAAATTCTGACAAAATCTAGAAAATTGGTCCCATAGATGCTTGCATATCTTCCAAATTTTAATAGATGTGTAGAAAATGAGAAACCGTTTTGTAGATGAACCCATCATTGAGAAAATCCTCTTTCAGTTTTCAAAAATTCCCCTCTAGCTATTCATAATCAACTCTGTAATAATATGACTCAAACTGGAATTTCCGCAGTCAGAAAAATATGCTGAAATGACGAGAGTGAATATTCCAATCCTTGATACCTATGTAAACAGTGAGATAGGTTTTTGTAGTTCGATATCTTAGGAATAAAAACCTCCTCCAGTTTTCCAAAATTCATCTTTTGTTGGCCACAATATGTTTTGAAAAAAGATGACGAAATGGGACATTTCTGGAAAAATCTGCCTTCATAAATTCTCCAAGTGATATTATTTTGAACACATTACTCCTCAAAACTTCTCCACTGTGTGCTTTCTATGCTTTAATGAATAAGCATTGTCCATTAAAACATAGTACAAGATCTTGCCACCTGTATCCATCAATGAATGTGCATATTTCATTACTGACAACATTATTACCCTTAACATTTTAATATATGTTGTCAGCTCACTTTTAATCAAAATGAATAATAGCAATGTTCCCAAGCATATTTGAAATGACTTTTGACTAAGAAATAAAACTTTATTTTGAAAATCAAAATGAACCATGAGCCTTGTACTTATTTTAATTATAAAAAATATAATAAAGTGTAACTAGGATAATATCTAAGACTAAGAAAAATGAAGAAAATGAATAAATGGGAAAATGGAAAAAGAAAACTAAGATGAATAGGGAACAAAAACTAGGTAAAAGTGGTACTAGTCTAAGAAACAACCCTAGAGATAACAAGTTGTTTACAGAGAGAGATTTGCGGTTAGGGGTTTAGAGAGAGAGAGAGAGAGATTAGAGTTGGGGTTTAAAGAGAGTGAGAGATTGGGGTTACTCGTTTAGAGAGAGAGAGATTGGAGGTTAGTGGTTTAGATAGATAGATATGAAGAGAGATATTGGGATTTAATGGTTTAGAGAGAGAGATTGGGGATTATGGGTTTAGAGAGAGAGAAGGGGTTTAGATAGAGTGATAGAGAGAGAGAGAAGGGTTAGGGTTAGGGTTTCAGGAGAGAGAGAGAGAGATTGCGGGTTAGCCATTTAGAGAGAGAGAGATTGGAGGTTAGTGGTTTAGAGAGATAGATATGAAGAAATATATTGGGATTTAATGGTTTAGAGAGGCAGATTGGGGGTTATGGTTTTAGAGAGAGACCGATATTGGGGGTTAGGTGGTTAGACAAAGAGAGAGAGATATTGGTTGTTAGGGGATTAAAGAAAGAGCAAGAATGGGGGCTAGGAGTTCAGAAACATACATACAGAGAGAGATAGAGATAGATAGATAGATAGATGGATAGTGAGAGAAAGAGGTTGGGGGTTATGGGTTTAGAGAGAGAGAGAGAGAGATCATACGTTAGGGTTTGAGAGAGAGAGAGAGAGAGAGAGATTGGGGGTAATGGTTTATAGGGATAGAGATATTGGTGTTTAGTGGTTTAGAGAGAGATAGAGGGATTAGGGTTAAGGATTTATAGAGAGAGAGAGAGAGAAATAGAAAGAGAGAGATCGGTGTTTAGGGATTTAGAGAGAGAGAGAGAGAGATTAGAGGTTAGCAGTTTATGGACAAAGAGAGAGATTGGGGTTCAGGTTTTTAGACAGAGTGAGATTGTGGATTTGAGGTTTAGATAGAGATAGAGAGAGGTTAGGGGTTAGGGGTTTAAAGAGAGAGATATTTGGAGGTTAGTGGTTTAGAAAGAGACAAAGGTTGGAGTTTAGGTGTTTAGAGAGAGAGAGATTGGGGGTTAGGGGTTCATGGGTCTAGGGAGAGAGATATTGGGGCTTAGGGGTTTAGAGAGAGAGAGAGAAGTTGGGGGTTAGGGGCTCAAATAGATAGATGAAGAGGGAGAGATTTGGGGTTAGTTGTTTAGAGAGATATAGAAATTGGGGGTTAGGGGTTTAAAGAGAGAGAGAGAGTGGTGGTTAAGGGTTTAGAGAGAGAGAGAGAGGGAGATTGGTGGTTCAGGGTTTAGAGAGAGAGAGATAGGAAGAGAGATATTAGGGGTTAGGGGTTTAGAGATAGAGAGATTGGGATTTAGGGGTTTAGCGAGAAATAAACAGATTGGGGGCTAATATTTTAAAGAGAGAGAGAGAGAGAGAGAGAGAGAGAGAGAGAGAGAGAGAAACAAATAGATTGGTGGTTAGGGGTTCAAAGAGATAGAGAAGGATTGGGTGTTATGGTTTTAGAGAGAGAAAGAGAATGGGGGTTAGTCGCGGGGTTAGCTGTTTAGGCAGAGATAGAGAGATTAGGGGTTAGGTGTTTAGAGAGAGATTGGAGGTTAGTGGTTTAGATAGATAGATATGAAGAAAGATATTGGGATTTAATGGTTTAGCTTGAGAGATTGGGGGTTAGGAGTTTAGAGAGAGAGAAGGGGTTTAGATAAAGAGAGTGATAGAGAGAGAGAGATTAGGGTTACGGTTTAAAGAGAGAGATTGGGGGTTATCCATTTAGAGAGAGAGAGAGATTGGAGGTTAGTGGTTTAGAGAGATAGATATGAAGAGAGATATTGGGATTTAATTGTTTAGAGAAAGAGATTGGGGGTTAAGGGTTTAGAGAGAGAGAGAGAGTGATATTGGGGCTTACGTTGTTAGACAAAGAGAGAGAGAGAGAGATTGGGTGTTAGTGGATTAAAGAAAGAGTGGGAATGGGCACTAGGGGTTCAGATACATACATACATAGAGAGAGAGAGAGAGAGAGAGAGAGAAGTTGGGGGTTAGGGGTTTAGAGAGAGAGAGATCATAGGTTAGGGTTTCAGAGAGAGAGAGAGAGAGAGATTGGGGGTTAATGGTTTATAGGGAGAGAGAGATTGGTGTTTATGTCTCTCAAGAGAGATAGAGATATTAGGGTTAAGGATTTAGAGAGAGAGAGAGAGAGAGAGAGAGAGAAATAGAAAGAGAGAGATCGATATTTAGGGATTTAGAGAGAGAGAGAGAAATTAGAGGTTAGCGGTTTATGGACAATGAGAGATATTGGGAGTCAAGTTTTTTGACAGAGTGAGATTGGGGGTTTGAGGTTTAGATAGATAGAGAGAGAGAGAGAGAGAGATCAGGGGTTAAGGGTTTAGAGAGAGAAAGAGAGATTTGAAGGTTACTGGTTTAGAGAGAGAGAAAGGTTGGAGTTTAGGGGTTTAGAGAGGGAGATTGTGGGTTAGGGGTTTCGGGAGAGAGATATTGGGGCTTAGGGGTTTAGAGAGATAGAGAGAGGTTGGGGTTCAGGGGTGCAAATAGCTAGATTGAGATATATATATATATATATATATATTATATATATATATATATATATATATATATTATATATATATATATATATATATATATATTATATATATATATATATATATATATAGAAAGAGAGAGAGAGAGAGAGAGAGAGATTAACGGTTAGGGGTTTATATAGATATAAATTTTGGGGGTTAGGGGAATAGATAAAGAGAGAGAGATTAGGGGTTAAGTGTTTAGGGAGAGAGAGAGAGAGATTTATTGGCAGATAGAAAATTAAAGAAACAAAGAGAAAGAGGGTTTGGGGTTTAGAGAGCGAGAGATTGGGGGTTAGCCGTTTAGATAGAGAGATAGAAAGGGGGTTAGCCATTTAGAGAGAGAGGGGGGGAGAGAGAGAGATAGAGAGGTAGGAAGAGATATATTGGGGTTTAAGGGTTTAGAGAAAGAGAGATTGGGGCTTAGGGGTTTTGAAAGAGATAAAGAGATTGGAGGTTAGGTGTTTAGAGAAATATAGATATAAAGAAACAGATTGGTGGTTAGGGGTTTATACAAAGGGAGACAGAGAGAGAGAGATTAGGAGTTAGGGGTTCATAGAGATATAGATATTGGGGGTTGGGGGTTTAGAGAGAGAGAGAGAGAGAGATTAGAGGTTTAGGTGTTTAGAGAGAGATTTTGGTAGTTAGCATATTAAAGAGATTGAGAGAATGGGGTTTTGGTTTTAGAGAGACACGGAAAGAGGTTGGAGATTAAGGATCTAGAAAGAGAGAGAGAGAGAGATTGGAGGTTAGTGGTTTAGAGAGAGAGAGATATTGGGGGTTAGAGGCTTAGAGAGAGATAGAGAGACTGGGGGTTCAGTGTTTCGAGAGAGATTGGTTGTTATGGATTTAGAGAGAGAGAGAGAGAGAGAGAGAGAGAGTGGGAGAGAGAAATTGGGGGTTAGGGGCTTAGACAATGGGAGATTGGGGTTTAGTTGTTTACAAAGAGACAAAGAGATATTCAGGGTTAAGGGGTTTAGAGAGAGAGAGAGAGAGAGGTTAGAAGTTTAGATATGGAGAGAGAGATAGAGTGAGATATTGAGAGATATTGGAGGCTAGGGTTTTATAGCGAGAGTGAGATTGGGGTTTAGGGGTTAAGAGAGAGATATGGGGATTAGGGGTTTACAATAAGAGAGAGAGAGAGAGAGAGAGATATTGGAGGTCAGGGGTTTAGATAAAGAGAGTGAGAGAGAGAGAGAGGGAGAGAGAGAGAGAGAGAGAGAGAGATTAGGGTTAGGGTTTAAAGAGAGGGAGAGATTGGGGGTTAGCCGTTTAAAGAGAGAGAGATTGGAGGTTAGTGGTTTAGATAGATAGATATGAAGAGAGATATTGGGATTTAACGGTTTGGAAGAGAGATTGGGGGTTAAGGGTTTAGAGAGAGAGAAGGGCTTTAGATGAAGAGAGTGATATAAAGAGAGAGAGAGAGAGAGAGAGAGAGAGAGAGATTAGGGTTGGGGTTTAAAGAGAGAGAGATAGATTGGGGGTTAACCATTTAGAGAGAGAGAGATTGGAGGTTAGTGGTTTAGAGAGATAGATATGAAGAGAGATATTGGGATTTAATGGTTTAGAGAGGGAGATTGGGGATTAGGGGTTTCGAAAGAGAGAAGGGGTTTAGATAAAGAGAGTGATAGAGAGAGAGAGAAGTTAGGGTTAGGTTTTAAAGAGATAGAGAGATTGGGGGTTAGCCGTTTAGAGAGAGAGAGATTGGAAGTTAGTGGTTTACAGAGATAAATATGAAGAAAGATATTGGGATTTAATGGTTTAGAGAGGGAGATTGGGGGTTAGGGTTTTAGAGAGGTTTAGAGAGGGAGATTAAGGGTAAGGATTTTAGAGAGAGACTAATATTGGGGGTTAGGTGGTTAGACAAGGAGAGAGAGAGATATTGGGTGTTAGGGGATTAAAGAAAGAGCGAGAATGGGGGCTAGGGGTTTAGAAACATACATACAGGGAGAGATAAAGGGAGACAGGTATATATATAGAGAGAGAGAGAGAGGTTAGGGGTTATGGGTTTAGAGAGAGAGAGAGAGATCATAGGTTAGGGTTTGAGAGAAAGAGAGAGAGAGAGAGAGAGAGATTGGTGTTTAGGGGTTTAGAGAGAGATAGAGAGATTGGGGTTAATAATTTAGAGAGAGAGAGATAAAGAGAAAGAGAGAGATCGGTGTTTTGGGATTTAGAGAGAGAGAGGGAGAGGTTAGTGGTGTATGGACAAAGAGAGAGATTAGGGGTCAAGTTTTTAGACAGAGTGAGAATGTGGATTTGAGGTTTAGATAGAGACAGAGAGAGATTAGGGGTTAGGGGTTTAGAGAGAGAGATATTTGGAGGTTAGTGGTTTAGAGAGAGAGAAAGGTTGGAGTTTAGGGGTTAGAGAGAGAGAGATTGGGGGTTAGAGGTTCATGGGTTTAGGGAGCGAGATATTGGGGCTTAGGAGTTTAGAGAGAGAGAGAGAGAGAGAGGTTGGGGGTTAGGGGCTCAGATAGATAGATGGCGAGGGAGATATTTGGGGTTAATTGTTTAGATAGAGAGAGAGATTGGGGATTAGGGATTGAGAGAGAGAAAGAGTGGTGGCCAGTGGTTTAGAGAGAGAGAGGGAGGGAGATTGGTGGTTCAGGGTTTAGAGAGGGAGAGATAGGAAGAGAGATATTTTGGGTTAGGGGTTTAGAGATATAGAGATTGGGATTTAGGGGTTTAGCAAGAAATAAACAGATTGGGGGCTAAGCTTTTAGAGAGAGAGAGAGAGAGAGAGAAACAAATAGACTGGTGGTTAGGGGTTCAAAGAGATAGAGAAGGATTGGGTGTTATGGTTTTAGAGAGAGAAAGAGAATGGGGGTTAGTCGCGGGGTTAGCTATTTAGGGAGATATAGAGAGATTAGGGGTTAGGTGTTTAGAGAGAGATTGGAGGTTAGTGGTTTAGATAGATAGATATGAAGAGAGATATTGGGATTTAATGGTTTATCTTGAGAGATTGGGGGTTAGGAGTTTAGAGAGAGAGAAGGGGTTCATATAAAGAGAGTGATAGAGAGAGAGATATTAGGGTTAGGGTTTAAAGAGAGAGATTGGGGGTTATCCATTTAGAGAGAGAGAGATTGGAGGTTAGTGGTTTAGAGAGATAGATATGAAGAGAGATATTGGGATTTAATGGTTTAGAGAAAGAGATTGGGGGTTAAGGGTTTAGAGAGAGAGAGAGAGTGATATTGGGGCTTAGGTGGTTATACAAAGAGAGAGAGAGATATTGGGTGTTAGTGGATTAAAGAAAGAGCGAGAATGGGTGCTAGGGGTTCAGATACATACATACATAGAGAGAGAGAGAGAGAGAGAGAGAGAGAAGTTGGGGGTTAGGGGTTTAGAGAGAGAGAGATCATAGGTTAGGGTTTGAGAGAGAGAGAGAGATTGGGGGTTAATGGTTTATAAGGAGAGAGAGATTGGGGTTTTAGGTGTTTCAAGAGAGATAGAGACAATAGGGTTAAGGATTTAGAGAGAGAGAGAAATAGAAAGAGAGAGATCGATATTTAGGGATTTAGAGAGAGAGAGAGAAATTAGAGGTTAGCGGTTTATGGACAATGAGAGAGATTGGGAGTCAAGTTTTTTGACAGAGTGAGATTGGGGGTTTGAGGTTTATATAGATAGATAGATAGAGAGAGAGAGAGAGAGATTAGGGGTTAAGGGTTTAGAGAGAGAGAGAGATTTGAAGGTTACTAGTTTAGAGAGAGAGAAAGGTTGGAGTTTAGGGGTTTATAGAGGGAGATTGTGGGTTAGGGGTTTAGGGAGAGAGATATTGGGGCTTAGGGGCTTAGAGAGATAGAGAGAGGCTGGGGTTCAGGGGTGCAAATAGCTAGATTGATATATATATATATATATATAGAGAGAGAGAGAGAGAGAGAGAGATTAACAGTTAGGGGTTTATATAGATATAAATTTTGGGGGTTAGGGGTATAGAGAAAGAGAGAGAGATTAGGGGTTAACTGTTTAGGGAGAGAGAGAGAGAGAGAGAGAGAGATTTATTTGCAGATAGAAAATTAAAGAAACAAAGAGAACGAGGGTTTGGGGTTTAGAGAGTGAGAGATTGGGGGTTAGCCGTTTAGATAGAGAGATAGAATGGGGGTTAGCCATTTAGAGAGAGAGAGGGAGAGAGAGGGAGATGGAGAGGTAGGAAGAGATATATTGGGGGTTAAGGGTTTAGAGAAAGAGAGATTGGGGCTTAGGGGTTTTGAAAGAGATAAAGAGATTGGAGTTTAGGTGTTTAGACAAATATAGATATAAAGAAAGAGATTGGTGGTTAGGGGTTTAGACAAAGGGAGACAGAGAGAGAGAGATTAGGAGTTAGGGGTTCATAGAGATATAGATATTGGGGGTTGGGGGTTTAGAGAAAGAGAGAGAGAGGGAGAGATTAGAGGTTTAGGTGTTTAGGGAGAGATTTTGGTAGTTAGCAAATTAAAGAGATTGAGAGAATGGGGTTTTGGTTTTAGAGAGACACGGAAAGAGGTTGGAGATTAAGGATCTAGAGAGAGAGAGAAAGAGAGATTGGGGGTTAGTGGTTTAGAGAGAAAGAGATATTAGGGGTTAGAGGCTTAGAGAGAGATAGAGAGACTGGGTGTTCGATGTTTCGAGAGAGATTGGTTGTTAGGGATTTAGAGAGAGAGAGAGAAAGATTGGAGGTTAGGGGATTAGAGAGAGTGGGAGAGAGAAATTGGGGGTTAGGAGCTTAGACAATGGGAGATTGGGGTTTAGTTGTTTACAAAGAGACAAAGAGATATTCAGGGTTAAGGGGTTTAGAGAGAGAGAGAGAGAGAGGTTAGAAGTTTAGATATGCAGAGAGAGATAGAGTGAGATATTGAGAGATATTGGAGGCTAGGGTTTTATAGAGAGAGTGAGATTGAGGTTTAGGGGTTAGGAGAGAGAGATGGGGATTAGGGGTTTACAATAAGAGAGAGAGACAGAGAGAGAGAGAGAGAGATATTGGAGGTCAGGGGTTTAGATAAAGAGAGTGAGAGAGAGAGAGATAGATTAGGGTTAGGGTTTAAAGAGAGGGATAGATTGGGGGTTAGCCGTTTAGAGAGAGAGAGATTGGAGGTTAGTGGTTTAGATAGATAGATATGAAGAGAGATATTGGGATTTAACAGTTTGGGAGAGAGATTGGGAGTTAGGGGTTTAGAGAGAGAGAAAGGGTTTAGATCAAGAGAGTGATATAAAGAGAGAGAGAGAGAGAGAGATTAGGGTTAGGGTTTAAAGAGAGAGAGATAGATTGGGGGTTAACCATTTAGAGAGAGAGAGATTGGAGGTTAGTGGTTTAGAGAGATAGATATGAAGAGAGATATTGGGATTTAATGGTTTAGAGAGGGAGATTGGGGATTAGGGGTTTCGAGAGAGAGAAGGGGTTTAGATAAAGAGAGTGATAGAGAGAGAGAGAGGTTAGGGTTAGGTTTTAAATAGATAGAGAGATTGGGGGTTAGCCGTTTAGAGAGAGAGAGATTGGAGGTTAGTGGTTTAGAGAGATAAATATGAAGAAAGATATTGGGATTTAATGGTTTAGAGAAGGAGATTGGGGGTTAGGGTTTTAGAGAGGTTTAGAGAGGGAGATTGGGGGTAAGGGTCTTAGAGAGAGACTAATATTGGGGGTTAGGTGGTTACACAAAGAGAGAGAGAGATATTGGGTGTTAGGGGATTAAAGAAAGAGCAAGAATGGGGGCTAGGGGTTCAGAAACATACATACAGGGAGAGATAAAGAGAGACAGGTATATATATAGAGAGAGAGACAGGTTAAGGGTTATGGGTTTAGAGAGAGAGAGAGAGATCATAGGTTAGGGTTTGAGAGAGAGAGAGAGAGAGATTGGGGGTTAATGGTTTATAGGGAGAGAGAGATTAGTGTTTAGGTGTTTAGAGAGAGATAGAGAGATTGGGGTTAATGATTTAGATACAGAGATATCGGTGTTTAGGGATTTAGAGAGAGAGAGAGGAAGAGAGGTTTGAGGTGTATGCACAAAGAGAGAGATTGGGGGTCAAGTTTTTAGACAGAGTGAGAATGTGGATTTGAGGTTTAGATAGAGATAGAGAAAGATTAGGGGTTAAGGGTTTAGAGAGAGAGAGATATTTGGAGGTTAGTGGTTTAAAGAGAGAGAAAGGTTGGAGTTTAGGGGTTAAAGAGAGAGAGATTGGGGGTTAGGGGTTTATGGGTTTAGGGAGAGAGATATTGGGGCTTAGGAGTTTAGAGAGAGAGAGAGAGAGAGAGGGGTTGGGGTTTAGGGGCCTAGATAGATAGATGGCGAGGGAGATATTTGGGGTTAGTTGTTTAGATAGATAGAGAGATTGGGGATTAGGGATTGAGAGAGAGAGAGAGAAAGAGTGGTGGCTAGGGGTTTAGAGAGAAAGAGGGAGATTGGTGGTTTAGAGTTTAGAGAGAGAGAGATTAGGGGTTAGGGGTTTAGAGATAGAGAGATTGGGAGTTAGGGGTTTAGTGAGAGATAAATAGATTGGGGGCTAAGATTTTAGAGAGAGAGAGAGAGAGAGAGAGAGAGAGAGAGAGAGAGAGAGAGAAACAAATAGATTGGTGGTTAAGGGTTCAAAGAGATAGAGAAGGATTGGGTGTTATGGTTTTAGAGAGAGAAAGAGAATGGGGGTTAGTGGCGGGGTTAGTTGTTTAGGGAGAGATAGAGAGATTGGAGGTTAGTGGTTTAGATAGATAGATATGAAGAGAGATATTGAGATTTAATGGTTTATCTTGAGAGATTTGGGGTTTGGGGTTTAGAGAGAGAGAAGGGCTTTGGATAAAGAGAGTGATAGAGAGAGAGATAGATTAGGGATAGGGTTTAAAGAGAGAGAGAGAGTTTGGGGGTTATCCATTTAGAGAGAGAGATATTGGAGGTTAATGGTTTAGAGACATAGATATGAAGAGAGATATTGGGATTTGATGGTTTAGAGAGAGAAAGATTAGGGGTTAGGGGCATAGAGAGAGAGAGATATTAAGGTTTAGGTGGTTAGACAAAGAGAGAGACAGATATTGGGTGTTAGGGGATTAAAGAAAGAGCGGGAATGGGGGCTAGGGATTCAGATACACACATACATAGAGAGATAGAGATAGATAGAGAGAGAGAGAGAGAGGTTGGGGGCAAGGGGTTTAGAGAGAGAGAGATCATAGGTTAGGGTTTGAGAAAGAGAGAGAGATTAGGGGTTAATGGTTTATAGGGAGAGAGAGAGACTGGGGATTAATGGTTTATAGTGAGAGAGAGATTGGTGTTTAAGGGTTTAGAGAGAGATAGAGAGATTAGGATTAACGATTTAGAGAGAGAGAGAAATAGAAAGAGAGAGATCGATATTTAGGGATTTAGAGAGCGAGAGAAATTAGAGGTTAGTGGTTTATGGACAAAGAGAGAGATTGGGGGTCAGGTTTTTAGATAGAGTGAGATTGAGAGTTTTAGGTTTAGATAGAGAGAGAGAGAGAGAGAGAGAGAGAGAGAGAGATTAGGGGTTAAGGGTTTAGAGAGAGAGATATTTGGAGGTTACTGGTTTAGAGAGAGAGAATGTTTGGAGTTTAGGGGTTTAGAGAGAGATTGTGAGCTAGGGGTTTAGGGGTTAAGAGAGAGAGAGAGAGGTTGAGGGTTAGGGGCGCAAATAGATAGATGGAGAGGGAGAGATTTGGGGTTAGTTATTTAGATAGATAAAGAGATTGGGGCTTAGGGGTTTAGAGAGGGAGAGTGATGGTTAGGGGTTTAGAGAGAGAGAGGGAGTGGTGGTTAGGGGTTTAGAGAGAGAGAGGGAGATTGGTGGTTCAGGGCTTAGAGAGGGAGAGATAGGAAGAGAGAGATTAGGGGTTAAGGGTTTAGAGATAGAGAGATTGGGAATTAGGGGTTTAGCGAGAGATAAAGAGATTGGGGGCTAAGAGTTTAGAGAGAGAGAGAGAGGTTAGCGGTTAGGGGTGCAAATAGATAGATGGAGTGGGAGAGATTTTGGGTTAGTTGTTTAAATAGATAAAGAGATTGGGGTTTAGGGGTTTAGAGAGGGAGAGGGAGTGGTGGTTAGGGGTTTAGAGAGAGAGAGGGAGATTGGTGGTTCAAGGCTTAGAGAGGGAGAGATAGGAAGAGAGAGAGATTAGGGGTTAAGGGTTTAGAGATAGAGAGATTGGGAGTTTGGGGTATAGCGAGAGATAAAGAGATTGGGGGCTAAGAGTTGAGAGAGAGATAGAGAGAGAGAAACAAATATATTGGTGGTTAGGGGTTCAAAGAGATAGAGAAGGGTTGGGTGTTAGGGTTTTAGAGAGAGAAAGAGAATGGGGGTTAGTGGCGAGGTTAGTTGTTTTAGAGATAGAGAGATTGGGGGTTAGGTGTTTAGAGAGAGATTGGAGGTTAGTTTTTTAGATAAATAGATATGAAGAGAGATATTGGGATTTAATGGTTTAGATATAGAGATTGGGTGTTAGGGGTTTAGAGAGAGAGAAGGGGTTTAGATAAAGAGAGTGATAGAGAGAGAGAGAGAGAGAGATTAGGGTTAGGGTTTAAGGAGAGAGAGACATTGGGGGTTAGCCATTTAGAGAGAGAGAGATTGGAGATTAGTGGTTTATAGAGATTGATATGAAGATAGGTTTTGGGATTTAATGGTATAGAGAGAGAGATTGGGGTTAGGGGTTTATAGAGAAGCGATATTAGGGGTTAGTTGGTTAGACAAAGAGAGAGAGAGAGATTGGGTGTTAGGGGATTAAAGAAAGTGCGAGAATGGGGGATAGGGGTTCAGATACATACATACAGAGAGAGATATAGATAGATAGATAGATAGATAGATAGAGAGGGCGGGGGTTAGGGCTTTAAAGAGAGATAGAGATCATAAGTTAGCATTCGAGAGAGAGAGAGAGGGATAGATTGGGGGTTAATGGTTTATAGGGAGAGAGAGATTATTGTTTAGGCGTATAGAGATTAGGGTTAAGGATTTAGAGAGAGAGAGAGAGAGAGAAATTAGAGGTTAGCAGTTTATGGACAAAGAGATAGGTTGGGGGTCAGGTTTTTAGACAGAGTGAGATTGGGGGGTTTGAGGTTTAGATAGAGAGAGAGAGAGAGATTAGGGGTTAAGGGTTTAGAGAGAGAGAGATTTGGAGGTTAGTTGTTTAGAGAGAGAGAAAGGTTGGAGTTTAAGGGTTTAGAGAGAGAGAGATTGGGGGTTATGAATTTAGGGAGAGAGATATTGGGGCTTAGGGGTTTAGAGAGAGAGAGAGAGGTTGCGGTATAGGGGCTCAAATAGATAGATGGAGAGGGACAGATTTGGGGTTAGTTGTTTAGAGAGATAGATATGAAGAAAGATATTGGGATTTAATGGTTTAGAGAGGGAGATTGGGGGTTAGGGTTTTGGAGAGGTTTAGAGAGGGAGATTGGGGGTAAGGGTCTTAGAGAGAGACTAATATTGGGGGTTAGGTGGTTACACAAAGAGAGAGAGAGATATTGGGTGTTAGGGGATTAAAGAAAGAGCAAGAATGGGGGCTAGGGGTTCAGAAACATACATACAGGGAGAGATAAAGAGAGACAGGTATATATATAGAGAGAGAGACAGGTTAAGGGTTATGGGTTTAGAGAGAGAGAGAGAGATCATATGTTAGGGTTTGAGAGAGAGAGAGAGAGAGAGAGAGAGAGATTGGAGGTTAATGGTTTATAGGGAGAGAGAGATTAGTGTTTAGGTGTTTAGAGAGAGATAGAGAGATTGGGGTTAATGATTTAGATAGAGAGATATCGGTGTTTAGGGATTTAGAGAGAGAGAGAGGGAGAGAGGTTAGTGGTGTATGCACAAAGAGAGAGATTGGGGATCAAGTTTTTAGACAGAGTGAGAATGTGGATTTGAGGTTTAGATAGAGATAGAGAAAGATTAGGGGTTAAGGGTTTAGAGAGAGAGAGATATTTGGAGGTTAGTGGTTTAAAGAGAGAGAAAGGTTGGAGTTTAGGGGTTAAAGAGAGAGAGATTGGGGGTTAGGGGTTTATGGGTTTAGGGAGAGAGATATTGGGGCTTAGGAGTTTAGAGAGAGAGAGAGAGAGAGAGGTTGGGGTTTAGGGGCCTAGATAGATAGATGGCGAGGGAGATATTTGGGGTTAGTTGTTTAGATAGATAGAGAGATTGGGGATTAGGGATTGAGAGAGAGAGAGAGAAAGAGTGGTGGCTAGGGGTTTAGAGAGAAAGAGGGAGATTGGTGGTTCAGAGTTTAGAGAGAGAGAGATTAGGGGTTAGGGGTTTAGAGATAGAGAGATTGGGAGTTAGGGGTTTAGTGAGAGATAAATAGATTGGGGGCTAAGATTTTAGAGAGAGAGAGAGAGAGAGAGAGAGAAACAAATAGATTGGTGGTTAAGGGTTCAAAGAGATAGAGAAGGATTGGGTGTTATGGTTTTAGAGAGAGAAAGAGAATGGGGGTTAGTGGCGGGGTTAGTTGTTTAGGGAGAGATAGAGAGATTGGAGGTTAGGTGTTTAGACAGAGATTGGAGGTTAGTGGTTTAGATAGATAGATATGAAGAGAGATATTGAGATTTAATGGTTTATCTTGAGAGATTCGGGGTTTGGGGTTTAGAGAGAGAGAAGGGGTTTGGATAAAGAGAGTGATAGAGAGAGAGAGAGATTAGGGCTAGGGTTTAAAGAGAGAGAGAGTTTGTGGGTTATCCATTTAGAGAGAGAGATATTGGAGGTTAATGGTTTAGAGACATAGATATGAAGAGAGATATTGGGATTTGATGGTTTAGAGAGAGAAAGATTAGGGGTTAGGGGTGTAGAGAGAGAGAGATATTAAGGTTTAGGTGGTTAGACAAAGAGAGAGACAGATATTGGGTGTTAGGGGATTAAAGAAAGAGCGGGAATGGGGGCTAGGGATTCAGATACACACATACATAGAGAGATAGAGATAGATAGAGAGAGAGAGAGAGGGGTTGGGGGCTAGGGGTTTAGAGAGAGAGAGATCATAGGTTAGGGTTTGAGAAAGAGAGAGAGATTAGGGGTTAATGGTTTATAGGGAGAGAGAGAGATTGGGGATTAATGGTTTATAGTGAGAGAGAGATTGGTGTTTAAGGGTTTAGAGAGAGATAGAGAGATTAGGATTAACGATTTAGAGAGAGAGAGAAATAGAAAGAGAGAGATCGATATTTAGGGATTTAGAGAGCGAGAGAAATTAGAGGTTAGTGGTTTATGGACAAAGAGAGAGATTGGGGGTCAGGTTTTTAGATAGAGTGAGATTGGGAGTTTTAGGTTTAGATAGAGAGAGAGAGTGAGAGAGAGAGAGAGAGAGATTAGGGGTTAAGGGTTTAGAGAGAGAGAGATTTGGAGGTTACTGGTTTAGAGAGAGAGAATGTTTGGAGTTTAGGGGTTTAGAGAAAGATTGTGAGCTAGGGGTTTAGGGGTTTAGAGAGAGAGAGAGAGGATGAGGGTTAGGGGCGCAAATAGATAGATGGAGAGGGAGAGATTTGGGGTTAGTTATTTAGATAGATAAAGAGATTGGGGCTTAGGGGTTTAGAGAGAGAGAGTGATGGTTAGGGGTTTAGAGAGAGAGAGGGAGTGGTGGTTAGGGGTTTAGAGAGAGAGAGAGAGATTGGTGGTTCAGGGCTTAGAGAGGGAGAGATAGGAAGAGAGAGATTAGGGGTTAAGGGTTTAGAGATAGAGAGATTGAGAATTAGGGGTTTAGCAAGAGATAAAGAGATTGGGGGCTAAGAGTTTAGAGAGAGAGAGAGAGGTTAGGGGTTAGGGGTGCAAATAGATAGATGGAGTGGGAGAGATTTTGGGTTAGTTGTTTAAATAGATAAAGAGATTGGGGTTTAGGGGTTTAGAGAGGGAGAGGGAGTGGTGGTTAGGGGTTTAGAGAAAGAGAGGGAGATTGGTGGTTCAAGGCTTAGAGAGGGAGAGATAGGAAGAGAGAGAGATTAGGGGTTAAGGGTTTAGAGATAGAGAGATTGGGAGTTTGGGGTATAGCAAGAGATAAAGAGATTGGGGGCTAAGAGTTGAGAGAGAGAGAGAGAGAGAGAAACAAATATATTGGTGGTTAGTGGTTCAAAGAGATAGAGAAGGGTTGGGTGTTAGGGTTTTAGAGAGAGAAAGAGAATGGGGGTTAGTGGCGAGGTTAGTTGTTTTAGAGATAGAGAGATTGGGGGTTAGGTGTTTAGAGAGAGATTGGAGGTTAGTTTTTTAGATAAATAGATATGAAGAGAGATATTGGGATTTAATGGTTAAGATATAGAGATTGGGTGTTAGGGGTTTAGAGAGAGAGAAGGGGTTTAGATAAAAATAGTGATAGAGAGAGAGAGAGAGAGATTAGGGTTAGGGTTTAAGGAGAGAGAGACATTGGGGGTTAGCCATTTAGAGAGAGAGAGATTGGAGATTAGTGGTTTATAGAGATTGATATGAAGATAGGTTTTGGGATTTAATGGTATAGAGAGAGAGATTGGGGTTAGGGGTTTATAGAGAAGCGATATTAGGGGTTAGTTGGTTAGACAAATAGAGAGAGAGAGATTGGGTGTTAGGGGATTAAAGAAAGTGCGAGAATGGGGGATAGGGGTTCAGATACATACATACAGAGAGAGATATAGATAGATGGATAGATAGATAGATAGAGAGGGTGGGGGTTAGGGCTTTAAAGAGAGATAGAGATCATAAGTTAGCATTCGAGAGAAAGAGAGAGGGATAGATTGGGGGTTAATGGTTTATAGGGAGAGAGAGATTATTGTTTAGGCGTTTAGAGATTAGGGTTAAGGATTTAGAGAGAGAGAGAGAGAGAGAAATTAGAGGTTAGCAGTTTATGGACAAAGAGATAGATTGGGGGTCAGGTTTTTAGACAGAGTGAGATTGGGGGGTTTGAGGTTTAGATAGAGAGAGAGAGAGAGATTAGGGGTTAAGGGTTTAGAGAGAGAGAGATTTGGAGGTTAGTTGTTTAGAGAGAGAGAAAGGTTGGAGTTTAAGGGTTTAGAGAGAGAGAGATTGGGGGTTATGAGTTTAGGGAGAGAGATATTGGGGCTTAGGGGTTTAGAGAGAGAGAGAGTGGTTGGGGTATAGGGGCTCAAATAGATAGATGGAGAGGGACAGATTTGGGGTTAGTTGTTTAGAGAGATAGAGAGATTCGGGGTTAGGGGTTTAGAGAGAGAGAGTGTGGTAGTTAGGGGTTTAGAGAGAGAGAGAGGGATATTGGTGGTTTAGGGTTTAAAGAGGGAGAGATAGGAAGAGAGAGATTAGGGGTTAGGGGTTTAGCAATAGAGAGATTGGGAGTTAAGGGTTTAGCTAGAGATAAAGAGATTGGGGGCTAAGATTTTAGAGAGAGAGAGAGAGAGAGAGATAGAAACAAATAGATTGGTTGTTAGGGGTTCAAAGAGATAGAGAAGAATTGGGTGTGAGGGTTTTAGAGAGAGAAAGAGAATGGAGGTTAATGGTGGGGTTAGTTGTTTAGGGAGAGATAGAGAGATTGGGGGTTAGGTGTTTAGAGAGAGATTGGAGGATAGTGGTTTAGATAGATAGATATGAACAGAGATATTGGGATTTAATCTAGTTTAGAGAGAGAGATTGGGTGTTAGGGGTTTAGAGAGAGAGAAGGGGTTTAGATAAAGAGAGTGATAGAGAGAGAGAGAGATTAGGATTAGGGTTTAGAGAGAGAGAGATATTGGGAGTTAGCCATTTAGAGAGAGAGAGAGATTGGAGGTTAGAGGTTTAGAGAGATAGATATGAAGAGAGATATTAGGATTTAATGGTTTAGAGAGAGAGATTGGGGGTTAGGGGTTTAGAGAGAGAGCGATATTGGGGGTTAGGTGGTTAAACAAAGAGAGAGAGAGAGAGATACTAGGTGTTAGGGTATTAAAGAAAGAGCGAGAATGGGGGTTAGGGGTTTAGATACATACATACAGAGAGAGATAGAGAGATATGTATAGATAAAGAGAGAGAGGTTGGGGGTTCGGGGTTTAGAGAGAGAGAGAGATCGTAAGTTAGGGTTTCAGAGAGAGAGAGATTGGGTGTTAATGGTTTATAGGGAGAGAGAGATTGGTGTTTAGGGGTTTAGAGAGAGATAGAGAGATTAGGGTTAAGGATTCAAAGAGAGAGAGAGAGATTGGTGTTTAGGGATTTAGAGAGAGAGAGAGAGAGAGAGAAATTAGAGGTTAATGGATTATGGACAAAGAGAGAGATTGGGGGTTAGGTTTTTAGACAAAGTGAGATTGGGGGATTGAGGTTGAGAGAGAGAGGGAGAGAGATTGAGGGTTAAGGGTTTAGAGAAAGAGAGATATTTTGAGGTTGGGGTTTAGAGAGAGAGAAAGGTTGGATTTTAGCGGTTTAGGGAGAGAGATATTGGGGCTCAGGGGTTTAGAGAGAGAGAGAGATTTGGGGTTAGTTGTTTAAAGAGATAGAGGGAGTGGGGGTTAGGGGTTTAGAGAGAGAGAGAGAGAGTGGTGGTTAGGGGTTTAGAGAGAGAGAGGGAGATTAGTGGTTCAGTGTTTAGAGAGGGACAGATAGGAAGAGAGCAATTAGGGGTTAGGGGTTTAGAGATAGAGAGATTGGGAGTTAGGGGTTTAGTGAGAGATAAAGAGATTGGGACTAAGAGTTTAGAGAGAGAGAGAGAGAGATAAACAAATAGATTGGTGGTTAGGGGTTCAAAGAGATAGAGAAGGATTGGGTGTTAGGGTTTTAGAGAGAGAAAGAGAATGGGGGTTAGTGGTAGGGTTAGTTGTTTAGGGAGAGACAGAGAGATAGGGGGTTAGTAATTGAGAGAGAGAGAGAGAGAGAGAGGGAATGGTGGTTAGGTGTTTAGAGAGAGAGAGAGATTGGGGGTTAGTTTTTTAGAGAGATAGAGAGAGTGGGGGTTAGGGGTTTAGAGAGAGCGAGAGAGTGGTGGTTAGGAGTTTAGAGAGAGAGAGAGAGGGAGATTGGTGGTTCAGGGTTTAGAGAGGGAGAGATAGGAAGAGAGCGATTAGGGGTTAGGGGTTTATAGATAGAAATATTTAGAGTTAGGGGTTTAGCGAGAGATAACGATATTGGGGGCTAAGAGTTTAGAGAGAAAGACAAAGATATATAAACAAATAGATTGGTGGTTAGCGGTTCAACGAGATAGAGAAGGATTATGTGTTAGGCTTTTAGAGAGAGAAAGAGAATGAGGGTTAGTGGTGGGGTTAATTGTTTAGGGAGAGATAGAGAGATTGGGGGTTAGGTGTTTAGAGAGAGAGAAAGAGAGAAAATGGTGGTTAGGTGTTTAGCGAGAGAGAGAGAGAGAGATTGGGGGTTAGGGATTTAGCGAGAGAGAGAGAGAGACAAAGAGCGACAAAGAGATTAGAGGTTAGGGATTTAGAGAGAGAGAGATAGGAGGTTAGGTGTTTAGAGAGAGAGTGAGAAAGATAGGAAGAGAGAGATAGTTATTGGGGGTAGGGGGTTTAGAGAGAGAGAGAGATTGGGGGTTAGAAGTTTAGATTGAGAGAGAGAGAGAAAGAGAGAATGGGGGTTAGAGATTTAGAGAGAGAGAGAGACATTGGTGATTAGGGGTGGGGTTAGTTTCCTAGAGAGAGACAAAGAGATTGGGCGTTAGGTGTTTAGAGCGAGAGAGAAAGAGAGATAATGATGGATAATGGTTTAGAGAGAGAGATATTGGGGGTTAGGGGTTGTGTGTGTGTGTGTGTGTGTGTGTGTGTGAGAGAGAGAGAGAGAGAGAGAGATCAATGGTTATGGATTTAGAGAGAGAGAGAAAGAGAGTGAGGGTTATCCATTTAGAGAGAGAGCGAGAGAGAGAGAGGGAGAGAGAGAGAGAGAGATTGGATGTTAGCATTTTAGAAAGATAGATAGGAAGAGAGATATAGGGAGTTAATTATTTAGAGAGAGATAGATTGGGGGTTAGGGGTTTAGAGATAGAGAAATATTGGGGGTTAAGTGGTTAGATAGAGAGAGAGATATATTGGGTGTTAGGGAATTAAAGAAAGAGTGAGAGCGGGGGTTAGGGGTTCATATACATACATACATGCATAGAGAGAGAGAGAGGGAGATTGGGGGTTAGGGGTTTAGAGACAGAGGGAGATCATAGGTTAGGGTTTGAGAGAGAGAGGTTTAGAGAGAGTGATATTAGGGGTTTGTAAGTTGAGAGAGAGAGAGAGAGAGGTTGGAGGTTATGGGTTTAGAAAGAGAGGGGGATTGGGGCTTAAAGGTTGAGATAGAGAGAGAGAGGTTGGGGGTTAGGGGCTCAAATAGATAGATGGAGACGGAGATATTTGGGGTTAGTTTTTTAGAGAGATAGAGAGACTCACGGTTAGGTGTTTGGAGAGAGAGAGGGAGATTGGGGGTTCAGGGTTTAGAGAGGGAGATATAAGAAGAGAGATATTATGGTTTAGGGGTTTAGAGATTGAGAGATTGGGGGTTAGGGTTTTAGTGAGAGATAAAGAGATTGGGAGAATAGGAGTTTAGAGAGAGCGAGAGAGACATAAAAAGAGATAATGGTGGATAGGTGTTTAGAGAGAGAGAAAGAATGATTGGGTGTTAGGATTTTAGATAGAGAAACATTGGGGGTTAGTGTTGGGTTAAGTTGTTTAAAGAGATAGAGAGATATAGAGATTGGGGGTTAGGTGTTTATAGAGAGAGGGAGAAAGAGACAGAATGGTGGTTAGGGTTTTAGAGACAAAGCGATTGTAGGTTAGGGATTTAGAGAGAGAGAGAGAGAGAGAGAGAGATTGGGGGTTAGGGGTTGAGAGAGAGAGAGATAGGAGGTTAGGTGTTTAGAGAGATAGGAGGTTAGGTGTTTAGAGAGAGGGATGATGGGCGATATACGTTAAGACAGAGATAGATAGATTAGGGGCTTAGAGAGAGAGAGAGAGAGGGAGAGAGAGATTAGGGGTCTAGAGAGAGAGAGGGAGAGAGAGATTAGGGGTTAGGGGTCTAGAGAGAGAGAGAGACTGGGGGTTAGGGGTGTAGAGAGAGAGAGAGAGAGGTTTAGAGAGAGATAGAGAGAATGCTGGTTAGGGGGTTTAGTGAGAGAGAGAGATTGGGGGTTAGAGGTTTAGAGAGAGAGAGAGAATGAGGGTTAGGGGTTTAGAGAGAGAATGAGGGTTAGGGGTTTAGAGAGAGAGATTGGTGGTTAGGGGTGGGGTTCATTTTCTAGAGAGAGATAGAGAGCTTGTGGGTTAGGTGTTTAGAGAGAGAGAGAGAGAGAGAGATAATGGTGGTTAAGGGTTTAGAGAGAGATATATATATTATGGGTTAGGGGTTTAGAGAGAGAGAGAGAGAAATTGGGTGTTAGTTTTTTAGAGAGGCATAGAGAGAGATTGGGGATTAGGGTCTTAGAGAGAGAGAGAGGGAGAGAGAGAGAGGGAGAGAGAGAGAGAGAGAGAGAGAGATTGGGGGTTATTTGTTTAGATAGAGATAGAGAGATTGGGGGTTATGTGTTGAGAGAGAGAGATAGATGAGAGAGAATGTTGGTTAGGGGTTTAGAGAGAGAGATAGATTAGGGGTTTGGTGTTTAGAGAGAGAGTGATAGGAAGAGAGATATTGGGAGCTAGGGTTTTAGAGAGAGAGAGAATGGTGGTTAGGTTTTAGTGAGAGAGAGGGAGATTGGGGGTTCGGTGTTTAGAGGGAAGGCGATATAGGAGGACATAGATTAGGGATTATGATTTTCAAGAGAGAGATATTTGGGGTTAGTGGTTTAGAGAGAGATAGAGAGATTGGTGGTTATGGGTTTAGAGGGAGACAGAGAGATAGAAAGAGAGAAATTGGTGGTTAGGGGTTTAGAGAGAGAGAGAGAAAGATTAGGTGTCACGATTTTAGAGAGAGATAATTGGGGGTTAGGCATTTAGAGAGAGAGATAGAGATTGGGGGTTAATTCATTAGAGAGATTAAAAATGAGAGATTGGGGATTAGAATTTTAGAGAGACATAAATTCGTTATCAGGGTTTAGAGAGAGAGGGAGAGAGAGAGATTGGGAGTTAGGGGTTTAGAGAGAGAGGGAGAGAGAGAGAGATTAGGAGTTAGAGGTTTAGACAGATAGATAGAGAGAGGGATAGAGAGAGAAAGAGAGAGTGAGAGAGAGGTTAGGGGTTCAGAGAGAGAGAGAGAGAGAGAGAGAGAGAGAGAGATTTGGGTTTAGGGATTTAGAGAGAGAGATTGGAGGTTAGGGGTTTAGGGAGAGAGATAGAGATTGGGGGTTAGGGGTTTAGAGAGAGATAGAGATATAGGGGGTTAGGGGTTTATAGAAGGAGATATAAGAAGAGAGAGACTGAGGTTTAGGGGATTAGAGACTGAGAGATTGAGGGTTGGGGGTTTAGCGAGAGATAAAGATATTCGGGGCTAGGATTTTAGAGAGAGAGAGAGAGAGAGAATGGTGGTAGGTGTTTAGAGAGAGAGAGAATGATTGGGTGTTAGGGTTTTAGAGAGAGAGATAAATTGGGGGTTAGTGGTGGGTTTATTTTTTTAGAGAGATAGAGAGATTAGGGGTTAGGTGTTTAGAGAGAGAATGGTGGTTAGGGGTTTAAAGAGAGAGAACAAGCAATTGGGGTTTAGGGGTTTAGATAGAGAGAGAGAGAGAGAGAGAGAGAGAGAGAGAGAGAGAGAGATTGGGGGTTAGGGGTTTGGAGAAAGCTAGAGATAGGAGGGTAGCTGTTTAGAGAGAGATAGATAGAGAGATTAGGATTTTAGAGAGAGATAGTGGGAGAGAGAGAAAGAGAGATCATGCTTTAGGGATTTAGAGAGGAATAGTGGGAGAGAGAAAGAGAGATCAGGGTTTAGGGGTTTAGAGAGAGATAATGGTTTTTAGGGGGTTTAGAGAGAGAGAGAGAGGGTTTGGGGTTTAGAGAGAGAGAGAACGGGGATTAGGGGTGGGGTTATTTGTTTAGAGAGAGGTAGATAGATTGGGGGTTAGCAATTAAGAGAGAGAGAGAGAGGGAGAGAGAGAGTGTGTGAATGGATGAGAGTGGATAATGTAACTAAGGTTTAGAGGAGGTTAAAGTTACAATTACCAAGGAAAGAAATCCTATCTCCTAGGTTGCTTGTATAGATTGTCAACAAAGGGGGGTCCCTCGTTAGACCACTTTAAAAACCTTGTGTATACATGGTCGACCACCCAACTTGGGGCGTACTGGGAGGGCTTCTCTGGGAGTTACCTCCCTCCACCTATTACTAGCGCAATGGCGTCCCAGTTTCCAGCTACAACAAAGGCACATGTGTCAAGATACCGAGTTAGGAAATTGTTTCCAGGCAATTTCCCAAAATGGTCCTTTGAAAACACTATATACAAGACTTTCAATAAAACCCCTATGGCCAAAATACTAATGCAAACAATATTAAAAATATATATAATTTAAGATTCATAAAAGAAATATTTTCTACTATGTTATTCTCATTTAAATATTCCAATTACATTTATATATATAACCATGAAAAAAACCATTGAAAAACAATTTACCAAAAGTAAACAAGGTAGCAATTTAGAATCTAACAAAGCTTTAAACTAATAACGATTAAGTAGAACTCTAACCTATTTCAACAAACTCATAATTATTAACTTGAACTCTAAAATATTTCAACAAACTCTTAATTATTAATCCTAAATATTTTAATATGGAAAGAAAAAACTAAATTATTATGAATAACATTCGCAAAAAGTACAAGAAGTTTCCATGTACAACATTATAGTACTAATTACAAGAAAATATACATTTCACATCATCTCTTAAAATTCTATACAAGAAAACAATATGGAAAATTAAGTGTTAATTTTTAAAATACTAGAAGAAAATTATGAAAATTTCACAATGCTTAAATATGAAAAATGAGCAAAGTTAAAATAAACACAAAATTTATTTTTTAAATTAGAAGAAAACTATGAAAATTTCACAAGAATAAAATAGGCAAAAAGTACAACGAGTCTCCATGTACAATATCATAGTACTAATTACAAGAAAATTATGAAAATTTCACAATGCTTAATAAAAATATTTCAACAAACTCTTAATTATTAATCCTAACTATTTTAATATGGAAAAAAAACTAAATTATTAAGAATAACATTGGCAAAAAGTACAACTAGTCTCAATGTACAACATCATAGTACTAATTACAAGAAAATATACATTTCACATCATCTCTTAAAATTTTACACAAGAAAACAATATGGAAAATTAAATGTTAATTATCCCTAAAACTAAGTTACAATTCTCACATACAATTATTTAACCTAAACTTTACATTTTGTATTCCCTTCTATCCACGTTCTAAATTTTATTGTGTTCAAAGATATATAGAACCTAAGTGCCATATAAGCATCCTTGTCCCCACTCACCTTTATTAATACCCAAAAAAAATCACCATATTCATACTTCACCCTCTTATCCAAAATAATTCATTAAAGGAATCATTTACGACTCTTTGTTTAAAACATTTTCTAACCAACTTCTTAAATGTCCAGCTCACGCGAGTTTGCGATAATTAATCCGGCAAGTAGTTCAATGGGAGCGAAGTCTCGGATGGTAGGTTAGCATATCGGTTAGTAAGGTAGGCAAGTTGGGTCACCCTACATACTAGGTGAGTTAAGGCTTCAGTGCCGTGAGTCTGGCAGCGGTAGGTGTAGGGTTCGAGGCAACCCTACTGCAAGTCTAGGCACCAGAAGGTTCGGTTCTAGGGTTTGGATAATGATTGCCTTGAAGAGAATCAATTAGTATATATTCTATGGAGAAGACTAGTTTTATATATACCTTTAAGAGAATCAACTAACATTGATTCTACTATCACATATACCTTTAACCATCATAGTATTTCCGCTTATATATAATATTCCAGTCGAATGGGTCCAACAATGGATGATACCTGTGCTCCCGATTCCTAGCGAAAATCTCCATATCAAAGTAGTATATCTAAGAGATTTTCTTCTAAGAAAATAAATGGTTACCTTACTTAAAAAACATAAGTAAAAACGGGCTGTTTACCTTACTAAATGGTTACCTTACTAAGGAAATAAATGGTTACCTTACTAAAAAAACATAGGTAAATGGCGTAGTAGCCAGCCGCTGTAGTCAGGGCTGTTTTTGTCATCTGATTAAGATAGTCGCTAAATTTTACTATTTTTAGTATTTATACACTCAGGGCTGTTTGGTCCAGCATTAATGCGCATCCTTTCGAGGGGAATCAATCCAATGGGGACTATTTCCTTTGCTCTGGGGAATATCGCTTTGATGCATAAAGATCAGACTAAGGCAGGAAAAAGGCCTAGGTAATCCCAAAGGTCTTAGGAGCCCAAGAAAAGGTGAGGCGCAAAAGCAAGCTATGAGGACCCCAAAACAGAAGGTCCAAAGCATTGTAAAAGAGGATTGAGCCTTAATACAAAGGAAAGAGGCTGAATTATTATATTTTATAATAATTATGGCCTTGAATAAAATAAATAAGTACACTTGTTTTTACAGGAAATCACATGGGTTTCACAAAGCCCAATTTAAATGTGGAACCACGTCTCACGACCAAGCTGAGACGCCTGATTGAAGGCGCTCTCCCAGCCTTTATTACACGTATTTATTATCCCACGCATTCTCTTTGACTGAGATGACCTAGTCGTTCTAGTAGGGGTTAAGGAACCACTCTTTTTCTTTCACAAAATTAAGGTTAAGGACCACTTTCTCATTCTCATTGGTGTCCTCCTTAATGTCTTAATGTCTAGGTAAGCAAACCCGTCTTATTCAGGTTGAAAGAGGTTAGTCCGAGAGCAGGCTCTGGGGTATATTCTGGGTTTAGATGCAGATGAATATCTAGGTTCAGATGCAGATTAACGGCTACGCCCAGAATTGGTTGAGATCTACCCAGACTCAGATCTTCCATTGCAGGAGACCCTTTATGCAAATTCTCATTTCAGGAACCACAAATCTGGTATCATTCATTTCCCGACCCAGATGGAAGGTTTAATCATCCTATATGGTCAGATGGAAGGTTTAATCATTCCCCCAGAACTATGTCCAACCAACCGCTATAATTCCCCCGCACAGCTCAGCATTTGCAGTGGCAATTATTGGAGACACGGGAAAAAGTTTGTATCTATTTAAAATTTTCAAATAAAGATAAATCACAAGATGTTTCTAGTTTGTAGAAAAACCCAAAACGAAAAACTAAAAGATTTTTTTTTAATTTAATTTAAAAATTAAATCCAAAATTTCAATGATTTGCAGTAGAACAAGAAAGAAATAGATTTACCTCAGGAGACGTAGTGGAAAGCGTTTTTCATCAGATTCTGAATGCAAATCAATGCATCTGCCTCACAAGATAAACAAAGTTGTATTACGCTGAGAGCCAATCACAGTGAAAATAATAAATATTTCTTTAAATTTTCATTAGACAAACAATGTTGTATTGCACTCAGAGCAAATGACGGTGAAAATAAAAAATTGGGAGGGATACATTGCGCACATAGAAGCCTTTTCTTTGAAACAAAATCGTGACATTTAGATTTAAAAAACGGAAGATTATAGAAGTATTCAATAGCAATTTTATAATTTAAGATATAGTTTATCAAACTGTGAATAGGTTAAACTTGGAGCTAATAAATTGACAACAATAATAGAGGCAATAAAATAATGTAATGAAAGAAATAAATACCATTATAAACTGATCACAATGTGAAATGTAAATGTAATGTTTTATTGGAGCACAAAATTGGAAGGGAATACAACCCGTAACATGGATAGTTGGATATACGGATAAGATGAATTTATCGAAAAGAATTGAAGGCAAAATATCTTTTCTATTTAAATGTTCATCCCATGATTTAATAATTATTTTCATGGATGCCTTTTGCATTATTTTGAATTTCAGGATCCCTTCTAACCAACGTCAATTACTAAAAGTTACAGCCGATATGGGAAACCATTATAAGCGCTCTTTGTGAGTTGTTAAAACAGAATGGAAGTTTGTCGAAAGAATCATTGCGGTAAGTGATTTGTGCAAAAAATAATGGAAAGAAGGAGCCTCCAATAGATTGAACTGTCATTCTATGGAGAATCGAATTTAGAATCGAACCTACGTTGACGCCACAAATACAATTTAATAATGCTGAGATGAATGATGCTGAGATTTATTATAAAGCCTTTTTCTGGGAATCTAGCGCGTGATGTTTATTTAGGCCGTAACGAACACGGGTAATGATAATAACAGAAATTTTATAACAAATTAAACTCTAAATGTGTAAGTGTAAATTACAGTAAAAATGTGTAAAAAACAAATATTTTGCAATAAACCTAAATAATTAAATATTTCTTTTCAAGGGAATAAATGGTTACCTTACTAAAAAAGTAAAAATGGCGAAGAAAGATCTCTTTAAAACTTTAGTTATTTAATTAAAAAGCATAAATCACATGCTTTGTCGGGCTTGTAAGAAAACCAAAACAAATAAAGATTTTCTTAAACCTTAGTTATTTAATTTACAACTAAAATAAAAAATGAGAATGATTTTACCTCAGAATACATTAGAGGGAAGAGTGCGTCAAATTCTGAATAACGATATAGAAGAACAAAACAATGCACCTGCCTCAGAAGATTCAAACGGAGCATTAGCTTGCAATAAGAACCAAAAAGATTGCTTTACAAATAATAATAAATTTTGATTATGTAATTACAGTGAAAATGTTAAAAAAAAATGTTTTGGAATCTTTTGACCAAGGCCAATTATTAAAAGTTACCGCCTATATGGAAACCATTATAAGCAGAATGGATGTTTTCTCCAAACACCCCATTCTGGTAAGTGATTTGTGCAAAAATTCATGAATAGAGTGAACTGCCATTCTATGGAGAATGGAACCTACGACGTTGACCCTGCCACAAATACAATTTAATAATGCTGAGATGAATGACGTTGAGATTTATTCAGAACGCCTTTTTCTGGGAATATAGCGAGTGATGTTTAGGTCACGATAATAATTTAACTGAAACAAATATATTGGTGGTTAGTGGTTCAAAGAGATAGAGAAGGGTTGGGTGTTAGGGTTTTAGAGAGAGAAAGAGAATGGGGGTTAGTGGCGAGGTTAGTTGTTTTAAAGATAGAGAGATTGGGGGTTAGGTGTTTAGAGAGAGATTGGAGGTTAGTTTTTTAGATAAATAGATATGAAGAGAGATATTGGGATTTAATGGTTTAGATATAGAGATTGGGTGTTAGGGGTTTAGAGAGAGAGAAGGGGTTTAGATAAAGAGAGTGATAGAGAGAGAGAGAGAGAGAGATTAGGGTTAGGGTTTAAGGAGAGAGAGACATTGGGGGTTAGCCATTTAGAGAGAGAGAGATTGGAGATTAGTGGTTTATAGAGATTGATATGAAGATAGGTTTTGGGATTTAATGGTATAGAGAGAGAGATTGGGGTTAGGGGTTTATAGAGAAGCGATATTAGGGGTTATTTGGTTAGACAAAGAGAGAGAGAGAGATTGGGTGTTAGGGGATTAAAGAAAGTGCGAGAATGGGGGATAGGGGTTCATATACATACATACAAAGAGAGATATAGATAGATAGATAGATAGATAGATAGATAGAGAGGGTGGGGGTTAGGGCTTTAAAGAGAGATAGAGATCATAAGTTAGCATTCGAGAGAGAGAGAGAGAGGGATAGATTGGGGGTTAATGGTTTATAGGGAGAGAGAGATTATTGTTTAGGCGTTTAGAGATTAGGGTTAAGGATTTAGAGAGAGAGAGAGAGAGAGAGAAATTAGAGGTTAGCAGTTTATGGACAAAGAGATAGGTTGGGGGTCAGGTTTTTAGACAGAGTGAGATTGGGGGGTTTGAGGTTTAGATAGAGAGAGAGAGAGAGAGATTAGGGGTTAAGGGTTTAGAGAGAGAGAGATTTGGAGGCTAGTTGTTTAGAGAGAGAGAAAGGTTGGAGTTTAAGGGTTTAGAGAGAGAGAGATTGGGGGTTATGAGTTTAGGGAGAGAGATATTGGGTCTTAGGGGTTTAGAGAGAGAGAGAGTGGTTGGGGTATAGGGGCTCAAATAGATAGATGGAGAGGGACAGATTTGGGGTTAGTTGTTTAGAGAGATAGAGAGATTCGGGGTTAGGGGTTTAGAGAGAGAGAGTGTGGTAGTTAGGGGTTTAGAGAGAGAGAGATGGAGATTGGTGGTTTAGGGTTTTAAAGAGGGAGAGATAGGAAGAGAGAGATTAGGGGTTAGGGGTTTAGCAATAGAGAGATTGGGAGTTAAGGGTTTAGCTAGAGATAAAGAGATTGGGGGCTAAGATTTTAGAGAGAGAGAGAGAGAGAGAGATAGAAACAAATAGATTGGTTGTTAGGGGTTCAAAGAGATAGAGAAGGATTGGGTGTGAGGGTTTTAGAGAGAGAAAGAGAATGGAGGTTAATGGTGGGGTTAGTTGTTTAGGGAGAGATAGAGAGATTGGGGGTTAGGCGTTTAGAGAGAGATTGGAGGATAGTGGTTTAGATAGATAGATATGAACAGAGATATTGGGATTTAATCTAGTTTAGAGAGAGAGATTGGGTGTTAGGGGTTTAGAGAGAGAGAAGGGGTTTAGATAAAGAGAGTGATAGAGAGAGAGAGATTAGGATTAGGGTTTAGAGAGAGAGAGATATTGGGGGTTAGCCATTTAGAGAGAGAGAGAGATTGGAGGTTAGACGTTTAGAGAGATAGATATGAAGAGAGATATTAGGATTTAATGGTTTAGAGAGAGAGATTGGGGGTTAGGGGTCTAGAGAGAGAGCGATATTGGGGGTTAGGTGGTTAAACAAAGAGAGAGAGAGAGAGATACTAGGTGTTAGGGTATTAAAGAAAGAGCGAGAATGGGGGTTAGGGGTTTAGATACATACATACAGAGAGAGATAGAGAGATATGTATAGATAAAGAGAGAGAGGTTGGGGGTTCGGGGTTTAGAGAGAGAGAGAGATCGTAGGTTAGGGTTTCAGAGAGAGAGAGATTGGGTGTTAATGGTTTATAGGGAGAGAGAGATTGGTGTTTAGGGGTTTAGAGAGAGATAGAGAGATTAGGGTTAAGGATTGAAAGAGAGAGAGAGATTGGTGTTTAGGGATTTAGATAGAGAGAGAGAGAGAGAGAGAAATTAGAGGTTAATGGATTATGGACAAAGAGAGAGATTGGGGGTTAGGTTTTTAGACAGAGTGATATTGGGGGATTGAGGTTGAGAGAGAGAGGGAGAGAGATTGAGCGTTAAGGGTTTAGAGAGAGAGAAAGGTTGGATTTTAGGGATTTAGGGAGAGTGATATTGGGGCTCAGGGGTTTAGAGAGAGAGAGAGATTTGGGGTTAGTTGTTTAAAGAGATAGAGGGAGTGGGGGTTAGGGGTTTAGAGAGAGAGAGAGAGAGAGTGGTGGTTAGGGGTTTAGAGAGAGAGAGGGAGATTAGTGGTTCAGTGTTTAGAGAGGGACAGATAGGAAGAGAGCAATTAGGGGTTAGGGGTTTAGAGATAGAGAGATTGGGAGTTAGGTGTTTAGCGAGAGATAAAGAGATTGGGACTAAGAGTTTAGAGAGAGAGAGAGAGAGATAAACAAATAGATTGGTGGTTAGGGGTTCAAAGAGATAGAGAAGGATTGGGTGTTAGGGTTTTAGAGAGAGAAAGAGAATGGGGGTTAGTGGTAGGGTTAGTTGTTTAGGGAGAGATAGAGAGATAGGGGGTTAGTAATTTAGAGAGAGAGAGAGAGAGAGAGAATGGTGGTTAGGTGTTTAGAGAGAGAGAGAGAGATTGGGGGTTAGTTTTTTAGAGAGATAGAGAGAGTGGGGGTTAGGGGTTTAGAGAGAGCGAGAGAGTGGTGGTTAGGAGTTGAGAGAGAGAGAGAGGGAGATTGGTGGTTCAGGGTTTAGAGAGGGAGAGACAGGAAGAGAGCGATTAGGGGTTAGGGGTTTATAGATAGAAATATTTAGAGTTAGGGGTTTAGCGAGAGATAACGAGATTGGGGGCTAAGAGTTTAGAGAGAAAGACAAAGATATATAAACAAATAGATTGGTGGTTAGCGGTTCAACAAGATAGAGAAGGATTATGTGTTAGGCTTTTAGAGAGAGAAAGAGAATGAGGGTTAGTGGTGGGGTTAATTGTTTAGGGAGAGATAGAGATATTGGGGGTTAGGTGTTTAGAGAGAGAGAAAGAGAGAGAATGGTGGTTAGGTGTTTAGAGAGAGAGAGAGAGATTGGGGGTTAGGGATTTAGCGAGAGAGAGAGAGAGAGAAAGAGCGACAAAGATATTAGCGGTTAGGGATTTAGAGAGAGAGAGATAGGAGGTTAGGTGTTTAGAGAGACAGTGAGAAAGATAGGAAGAGAGAGATAGTTATTGGGGGTAGGGGGTTTAGAGAGAGAGAGAGATTGGGGGTTAGAAGTTTAGATTGAGAGAGAGAGAGAGAGAGAGAGAATGGGGGTTAGAGATTTAGAGAGAGAGAGAGACATTGGTGATTAGGGGTGGAGTTAGTTTCCTAGAGAGAGACAAAGAGATTGGGCGTTAGGTGTTTAGAGCGAGAGAGAAAGAGAGATAATGATGGATAATGGTTTAGAGAGAGAGATATTGGGGGTTAGGGGTTGTGTGTGTGTGTGTGTGTGTGTGTGAGAGAGAGAGAGAGAGAGAGAGAGAGAGATCAATGGTTATGGATTTAGAGAGAGAGAGAAAGAGAGTGAGGGTTATCCATTTAGAGAGAGAGCGAGAGAGAGAGAGGGAGAGAGAGAGAGAGAGATTGGATGTTAGCATTTTAGAAAGATAGATAGGAAGAGAGATATAGGGAGTTAATTGTTTAGAGAGAGATAGATTGGGGGTTAGGGGTTTAGAGATAGAGAAATATTGGGGGTTAAGTGGTTAGATAGAGAGAGAGATATATTGGGTGTTAGGGAATTAAAGAAAGAGTGAGAGCGGGGGTTAGGGGTTCATATACATACATACATGCATAGAGAGAGAGAGAGGGAGATTGGGGGTTAGGGGTTTAGAGACAGAGGGAGATCAGAGGTTAGGGTTTGAGAGAGAGAGGGAGGGATTGGGTGTTAATGGTTTAGAGGGAGAGAGAGATATTGGTGTTTAGGGGTTTGGAGAGAGATATAGAGATTATGGTTATGGGTTTAGAGAGAGATTGGTGTTTAGGGATTTGGAGGGAGAGAGAGAGATTAGAGGTTATCTGTTTAGGGATTTGGAGAGAGAGAGAGAGAGAGAGAGAGAGAGAGGTTTAGAGAGAGTGATATTAGGGGTTTGTAAGTTGAGAGAGAGAGAGAGAGAGAGGTTGGAGGTTATGGGTTTAGAAAGAGAGGGGGATTGGGGCTTAAAGGTTGAGATAGAGAGAGAGAGGTTGGGGGTTAGGGGCTCAAATAGATAGATGGAGACGGAGATATTTGGGGTTAGTTGTTTAGAGAGATAGAGAGACTCGCGGTTAGGTGTTTGGAGAGAGAGAGGGAGATTGGGGGTTCAGGGTTTAGAGAGGGAGATATAAGAAGAGAGATATTGTGGTTTAGGGGTTTAGAGATTGAGAGATTGGGGGTTAGGGTTTTAGTGAGAGATAAAGAGATTGGGAGAATAGGAGTTTAGAGAGAGCGAGAGAGACATAAAAAGAGATAATGGTAGATAGGTGTTTAGAGAGAGAGAAAGAATGATTGGGTGTTAGGATTTTAGATAGAGAAACATTGGGGGTTAGTGTTGGGTTAAGTTGTTTAAAGAGATAGAGAGATATAGAGATTGGGGGTTAGGTGTTTATAGAGAGAGGGAGAAAGAGACAGAATGGTGGTTAGGGTTTTAGAGACAGAGCGATTGTAGGTTAGGGATTTAGAGAGAGAGAGAGAGAGAGAGAGAGAGATTGGGGGTTAGGGGTTGAGAGAGAGAGAGATAGGAGGTTAGGTGTTTAGAGAGATAGGAGGTTAGGTGTTTAGAGAGAGGGAGAGAGAGATTAGGGGTCTAGAGAGAGAGAGGGAGAGAGATATTAGGGGTTAGGGGTCCAGAGAGAGAGAGAGACTGGGGGTTAGGGGTGTAGAGAGAGAGAGAGGTTTAGAGAGAGATAGAGAGAATGCTGGTTAGGGGGTTTAGTGAGAGAGAGAGAGATTGGGGGTTAAAGGTTTAGAGAGAGAGAGAGAGAATGAGGGTTAGGGGTTTAGAGATAGAATGAGGGTTAGGGGTTTAGAGAGAGAGATTGGTGGTTAGGGGTGGGGTTCATTTTCTAGAGAGAGATAGAGAGCTTGTGGGTTAGGTGTTTAGAGAGAGAGAGAGAGAGATAATGGTGGTTAAGGGTTTAGAGAGAGATATATATATTATGGGTTAGGGGTTTCGAGAGAGAGAGAGAGAAATTGGGTGTTAGTTTTTTAGAGAGGCATAGAGAGAGATTGGGGATTAGGGTCTTAGAGAGAGAGAGAGGGAGAGAGAGAGAGAGAGAGAGAGATTGGGGGTTATTTCTTTAGATAGAGATAGAGAGATTGGGGGTTATGTGTTGAGAGAGAGAGATAGATGAGAGAGAATGTTGGTTAGGGGTTTAGAGAGAGAGATAGATTAGGGGTTTGGTGTTTAGAGAGAGAGTGATAGGAAGAGAGATATTGGGAGCTAGGGTTTTAGAGAGAGAGAGAATGGTGGGTAGGTTTTAGTGAGAGAGAGGGAGATTAGGGGTTCGAGGTTTAGAGGGAAGGCGATATAGGAGGACATAGATTAGGGATTATGATTTTCAAGAGAGAGATATTTGGGGTTAGTGGTTTAGAGAGAGATAGAGAGATTGGTGGTTATGGGTTTAGAGGGAGACAGAGAGATAGAAAGAGAGAAATTGGTGGTTAGGGGTTTAGAGAGAGAGAGAGAAAGATTAGGTGTCACGGTTTTAGAGAGAGATAATTGGGGGTTAGGCATTTAGAGAGAGAGATAGAGATTGGGGGTTAATTCTTTAGAGAGATTAAAAATGAGAGATTGGGGATTAGAATTTTAGAGAGACATAAATTCGTTATCAGGGTTTAGAGAGAGAGGGAGAGAGAGAGATTGGGAGTTAGGGGTTTAGAGAGAGAGGGAGAGAGAGAGAGATTAGGAGTTAGAGGTTTAGACAGATAGATAGAGAGAGGGATAGAGAGAGAAAGAGAGAGTGAGAGAGAGATTAGGGGTTCAGAGAGAGAGAGAGAGAGAGAGAGAGAGAGAGAGATTTGGGTTTAGGGATTTAGAGAGAGAGATTGGAGGTTAGGGGTTTAGGGAGAGAGATAGAGATTGGGGGTTAGGGGTTTAGAGAGAGATAGAGATATAGGGGGTTAGGGGTTTATAGAAGGAGATATAAGAAGAGAGAGACTGAGGTTTAGGGGATTAGAGACTGAGAGATTGAGGGTTGGGGGTTTAGCGAGAGATAAAGATATTCGGGGCTAGGATTTTAGAGAGAGAGAGAGAGAGAGAATGGTGGTAGGTGTTTAGAGAGAGAGAGAATGATTGGGTGTTAGGGTTTTAGAGAGAGAGATAAATTGAGGGTTAGTGGTGGGTTTATTTTTTTAGAGAGATAGAGAGATTAGGGGTTAGGTGTTTAGAGAGAGAATGGTGGTTAGGGGTTTAAAGAGAGAGAACAAGCAATTGGGGGTTAGGGGTTTAGAGAGAGAGAGAGAGAGAGAGAGAGAGAGATTGGGGGTTAGGGGTTTGGAGAAAGCTAGAGATAGGAGGGTAGCTGTTTAGAGAGAGATAAATAGAGAGATTAGGGTTTTAGAGAGAGATAGTGGGAGAGAGAAAGAGAGATCATGCTTTAGGGATTTAGAGAGGAATAGTGGGAGAGAGAAAGAGAGATCAGGGTTTAGGGGTTTAGAGAGAGATAATGGTTTTTAGGGGGTTTAGAGAGAGAGAGAGAGAGGGTTTGGGGTTTAGAGAGAGAGAGAACGGGGATTAGGGGTGGGGTTATTTGTTTAGAGAGAGGTAGATAGATTGGGGGTTAGCAATTAAGAGAGAGAGAGAGAGGGAGAGAGAGAGTGTGTGAATGGATGAGAGTGGATAATGTAACTAAGGTTTAGAGGGGGTTAAAGTTACAATTACCAAGGAAAGAAATCCTATCTCCTAGGTTGCTTGTATAGATTGTCAACAAAGGGGGGTCCCTCGTTAGACCACTTTAAAAACCTTGTGTATACATGGTCGACCACCCAACTCGGGGCGTACTGGGAGGGATTCTCTGGGAGTTACCTCCCTCCACCTATTACTAGCGCAACAGCGTCCCAGTTTCCAGCTACAACAAAGGCACATGTGTCAGGATACCGAGTTAGGAAATTGTTTCTAGGCAATTTCCCAAAATGGTCCTTTGAAAACACTATATACAAGACTTTCAATAAAACCCCTATGGCCAAAATACTAATGCAAACAATATTAAAAATATATATAATTTAAGATTCATAAAAGAAATATTTTCTACTATGTTATTCTCATTTAAATATTCCAATTACATTTATATATATAACCATGAAAAAAACCATTGAAAAACAATTTACCAAAAGTAAACAAGGTAGCAATTTAGAATCTAACAAAGCTTTAAACTAATAACGATTAAGTAGAACTCTAACCTATTTCAACAAACTCATAATTATTAACTTGAACTCTAAAATATTTCAACAAACTCTTAATTATTAATCCTAAGTATTTTAATATGGAAAGAAAAAACTAAATTATTATGAATAACATTCGCAAAAAGTACAAGAAGTTTCCATGTACAACATTATAGTACTAATTACAAGAAAATATACATTTCACATCATCTCTTAAAATTCTATACAAGAAAACAATATGGAAAATTAAGTGTTAATTTTTAAAATACTAGAAGAAAATTATGAAAATTTCACAATGCTTAAATATGAAAAATGAGCAAAGTTAAAATAAACACAAAATTTATTTTTTAAATTAGAAGAAAACTATGAAAATTTCACAAGAATAAAATAGGCAAAAAGTACAACGAGTCTCCATGTACAACATCATAGTACTAATTACAAGAAAATTATGAAAATTTCACAATGCTTAATAAAAATATTTCAACAAACTCTTAATTATTAATCCTAACTATTTTAATATGGAAAAAAAACTAAATTTTCAAGAATAACATTGGCAAAAAGTACAACTAGTCTCAATGTACAACATCATAGTACTAATTACAAGAAAATATACATTTCACATCATCTCTTAAAATTTTACACAAGAAAACAATATGGAAAATTAAGTGTTAATTTTTAAAATACTAGAAGAAAATTATGAAAATTTCACAATGCTTAAGTATGAAAAATGAGCAAAGTTAAAATAAAAACAAAATTTATTTTTTAAATTAGAAGAAAATTATGAAAATTTCACAATACTTAATAAAAATATTTCAACAAACTCTTAATTTAACTATTTTAATATGGAAAAAAAACTAAATTATTAAGAATAACATTGACAAAAAGTACAACAAGTTTCCATGTACAATATCATAGTACTAATTACAAGAAAATTATGAAAATTTCACAATGCTTAGTAAAAATATTTCAAAAAACTCTTAATTATTAATCCTAACTATTTTAAAATGAAAAAAAAAACTAAATTATTAAGAATAACATTGGCAAAAAGTACAAGAAGTCTCCATGTACAACATCATAGTTCTAATTTCAAGAAAATATACATTTCACATCAACTCTTAAAATTCTATACAAGAAAACAATATGAAAAATAAAGTGTTAATTTTTAAAATACTGGAAGAAAAATAAAATTAAAAATAATAAAAATAACAAGATCACCTACACCATTCTAAATTATCCCTAAAACTAAGTTACAATTCTCACATACAATTATTTAACCTAAACTTTACATTTTGTATTCCCTTCTATCCACGTTCTAAATTTTATTGTGTTCAAAGATATATAGAACCTAAGTGCCATATAAGCATCCTTGTCCCCACTCACCTTTATTAATACCCAAAAAAAATCACCATATTCATACTTCACCCTCTTATCCAAAATAATTCATTAAAGGAATCATTTACGACCCTTTGTAGGAAACATTTTCTAACCAACTTCTTAAATGTCCAGCTCACGCGAGTTTGCGATAATTAATCCGGCAAGTAGTTCAATGGGAGCGAAGTCTCGGATGGTAGGTTAGCATATCGGTTAGTAAGGTAGGCAAGTTGGGTCACCCTACATACTAGGTGAGTTAAGGCTTCAGTGCCGTGAGTCTGGCAGTGGCAGGTGTAGGGTTCGAGGCAACCCTACTGCAAGTCTAAGCACCAGAAGGTTCGGTTCTAGGGTTTGGATAATGATTGCCTTTAAGAGAATCAATTAGTATATATTCTATGGATAAGACTAGTTTTATATATACCTTTAAGAGAATCAACTAACATTGATTCTACTATCACATATACCTTTAACCATCACAGTATTTCCGCTTATATATAATATTCCAGTCGAATGGGTCCAACAATGGATGATACCTGTGCTCCCGATTCCTGGCGAAAATCTCCATATCAAAGTAGTATATCTAAGAGATTTTCTTCTAAGAAAATAAATGGTTACCTTACTTAAAAAACATAAGTAAAAACGGGCTGTTTACCTTACTAAATGGTTACCTTACTAAGGAAATAAATGGTTACCTTACTAAAAAAACATAGGTAAATGGCGTAGTAGCCAGCCGCTGTAGTCAGGGCTGTTTTTGTCATCTGATTAAGATAGTCGCTAAATTTTACTATTTTTACTATTTATACACTCAGGGCTGTTTGGTCCAGCATTAATGCGCATCCTTTCGAGGGGAATCAATCCAATGGGGACTATTTCCTTTGCTCTGGGGAATATCGCTTTGATGCATAAAGATCAGACTAAGGCAGGAAAAAGGCCTAGGTAATCCCAAAGGTCTTAGGAGCCCAAGAAACGGTGAGGCGCAAAAGCAAGCTATGAGGACCCCAAAACAGAAGGTCCAAAGCATTGTAAAAGAGGATTGAGCGTTAATACAAAGGAAAGAGGCTGAATTATTATATTTTATAATAATTATGGCCTTGAATAAAATAAATAAGTACACTTTTTTTAACAGGAAATCACATGGGTTTCACAAAGCCCAATTTAAATGTGGAACCACGTCTCACGACCAAGCTGAGACGCCTGATTGAAGGCGCTCTCCCAGCCTTTATTACACGTATTTATTATCCCACGCATTCTCTTTGACTGAGATGACCTAGTCGTTCTAGTAGGGGTTAAGGAACCACTCTTTTTCTTTCACAAAATTAAGGTTAAGGACCACTTTCTCATTCTCATTGGTGTCCTTAATGTCTTAATGTCTAGGTAAGCAAACCCGTCTTATTCAGGTTGAAAGAGGTTAGTCCGAGAGCAGGCTCTGGGGTATATTCTGGGTTTAGATGCAGATGAATATCTAGGTTCAGATGCAGATTAACGGCGACGCCCAGACTCAGATCTTCCATTGCAGGAGACCCTTTATGCAAAATCTCATTTCAAGAACCACAAATCTGGTATCATTCATTTCCCAACCCAGATGGAAGGTTTAATCATCCTATATGGTCAGATGGAAGGTTTAATCATTCCCCCAGAACTATGTCCAACCAACCGCTATAATTCCCCCGCACAGCTCAGCATTTGCAGTGGCAATTATTGGAGACACGGGAAAAAGTTTGGATCTATTTAAAATTTTCCAATAAAGATAAATCACAAGATGTTTCTAGTTTGTAGAAAAACCCAAAACGAAAAACTAAAAGATTTTTTTTTTTAATTTAATTTAAAAATTAAATCCAAAATTTCAATGATTTGCAGTAGAACAAGAGAGAAATAGATTTACCTCAGGAGACGTAGTGGAAAGCGTTTTTCATCAGATTCTGAATGCAAATCAATGCATCTGCCTCACAAGATAAACAAAGTTGTATTACGCTGAGAGCCAATCACAGTGAAAATAATAAATATTTCTTTAAATTTTCATTAGACAAACAATGTTGTATTGCACTCAGAGCAAATGACGGTGAAAATAAAAAATTGGGAGGGATACATTGCGCACATAGAAGCCTTTTCTTTGAAACAAAATCGTGACATTTAGATTTAAAAAACGGAAGATTATAGAAGTATTCAATAGCAATTTTATAATTTAAGATATAGTTTATCAAACTGTGAATAGGTTAAACTTGGAGCTAATAAATTGACAACAATAATAGAGTCAATAAAATAATGTAATGAAATAAATAAATACCATTATAAACTGATCACAATGTGAAATGTAAACGTAATGTTTTATTGGAGCACAAAATTGGAAGGGAATACAACCCGTAACATGGATAGTTGGATATACGGATAAGATGAATTTATCGAAAAGAATTGAAGGCAAAATATCTTTTCTATTTAAATGTTCATCCCATGATTTAATAATTATTTTCATGGATGCCTTTTGCATTATTTTGAATTTCAGGATCCCTTCTAACCAACGTCAATTACTAAAAGTTACAGCCGATATGGGAAACCATTATAAGCGCTCTTTGTGAGTTGTTAAAACAGAATGGAAGTTTGTCGAAAGAATCATTGCGGTAAGTGATTTGTGCAAAAAATAATGGAAAGAAGGAGCCTCCAATAGATTGAACTGTCATTCTATGGAGAATCGAATTTAGAATCGAACGTATGTTGACGCCACAAATACAATTTAATAATGCTGAGATTTATTATAAAGCCTTTTTCTGGGAATCTAGCGCGTGATGTTTATTTAGGCCGTAACGAACACGGGTAAAGATAATAACAGAAATTTTATAACAAATTAAACTCTAAATGTGTAAGTGTAAATTACAGTAAAAATGTGTAAAAAACAAATATTTTGCAATAAACCTAAATAATTAAATATTTCTTTTCAAGGGAATAAATGGTTACCTTACTAAAAAAGTAAAAATGGCGAAGAAAGATCTCTTTAAAACTTTAGTTATTTAATTAAAAAGCATAAATCACATGATTTGTAGGGCTTGTAAGAAAACCAAAACAAATAAAGATTTTCTTAAACCTTAGTTATTTAATTTACAACTAAAATACGAAATGAGAATGATTTTACCTCGGAATACATTAGAGGGAAGAGTGCATCAAATTCTGAATAACCATATAGAAGAACAAAACAATGCACCTGCCTCAGAAGATTCAAACGGAGCATTAGCTTCCAACAAGAACCAAAAGGATTGCTTTACAAATAATAATAAATTTTGATTATGTAATTACAGTGAAAATGTTAAAAAAAAATGTTTTGGAATCTTTTGAGTTTCAGGAACCCTCATTACCAAGGCCAATTATTATAAGTTACCGCCTATATGGAAACCATTATAAGCAGAATGGACGTTTTCTCCAAACACCCCATTCTGGTAAGTGATTTGTGCAAAAATTAATGAATAGAGTGAACTGCCATTCTATGGAGAATGGAAGCTACGACGTTGACCCTGCCACAAATACAATTTAATAATGCTGAGATGAATGACGCTGAGATTTATTCAGAACGCCATTTTCTGGGAATATAGCGAGTGATGTTTAGGTCACGATAATAATTTAACAGAATCAATATAATGTTATAACGACGGCAGTATTGTAGGGCTCTGCCCAGCGACGCCATTTTAAGGAAATCAAACCCTACAGGGAAGGATTATAAACGATACTTTAAGGATTATAAACGATATTAATAAATTAAATCATGCAAATATGCATACCCTGCAAGAAAAAGGGTGAAAGTATGTTTCTCTTGGTTTCATTTTCGATATCCTTTCTTTTGTAAAAATATTTTGTAGAGTAATATTTTTTCTCTATTATCCAATTTTTTAAATCTAATAATTTATTTTTCTTTGCATTTTTTTTTTTTTTACAAAACGCCCAAAATATAGTATCCAAAACTGATAACTAAAAAAACATGCAACCTCCGATTACACTACAAAAAGTTTGAATTCTACCGGAGGTGATATCCTTTGATACCAAGTCCAAAAATCAACGATACTTTACAAATTTATCCATGACTAGAACCAAGTGTTCATTGAAACATATAGAAATTATGTTGTATTTTTCAAATAGAAGCCATGAATCTAGTATCTAATTGTCACTCTAACAAAATAAACCATCATTGCATTTCGCATATGTTGCATCCCACCCATACCCATTTGTGACTAGGTGCTTGTCACTAGACAATATGATTGAACCACAAGAATAGAAAAAGGGTTTACTCAGGAGATTATCATCTAGTAATGAAGTAAATCGAACATTGCATGAGATTAGGATGATCACTGGAAAGGGTTTTGCTCGAAATCAAGGAAATTATTATAAATTACTATCTAATCAGAACATGTAGAAGTTATTATAAATATTAATCACAAATCACTAACCTGGATACACCGATTTTGTACTTAGCCTCTGCTTCTTTTGGCCTGAAATTCTCCTTGAGACGGATAATAGTAACCATTGTCCACGCAGAGCAACGATTCAATTTAAGCTGATAAATTTCCATTCGAATTGCGAGCGATACAACATTTTTGGGAATCTGCAACATATTAGCGTAATTGGGTTTCCATTATCGTTTGTCATAAAAGAATGATTAATATAATTTCAAGGCACTTCATTATTACTGTGATGTGCAGCATTTCAATATAACAAATATGAAATGAAGTATTGAACCTCAAGAACCTTAGACTGAGGATTTCCGTGGTTCTGGAAAAAATAAGCGATCTGATTAAATTACAGTTTCAATGAAGCATTAACAAGATGTTGTGCAAGAATTACAACATGAAAATTTTTGTTCTCTATGAACTTCTTACAGGGACAAACAGTAACGATATTTCCCTAATTAATTCATTCAATATTTGAACCAAAAGTGGAAAAAAAAATGAAGCAGAAACTAGGACTTCCTCTCGCCTTATTTATATATGTTGGACAACGGTACCGAGGAAGAAAAAAAAATAGCAAAAGCGCTTTGGCATGGTCGGACCTGATTAGAGGAAGAACTAAAGAATGTTGAAGAAGTAGGACGAGGGCGTCATCATAGACTTTCATAATTTGTTTCTGTCGCTGTCTTGCCTCCTTTCACAATTGTAACAGATACAACTACAACTACATAATCTAAATGAAAAACCCCAGAAACATACTCAAACAGAGTAAAACAAGAAAGATCTCATTAAGCATATAATTAAATTTAATTTACTTTTAAACCACAGAACACAAACTAGAGTGGTAAGATTTATTTGATATGCGGATAAATCAGAAAAAACGTTGCAGTAAAAACAAAAACCTGAAAGCTCCTTATCCCAGACCTAGAAAATTGGCATTCTACTAAACAAGTGACTGTGGAATGTATGCGATTCCTTGCAAAGATGAGTCTGCCTGCCCCGAAAGGAATTAACTCGAAATCATTGAAGCGAGGATCGATCTTGGATTAAAAACAGCTGAGAATATTACTCACCACAAGAGTTATGTCAAAGTGTATGCAGCCATAGACAGTCCAGATGAGACCAGTGGCCAAACAACCCAAAAAAGGAAGACGGGCATATACTTCACACTTTTAGTTTGAATAACTCTTTTCTGCAAATAGCAACACATCAGACTGATTGCTGCCAATGTCCGGAAAAATAATACTGTGTAATACTGAGAAAGAGATTATTGGAAAGGGAAGATACCATGATCGATAAAGGTGACGCATACATGAAGACATTGAATACAATGTAAATTGTTCCAATGACTAAGGACCGACCCTTATAGCTATGCTCTAAAGTTAATGATAGACTCGCCACTGCTGCAAAGAATACTATAATCACGGCCAGGAATCCCACAACTCTAGTCAAAGCATACAGAAAACGATCTAAGTTAAACCTTGTATATCCCAGAGAAGCCATTGATATCTACAGTTCGACATTTTATATTCTTCAATCAATAGTAATCTATAACTATGATAAGTAATGTGAATCTGGGATCTACAAAGCGAGTATAGCTTCATGAAAAGGGTTGGCATCAAACCTTCGAAACTTAAATCTATTAAGAATCTGAGAGGTTTTAACCAGAAATTTATGTTAACCTAAAATTTAGATCTCAGTATATTTGTTAACTAAAGGGCAGATCGAATCTATAATATCAAGCACCTTTTAGGAGGAGAATGATTAAGCACCTTCTCAGACATATCAGGCACGGGAACAGAATCGTATACACTGTTTCAAACACCAAACTTGCTCCGTTTGCTATAACCACAAGAAGGCTGTCTCAAACACCAAACCTGCTCCGTCTGCTATAACACCCACAACGCACACTTGAGGAGAGTCGATTTCCATTTCCACACCCTGAAGAATGTGGGGCAGCATCAACACCCACCAAAAACCTAATTTACACTGCTTAAATCTCAACCCTAATCTTAATGACCAGCTTCTACATTAACATCAACAAATGCAAAACTCAAAACTATTGAAATCTTACAGCGGAGAGAGGAAGAGAAAGACCGAAATAATATTGCCTGCGGAAAAATAACGATTGGTTCGAGTAAAGCTCAAAACCGGTAAAAAAAAATATATTGAGCGGTAAAAAAAGCTCAGCGATCTAAAACCAAAAACGGAGATTCTGGTTAACCACAATCTTGCTACTGTTGAGAGATCTAAAACCAAAAACCCAGATCCTGGTCACATAATATTGCTACTGTTCAGCGATCTAAAACAAAAAATCAGCTAATTTCTTATTATCAGCCTGGTGTTCTTGGGGATGTAATAAATCCTACACACCAAGAACATTGAAATACGTAACTGAGAAATATAGAAATTCCCAAGCTACCTCGCAGGCTGTATAAACTTCCGAACAATCCATTACAAATATAACGTTGTTTTGGGTACTGCACCTGAAGGAGAGACTTGATATGGACCTCCCAGAGTCTCCAGCCATGGCTGTCACGGTGTTCTTCGATCATCTTCGTTAACATCACGTCGAATCTTTAACGCTCAACTCTGCATTACTAGAATGAGACCCAGAGCGCAAAGGGCGTGAAAAGATGCTTTTTATCCAAGGGCAAGCCACTGTTATTTAAAAAATTCAAGTTGAACCGTTGATTCAACACTGCTTTTTTATCCAACGGCAAGGGAGTATTACTTAAGAAATTCAAATTGAAACGTTGATTCGTAGCTACTTTTTGATCCAACGGTACGCAAGTGTTATTTAAGAAATTCAATTTCAACCGTTGATTCAACTCGAGATTCAAATTGAATGGTTGGATGGCATTCTTGTTATGATCAAACGCACTTAAATGTTATAACAAATGTCATGTTATAACAAATCCAGACCTCTATGTCAACGATTTCACGTGTTCGTTTGAAATTAAATGTTATATCAAATGTCATGTTGAAATGATTTGTAGAAATCTTTGTACTACCTGCAAGACAATACCCCGCATCAACTGGTGGGTGGATACGATCCACGCAGCATATGTGAATTCTGATCCTGAGACCAGAGAGTATCCACGTCATATCCTTTACAGAGAGATATATGGATCTTTCACCACAGCATCAGATCGGCCAAGCGTCCACATCATCAGTCTGAAATGTAGCCAAGCGTCCTATGTCCAGACGGCAAAGTAGATGCGTCACACGTCATCGGTTATTCATACCAATCATAGCATAGCATTTTTTTTTTTATGGATCCAATCATGTAGCATTTGTTGTTTACATGATAGAGATCGAAGATACTCTAGATGCGTCACACGTCATCGGTTATTAATACCAATCATAGCAATTGTTGTTTCAAGGGAGTGGTGCCGTTAGGAGGCCAATTCGATTTTTAAAGTTTTCGTTTCATTTTTTATGTTTAAAAGTTTTTATTTAAAATTATTTTGTTCATTTTACTATATTAAATTGATATAAGAAATCTTATTATATCATAATTTCATTATTTTATATATAGTATTTTCAACATTACCAAATATATATAATTGAGTTTTTACTTTATTCAAATTTTAAATAATAATTTTGATTGTTACAACATCCAAGGGAAGCTTGCACTTTTTGTTTTACCGTCACTCTCCCCTTATTTAACATATGGGAAGAATCCCCCTGAGTCGGTGCTTGTTGATGAAACTTTCATCAATTCCTTGTTCTGTATTCCTCATCTTGTGCATTTCATTTGTAAATAATTTTTTTATCAAACTGCTATCAGGATAAACAAACCCCATAAATGTCTTACCTTATTCTTCATTTACAATCTCCTTTTGGAAAAATAATCTTCATCAATGTTCTTTGACATCACCACTAACAACTACCATGCTGGTGCCGATTGTTAGAAGTCAGGAGGAAGGATTTCTTGATGGCTTTAAGAAGCGATACTAAGGAGTACGTTAACATTTGTTGATGAAGTCTGGGGGCAGCATTGAGCATGAATCCTGGAGTGTAAGCTGGTCGCTGAATACAGGCAGGGTATATGTTGATTCTTGGAGGTCAGAATGCTGAGAATCGTGACATTGTTCTATGTATGAGGGGATCCATTAAATTTGGAACTGCGGCGATCATTCCCTGAGTGGGGATTCTGGGCGAGTTGCTATCTTCTGCGTCTGAAACGGTGCTGGACACTAGATTTGCAGGGATCGTTGCAGGGCGATTTCCACTGCTTGCTTGCAGGCTGTGCGTTTTAATGGTTCAGGCATTGATCTATTACGATTTCTTGGTACCGATGGTATGATCTAGCATTTGGGACGCGGTGCTTGGTCCGTAGACAATTGCTGGAGGTGTGGTACATTGATGGCGGTCCCGAGGAGAGAGGATGCAGAGACTGTCGATTTCCAGCCACGTACAGGGATGTATGCCAAGGATGAATCCATTAAAAACCCTGTCAAGAAGGTCAAAGAACGCAAGAGACTGGATCAATTAGTGCTGGGGGTCGATGTTACGTTGGCAGAGGCCGTGGATTACTCTCATACAGCTGTAGTAGGACATGTTAGAGGCAGGAGATTAGGCAGAGACTTCCTTCAGCGTTGGGCTGCAGAGAAATGGCTTAACATCGCACCATCTGCCCCTGAGGTCCATGTTTTGTTGAAAGGATGGTTCTCATTCATTTTCTTGAACAGCGGGGAGGTCAATGCAGTTCTGGGTAAACACTGGTCGATGCTGGGTGTACCCCTTGTACTGAAACGATGGACACCATTTTTCGATGCTAAAACGGAAAGAATTGCTAAAGAACCGCTGTGGGTTAAGCTGCCAGGACTTCCCATGCATATGTGGAACGAGACTAGGTTCGCTGAGATCGGGAATTATCTTGGTGAATACGTGTACTCTGATTCCTCCCATCTGCAAAATGGTATATACTCGGTTGCTAAGATATTAGTCAATCTCGACATTAGGATGGGGCTTTCTGCTGACATTAAAGTACATTCCAAGGATGGGGATTATGTACAAACACTGGACTATGTGGGCGTGCCATTTAGGTGTCATCGTTGTCATGATCTTGGACATCTTGTAGCCTGCTGTCCCTTGTCGTTTCGAAAAAACAAGCCTCTGAATGTTGCTGATGCAGATGTTGTAGTTGACCCTGTGTTGAAAGTGGACTCACAGGTAGAGGTAGTGGAGGGGAGTGGGACAGCTAATGACGGGGGGGGTTCTCTCGCATCTGTGGATCATTTGGAGAATGATGGGAGGACTGATTCAAAGGTTTTTCCATCCTTGGTGACCTCTGGAACGATGAGGCATGGACGTGAGACTCCTGCAGTTGAGGGGGACACCTTGAGCTCTGTTACTCCAACTTCACTGGCCACTTTATTGCAGCAGGAGATGTCCTCTCCTCGTCAGGTTCCTTCTGAGATACACTCGGGTAAGTCACCTATTCATCCTCCTTCCATTCTTGCTGACCCATTGGACTTGGGGGGGGGCAGCCATGGGTCCCCTCCTCGACAGGTTGCTCACCTACTTCGGCCTGAGAAGGGTAATGTCACGCCCTCTATTGATTCTACCTCACTATCTTCATGCTCCGAGGGTAAGCAAATTCGATATGCTCTTCGTAATAGGGAGGTTACTGCAGATGGATCGGGGTGCAAGGGTCTACCTGAGTTGGCCACTAGTGTTGAGGGGAAAGGACGGGGACGTAAATCCCATATGACTAAAGCTAAGGAACGGGCGAAAGTGGATTTAGTGATGGGAACGCAATCGACTATTGAGTGGGCACTTAGAGCAGTGATAGCCCAGGATGGGGATTGTTTATGAAGATTATGTCCTTCAATTGTCGTGGGTTGGCGAGCCCACTTAAAAAATCCTCGCTTCGTAGGCTGGTTGACCTAAATCAACCGGACATTATTATGCTGCAAGAAACTTTGGGTGGCTGTGAGGATGTTGTTCGTACACTAGAAGCTTTGCTCCCTGGCTGGAAGTTTGTAGGAGTGGATGCCAGAGGGCGCTTTGGAGGGCTGGCTTCGGGGTGGAAGGTATCGAGCTGCAGATGTGATTGTACTTGGGGGATATCCTCTGGTCTTGGTTTGGAAGTTTGGAATGCGGAGATAGGTCGGATGATCACGGTTCTCAATATTTATGGGCCCTACCTTAATAGGATGGGATACTGGGACTCCTTGTTAGATATGGAGATATTTGATGGCAGGGAAGTGATTTTGGGTGGGGACTTCAACCTCACTCTGGGGTCATCTGAAGTCTGGGGGCCTCGGGCTGTTCCGGACTCCTTAGCAAACCATTTCATCAACGCATTTGTCAGAAAGGATCTCCTTGATACCATACCATCCCAGCTTTCTCCCACTTGGCGGAATATGAGAGCTGGGGTTCATAGAGTAGCTAAACGACTGGATAGGTTTCTGGTGGCCGAAGGGTTGGCACAGGAGGTTGATCTTGTCAGACAGTGGGTAGGGTCAGGTGGAATTTCTGACCATTGTCCCATTTTCCTGGAGATTCGAGGTAGCGGGAAAAAACCACCCAGCCCCTTCAAATTCAATCCGAGCTGGCTGAAGGAGGAGACATTCATTAAACTGGTTCAGGAGCTATGGGTTCATCGTCCACTTGACAATCAGACCCCTGCTGGTGCTCACTTTAATTACAATCTGAAAAAAATTAAAGATGCCACTAGAACCTGGGCACATGACAAAAGGTTGAATGATGATCAAAAATTACTAGATGCTGAGTTAAACATTGCCAGGATACATAATAGTCTGGGCATGGGATACCTGGATGATTTGCAGAAAGATGAATTGTTGGAGTGGGAGAAATGCAGGAATATGATACTGTGTGAGCGTGAAGAGCTGTGGAGGATGAAAAGCAGGGCGGTTTGGCTACAGTGCGGTGATGAGAATACCAAATTTTTTCAATCTTATGCTAAGGGGAGAAAATTCAAAAACTCTATCTGGGAACTCTCATCAGACACTGGGGAACAGGTCTCCAGCTTTGATGGATTAGCAGCGTTGGGAGTTCGACATTTTGGAGATCAATTCACGGCTCCACCTGGTATTTCCATTGCTGAGGTTATTCGCGTGACTCAGCTTTTTCCCAGCTTTGTGGGGGAGGCCGATAACAGGATGTTGATGGAGGAGGTATCGCTGGATGAGCTCTCGACGGTGATGAAATCATTAAATAAAGACAGTAGCCCGGGACCTGATGGATGGCCAATAGAATTCTTCCTAGGATTCTATGACTTCTTCGGGGAGGAGATTTTGCAAGTGGTGGAAGAATCGCGCAAGGCTGGGTTTATCCATGGTCCATTCAACTCCACGTTTTTAACTCTGATTCCTAAGACTGATAAGCCTGTCAACTTTGCAGAATTCAGACCAATATCTCTCTGTAACTGCATATATAAGATCATCTCTAAGGTAATGGCGCGCAGACTCAAGAAGATTTTATCTAAGAACATTTCTGGTGAGCAATTTGGCTTCTTGGAAGGACGCCAAATTCATGAGGCAATTGGAGTTGCACAGGAAGGATTACACACGCTCAAGGTGCAGAAGCAGAAGGGAGCGGTGATTAAGATTGATCTCTCCAAATCTTTTGACAGGGTCAGCTGGCTTTATATCCGGATGCTTCTTACTCACCTGGGGTTCTGCTATGATTTTATCAGATGGATTATGGCCTGCCTCACCACGGTGAATTTCGCTGTTCTAATTAATGGTTCTGCTAGCCCTTTCTTCCAGGCGGGGAGGGGCCTTCGACAGGGATGCCCCCTGTCTCCACTGTTGTTTCTCCTCGTCGCTGAAGGACTCAGCCGATTTATGCTGAACGCCAAAGCTGAAGGTGCCTTTAGAGGCATTTCTATCTCTCAGGTACTATACATTACACATCTCCTTTTTGTTGATGACATCCTGATTTTCTGTGATGGCACGAGCCAGGATATTGACAAGGTGGTTGAAGGACTCCACTTAATACAAGCTGCAGCGGGTATGTTAGTTAATATCGACAAATCAACTATCACTTGCTCGCATTTATCAGAATCGGAGATTCTAAACATGGTGAACAAACTACCATACAAGACCCTGGAGTTAGATGATGGATTACAGTATCTTGGCTTCCAATTGAAACCGAATGCTTATTTGAAGACTGATTGGAGCTGGCTTATAGAAAAATTAGAACAGCGTCTTCATGGTTGGAGTCATAAATGGCTCTCCCGGGCAGGGAGGCTGGTTCTGATAAAATCAGTACTGGAAGCAATTCCGGTATATTGGCTGTCACTTGCTTGGATTCCCACTGGAGTTCTGGAGCAGATCAGGAGACTGTGTTTCGCCTTTCTTTGGAAGGGCACGAGTGCGAATCGGGCTTTGGTGTGGGTACGCTGGGAGAAGATTGCTGTTCCGAAGGCTCTGGGAGGATGGGGTTTAAAGAATATATTCATGTTTGCTAAAGCCTTGGGGGCCAAAGTGTCGTGGCGATTAATTCATACACAGAGTCTCTGGACACGAGTGGTCTATCATAAATATATTGCCCCTTTAACACTGCTCGAATGGATCAGGCTGAGAAACAAGGCAAGGGCAAACTGCTCTGTGGTGTGGAAAGCTGTGGTGCAGCATTTCACTTTAGTAGGATCGGGCTTAGTATGGAGGATTGGCGACGGGAGACTACTTCGGATAGGGATGGACCCATGGGTTGGTTGCAGGGGTGGACATGTACTTTCAATGGATCTGAGGTCCTTTTTGGCTACTAGAGGATGTATAAATCTGAATGACCTAGCGGATCAGGGAGCTTCTACTCTATGGCAACAGGGGTGGTATTCTGCACGACAACTTGGGATCTCGGCTGAACTGCAGGTGGAATGGGAGGATTATATACGGCGGTTAAGACTTACCCATATAAGATTGACCAATAGGGCTGATGTACTAATATGGGAGCACCATCCATCCGGGGTATATTCACCAAAACATGGATACATCCAGCTCAATGTGGAAACCCATAACAGAGTTTTGGTGTGGTGGTGGAAATTATTGTGGAAATTGAGATGTCCGGGTAAAGCTAAATTACTATTCTGGGCGATCCTGGAAAATAAGGCCCCTACTTGGGACATTCTACAAAAACGTTTTCTCCAGGGTCCGGGGATCTGTCCACTTTGTAGGGTTGCTGAAGAAAATCTGGCCCATCTTTTCATTCACTGTCAATTCTCACAGACTGTTTGGACTGAGATCAGCAAGATATTGGATAATCAGGTGAGGTGGAGGGGTACAAGTGTGCTGGAAGCATTTCAGTCATGGTGGACTGCTCATTATTCATCCCCTCTCCGGGCTCTCCCGTGTATATACACATGGGGCATATGGCTTGCCCGCAATAAGGTGATTTTCCAGGACTGTAGGGTACCTATGGAGGCAGTAGTGGCTCAGATGGTGGCGATCACACTTCATTATGTGGCCCCTGTACCAGTGAGCAGAACACGTCCTGTGCGAATAGAACAGATTGATCTATCCATGCCATGGGCATTTTTCGATGGTGCCTCAAACCAACAATCAGTTTGTGGAGGGGGGGGATTCCTTTACAAATCTGAGGCACATTACTTCCATCTGGTGGCTGGATTGGGAAGAGGAACTAATAACTACGCAGAACTCATGTCGCTAAAATTGTTGATGTTATTTGCCCTGGAACAAGGATGCTTGTCCCTTCAGATCTTTGGTGACTCCATGGTAATCATCAACTGGGCTAAGGAGATTACTCTGTGTCATGTGATGGATCTTTTACCTATCCTGGAAGAGGTGCACCGGATAAAATTAAATTTCAACCACATCACATTTACACATATATATAGGGAACGGAATGTATTGGCAGACCTGCTATCCAAAGAGGCTACACAGCAGGATTTAGCTATTGGTACATGGAAGATAACCATTCACGCTCCGGAAGGCACATTCAGCTACCAACACAGACCTTTTGTATGAGGATCAGGAGGCTCTGCTAAGATCTTCTAAGCATATAATTGATGGGGGAGATCAGCATGCAAATCTACTCCTGATGGGCGTCGGTCTAATGAGGACCGGCCAAGCACTGGACGCGTCCTATCAATGTGTCGTGAACCACAGGGTGAAGCTCGCTGTGGGAGTGCAGTGAACACCGGTGATCAGGCTCGTATTGATTTATAGAGACTGGCTGGGACAGAAATATACCAGAAGATTGTACTGCAATTTCAGATTAATATGTTAACTGTAATTGGTTAACAGAGACTACGAATGGAGTAACTCAGGCTGGGACAGCCTTTATTGAATTCAGATTTTTGTAACAGGACAATAGATGATCAAAGAAGATCAAGATATTGATGAGATAGATGGAACTTTGAAGTAACAATTTTGGGAGGTAATCTATGACAATGTAGGGATCATAGTGATCTTATTACATGTGCTGAATGTAATTTTGTTCCATTTTGAAATAAAATTACGAATTTTTCCAAAGGAAAAAAAACATCCAAGGGAATTGGATCTTTCATGTTTAATTCCATGTAAATCTATTAGAAAATGACACATCCTTACAACACTGGGGTTTACAAACTAATTAACAAAGTGATAAGTAATTGGGTCTTATAAACTAATCAACAAAGAAAGAAATAAGTGATTTTAACCTACTTATAATTTGGGATTGGATTATAAAAATAAAAAATTAATATCATAGTAAGTGAATTCATATTGAGACTTTAAAAATAAGTAAAAAGGAGTTCAATATGTTATATGATATTAATAGGATTAGAGTTTTTTTTATGTGGGGAAATCTCTCTTTGTGATTTTCTTATAGAAGTGAAACATATTATAAAGAAGTGAATAACCTTAGTACTTTGTAGATTTCCAATGAATTTTGAAATTTTTTAATTCTAAAAAAACTCTATGTAAAAAAAAGTGTTTGATGTTTTTAATTGAAAATTTATATAATATATAATAAAAAACAATTTTTAAAATAAATATTAGATATATATAAAAATATTAATACCAACATTAAAAAAAAATGAAAAACATATATAGAAAAGAAATATAACTTTTAAAATATTGAACCCAATGAAAAACATATATTGAAAAACATATAACTTTTAATTTTGAAGAAGTAGAAATGAACCTAAAAGATATTTTTTAATACCTCACTAATATACGTGCTATACCATATAAACCTTTCATAGATTAGACAATCTTTAAAAGATATTCCTTAATACCTCACAAATATATAAAAAATATTCTTTAATACCTCACCAATGTATGTGCTATACCATATGAACAGTATGAACCTTTCATAGATTAGACAATCTTCTCTCTAAAATGGACCTAAAGGATTTGCCTTACAAATATGTATAAATTTTCCAATCCGCATCTAGCAAGACAAACCATTACAATCCTATAATTAATATTCCCACAAGTTATGCATACATGAACATGTACACCTAAGGCCACTTTCAAAATGTATGTTTCTAATATGATACTATACTTTTTAAAATATAAAAGAAATATGCATTTTGTTCCAAGTTTAAAAATAATTTCAATTTCATATGAAATTTGAAATTGGGTGATTGGGCTATTTACTGTTTTGAGATTTTTTATTTTTTTTAGATGTTGAGTTTCTTTTTATATTTATATATGATATTTTTTTAAGTCATTTTATCACTACCAAATTTTGATAAATTATTCATGACTTGAGATATTTTTATATCATAGGTGTCTATATTTTAGACTTTGGGATGGACTAGCAAGTATGTTTTTCCTAGATCACAGGAAGATGAGATAAGGGTATGTCCACATTGATTTTATGGTAAGATACTATTTTTTTGCAAGGAAAAAAAAACTTACCAAAAGATTTTGTTCACTTGTTTAGTCACTTCATCACTACCAAATTTTGATAAACAATTTATATTTTAGAATTCAGGGTGGAAGGGCAAGTATGTTTTTCCTAGATTGCATGAGGATGAGACAAATGTACTTTCCACATTGATTTTATGGGGGTTGTTCAAAATTCTAAATAAACAATTAAAAAAAAAACTATAAAAAATAGTTGTTGATGCATGTATAAAATGGGAGTGGTAGGAAACCCATTTAACTAGAAGAATGGTTAGGCATAGACAATAGGTGATTACAACTACTCATGGAGAACAAGTAACACATATTTTGTTCATGGCACTTACTTGTGGCCTATCAATGTTCAATGATAAAAAATTAAGTAGCTTTGCTAGTTATATAATATATTTTTTGTAATTCCTTATATGTACTCAACTTACAATTAATAAATGTTAACTAAAAGATATAAAACAAAATATTAACTTAAATAATACAATGTCTAATCTAATTAAAATATAAACCAAATACAAATATTTTGTTACCAAATTTTACAAAACAAATCATTAACTAGCAGAGCCACTAAACTTGTGGTAGGTGAACACGGATAGGTCACAAGTTAAGTGTCATGAACAAATTAGCTATGACTACATGTTATCCATGCATGATCTCTTAGTTATCCATGCATTTGTATATAATATATTTTTTATAGTTTTAATAATTAAGGTATATAATTTATTTTTAAAGAAATAAAATATTTAGATATTCGTTTTCATTTGGATAAGATTTCTCTCTTTTATTTTAATCTTTGCAATAATGCCCTTCTCTCCACTGGCCAGTGAATGATAGGTTACACGTTAAGTGTCATGGCCAAGTTATTTGTTACTTGTTCTCCATGCTTGTGTTGTAATCACTTGTTTTCTATGCTTAAGCTATATGTTACATTTTTTAATTTAATGGGTTATCTTATCCATGCATCAACTACCAATTATTTTATATATATATATATATATATTTTTTCAATTGTTTATTTAGTATTTTGAATGACTACCATAAAATCAATCATAGAGTTTTTTAAATTCATTTTTTCCCATTACAAACATAACGGAATAATTTACTCGGATGCGGGTGTCTTAGAGCCACGGGCGCGTGGCGAGCTCACCATCTTCCATCCCATCAGACTGATCTGTGGCAGCGAAAGCGACGACACCTTAATGAGTTGTGGGGATTACACCCCGGCTCATTGAAGGAAGCAGCTCCTTGTCGCTTAGGCCAGCCTAGTTTAGGCCTCCTAGTACTAGCACCATAAAGCTCAAGCCTGCGGCTCCACTGGCCTCTTGCAGACACAAGTTAAATCAGATGGCTTGAAATTTTCTCTGCATCCTCCATAAGTTCGGGCTCCCTAATCCTACCATAATTGCTACATTCTTCAACGATTTCCCCCCTGCCGCACTTTCTACTCCTGATAGAGGCCTCCGGCTTCTAGACACCATGTTGAGACAGAGAGGAAGGTCTCGCAGAGGAAGATCCGACCGCTCTGGTAGTCACCAGGACTTGGTCGCTTTGTAGGGCTATGGAGAAGGCATCACCATTCCGGTTTGGTTGCTTATCGACAATTGGGAAGCCCCTCTGATAGTCAACCGCCTTTCTTCTAGGAAGAACAATGGTTGCATCAACCATTACTGGCTCATTAAAAACATGCTAGGGGCACTCATGGAGGACACGAAGGCTAACTGGGACAGGTCCAGGAACACTACCCAGACTATGAAAGATCATATGGCCAATTTGGAAGCCCTCGTTAACAATATGGAAACCACCTTTGGTGGCCAAAATTACTCTTTGGAAGCCATGCTTGCGGGATCCATGCAGGCGGGAGTTAGGCTGGTGGAAGTCACGCAGGTGGAATCCATGAAGGAGGAAGTAGTATAGGTGTTGCATGTGGACAGAATAATTCGGTGGCTATTGGGGGAGAGGACAGGGATCCTACGCTCTGAGGCCCACATGAAAAGGGGATTGATACCAATCCTTTACCCATCCCTTCCACCATTGGACAATTGGCGGTCAAGAGAGTGCGAGAGGAAATAGAGAAGACTGTTCTTCCTTGGCGCAAAGTTGAACCTCATCCTGTCAAGAAATCGAACCAGGAGGCAACGGAGGAGGAAAAATTTAGTTGTCCAATCCTGGAGAAGGTCCCTCAAAATGATACAACTACAAGCAAATAAGGTTCCAGAGGAACTCTGCGATTTCCAACTCTGTTGTCTTAGTTTGCTTAATCTTTTTGTTTATTTCAATTGTTTCTATTTGAGTTCTTACAGACTCTGTTTATTCTCTGTATATTACGATTCTCCTTGTACTGAGCAGAAGACTGGAAAATTTAGTTCCATCCATTTTGATCCTTTTGAATTTTTGGGTTGGTGGTCGGTGTTCTTAGACCACCATTATTAGCTCCTTTCTCTGTATTTCTGATTTCCACTATGTAATAGAACTTTACAGCTTACAAAAAAACGATAACTGGATAATTTTATTGCACCGAGTGAAACGAGGTGCTCTACAACCCAGTATGTGGGAGATCTTCTAACGTGTGATGTAGCGTTATGTAGCACTACATCTAATAAAACGTAAAAAGTGTTTGGAAAGTATTTAAGGGTCAGTGCAAGCTAATGAGGGTCACTTTTGGCACGTTAGATGCAATAGAAAACTGAAAAAGCAGGCATCCCTCAACTTACTTGGATTTTTTGATTTACTTACGGAAAATATCTTGCATTGAGTAAAAAAGATGAAATGTAGGAAATTGAATCACGTTTCTGAATATATAACTTTTATGTATTGAAAATTTGCATAGCTATGTCAAGTTTCAGTTTTCCTAACAGACACTTTTTATTTTTCAGGCAAATGATAAGGTATATGTTTTTGTGGGTAGAGCCTTTGAGGGCCTAAATGATGGAATCAAGCTACAAAAATCGGCATGCATGTAGAGAACACATAGCACTTGTGCGCCATTATTTTTCGAAAATTAAATTAGTAATTTTATAATTTTTTTATAATTGTCTAAGTGATCAAACCTCAAAAATAGTACATCTTTTGTGGGTAGAGCCTTTGAAGGTCTTAATGCAAAAATCTTGAAATGGGTTTTTCATAGAACGTGGAGGTTAGTGTCCTCTTGTGCACCATACAATTTTTTTTTGAAATGATTGAGAATTGAAAAAGTTATGGAAGAAACACTAACAATGTGTTTCACGAGTTAAGGAGGTAGGACAGAAAAGAAATTGAAAGAAAATAGGAAAAATTAATATTTCAAAATAAAAGTTACATATTTGGAATCTGCAGAAAAAATGCTATTTGTGTCTAAGATTTCGTCAAAAATAACTCTGTGTAGCATATTGTAACGAGTGGCTAAGCACAGGCTTCTCCAGAAACTGGAAGAAATACCCAATTAGCTTTGGTTTTTCATTAACATAGCACAGGTTTGGAATTACCGAAGCAAACTCCAAAGCATACACATAGGATTATTGTTGACATGTGAGCATGTGACTCGGCCTGTTTAAATTCAAAAATATTGCCGCGCTTTTAGATTTAAATAACGCGTACGCGTTATATAACTAAATAACGCGTGCGCGTTATATCAATAATTAACGCGTACGCGTTATATAACTACATAACACGTACGCGTTATATAGTTACAAAACGCGCTCGCGTTATTCAAATCATAAAATATATGTTTAATACTTGAGAAAGAGGGGGTGTAGAAGTCAAGGGAAATTTTGTTTAATATTTGAGAAGGGGTGGGGAAGGGTCAAGGGAATCTATGGTTAATATTTAATAGGGGTGGGAAAGGGTCAAGGGCTTAGAAGGATGTTGGAAGCTTGAGTGGGGAGAGATGAAGGGAATGAGAACATGATGGGCTACAGGGGGTGAAGGGAAGTGGAGCTTGAGAGCACTATTAAGAGTAGAATAGGTTCTGAAGAGGTATAGGGTTAGAAGTTGAAAGTGAGACTTGAGTGACAAGGGGGATGTGAGAGAGAAATAAAGAATACAAGGGGGGGAGAGACATAGAGCGAGGGAGGGAGAGGGACAATGGGGAGGAATGGATTTGGAGGGAGTGAGAGATAGATGGGGATAGAACGAAATAAGAGATAGGAAGGGAGGGACAGAAAGTGTTGGTGGGAGACATGCAGAGAGTGGTGGCGATGGAGAGAGAGGGAGTGATGGAGAGATTGGGATAGGTTGAGGGAAAGATGAGGGAGGGATAGAAGGTGAGAGACAGGCGATGAGAGAGGGAGGGAGAGAAGGTAGGGTGAGGGATGGAGGGAGAAAGTTGGAGATAGATATGGATGGAGGGGGTATGGGTTTGAGAATGGAAAGTGACATAATGTGTGTGTATGTGTGTGTGTTTGAGAGAGAGAGAGAGACAGAGAGAGAGACAGACAGAGAGAGAGAGAGAGAGAGATTGATGGTTGGGGAGAGAGAGACTAGAGGGAGTTGTGAGCATCATATTCTCCATCAGCATCATATTCTTCATCATCATCATCATCTTCATGACCATCATCGTCATCATCAACATCTTCATCATCATCACCATCATCATCATCATCATCATCATATTCCTCATCAAATCAAAATCTCCATCATCATTATCATCATCATGATCATCATCTAAACATCACCATCACCATCATCATCAACATCTTCATCATCATCACCATCACCATCATCATCAAAATCTTCATCGTCATCACCATCACCATCACCATCACCATATTCATCATCATTGTCATCTCTAGGTTCCCCATCAACATCAACATCTCCATCATCATCATCTTCTTCATCATCATCATCTTCATCACCATCATCATCATCATCAACATCTTCATCATCATCACCATCATCATCATCATCATTATCTTCCTTGAATCAGATCAACATATCCATCATGTCACCATCATCTTCTGAACATCATCATCTAAACATCACCATCACCATCACCATCATCATCATCATCTTCATCATCATTACCATCACCATCATCATCAACATCTTCATTGTCATCACCATCATCATCATCATCATCATTGGCATTTGTAGGTTCCTCATCAACATCTCCATCATTATCATCTTCTCCATCATCATCATCTTCATCACCATCATCATCAGCATCAACATCTTCATCATCATCACCATAATCATCATCTTCATCGTCATCAGGTCAACATCTCCATCATCATCATCTTCTTCATCATCTTCACCATCATCATCATCATCATCATCTTCATCGCCATCTCCATCATCTCCATCATCTCCATCATCATCACCATCACCATCATCATCATCTTCATGACCATAAACATCTTCATCATCATTGTCATCTCCCCCTTCCTCATCAACATCTCCATCATCATCATCATCATCATCATCACCACCATCTGAACATCACCATCACCATCATCGTCAACATCTTCATCATCATCATCATCATCATCAGCATCATCATCAGCATCAGCATCATCATCAAAATCTTCATCGTCATCACCATCACCATCTTCATCATCATTGTCATCTCTAGGTTCCCCATCAACACATCTCCATCATCGTCATCTTCTTCATCATCATCATCTTCATCACCATCATCATCGTCATCTTCTTCATCATCATCATCTTCATCACCATCATCATCGTCATCAACATCTTCATCATCATCACCACCATCATCATCATCATCTTCCTCATCAGATCAACATCTCCATCATGTCACCATCATCTTCATCTTCATCATCATCATCATCATCATCATCATCATTACCAACACCATCATCATCAACATCTTCATCGTCATCACCATCATCATTGGCATCTGTAGGTTCCTCATCAACATCTCCATCATCGTCATCATTGGCATCTGCAGGTTCCTCATCAACATATCCATCATCGTCATTTTCTCCATCATCATCACCATCATCACCATCATGATCTTCTGAACATCATCATGATCATCATCTAAACATCACCATCACCATCATCGTCAACATCTTCATCATCATCGCCATCAGCATCATCATCAAAATATTCATCGTCATCACCGTCACCATCTTCATCATCATTGTCATCTCTAGGTTCCCCATCAACACATCTCCATCATCATCATCTTCTTCATCATCATCATCTTCATCACCATCATCATCGTCATCAACATCTTCATCATCATCACCATCATCATCATCATCATCTTCCTCATCAGATCAACATCTCCATCATGTCACCATCATCTTCGTCATCATCATCATCATCATCATTACCAGCACCATCATCATCAACATCTTCATCGTCATCACCATCATCATTGGCATCTGTAGGTTCCTCATCAACATCTCCATCATCATCATCATTGGCATCTGCAGGTTCCTCATCAACATATCCATCATTGTCATTTTCTCCATCATCATCACCATCATCACCATCATGATCTTCTGAACATCATCATGATCATCATCTCAACATCACCATCACCATCATCGTCAACATCTTCATCATCATCGCCATCAGCATCATCATCAAAATCTTCATCGTCATCACCATCACCATCACCATCACCATCACCATCTTCATCATCATTGTCATCTCTAGGTTCCCCATCAACACAACATCTCCATCATCATCATCTTCTTCATCATCATCATCTTCATCTCCATCATCGTCCTCATCAACATGATCTTCATCATCATCACCATCATCACCATCATCATCATCATCTTCCTCATCAGATCAACATCTCCATCATGTCACCATCATCTTCATCACCATCATCATCACCATCATCATCAACATCAACATCTTCATCATCATCACCATCATCTTCATCAACATTATCATCTTTATCATCTTCATCTGCATCATGATCATCTTCATTGTCATCACCCTCCTCCTCCTCATCATCTTTATCATCTTCATCTACATCATGATCATCTTCATTGTCATCACCCTCCTCCTCCTCATCATCTTGTGCACTTATGCACTTAGGGATTAATATTTAGAAGAGGGTCTAAAGGCCTTTATGGGGGAGGGGCTCTAGGAACAAGGTAAGACAGAGAGGGCAGGGGGGAGGGATAAAGGCGTAGAGGGTTAGTGATTAAGGGAGAAGAAGGGAGAGAGTGCTATAGGGAGGGATAATGACGAAGATAAAGAGAAGGTGGAGAGATGGAGAGTGAGGTGGTAGAGACATGGCTGAAGGGAGAGAAAGAAACATGTAGGGAGAATGAGGGACACATATTTAGAAAGAGATAGGGGGTATCTAGGGATTATTGGGAGAGAGCTAGGGGTATTAAACCATACAAAACATTTGTTTTGTATGCAATCATATAAATTATTAGTTTTCTTTGATTTTGTTCGTTGCCCTAGTCGTGCACCTAACCTATTTATTGTGCTTGACTATATCGCGTTCGCGTTTTTTAACTACATATCGCGCACGCGTTTTATATTTATAAAACGCGTACGCGTTTTGGAACTCCAGAAATAATGGACTGTTGCTGTCCGAGAGCAACTTCACTCTGTCCGAACGAAAGCAACAATCCCGCGATTTTTCAAACAGCACGAGCCCGCGTCTGAAAATTTTCACATTCTACACCAACTCCATCATTTTTTTTTATGCAGGTGCAGCATTGAGGACATCTTTCATGGTTGCTCACTGTGGTGTTGGGTTATATGGCCATATTTGAAGAAAATAATTAGCAAGCTTGAAGAATCTCCAATTGAAGAACACCAAAGATAAGGCCTTTGAAAGATTCATTTTGCCTATATTTGAGGAGCACACAAGGTAAGATATCAAGCTTCAAGACCAACAAGGAAGAACTTCCATTTGCTTATTATTGAAGAGCTTGTAATTGAGGAGCAACAAAAACAAACTATATTGAATTGATCATTGTGGTGATGGGGAATGCACGTAACCGAGTAAACAAATCCACAAGGAAGAAGAGACCTCAAGAAGTCATTGAAGAAGAGAAAGAAAAGAAAAGAATATACATGATGAATCGGAGGCTTTCTTTGGAAACTAATCCAAATCCAATTGTAGAGGATACCATGGTTCATCCTATTAATCCACGACAAGAGGGACCTTCAATTTCCACAATAGTTGTTGAACAAGCACCCCATGGAAGTAATCAAGAAGCAAAACATAGGTGCTCATTAGGGGATGTTTCAATTCCCACTTCAAGTCAAAGTGATAAGTTACCATCTCAAGATGAAGCTCACGAAGAAACACACAATTTGCTATCCGGATGTGGTTATACAAGCGATGAAGTCAGAGAGGCGTTGGACATTTTGCCTACTGTTGAAGAAGAGAATGTTATCCACACCATCGATGAGGATGTTGGACTTCCACAAGGGGATGTTGGACTTCCACAGACCATGGATGAGGATGTTGGACTTCCACCATCCAACTACCAGGAAGAGAATGAAGGACACCAAGCTACTACTGAAACGCCAGAGCGTCTTGGTGATGCGCTACATGGTACAATTCCAACCCCCTTACCTCCATTAGCAAGCACACGTCGAAGAACTCCGAAGCGTATACAAGTTGATGAAAGACTTATGAATTCCATTGAAGGTACGCTATCTAAACGTAGTATTGCTTATCAAACTCAACAGATACTTGATAAATATTTTGTTTCTAAATGTGATGGAGATAAATGTAGATTATTTTTATCATTGTTAAAATCTAGGAGCATGAATGTTGTTAGGAAAAAGTTAGGGATAAAGATGATAAAGAATTCTGAACCAAGTTCTCATATAGTTAAAAGCCTAGTAGATGCATTTGGTAAAATTGGTAAGAACACACGTTCAAAGGACCGCAATGCTGCTCGTCGTGTGTTGTCACAATCAATTGCAGATAAGAACACCAGGGCCCTTCGTATTCTCAGGCCTACATCGAAACTAGTTAATTTGAATGTAAAAACCCTCCGTAGGTATTCTATTAGAAGAGAACATCTTGACACAACCGATCAGACAGATTTTTGGGCCTTTGTTGGTCGGTTGCCACGTCGTGACATGAAGCTAGTTGATGCAGTAAAGGGACTAGTGCATAGTTTTTGGCATGATCACACAAGGCCTTCTTCAAACCGAAAGGATGTACTAAAACTAAGAAGGGGTTCAAAGGATCGTGAGCCACATACTAAGCATCTTCTTGATATAACACAGACAGAGCTTTACGAAAAATTTAAGATTGAGCATAGACAATTGAACTTGGGGCAAAGATCTTTTGAGAAATGTAAGCCATGGTATGTTAGAATAAATACTCTTCGTAACACTTGTTGTTGTAGATACCATGTAGAATATGAATATTACTATGAAACATTTTTGTACATTCGTCGTGTGTTGCATACTAACATTGTGCAGGATTGCTCCATGACAATACCACCGACTTCATCAAGAGAATTCATTCATAGCATCATGTGCAATAGGCCCGAGGGGCAAACATACTATGCAAAATCTTGTTTGGATGGAACATGCTCCAACTGTGCTGGAATGGCATTATTGAGCCAATGTATGCACGAGAATGGAGACAGTGAATTTGGGAAAATGGTTACAGACATGAAAAGTTTCAAATATATCAACTATGAAATAGTCCCAGGGAAAGAAAGCAAAAAAATACAATTGGTGACATCTCAGGTATGCATTTATATCTATAAAATTATGTTGTAACGGTTACATTTCAATCCTTACTTACAACAAAAAACTGACATTGAGATCATTTTGTGTCACCAGGTACAAGTTAGTGACTTCATCAAGGAATTTATTGAAAAGACACATCAATATGTTCAGCATGTCCACGTGGCACGATGGCAGGATGAGAAGTTTAGAATATGCAGAGATACATTTCCCCTTGGTACTATACTTTCAGTTGTTGATTTTGCCGAGAACTACACTCTGCAACCTCAAAATGAGATCCAAAGTCAGTATTATCACTCTGAGCAGGTTTCCTTGATGGTCCATATCACATACAGGCATGGCCCAAATAGCACTGAAGAGCAAAGAGAAATTCTGAAGGAATATCACTTCTACATAAGTGATGATAGGTGCCACGACTTCCACTATGTACGTCATTGCTTCATCATGTTCTATGATCACTTGAAGGGAAGGAACATACAGATGGACCGACACTGGATTTGGTCTGATGGGTGTGCTGGTCAGTTCAAAAATGCACGCATATTTCAGTGGTTGTGTTCATTGCATAAAAACTACAAAGTGCCACATATGTGGAACTATTTTGAGACTGGGCATGGTAAAGGAGAGCATGATGGAGCCGGAGCATGTGTCAAAACAGCCCTACGAAGAGAGGAATTGAAAGTATCTACAGAATCTACTATTCTAAATGCTCAATCTATAGTCAGGTGGTGCACGTCAGCAATGGGAGAGGAATCAACTATGCGAGTAGAATCCACAAGAAAGAGACATGTGGAGAGATTTTTTTGGGAGGTGGTAGACATAGATCGTTCACATGCATGGGAATGCAAGACTGTGCCTGGGACTCGTGGCTTTCATTCGGTTCGAAGCTCTGATAACCCAGTATTTGAAATTTGGACCAGAAAACTTGCTTGTTTTTGCCCGCCTTGTTGTGATGGTGACTGGGATGGGTGTGAATCATTGGATTGGGTTGATGGATGGGATCGCATATCACTTCCACTTGATCAGCGTGCAATTGTTGAGTTAACTCCGTTGGAAGAAGACCAATCATCTATTTCTGCAGATTTTGATCATGTATCAGACCTTGTACAACCCGGTATGATGCATTTCCTTAACATTTTTTGTTTGTTTACGTAGTCTTCAAATGCACATTAATGGACTTGTATCGCACTCTAAATATTTTGATCATATACCTACAATCATATAATGCAGGGCACATATACGCAGTGGTTGCCTCAAAAGATACTGAATGGGGTGATGAATACTGGTTGGCACGCTGTATAGATGGAAAGCAAACCCTCATTGTGTCCATGACTGACGATGAAAACAACCACTTTCCAACTGGTTCTATGGTTGTTAAAGGTGAATACTTGACACGGGACAACAATGGAAGAAAGAAGGGTGGATATGTTTACAGGGATTACAAACCAGGTGCAAGTGTATATCACTTTACCAACTTAATCATTGGCACAAACCTTCAGGTACGAACAATGCCTAGTCGAAATACATCGAAGGTACGCTACTTCTTACCGGATACAGAGCACGAGAGACTAATGGAGACCATCAGTATAAGAGATGATCCGGAGGGCTTGGTTGTATGATAATAGGTGGGATCTAGCATGATGAGGTACGTTACATACTTTTAATACTATACTATTTTCACTATTTGTAATTGAATATTGATATATGTTCAATTTTCACATGTATGTTTCATATGAATATGTCAATTTTGCGTTCTTGATATGCCAAATTTACAAGAGATGGATTAAAATTATATTATGTTCATATGATCAGTAAACCATATATTAATCATGTTTGAGAGGTTGCTTAGCTAACTTTAAGGGCATTTAAGCTCTATGTTAAGCCCAACTAAATCCTTATGAATCACTAGACAATCGAATTGGTTCCTTGAGTAATTCAACTATGAAAGTCTCTCTTAATCTAGCGACAACCACCTTTTACCCATTTCTATAGAATTTATCTTCTTTAATAATTTTCTAATCCAAATTTTAATAGCTATTACATTTTCACTATACAACTATGAAAGTCTCTAGTGACAACCACCTTTTACCCATTTTTATTATACATCTCTAAGTTATCCACACAAAAACACACACATATATATATAATAATTATTGTGTATTCATAGTCAAAACTAAAAAATATATGGATTAAAGTGGATAAACATTAAACTAAACTAAAATTAAACTAAAATTAAACTAAATTAAATTAAACTAAAAAATATATGGATTAAAGTGGATAAACATTAAACTAAAATTATAATAATTGTGTTTTTTAATCCATTTTTTACATATGATCAGTAAACCCTAAAATTATATTATGTTCATCATGTTGGTTATTGGCTTCACCCAACAAAATTAATTCAATTCATGCTCACTATATTAAACAATACACTTATATTAAATTTAATTCATGTCTTGTTAAATATTTCATAATGAATTAGCTAGTTGAGAGCACCACCTTAGACCAAGCCATCATCATCATGGACCTGCAAAACCCTAGTTTCCAAAGTGTCTAGGCAGGTTCGGGCTAGGAACACTAGCCATACCCGCCCGGTGGATGATTTTCCAAAGTTGACCCCCGTGTGCAAAAATTGCACACTCCCACACTGAGCAAAACCCTAGTTTCAAAGATGGACCTGCAAGGTGACACATGGGCCACCGGGTGGGAGGGGAGGGGCACCCCTGGCACTATCCCGGTGTGCTGAATCCAACGGAGTCGACGGTTCGTCGATCCGAGCCACGGTCTTCATTCTATGGCTCGTCCCGTCTCACCACCAGAAGGCCTTCAGGGACACCTGCTGGATACCTACCGGGGGCATAGAACTCCAACCATGCAACAAAACCGGGTTCCGGGGAGACCTGCAGGTGTGTCTAGACAGGTTCGGGCTAGGAACACTAGCCATACTTGCCCGGTGGATGATTTTCCAAAGTTGACCCCCGTGTGCAAAAATTGCACACTCCCACACTGAGCAAAACCCTAGTTTCCAAGATGGACCTGCAAGGTGACACATGGGCCACCGGGTAGGAGGGGAGGGGCATCCCTGGCACTATCCCGGTGTGCTGAATCCAACGGAGTCGACGGTTCGTCGATCCGAGCCACGGTCTTCATTCTATGGCTCGTCCCGTCTCACTACCAGAAGGCCTTCAGGGACACCTGCTGGATACCTACCGGGGGCATAGAACTCCAACCATGCAACAAAACCGGGTTCTAGGGAGTCCTGCAGGTGTGTCTAGACAGGTTCGGGCTAGGAACACTAGCCATACTTGCCCGGTGGATGATTTTCCAAAGTTGACCCCTGTGTGCAAAAATTGCACACTCCCACACTGAGCAAAACCCTAGTTTACGAAATGAATGCACAATGAAGCCACTGGGCCATGGGGAGACGAGGGAGAGGGCCCCCTAGAGGTAATCGCACGCTAGGAGACCAACGGAGTCGACGGTTCGTCTGTCCGACGTCCGGTTTCCGAGTTATGTCGAGTTGCAAGTCGCATGAAAATGCCGTTCAGGGACACTTGGTGAATTTCCGTCCGGGAGCCAAAAAGCAAACGAAGCAGGAAGATTGCGTGCCGTTGGCTCCTGCAAGTGTGTGTGGGCAATGCCGACGTGGGAACACTGCCGGGAGCCATAAATCCATGATAGTAAATTAATTCATGACAAAAAAAACTGAATTATTCCTTTCAATGGATGTGGTTTTCAATTTCCTATATTGTTAGGTCAATTTGGCACATTCATTGAAAGAAATTGTAGACTTTAATGATGATCACAACAAGTGTGTTTGTTAAAACCTTGTGAAATAGAGCATCAAAAGACCTACATTGTAGGCCATATAATTGTGTTTGTTTACCTTTTGTTTGATGGACCATGCACAATAAGTAATAAAATAATTTTTGAAGTAGGTCATTTCATTTTTCTGATTTTTTCTGTGGTGGTGTTGAAAAAGACCATTGTTCTTATTGATGGGATTTCATGTGCTTATGATTCTTTGGATAATCTGGACACATACAAGGACACCATTATTAGACTAATTCATTATAAACAATTTAATATGAGTAATCTACATAAATGAATTGAAAAATTAACAAAAATAACAAACAACCCATATACCTTGGAATATAACACAAGAGTGACCATGTTAGGCAATCTTAATTATCTACTTACCTATGGTCATCTAAGTAGACCATTTGGATCATGTCTATTACTAATGATCTCCATTAACTTTTCATGTTCACAATGAGGCTTGAAGTATCATACCTTTGATGGGTGCTTCCTTGGCATTGTTTGTAGTTTGAGGTTTGTATCGAAAACTAAGTTTGTAAAGTGGTATATAGATTCACCTAGTCTAATCTTGAAATACATAACCAACCTTCTTCCATGTTTGGTCATCCAGTGTTAGATATTATCCTTTAATAACCATCAAACTGATTACAAGTTGATCACCATTGTCATCTATTAGTGAGACATGAGGGTTTGGTTCGCCTTTAAGGAACATGCCAACAAATAGTGAGTGCCCAATTAATTATCTTTCAGGGAAACCATTGCATATATGTTCATTTTATTCTCAAAAATGAGATTGATGGTGTTTATTCTCATGCAATGTATACAGTTAGGATTAAGACAACTGTATAAATCTATGGAATTATAAATGGAGATATTAATCCAAAAGGAAGCCAATGTTGGCCTTGCCAATCTTTTCTTCCGAATGCAAACGAAATATTAGATTCCATTTTGCTATGTTTCCATGTAAAATATATTTGAAAAAAAACATATATTTGGATTATATGGAAATCCTTCTTACCTTTGACATTGTTTGGGATCTGCAGGATGGGAATGAAGTATTTTTTAGGGATTAAGAGGAGTATTCAATTACGCAAACTTATGAATGCCTATTTTGACAAGCAATCCATTGATTTCAACTCCATCAAATTTCTGTTTGATGGATGATGTTTGCAAGGTGAGCAAGTTTAACCCACCAATGCGAGATTGCATGCAATTACACTGAGCAAAACCCTAGTTTACGAAATGAATGCACAATGAAGCCACTGGGCCATGGGGAGACGAGGGAGAGGGCCCCCTAGAGGTAATCGCACGCCAGGAGACCAACGGAGTCGACGGTTCGTCGGTCCGACGTCCGGTTTCCGAGTTATGTCGAGTTGCAAGTCGCATGAAAATGCCGTTCAGGGACACTTGGTGAATTTCCGTCCGGGAGCCAAAAAGCAAACGGAGCAGGAAGATTGCGTGCCGTTGGCTCCCGCAAGTGTGTGTGGGCAATGCCGACGTGGGAACACTGCCAACACTGGCTCGGGGGAGGTTTTTGCAGAGTTTACCAACCAATGCGAGATTGCATGCAATTACACTGAGCAAAACCCTAGTTTACGAAATGAATGCACAATGAAGCCACTGGGCCATGGGGAGACGAGGGAGAGGGCCCCCTAGAGGTAATCGCACGCCAGGAGACCAACGGAGTCGACGGTTCGTCGGTGCGACGTCCGGTTTCCGAGTTATGTCGAGTTGCAAGTCGCATGAAAATGCCGTTCAGGGACACTTGGTGAATTTCCGTCCGGGAGCCAAAAAGCAAACGGAGCAAGAAGATTGCGTGCCGTTGGCTCCCGCAAGTGTGTGTGGGCAATGCCGACGTGGGAACACTGCCAACACTGGCTCGGGGGAGGTTTTTGCAGAGTTGACCCACCAATGCGAGATTGCATGCAATTACACTGAGCAAAACCCTAGTTTACGAAATGAATGCACAATGAAGCCACTGGGCCATGGGGAGACGAGGGAGAGGGTCCCCTAGAGGTAATCGCACGCCAGGAGACCAACGGAGTCGACGGTTCGTCGGTCCGACGTCCGGTTTCCGAGTTATGTCGAGTTGCAAGTCGCATGAAAATGCCGTTCAGGGACACTTGGTGAATTTCCGTCCGGGAGCCAAAAAGCAAATGGAGCAAGAAGATTGCGTGCCGTTGGCTCCCGCAAGTGTGTGTGGGCAATGCCGACGTGGGAACACTGCCAACACTGGCTCGGGGGAGGTTTTTGCAGAGTTGACCCACCAATGCGAGATTGCATGCAATTACACTGAGCAAAACCCTAGTTTACGAAATGAATGCACAATGAAGCCACTGGGCCATGGGGAGACGAGGGAGAGGGTCCCCTAGAGGTAATCGCACGCCAGGAGACCAACGGAGTCGACGGTTCGTCGGTCCGACGTCCGGTTTCCGAGTTATGTCGAGTTGCAAGTCGCATGAAAATGCCGTTCAGGGACACTTGGTGAATTTCCGCCCATTTTATAATTTAAGCCACTTTTAAATATTTGAACTTCCATATTATTTTTGAAAGAGTATAATATTTCAAAACTCCTAAAGAGACAAAAACACATGATCAAAACTCCTAAGGCTGTAATTTAGAGTAGTAATAATGGGGGGTGATGGAGTTGAATTTGATCCTATGGAAGATAATGATACTAATATTATTGAGAATAAAGGGATAATAGGTTGATCCATGACACCTTTGTTTGCATGGATGAGGATGCACCTATGTATGAGACCTATGATAATATTCATGATGTACATCTTATTGATAAGGCACACAAAGGCCTATACAAGAGATCAAAGATGGGTCACTTTGTCTACTAATTTGATGTTGATAAAATTGAAGGTATTGAATGACATTTCAAACAATGGTATGACAAAGATCCTAATGTATACACAAGGTTAATATATAAGGTGCCCCATAAGGTTCTTTGTCATATCCCTATAATTCTAGGTTTTTGATGATTGTTTAGGTTAAAAAACATAGCACATTATATGGATTATCATGTACAAAGATAAGTGAAGATGGTATTATATGAGTGGCTACAAATGGTTCTCAATTTACGATCATCAAGGAAATATTACCCATTTTTTAAGAAGAACCTCATAATGTTAGACTTTCATTGGTAGTTGATGGCAATGGGTGTGCATGAGTGAGTTCATTGAAACCTTGAAAACATTGTATTGCATTTAGTTTGATTAAATTACACGAGCAAGAACTTTGACATAACTTGTAATGATCATCCAAAATCACAAATTTTAATTAGATACCAATTAGTGCATGCATGTAGTGAATTCGTTGAAACCTTTGAATATAATAGTTTGTTCTTTTGACATAGTGCATTCATGAGTAAAAGATAATCCACACAAATCAACACATTAGAATGACACAAGTACATGTATCCAAAAGTACATATATATCCAAAAGTGCATGTCTCCAAAAGTACATGTATATCCAAAAGTCTCCAAAAGTGCATGTCTCCAAAAGTACATGTATATCCAAAAGTATCGAAAAGTACATGTATCCAATGAAGTCAATGTACATGTCTCCAAAAGTACATGCACAATAAAGTCAATGTACATGTCTCCAAAACTGAATGTATCGAAAAGTACATATATATACAAAAGTATCCAAAAGCACATGTGTCCAAAACTATCCAAAAGTATCAAAACTCAAGCTTTCTCTTGTTCTTTCCCGACGTTGATCCTCTAGGCACATCCCTAGGATCAATGTGCATCCCTGGATCCTGCAAATTAAATATCAATTGTTAAATTCAACTAACTATGTACACTAATACATTATCTCAACAATTATCAACTGGTGCATGGAAAGTGCATGAAACACTTGGTCACTGAAGGACATCTCACCTCAACTGACAAAGGAGATTGTGTTGCTTGTGTAGCAGATGGAGCCGTCGGTTGAACATCCAGGATGGTTGAACCAGGGGGGCCAGGCACTGCTCCTGCTGGTGGTGGCTACAATGAAAAAATGTTGAAATAGTTAGAAATGCATGAATAAACAATAGGTCCAACAATAATAAACTATGTAAAGATAATGTTGAAATAGTTACATACCTGTGTGTGATCAGTCGCCACTGCAGATGCGGCACTAACTGCTGCATCAACCATCGATGCAAGGTTCTCAGCAGACAACTCGGGTTCCTGTTGCAGTAAACATGCAATTCAAACATTAACAAAAACGATTTATGCACTGGATTTCAAGTTAAACAACAAATATCATCGAAGGATATACATTACCGTGGTGTGAGTAAGCCCATGGTCGTGGGCAGCTGGAGTCTTTCTCGGAGTAGAACGCCTCACATACACACGACCCTTGTTCACGAATGGCCTGGAGGGAGATGCAAATACAGGCAATGGGCCAGATGTGTCGGATGGTGCCTACAGTCAGCAAGTGTTCATGTAGTTAGACATGCATGATTCAACAAACAAACATGTATTTAAAAAATGTCATTTTTAATTGTTTACCTGGAGCCCAGACGTTTCAGGGGACGGTATGACCATGGGCACTACCTCCACATTACCTTGCCCCTGTGAAGGATCTGCCATCTGCAAGTTTAATAATTGTAAATATTAGACCGTATATAGCATTAATGAACTAAAATGTAAAGTATGTGGAAATTAACAAATTAACAAGTATTAAAAAACTGAAATTTTAAAATGTTTACCTCGGTGTGAGATACGGCAATAGGTGGTATATAAGATGGGCCTGCCGAATGGGTAGCATCATGCCCCCCTGTCGAGTCTGGAACATCCGGCTCTGGGGCGTCACTGCCGGTAATCATCATCAACTGCAAGTTCACAAAATTAATATATTAGCTCAAACTATATATATGTGTACAAAGACGAAAATAAATGAAGAATTTATTACAATTAACCATCAAGATACCTCTCTCAAAAAGCCACTGAAGGCAACATCTGATGCAATACCATAGCAGGGACGACCACATGACGTGCACTCGTGAGGATCAGTACTAGGATGGGGAATAGCTGATGGTCCTCCACTAGTGGATGGTCCTGATGGTCCTGCAGAAGTGGATGGTCCTGATGGTCCTGCAGTAGCTGATGGTCCTGCATGGTGACGAGCTGGTGTATGTACCACACCAGGGACAGATGTCCCTTCCTCACCCATATGTTGAACCATCCTGCCATGGCGAAGAACCGTCCGTGCCAAACTCAAAAATGCATCCCGTGTCTGCGGAATAATGCGATGTGCTGGTGGGACATCTGGCCCAGGCAACTGCCTGCGAGGTGCAGGGATAGGGCGATCCTGGTCTCGAAGCCTGGCATTGGGTCGGTTTTGGGGCATCCCCCCACCGATCCCCTGGAACTGTAAGATGTCAAAATAGTTAACGTGTTTATGCAACACGAACTCTGCATACATCTTTCGAAGGAAATATAAGGGAATTTCCCTGTTGTTGTGTGGTGGCATATCAAAAACCATGTACCATCTGTCCATCCAGTTATCAACAAATGGTTGAAACGTGCACCACTCAATGGAGATATGCGGCTTGCTTGCATTAGGGATTTCCCCCGTCCGAGGGTCCCTAAACAATGCAAATACAACCTCTTTGGATATTTTTAGCTTTTTTACTGCATTGTAATCTAGTCCATCAGCATATTGTTGTCTTTTTCTTTCTCTGTAAGATGCAATATCATACAGGACATTCGTAGATTGTGTAATTGTGTCCACAATTGCATCCAAGGTTGATGCAAGTGAACGGCGAATCCTGTCGCCACCACTAAAAGCTTCACTTATGCCCCTCAATTGGGCAAGCTCAATCAATATTTCGGCATTGGCATCCATAGCCGCAACTGCAATAAAGACATTAATACGAAAATCATTAGAAACATATACATGGTATATAATGACGTCTCTTCAAAATTGAACATGTATTAAATCAAACTCACATAAGCAATTTAATGGCATTTACTTACATACATTTAAAACTTAAAATTAAACATTTGACAATTAAAAAGTAAGTTAGTCAGATTGGCAGAGACGAGGAGGAGGAGGATCAAGGCAGTGATGAGTTTGTTGATTCAGGCATGGAGGAGGAGGATCAAGGCAGTGATGAGTTTGCATCTATGTGTCTCAATGTCTCATTGTGTTTTGTGATTGTGAATGACAAATGTGTTGTGATTTGTGAATGATCTAATTTCTATTGAATATTTCATATTTGTAATTGTAAATGTAATTTCTATTGAATATTTGTAATTGTAAATGTTAAATTTTATTGGATGATCTATATGTCTATATTTTTAAATTTTAATATATTTTAAAAATATATTAATTCCGGGGGTCACCGTGTCCTACGTGTCATAATTCCGGGGGTCACCGTGTCTAGTGGGGACCAGGGATCAAATTTGAAGGGTGGGGTCCCATTTCACTATGAAGGGCTATGAGATATTGAACACTATTGAAGGGCTATGAGAAATTTATTAATATTTATTCTATGTGTATATATGGATGTGTTCATGTTGTATGGATTGGATTCTAGGTTAACCGAGGCCTTTTTAGAGCAAAGAATGGGGTAATTACTATTTGGGAACAAGTTTTTTATCAAATGTAAATTGCGGTGATGGAAGATATTGAGGGTGCCACATGTTGTGGAGAAAGTAGTATTGATTCCTATGACGTAATAGGGAGTTCAAAAAGTCTGGTTTCAAGTATTGTCATGCGTAGCTCGATTGATTTTTCTCGCGCTAGGGTTGTAGCAACTGTTATGGCCATTACTGTTAAAAGGATTGATGGGGTGGAATCCCGTGAAACGATGAGTTCTTTTGTTAAGACGTAGATTCAGTGAAATTTGGTGGGAGTCTTATGTTCATTTTATGCACAAAATTCGATTACTTGATTTTGTTGCATTGTTAACTCTCCTCCTAGTCATAGCTACAATCTCTTATATAATTGTGAAGGTTATCAATCCACTCAATATATTAAAGTTGTAGTAGGCCAAAATCATCCACATATTTATTGTACTCACAAATGTTGACATTCCAATTTCTATGTAGAGCGCCCATTAACATTAGATTTTAATAATTTTGTTGATGCCATTAAATGTGTTAAACACGTAAGCGCTCGCTACAAACACGAGAACTTCGAAGCGTTCAAGCCATGGGCTACTCAGTGTAAGCCCGTCCACGTAAGTTCCTCAATGATATTATTAGAGGCCCAATGGTCCATGATCCATGGATGATCGAACACGTGGATATTGGAGAGTAAGCGAGTCCCACTCCCAAGTCACCTAGCTAGTAGCCGCATTCCCAATTTCCCACTAAAAATTGTTGATGGGTGAAATTTGAAGCTACCCTTCTGTTGCAATTTTAAACAGTAGTGGTTAATTTAATTATTGAAGGGCTTACCATGAAATTAAATTTTTTTTGCATGGTAAAATTTGAAGTGGCCTTCTATGACGTGTGGGTAAAATTTGAAGTGGCCTGAAGGCTTCAAATTTGAAGCCTGGTGGGGACACTCGTGTCCCGTGTCCTCGTGTCGGGTGACTTAGAAAGGGGGGGAGTTTTAATTTTTTCAATTTTTGGTTTGATTATGAAGTTTTGAGTTTTGTGAAAAGGGTTTCATTTTGAGGTGTGAATTTAATTACAAATTGGGTTATTCCCAATTTGATCAATATTACAAAACTAGGTTAAACAATAAAAAAAATAGTAATTTGGATTAAAAAATCACAAAAAAATGATTTGGGTGAATAAATTACCTGACTAGATGAGAATGCACCGGTGAATTTGTCTCCTCTCCAGCTGAATCGAGCAACACGGATAGTTGAGTGGGCCACAAATCGTCCTCGTCTAGGGTCAATTTCGCCTCTATTCGCGTTTCTGATGCGTGAGTGTCGCGGGTGGTCGGCAATCGGCCGACTGTGTTTTTAAATTCATTTTTAGTTTTACATATCGCGTACGCGATTTGTAAATACATAACGCGTACGCGTTTTTTAACTACATAACGCGTACGCGATATTGTTACCTAGCCTACATGTCCAATGACATGTTAGGCTCGGGTCTTACCATGGCAGGGGGTAAATATCATAAACGCGTTATGTTTTAGGTATCAGGAACGAGATTTGAAAAAAGTAGCATTGCATCTAAAGTGACCCTCATCTTCTTGCACACACCCTTAAAAAAAATCCATGTTGGTTCATAACATAAAATATTCTTGGGTTTACTCTGCGTACCATACTTGAAATGAGGGGAACTACCTCAAGGTTCCCTCCCCCAAAAATAATGTATGACACATTAATTCGACGAAAACAACATTTAACATGAATATGTGAGGGCTAAGAAAATATTCTTATTAATCAAATGAGAAGATTACAAGCATATGTTACATTTTCAGGAGTTGAAATCACTTTCAATCTCGCCTCTCCTCCTTCGGATCAATCTTTCTTGGTAAGGATCTTGCTAAGGATCTTTTGCTCCACTTGGCTCTCCAAACTATATCCACTATTCAAGCAAAGACAATGACAATGTCAAAAAATAAAGAATGAGGAAAATGTGGGTGTTCAAGGCACAAGGGATTCACCTTGTTGACCAATATATTATCACACTCATTCACAAAGGGGGGTTTTTAAATTGTGAAAATAAGGTCAATAATATATTGTAGGTATTGGGGGGTGGGGTGTAGGATATGTGGAGTTTATAGGTACTTGGGGGTATAAAAAGGGTATCTAGTAAAAATATGGAATATCTCATAAAAATAGGGTTTTTAAAAATTGGAAATATGTATTGGGAGGGGAACAAACAAAAGGATTTTGATAGGTATTTATTATTATCTAGAGAAATTAGGAACATTCTTTAATATCGCATAAACTAAAGAACTATTGTATAGTTTCACTGAGTAACCTTGTGGTTCAAAGAAATTTCAATAACATAACATATGATTCCAAACAAAACATAGTGTAAAAGAGACCTTCTTATAAAGTTAGGGCTCCTCTTAGGGTTGTTGAGTGCATTAACGGCCCAATTTCTATTGGATTAAGTCACATAATATTGCTACTGTTCAGCGATCTTATTATCAGCCTGGTGTTCTTGGGGATGTAATAAATCCTGCACACCAAGAACATTGAAATACGTAACTCAGAAATATAGAAATTCCCAAAGCGCTGTCGCGGTGTTCTTCGATCATCTTCGTTAACATCACGTCGAATCTTTGACGCTCAACTCTACATTACGAGAATGAGACCCACAGCGCAAAGGGCTTGAAAAGATGTTATTTAAAAAATTCAAGTTGAATATTAAATAACAATACTCAACTTCAACCCTCAACACTGCTTTTTAATCCAACGGCAAGGGAGTATTACTTAAGGAATTCAAATTGAAACGTTGATTCGAAGCTACTTTTTAATCCAACGGTATGTAAGTGTTATTTAAGAAATTCAAGTTCAACCGTTGATTCAACTCGAGATTCGAATTGAATGGTTGGATGGCATTCTTGTTATAATCAACTGCGCTTATGATGCGTTTCAAATTGAACCGTTTGATGACATCATTGTAATTTGTTATGATCAAGCGGCTGAGTTAGGTGATGTTGGAAGCATGATTGTGGACAGCTTGCATTTTGAATTTATTTTACATATTTGCAATTCCAACGACCACATCATCCATGTATTAATTTAAATCAAATGTTTTAGGTTGAATGATTACTTTTTCTTTTTAATTGGGTAAGGGTTCACCATAATCGGGTTGTAAATTTTAATTTTATAAAAATTCTTCCTTTTTAATTGTAATTTTTGTTATTATTGTTAATTGTAGTTTTTGTTATTATTATTAATGCTATTTTTGTTATTATTGTAGTTATTATTATTATTATTATTATTAATTAGAGTTTTTGTTATTATTATTAAATGTAGTTTTTGGATAAAAAAAATTTGTATGATTTTAATCTTTATTTATTATTAAAAAAAATTTATTTGAAAATATGTAAAAAGATAATATTATGAATTTGGTAAGGGTTATTCTTGATTTAATGAGAAATTTTAATTTTATATAAAAAAATTATTGTTAAATGTAGCTTTGGATCAATATTTTTATTTTTATGATTCTAACTCCTATCCATTATTATAAAAAGAAAATATTTGAAAATATGTGAGAAAACAATATTATGGATTCGATAAAGGTTAATCATAATTCAGTGGGAAATTTTAATTTTATATAAAAAAGTTATTGTTAAATGTAGTTTTGGATCAATATTTTTTTTATGGTTCTAACCTCTATCCATTATTATATAAAAAAAATAATTATGAAGGAAATATTATGAAAATGAAAACATGTGGTGGGAAGGCAAAAAATTATGAAGATGAAACATTTTAGGGGTTTTTGATACATAGTACTTCAGTGTCTAGATATCATGTAATACTAAATTACATGTCTGCATATTTAAATATTAATCATAAATTTTTTATTTATTCAAATAACATATTTGCTAGGAATAACCCTGAGGGGTGGCTCGTTGGATGGAGCTTCCAAGTTTAAGACCGAAGTAGATATTTTTCCAATAGATAAAATTTGTAATTATTATTTAAAGTGAACAAAAAATACATTATGTTCAAGCATTTGGGAAGTTCTTGAAGACACTTCTTTTATAATAAAAATAATGCTATAAGAGGTATGCAAAATCTCTTTTTTCATATCTAGTATTCTATTCCACTACATAACTCCTATATAGCATTTTATATAGATATCAAGAAAATGTCCAGGCCCTTGTGCTTCTCTTCCATAAAATATATATATATATATATTACAAAAATGAGCTTTAGATTCAATAATGCCAACAAAAGACATATGATTGACCCCTTTGTTTGACGAGACGATCAACTTTAGGAATCAACACTTAAGATAGATATAATAATATAAGAGTATGTAGGGTGTGGAGTCAATATGTGTGTGTGTGTGTGTGGGTGGGTGGGTGTGTGTGATGATGTGTAATGTAACTACCAAGTATTACATCACTGATGCTTATGCATGACTAATATCATAGTGGAGGTCCAAGATGAAACATTTTACCTTGGAGGAGAGACTTGGTAAGTTCAAGCTTGAATGGGCTAAATGACAACATCTTAGACTCTCCTAGATTCATATTACCAAATTTAAACTACAAATTTTGGATGGGGTACAATTAGTGGCCCTTTCACGTATGTACATTGTATTAATTTCACCTTTATAATTCACACAAATCGTTACCTTAAAATAATTTACTCATTCATTACCTTTTGTATTATTCACACCAATCTACAATATTAAGATGATGAGGTGGAGATTAACTAATGGTGTGACAAAGCAATTGATTTCATGAATGATTAGATTATTTTGGAGCGAGGCCTAGTAACTTCACTTATGGTTTAGATAATGAAAAATGTGTCTGAAAGAACAACAAACAAAATACTACTACTAACAATACCTTATTCATTACATGTATGATTATGTTGCTTCCACCAATCGGCACTTGACTTGCCTTGGAGGATTGGGGTCTTTCATTAAACACTACACAATCCTCCATCATAACCAATAAATGATATGTTATGAAGTATTCATCTCATTATTTCATAGTGAGAATGAGTTAGAAAATGTGGGTTGAGAAGCCTTTGTTCTACTTACATAGGAACAAAATAAGGGGTAAATGGTTAATACAAGAATAACAAAGACAATATTCTAGGAAAGACAATCTTCTAAATATAGATTTGTCCATAATAAAGGAAAAATTAAAATAATAAAAGGTACACCTAACCTTCATTTAGATATATTCAAGGTAAAAAACACAAAACCTAAGAGCCCCATTTCCATCGTAAACAACGTTGAATAACACGTGGAAATAGAATGGTGAAGTGCATTTTTTTCAATTAAAATATCATAGGCAATCTCAAAACATAATATTTGACTAAATATGTTTTGGTCGTTCCTGGGATGACGAAGACCATAGGAGATCCCAAAACATAGTTTTTTTGGGTTTCTTGACAAATATTTCATTCTATAAAACCCATAATATGGTGGGTGTGAAATGGATATATTATTAGAGGAAATAGTTTGGTAACACTAACTAAGCACTTGGATAATATATTATTATAAAGAATTGTTGAATTGTTTCTTATCCTTGCATTCCTATGTTAGTAAGAGTTTATATAAATATTTTTAAATTATTATTAAAATAGTCTTTCAAATGATTCATTATTAATTGATTACTATTGTTGTTAATTGTTTGACAATTTTGTTATTTGATATGGGTTTTCAAGAAATTGTGTGTATCCATTTGTTGAGCAAGTAACAACACCCCATAATTTATTTTCTCATAAGAAAATCCATAGGTCCTTAATTTTTATCTCTAATATTTTTACTTGTCATCCTTGGTTGCATGACTCATCCTCTCAAAATTTGTCTAATTGGTCATTCATCCCTCATAATCTCTATGAATCACTAGCTTTGTTTTGCTCTACTTGATAGTTTGAATTGTTTTGAATCCACTTTTTTTTAATGTTAAGTGTTCGCTTGTTTTGAATTATGGGATAATCACTCAATCATGTTGCAACTGTTAGTTTTTCATAAATTTCAATCTGATCTAGGATCTTAACTGAGAGAATAACATGTATATCATATCTACAGCATATCAATCATGGACACAATAATGCAAGCACACAAGAGACACAGAGTTTCACCGGGGAAAACCAAGAAGGTGAAAAACCCTACAACTTCCTGAGAGATAGATAGAGCAATGATACTACCCAAGTACAAGAGATAGTCCTCCTAACAGTAGCTTCTCCTCCTCCACAAGTGCACCACTCTCCAATGAGTGTGTGAGAGAATAATAGAATGATCAAATAGAGTGCCTCCCGCACTCTATTTATACTTGAATTGAATTGCCTAATAACCTTTAATAGGTCGGCCTTAACTTAACCACAGAACATAATGCTGACAGGGCCGACCCCCAATAGGGTGGTCTAATAACCCTTTTACCTACATGACTCATACAAGGCTGACCCCATCAAGGTGGTCTAATAACCCATCAAGTATAAGTTACGACACTTACAATATAAATGACGACACTTCCGTATAGAGGAATAATAACATCTCTATAGGAATACAAGCACTTCTGTATAGAGGAATAATAACATCTCTATAGGAATACAATATACATATATGAAATACATTCCGAAGTTACAAATACATCAACACTCCCTCTTAACTAGGAAGGTAGGTATTTCTCGACACATGTCTTCTAGCACAAGTCTTCTTCTCTAGATCATCGTCAACAAATCATCGTCATCGTCACTACTGCCGCTATCTCAATCAATCTCTGAACTACTCGTCATAGGAAGTTCTACAGAGCCAGTCCTTTTTCATACTAGATGTAGGCCCACCACCTACAAATATAACATTGTTTTGAGTACTACACCATGGTTGTCACGATGTTCTTCGATCATCTTCGTTAACATCACGTTGAATCTTTAACGCTCAACTCTACATTACGAGAATGAGACCCAGAGCGCAAAGGGCTTGAAAAGATGTTATTTAAAAAATTCAAGTTGAATATTAAATAACAATACTCAACTTCAACCCTCAACACTGCTTTTTTATCCAATGGCATCTCATTATTTCATAGTGAGAATGAGTTAGAAAATGTGGGTTGAGAAGCCTTTGTTCTCCTTACATAGGAACAAAATAAGGGGTAAATGGTTAATACAAGAATAAAAAAGACAATATTCTAGCAAAGACAATCTTCTAAATATAGATTTGTCCATAATAAAGGAAAAATTAAAATAATAAAAGGTACACCTAACCTTCATTTAGATATAGTCAAGGTAAAAAACACAAAACCTAAGAGCCCCATTTCCATCGTAAACAACGTTGAATAACATGTGGAAATAGAACGGTGAAGTGCATTTCTTTTCAATTAAAATATCATAGGCAATCTCGAAACATAATATTTGACTAAATATGTTTTGGTCATTCCTAGGATGACGAAGGCCATAGGAGATCCCAAAACATAGTTTTTTTGGGTTTCTTGACAAATATTTCATTCTATAAAACCCATAATATGGTGGGTGTGAAATGGATATATTATCAGAGGAAATAGTGTGGTTACACTAACTAAGAACTTGGATAATATATTATTATAAAGAATTGTTGAATTGTTTCTTATCCTTGCATTCGTATGTTAGTAAGAGTTTATATCAATATTTTTAAATTATTATTAAAATAGTCTTTCAAATGATTCGTTATTAATTGATTACCATTGTTGTTAATTGTTTGACAATTTTGTTATTTGATATGGGTTTTCAAGAAATTGTGTGTATCCATTTGTTGAGCAAGTAACAACACCCCATAATTTATTTTCTCATAAGAAAATCCATAGGTCCTTAATTTTTATCTCTAATATTTTTACTTGTCATCCTTGGTTGCATGACTCATAATATCAAAATTTATCTAATTGGTCATTCATACCTCATAATCTCTATGATTCACTAGCTTTGTTTTGCTCTACTTGATAGTTTGAATTGTTTTGAATCGACTTTTTTTTATGTTAAGTGTTCACTTGTTTTGAATTATGGGATAATCACTCAATCATGTTGCAACTAAACCTAACTTCCCATTATGTGATGTGCATTGCACATATAAATATCTCTCCATCTTAGGACATGTCATAGCTCCAATCCATCTAACAACTGCAAGTCATGCTTAATTGGGACATGTCGTAGCACCAATCCATATACTCTTGTGATACATTATCGAAGTTCTAAAACATTTTTAGATGTGATACATCACATCTCCCAAGACACTCTTTCTCACAGTGTACCAAATCCCCCAAAGATCTCTCTCTCGCGACATGTCAAATACATGAGGGACTCTCCCCCCCGCGAATGGCTACGACTAGGAAAAGTATGGATACCCACGATACATTGCATCATCCAGGCCATTCCTACCCACAATGTGTCGCAACTCTGAAGCATTCCCCCACATGACACATCACGACTTCAAAGCCATGCACTTTAGTGACATGTCGCAACCCCGAAGTCCTACCCACTTGTGACACATTATTGCTTACCAATGAATTCCCAACTCATGATACATTATCACAATCCTAAAACAATTCAACATGAAATACAATGCATCCTTGATACGTATTCTAAATAGCAATACTGTCAACATTTTGTTACTCTCTTCAACTTCCCAATAGATTATATGATTGTTGAATCACATCATGGGATTGCTTCCCTCTTAGAGACGATATTTCAAACATATAAATAAAATGCCAAGGTAATGAAAAAATGCATTGTAATGATATAATGCCAAAAAGCAAAGAAAATTTTGACTATTTCCAATGAGGCCCACATAATTGAATCTATGATACTTAACATGATAACTATAGGGGAATTGAGAAAATTGGGAAGATTGAGGTCGAATCCATCCCAACCCACCTCGACATTTTGACCATAAAACCATAGGAAAGTCATTTTTTCATTACTTTCTTTTGATTTGGTAATTCATGGTAAAGGAAATTAAAACAAATATGAATCATGTATGCATTATAATTAAGGGAATACCTAACCAAGATCTACCTAGAAATGAACGGGTACCATGGAAATGTATCGTTGGTGGCTAATAAAATTGACCTACCTTCAAGTTGTAAAAACCAAGTTTGATAACATTTTTCATGATGGTGAGCTATACTTCTAGGATTTCTCATGATGGAGATCTCAATAGCAGACTCAAGCTAGGCGATAAACCCAATATTAATTTATTGTTGGCTATATTTATAGACATACCATCGATCAACACCCCATTAGTGAATGCATTTGTTTTCTTGATCCCAACCGAGGGAGCATTGCCATGAAATTTCATAGTTTGGGACTAAAACTAGGAAAAAAGGGTGAATAATGTTGCTCAAACCAATCACAGATGAATGGCTATACTTGGATATTATTTGGTGAATCTATCCTTTCTATGTGAAAAAAAAACACATCACCCTCCCCTATCTTATCTTGTATCTTGTTTCAAAATACCATGCTTGCACAGAAGCCTCATCCTGGAATGAAACTATCCAACCCAGGGAGGGAACTAACCATTATGATTCGTTTAGTTATTGCACCTATTGTTTCATGCATATGAGTGTTTTTGAAAATGCAAGTTGACAATGGAACCCAAGAGATGACAAAGTCAAAATGAGGTAGTACTAGAAACAAGTCTAGAGAGAGATCAATATCTCGAGCATGAGATAGAAGAGGATGTAGTTATACTTTCTAAAGCAATTTATGAGGACACAAAATGCATAATCGACAAAGAGACTAGTCAATAATGGAGTGAAATATACCAAACATTTATACTTCCATGCCATTAGACCCAGATGAGGGAGTATATGATCTCATCATAAGATCATGAATACATAGAGTAGTTTCTAAATCTGAAATCCTCCCACGTATAGAAACACTTTCTTGGATCATAAAGCATACAAACATAAATTGTAGAATTGTTAGAGATGTGTTGTAGGTACAACATATCCCATGCTTCATTCGAACATGGGAGCCCCATAATTTTAAATACAAAGGTATTTGGGTAAGTTCCTTATTGTAACAAGGTCCTTAAACCTTGTTTGTTATAATCTCATACCTTTGCTTTTGGTTTTTGTAATTACCTTTTTTTTCCTTTGAAAAAAATTCTAAGTTTTTGGTTGTTTTCTTGGCTTGTGGAAAGCTTTCAATTTTTCAAAATGTTGTTTTCTTCTCGCAAACCTGCAATCCCACAATTGCGGATTGCGGGAATTGCTTGTTCTTTCTTTTCGGAATTGTGTCATCCCACAACCCACAACTAGCAATTGTGGATTGCAGGAAGACTTTGTAAATATTTTTTGGAAATTTCGATTCCGCAACCCGCAACCCGCAATTCTGGATTGCGGATTATGGAAATTTGTCATTTTAATAAATTGCATTGTGTGTTTCTGCAACCTGCAACCCGCAATTGCAGATTGTGGGATGCAGAAAAGTTATTTTTAATTTTGAAGGTTGTTTTCATTTCCGCAACCCACAACTCGCAATTGCGGATTGCGGAAACTCTTTCGCCCGTTATTTTGCAATGTTGTAATCCTGCAACCTACAACCCGCAATTGTGGATTGCGGGAATAATGAATATAGTTTGAAAATAAGACTTGTGGCCCGATCCTGCATCCCACATGGGTTAATCCCAGCCATTCATTTCTTTTAATCCTATGGTTCAGATTTGATCCGATGGAAAATGGATAAATATAAGATTTTTCTATTTTTCTTTATCATTTTCATTGTCGGAAATTTACTCTGCTACGTGGATTTTACTGTGAATTTATTACCAGGGGTCATTCTCATGAATTTTCAGTTATTTTCAGGTTGGTTTGTTGTCATTTTCGCATTTGTCATTTATGGTTTTACTGTTTATGATTTAGTTTTGATTTATTTCTCAGAATTTCCAAGCTTTTCAAAATGTCATGAAACACTTTGTCTAAGACAATTCACAGGGATTTGCTGACCAAAGACCTCAATTTTGGTATCTTCTCAAATACTAGTGAAAGGGTTACTAAAACTTATCAAATGGATTGGTCCAAAATTTATTCAATTTTTGATAATGACGACCTTTCAGACATTAAGGTAGACTGACCTGCATATAAGAATATTAGGGCTTCTCAAATCCATGCTATTGCTGCTCGGCCTGCTATCCTTCCTTATACATATGTTGTTAAATGGATAGTAGACAATGCTAACCCTAAAGACCGGTCATTTAATGATAGTGCAAGGTCACAATTGACAACTTTCCACCCTTAAGATTTTACCAAAGCATTTTCTCTTAAGCCAGCCATGCAGATCCTTAGCCCTGAATTCATCCAATCTTCTAAAACCAGGTACAATTTCGACGAAATGTTGAAATCATGGATGATTAAACCTAACAGCTTTGTGCTCAAGGATGATAATCTCTATCTAATTTCGTTGTTCAAAGAGACTTATTCTTTACTGGCATCCATGCTCTGCAGGCTCTACGGTCTTCCAAATTGTTTAGTATTCAAGGTTGAATGGGATCCAATAGCCCATCATGTCCTAACCATAGGTGAGTCTTTTCCTTGGGCGTTCATCTTGTCACTATAACTTAAAACAACCATCCAAGAGTATCAAAAAGCACCTACTTTGAAGAAGCCACACTTTTTCTTTTCATCCTTCGTTATGGATGTCTTTTGCTCAGAGTTCCAATATCCCAACATGGGATGGAATTGGACCCCTGCATCTCCACCATTTCATATCTATCACTGAGCACTATGGGAGAGTAATTTTGTGCCCTTACTCTATGACATTTGTGACCATTTCATGCGTAATATTTATTTCAAGATATACAAACAAGAGGCTACTTCCTTCTCAGTTGATGCCAGGACCTTCATCAATACAATTGGTGATTGGTATCTCTATGAATCCTTTTCATATATCAGAGTCTGGGGAAGTCACAATGTTCATCTGCTACCTAGAATAGTCCCCGATAGATTAGTCATTGAATAAGTCTCTTATCAGACTGTTATTGATGGTGTCTACAAAAAAATCAATGGTCCCAAGGGAAAGGGTTGGCCTAAATTTTCCTTAAACCTTGGACCATTGGTCATTCCCACTTCAAATTGGGATATAGTGTTGGGAGACAGGATGGCTTCTCTCAAGCTAGGCTTTGCTCCCAAAAGAAAGCATGATCCTAAGAAGTTCCTGGATGTTCATATTAAACAATATCATGTGAAAATGGACTATGTGCATGAAGAAATCCTTGATGACTCCATCTACCAAGGAGTGAATACCTTTTTTGAGATCCTGGCTAGGGCCAAGAGCATAGATGAGCAACATCATATTATGTAATATCATAGAGAACTTAAAACTAAAGTTTTGAGCTACAGAGAAATGGAAATGAAGTTGCTTGAGAAAATGAGAAGGGATAGAGAAATAAAGGAGAACCAAAAAGCTAATGCCCCTCTAATGCTCACTTATCCAGATGGAAATAGAGGTAAAACTCCTATGGAGGATACTTCTCAGGTAAAGACTACAGAACAGGTCAAAGTTTTGTTGGAAACCTCTCATCAGATGAAGCAGAAGTTAGCACAGATATCTTCAGTATTGGTTACTCAAACAATTGAACCTTCTAAGCTTACTGTGGATATTCAAGTGACTGCTGCACCTATACAGGTATCAGATGATCTAATAATAGCTTATGCAAATCCAGCTAAGAGACAGGAAATCCTGATTCCTACCTCACAGGTTCCTAATCTTAATATTATTGACAGCGATATTGAAGATGAGCCTGTTGATGTATATGTAACTTCGGAATGTATTTCACCCATGTATTTCATCTATGTATATTGTACTCCTATAGAGATGTTATTATTCCTCTATACGGAAGTGTCGTCATTTCTATTGTAAGTGTCGTAACTTATACTTGATGGGTTATTAGACCACCTTGTTGGGGTCGGCCTTGTATAAGTCATGTGGGTCGAAGGGTTATTAGACCACCCTATTGGGGGTCAGCCATGTGGGTCAAAGGGTTATTAGACCACCCTATTGGGTGTCGGCCCAGTCATCATTATGTTATGTGGTTAAGTTAAGGCCGACCTAGTAAATGTTATTAGGCAAGTCAAGTCATGTATAAATAGAGTGCGGGAGGCACTCTATTTAATCATTCTATTCTCACACACACTCTTTGGAGAGTGGCGCACTTGTGGAGGAGGAGAAGTTGATGCTAGGAGATGTCTATCTCTTATGCTTGGGTTGTATCATTGCTCTATCTATCTCTGAGGAATTTATTGGGGTTTTTCACCTTTATAATTTTCCCCAAGTAAACTTTGTGTCTCTTATGTGCTTGCATTATTGTGTCCATGATTGATATGATGTAGATATGTTGTACATGTTTTTCTCTGAGTTAAGATCCTAGATCATATTGAATTAAATTCTAAAAAACTAACATGGAATCAGAGCTAGCCTGAAAGAAGGCATGGTATGGCATGTATGACACTTGTTGCACTTACGATGCTAGGGCTTGATATAGCAAAAACCAGTCATCGTAGAACTTTTGCTATAAATCCATTTTGGAGAATTTTACGGATTTGAAACGTTTACAGGTATTAGATCAGATCCCCATGTACCTTGTGTCCAAAGGAAAACTTCTAATTCGTTTTACTTTGTGTTTTATGATTTGTACAATCTAGGGTTTCTGCCTCTTCCAGATCTGAGTCATAAAGAGGTGACCTAGGAAAAAAGGTCATAACTTGGGCTAGGAAGTTCCAAATGAAATTTAGTAAACAGTGATAGGTAGTGAATGGACTGTACTTTCTCAGGTAACTTTTTCAAAGGTGGAAACTGAACTAGTGACACGTGGCATGCTGTACAAGTTCGCTCTCCTGTTTTATCCCATAAACAGGTCACGTTGCGACACTTGGAATAACTCTCTGTCAGAGAATCCAATTGAGGTTAGATCTATGGGGTTGGAAAGATGACAGATTGGGCTACCACAGGTGGAAGTTTCAGACCTTGTGGATCGGAAAGTTCGGAGTTACACTAGAAACAATCAAGTACATATTTCTGTCAAAACATAATTATTTTTTAGCACCTTCATTCATGGCTTCGGGAATTTAGGGTTTCATAGAAAGATGTAATTTTTGTAATTGGAGACCATGGATGAATGATACTCATCAAAATAGAAATTTACAGACCAATATCAGAATTTTTGGTTGGGCAGAAGGTCGGACTTGATCAGACCCTAGTTCGGGACTTTGATCGGAAAAGTGCAAAATTAGGGCTTCTGCAAAAATGGGAATTTTGGAAATATGTGACCACAGCTGGAAGATCCTCAGAAAAATAGAAGCTTAGAGCTTTATATTGAACCTTTTGATTGGGAAGAAGGGTGGGCTTTATCAAACCTTAGTTTGGGGTAATGTCTAGTGAATCTGGAAGTTTCAAAAGAAAATTTGAGGGGTGAAACTTTGCAGTTTTCAAATTCTGAATATATCGTCTTGATCAGCTCATCAAGGCGCATCTTTCTATCCTTTCAGAAGTTTGAAATTCAAAGTTTGAATTTTTAGGGTTTCTCTGATAAACCCTAATCCAGGTCCAAATCCAGTTCCTGCAAATCAAGTGGATTGGGTTAATCCTAGAAGAGAATGGATTGGTCACCTGCATAAGTGAAGAAGTTCCTATTTCAGAGGGAGATGAGGCTGAGGCCTTACATAAGAATATTACAAGCAATATCGACAGGTATGACTCATATAGGTATGTTTTGAATTCTGTTCATAATTAAGTTTATGATATGTTTGTCTTTATATTATTACGGTTAGTACAATCTTGGTTAATTTTAGACTTGTCGTATCACCTTAATAAAATTATGAATGCATGATAGAAGATATTCATTGATTAGGGTTTTTGACACTTATGATTGTACTAATGCATTGTGATGTTGTATGAGGTTGATGTTGTCCACTAACATGAAAGGTACATCAAGAAAGACAAATCATGTTCTATTTCAAGAACATATGACCATGGTGACATGAAGACAAAGTTTCATCCATTGCCATGGATCACATAGAAGATCTACTTACGAGGTATGTATAACTTGGTTAACCTATGAAATATGCAGGCTACTAGCACAAGTCACTTAAGAGAACAAGAAGACATCATGTGGGTATGTTAGACAATAACCAGCTAACATATTAATCCAGGTATGTTTTTCCTATATCAAGTTAGAATCCTACCTTGTGTTAGAATCTCTTATATAAGTATACATGGCATGATTGATAATGATTATTCATAGGTTTGAATATGTTCGGATATCCACATCATCTTTTTCAGGATCTTGCATGCAATTAGGGTTTGCATGAAAATTCTAGGGTTTGCATGCATCCCAGTCACCAGGTTGATGCCTCCAGCACCTTAGCCACCTTATTCTAGCACCCGAGAGCCACTTAATTCAGAGTTTTATCCCTCCTAGTCTGGAAGGCACCCACTTCTTACCTACTGCCAGAGAAGGGCGCACTTCTTCACCTACCACCGCAGTTCCACTTCAGTTACACTCAGTTAGCTCCGATTCCCCCTGATTTGAGGCTAGTTTCACTCCCGACTGACTGTTTCACTTCCGTTGGACCTCCAGATTGACTAGATGACTTGTTCTGACTTCAGTTAGCCTCCCATGTGCACCCCACTAAGCCTCCTTCCCTTAATCAGTGCTACACACTTTAGTTACACTTGTTACACTCAGTTAGACTCAGATTGACACCTAGATGACTGGTTCTTGTGCATTGATGACCACTACTGATTGATGATGAGGACTCCTAGTTGGAGTCAAGCTACTCCATTCAGTGATTCGAATGACCTCCTTAGGAAATTCGAATTGCTCAGTCATTGTGACAGTATTGTATTGTAATTATTCACCCTTACTAGGATATTGAGCACTGCTGCATGTTTTGCACAGTTTTACACCATATTTTCTATATTCATCTGTTGTGATTGATTTACTTGTTCATTAGATCTACTTTGACTAATTTTACATGGTATCAGAGCCATTGCAGGGACAAGATCTCCTTTCTACAGGTGGTTCTATAAGAAGATTTGAGTGAATTGCTCAAAAATTGCAAAAGTTTTGGCATGAAATATCTCAAGGGCATTCGCTCGTGTGCATGCAAAGCTTGAAAATACATCCAATACCACTCCAGAAGCTTGAGTTTCCACATAATTCATGGATCTGATACATTGGACCCATTCAACATTGTTTGATCTCCAATCCCAGGTGTGATACAACTCTAAAAGGGTGGATTGTTCGACCTCATTGTTCTTGGTTTATTGTGATTTGCAGGTTATTGTCTCCATCATTTGCATTCGCTACACTGTGCATGGAAGCTCCTCTACATCATTGTGCACTTGCTCCTAGCAATGGAATACTCTTCTTCAAAGCCTATCCTCACCCCATTCAATTATTTTGATTGGAAAGATGATATGGAGATCATATTATGTTCAAAAGGTTACTACCAAGTCACTCTTGGTCTTGAATTGGAGCCAAACAATCTGTCAGATAGAAGCAAACACTACAACAAGCTTGATGAAGCTTATGGTCTTCTTTGTCTCTCCATCTCCAAAGATCTTCACTTCCATCTCAGCGGATTGAAGACTCCAAAAGCTATATGGGAGCAACTTGAAACACTATTTGGAAAACAGGACGAGCTTAGGGCTTTTCAATTAGAGAATGAATTGATTGCCCTTAGTCCTGAGAATTTTGAGACCATTAATGAATTCTTCACAAAATTCAAGAACTTGAACTTGCAGTTGAAGATCAGTGGAGTTATCAAAGAGGATAAACAATTGATCCTCTCCATTCTCAGCAAGCTTGGTAAATATTATTTGGTATTTGTCTCTACTTTCAATTCCTGTCGGCTAACTACCCCGAATTGGAAGATGCCTACCTTGAATGCCTTCATTGAGTCCGTCACAAAAGAGCATGACAAGTTGATTCAAATGGGGTCCATAAGCTCCAAAGATTCAGCCCTATATGTTCAAGGACCCAAGATATCGAATGGTAAAGGAAAGCAAAAGAAGGAGAATCCCAAATTCGAGCCTCACAAGCAAAGAGAGAAAGGCAAACCGACGGATGCACCATCTAGTTCAAAGTTCAAGCAAAAGGGCAAAGAAGGTAACCAAAAATCTAAATGTACTTATTGTAACCGTGGCTTTCATCCCGAAATTTCATGTATGAAGAAGACTATAGATCAAATGGCCCTCCTTTTGGAAAAGAACAACATAACTCTTCCTGACAGTGCAAGGAAGAAGGATAGGAATGATGATCATGAAAGAGGACAAGCACTCATGGCAACGGTTTCGAAGCCCACTACTCTCTTGATAGATTTGGGTGCATCAAATCATATGGCTGCAAATATTGATTCTTTTTCTTCATTCGATCCAAACAGCTCCATCCCCATCCATTTGGGAGATGACTCAAAAATTTCTTCAAAGGGCAAAGGTACGATTCATGTAGATCATGGAAGCTTTCAGAATGTTCTCTATGTGCCTTCCTTGGCTTCAAATCTTCTTTCTGTGTATCAAATGACACACACTGGTGAACCGAAGCAAGTTACATTCAGCCCTAATACAGTTGAAATTTCTGATATCAAAAGTGGAAGACTTGTTGCAGTCGGAAAGGCAAATCACACTGCAAAATGCTATGAGTTTTCACACTTTATTCCGCTTGCAAAGCCCACTTCTCTTCGCACACATGGTAATGAGGTTAGTAGGCCTTGGCATGAAAGATTTGGACATCTTAATTATAAGTATTTTCTGCTGTTATCAAACAAATCCATGGTAGATGGTCTTCCACAACTCCGTTCCTCGAAGGGAATATGCACTGGTTGCATCATTGGGAAGCACCCCGAGCACAGATTCGACCGTGGAAAAGCTAGCAGAGCTTCTACAGTTTTAGGTTTGATCCATTCTGATTTCAGTGGTCCGCTGCCCTATATGTCATTAAATGGTTCAAGGTATGTTTTGACATTTATTGATGATTTTTCCCGCTTTACATGGGTATTCTTTCTCAAAAACAAGTCAGAAGTGCTTGGAAAATTCAAGGATTTTAAGGCTTCTGTTGAGACCGCCACTGAGAGCAAGATCAAAGCTCTTAGATCTGATAATGGTGGAGAATATATTAAGTCTAAGTTGCTACAACTTTGTGCCCAAAGTGGAATTCAGATCCAACATACAGTTCCCTACACACCCCAGCAGAACGGTGTAGCGGAAAGGAAAAATTGGTCATTGAAAGAGATGGCTACATGCATGATTGAATCAAAAGGTTTGGCTGCAAATATTTGGGCTGAAGCAATCAATGTTGCTGCATACATACAGAACCATGTTCCACATTCATCTGTGAAAGGTATGACTCCTTTTGAAGCATTCTTTGGTCACAAACCGAATGTGTGAAATTTGAGAGTTTTTGGCTCTACTGCATGGGCTAGAATTCCTTCCAAGAAGAGACGAGATTTGGATCCACAAAGTATTGAGTGCATACTGATAGGATATGGGGAAGAATCAAAAGCATATAAACTCATGGATATCATATCTAAAAATATATTCATAGAGCGCAGTGTGCAATTTGAAGAACCGCTTCAAGAATTGCAACTAGTTGAGGAAGAGACTGTCGATTCACCACCTTCACCAGAAGAAGATCCGTGCAGCGACAATGAAGGTATGAGTTCTTATATTTATGATATTGTAGCAGCATATGATGATCATGAAATATCAGGTTCGGAATCCGACCATTATGATCCTCCTCAGTTACCAAAGTGGGCCCAAAACACTCTTCAATCTGCTGGTTCGAACCTTGGAAATCTTGCTGATCCGAGACGCACAAGAGAAGACTTTCAAAGAGCAGGTATGGATCTTTCTATTGCTGATCCATTACTTCCTGAGATTTTTTATTTAATGGCTTGTTCAGATCCCACATCATACTATTCTTCCCACTGAGATTCGAGATGGCAAAGTTCCAGGATGAAGAGTACAGTTCTCTTCAAAAGAACAACACATGGGAGCTAGTTTCTCTTCCACCTGGAAGAAAATTAGTGAAGTGTAAATGGGTCTACCACACGAAAGTTTCTGCTGATGGCTCTATCAGCAAATACAAAGCAAGTTTGGTGGCAAAAGGTTTCTCCCAAGTCTAAGGAGTGGACTACACTGAGACCTTTGCACCGGTTGCAAAGATGGATTCCATCCGCCTTGTTTTGGCTATTTCCGCATCCAAGCACTGGGAAGTGCACCACATGGATGTGAAGAGTGCATTTCTACATGGAGACCTTGCTGAAGAGGTATATATGCAGCAGCCAGAGGGCTGTACATAAGATCCATCATTAGTTTGCAGATTGAAGAAATCTTTGTACGGGTTAAAACATGCCCCAAGAGCTTGGTACGCAAAGATGGACTCCTTCCTTCTTTCTCAGAATTTCCAAAGATGAAAATCTGATCCGAATGTGTATCTTCAACGAGTTAAAGGTAATTTGTTGGTTATTGTACTTTATGTTGATGATATTCTCATTACTGGTAGCACTCTTACTTCAATAAACAAGCTAAAAACTGCCTTAAATCTAGCTTTTGACATGAGCGATTTGGGCATGCTGAGTCACTTTTTGGGCTTGGAGACAGCTCAAAATTTTGATGGGATCACTATATCTCAGCAAATATATGCTTCCTACTTGTTATTGAAGTTTAATATGGCTGAATGTAAGGCAGCCCCATTCCCATTCCTCTCAGGAATCAGTCTTGAGGAGGGAGATTCTACACCGCTTGCAGATTGCAGTATGTATCAACAGTTGATTGGTTCACTACTTTATTTGACACACTCAAGGAATGATATTTCATATGCCGTGAGTGCCGTGTCAAGGTATATGCAGCAGCCACATGAGCTTCATTGGCAAGTAGCCAAGCGGAACTTGTAGTATGTGCAAGGTACGAGACAGTTTGGCATACATTATGTTGCAGATTCTGAGCTTGATTTCATTGGTTTTACTGATTCAGATTGGGCAGGTGATAGCATTGATCAGAAGTCCACTTCCGGTTATGTTTTCCTGATTGGTCATGGTGCTATTTGCTGGTCCAGCAAAAAGCAAGCAACCATTGCACTTTCTTCAGTAGAGGCAGAGTATCGAGGGGCAGTCAATGCCTGCATTCAGGCAGTTTGGTTGCAGGGTATTCTTTTCGAGTTTGGTTTTGGTGGCACTACTTTGACTGTCCTATTTTGTGACAATCAAAGTGCTATCAAGATCTCCACAGATCCAGTTCAGTGGCAGAGGACCAAACACATTGAGATTCATATGCATTACATTCGACAGTTGGTGCATGACCGCACCATCATTCTGCAATATTTCCCTACTGATGAGCAAATTGCAGACATCTTCACCAAGAGCTTCACTAAGAAGAAGTTCTCTTACCTCCGTTCACTGTTGGGGGTGAGTTCCATCATGGTGGAGACAGATTGATTCATTATTATGCTTTAGCTTGAGGGGGGGCTTTCTTCCCGCTGGGTTTTCCCTCTTTCCTCACTTAGTTTATTTTCAACATTTTTTTTTGGATTATTGTATTGGGGTGACCTTTGGTCTTAGTTACCAGGTCCCCACATTATTTTTTGCACATCATAGTCTAGCTTGAGGGGGGGTGTTCGGATATCCACATCATCTTTTTCAGGATCTTGCATGCAATTAGGGTTTGCATGCAAATTCTAGGGTTTGCATGCACTTTGCATGCATCCCAGTCACCAGGTTGATGCCTCCAGCACCTTAGCCACCTTATTCTAGCACTTGGGAGCCACTTACTTCAGAGTTTTAGCCCTCCTAATCTGGAAGGCACCCACTTCTCACCTACTGCCAGAGAAGGGCGCACTTCTTCACCTACCACTGCAGTTCCACTTCAGTTACACTCAGTTAGCTCTGATTCTCCCTGATTTGAGGCTAGTTTCACTCCCGACTGACTGTTTCACTTCCGTTGGACCTCCAGATTGACTAGATGACTTGTTCTGACTTCAGTTAGCCTCCCATGCACCCCCCACTGAGCCTCCTTCCCTTAATCAGTGCTACACACTTCAGTTACACTTGTTACACTCAGTTAGACTCAGATTGACACCTGGATGACTAGTTCTTGTGCATTGATGGCCACTACTGATTGATGATGAGGACTCCTAGTTGGAGTCAATCTACTCCATTCAGTGATTCGAATGACCTCCTTAGGAAATTCGAATTGCTCAGTCATTGTGACAGTATTGTATTGTAATTAATCACCCTTACTGGGATATTGAGCACTGCTGCATGTTTTGCACAATTTTACACCATATTTTCTATATTCATCTGTTGTGATTGATTTACTTGTTCATTAGATCTACTGTGACTAATTTTACAGAATAATCATGGGTGTATGCATATTATGTTTCTTACCTTAATTTATGATATGACTAACCATAAGAGTCCTTGAATACTAATGCTTATTATTTCTATTTGAAATGATCATGACTATACATGCTTAAGATTATTGTGTTTTGATAGTATTGAGAATACACTAATAAATGTATGATTATGTATGAGATCTCGAGGATATCTCAATAATGATACTTCTAAGCATGCATAGTGATCGAGGATGGATATAAGTTCAAGGACAGGTAATCCAGGAAGCAAAGATCAAGAGGGAGCACACTCCAGTAGTTTCTGCAAGAATGCAGATATTCAGAGGGAGTCGACCACTTCTCACAATCAACATCAGAATGGAGTTGCAAAGATTCAGAGGGAATCCAGCCAACAACCAAACAAAGATAAGTATTTGAATTATCATTTCTTGCATATTTGATTGTTTAAATAATACTGTTCAATGATGTATATACTGATGTTCCTAGAATTAGGTTGTTTATTTTTGGCATATTAGAATAATTGCATTAATGAATAGCATACTACTAATATGCATGTGATGGGTAAGTGGCCTATGGAACCGTACAACATTCCATTGCTACTTATATAGAATGAAACCTCTTTGCTGACATGTTGGGAGTAGTGCAAACTCTTAACAATGTTCTGGTAGAGATTGGAAGGCATCTAGAAAGTTACAGGATATGGATGAATGTTGTATTGAAGTATTGGCTAAAATAATTGCATGACTGTATGACATATTTCTTTATGTGTAAGAATTTGTTCTGAAAACTATGAGAAGTTTCTAATCATGTAATTTAACTTGTTTTGTAGGAAAGATCGTATACGAGCACCTACAAAAGAAGGACTACAACATTTGTTTCAGCAACAAAGTTATTTATTGAAGATATTGAATATATTGAAGTTCCCAGGATTCGGGAAGAATGCCATGATCGAGGAGTACTAGTTGATCATGAAAAATGATGTTTGGGATGCAGTCCCAAGACCTGAAGGGAAGTCTACTATGACTTCCAAATGGATCTATAAGATCAAGGATGCTGCAGATGGTAGCATGGAGAAATACAAAACGAGGTTTGTAGCTTGTGGCTTCTCCTAGAAAAAGGGATTGCATATGAAGAGACTTCTACACCTATAGCCAGGCACACTTCCATCAGATCAGTACTTGATCTAGCTACAGTGATGAAATGGAAGATACAACAGATGGATGTCAAGACAAATTTTTTGAATGGTGTAGTCGAAGAGGAAGTGTATGTGGAGCAGCCACTTGGTTTTGAGAAACATGATGGGAAATCATATATGTGCAGAACTTGGTATGGTAGGATAGACAACTTTCTATCTAGTTTGGGCTTTACCAAGAGTAAAGCGGATTCCAAACTTTACTACAAGGTTGAGGAAGGCAATCCAGTGATACTACTTTTGTATGCGGATAACCTGTTTGTTATAGGTGAGGATATATTGATTGCTGACACACAGCGGAAGCTTGCTGCCGAGTTCAAGATGAAGGACTTGGGTATGATGCACTACTTTCTAGGAATGGAGGTGTGGCAGAGTGCAGATGGGATCTTCCTTGGACAAGGGAAGTATGTACTAGAGATCCTAAATAGGTTCGGGATGATGGACTACAAGGCCATGGCCACACCTATGGAATCGAACCTGAAGCTTCTGTGTGATGCTTCATCTGAGCCAGTTGATGTCACTATGTATCGTCAGATGATTGGGTCCTTGATGTATCTGGCGAACACGAGACCAGATATTTTCTTTGCGGTGAACACATTGAGCCAGTTCTAGATGGATCCGAGGAGTGTTCACCTGGTTGTTGTAAAGCATATTCTGAGGTACCTGAAGGGTACAGTTGATTATGGGCTCAAGTATGATGTGAATCAAAAGTTTAACCTACAGGGTTATGTCGATTCAGATTGGGCAGGCAGTGCTGTAGATAGGAAGAGCACTTCTAGGTGTTGCTACAGTATGGGATCAGGTGTGATCTCTTGGTTTAGTAGGAAGCAGTCCTGCGTAGCACTAAGTATAGCCGAGGCAGAGTATGTTACAGCTTGTTCGGCTAATTGTGAGGCAGTATGGCTTCGGAAGCTACTGTCTGAGTTATTTGATCTACCGCTGGAGGCTACTGGTATATTTTGTGACAACCAGAGTTGTGTGAAGTTGTCTGAGAACCCGGTGTTCCACGACAGGTCGAAACACATAGAGATCAAATATCACTATATCAGGGATATGGTGCAGAGAGGAGCAGTGAAGCTTCTGTATGTTGTGACAGACGAGCAGATTGTAGATGTGTTGACAAAGCCACTAGCCAGAGTGAAGTTCAAGTACTTCAGAGAGAGGCTTGGTGTTCTTCAGATCGATGACACTTCGAGGAAGAAGTGATGGAGACATTTGCTGAAGCCATTCCAAGCATGTTGGAAGGAGGATCCTTCACATGGCTGTGGATGTAAGCACTGGACGATGAGCATCAGGATGATGCTCCAGTTACTGTTCTGTATATGTATATGCATCATGTTGGATGCTGGATATGATCAATTGGATCATTTAAGTATGTATGCATCATGTTGGATGCTGGATATGATCAGTTAGATCATTTATGTTTGTATGCATCATGTTGGATGATGGATATGATCAGTTGGATCATTTATGTATGTATGCATCATGTTGGATACTGGATATGATCAGGTAGATCATGTATGATGATATGTATCAGGAAGATACTGTGTATGCATCAGGTGGATGCATTGTATGATCAAGATGATCATGGATGATGAGCTTCAGGATGTTGCTCCAGATGACATGCGTCAGGACAATGCAGTGATGATGATCAGGATGATCATGTGTACATTAGGATGATGTATGGTGAGTATCAAGTTGATACTCTATGGCCATGGACAAGTTGTGCAGATAAGCATATACCGCCCTGGGAGGTTTGCATATTCTCTTGCTAGGTTTTTCTGCTGGCATATAATAGCTCCCTAAGAGATCTGGAAAATGCTCTTTCGAGGTTTTGCTTTGGGAGGACATATAATAGCGCCCTGGGAGGTTTGCAGATTCTCTTGCTAGGTTTTGCTGCTGGCATATAATAGCTCCCTGGGAGATATGGAAAATGCTCTTTCGAGGTTTTGTCCTATGGCATGTAAGTAGACCTAGGAGATCTGGATAGGATGAAAAAGGCCTCAGATGCTCTTTCAAGGAATTTCCATGACCACATGTAATAAGTCCTGGAGATCTGGACAAGATGAAAAAGGCCTCAGATGCTCTTTAGGGTTCTTGCTTGACAAGACACTCTTTTAAGGTTTTGTGGTGGGGGTCACATGTAATAAGTCATGGAGATCTGGACAGGATAAAAAAGGCCTTAGATGCTCCTTAGGGTTCTTTCTAGTCAAGAGACTCTTTTAAGATTTTGTGACAGTCACATGTAATGTGCTCTTAGGAGATCCGACAGGTAGAGCTGTGTGCTGGTAACAACCTGGGATCCTGCAGCCAGGTTTTGTGACGCATGTAATAAGTCCTGAGGATTCCATAGTATCGCCAGTGATGATGAAGACCTGCAGATGGTGGGCCTACACCTAGTATGAAAAAGGACTGGCTCTGTAGAACTTCCTATGAAGAGTAGATTTAGAGATTGATTGAGATAGCAGCAATAATGACGATGACGATGATTTGAGGATGATGATTCACTGATGATGATCCAGAGAAGAAGACTTGTGCTAGTGGATCTGTGTCGAGAAATACCTTCCTAGTTAAGAGGGAGTGTTGATGTATATGTAACTTCAGAATGTATTTCACCCATGTATTTCATCTATGTATATTGTACTCCTATAGAGATGTTATTATTCCTCTATACGGAAGTGTTTGTATTCCTATAGAGATGTTATTATTCCTCTATACGGAAGTGTCGTCATTTATATTGTAAGTGTCATAACTTATACTTGATGGGTTATTAGACCACCTTGTTGGGGTCAGCCCTGTATAAGTCATGTGGGTCGAAGGGTTATTAGACCACCCTATTGGGGGTCGTCCCAGTCAGCATTATGTTATGTAGTTAAGTTAAGGCTGACCTAGTAAATGTTATTAGGCAAGTCAAGTCATGTATAAATAGAGTGCAGGAGGCACTCTATTTGATCATTCTATTCTCACACACACTCTTTGGAGAGTGGCGCACTTGTGGAGGAGGAGAAGCTACTGCTAGGAGATGTCTATCTCTTATACTTGGGTTGTATCAATGCTCTATCTATCTCTAAGGAAGTTATTGGGATTTTTCACCTTTATGGTTTTCCCCAAGTTAACTTTGTGTCTCTTGTGTGCTTGCATTATTGTGTCCATGATTGATATTTTGTAGATATGTTGTACATGTTGTTCTCTCAGTTAAGATCCTATATTAGATTGAAGTAAATTCTGAAAAACTAACAAAGCCACATCCTTCAGTGTCTGTGATTGAAGAAGTGATTGAAGACTCACAGGAAGTTACAGATTTGTTAGATACTATTGAAATGGATCACTCTGATCCTGATCAACAAGTATTAGAAATCACCACTGCACCTGATGTTACAACTTCAACACTTTTGCTTTCATCTATTCAAGATCTTTCTACTTTATCTCTAGGGGTGATGCCATCATTTTCCATATCACAACTTTTTCATACTTTGACTTCCAGAGGAACTCCATTTTCAGACAACTCAATTCCATTTTCCATTCCTTCATCTATTATTGCAGAGATCCAGTCTTTGAATATCCCTCAGCAATCACCCATATCTACTTTATCGTTACCCATTGTGGATGAGCCACCCTCAGTTCCCTCTTCATCATCACCTGCTAATGATGATCATGTTCCACTTTCTGAAGCCTTCACTACAATCCCTTCTTCAACCCATGTCTGTGTTGGAGAAAAATCCCTATGGCTTAGGGTAGACCACAACAGACAGCTGACTACCATAAATTAACTCAATTCCCAAAGTTATGCTATATAAATGACAATGCTAAGATAATGAAGAATCTAACCAACCTTGATCCAAATGTTTGATGTAGATCCCGGTTGGAGCTTTCAATCCATGCACTTGAACCTGCAAATTAATCTTGACATCCAATATAAAACAAGCGCATATAATATTTAAATGACATTAACATCATCAATAACAATGGCCCATGATATTACAAGTAAATGAAACCCAATGTAATGTAAACAACATTCACAACATTAATGGACGAGAATATGATTATTTCTATTAATAAATAACAAGTAGTACAATGAGATACGACCTCTTACTGGCAACCAATCTGAACCACGATCTGGGTCAATCCACTTGTGCCTCCACCACTTCAATCCTCCATGGAATAGAAAAATCAAACTATGATAGGAGTTTGGAAGGTGAACATAAATGGTTCACAACTACAAGGATCAATGAGTGTAGACTCAAGATGAGGCAAAAATCCACCAGATTTCTCTTGCTCTCCTTTCTCCTCCCGTCCATAAGCCATATGTGCTCAATATATGGTCCTCTCAAAGGTAAGTGAAAGGACACATCGAGGCATTTCGGGGAAAATGGAGGACCAAAGGTCACCCTATGATCGCTTTTTGGGAGTAAAAAGTAATTAACTAGTGATTTTTACCATTTTACATGCTACCCGCGAGTTATAGTGATGCAACTCGCGGGTACGCCCACTGTAATGGAACATCTAGCGGGTAAGAATAAAAATAAGGCAAAATAGTGTCTGAAGGATATAAAGTGGATCTGAGTCAATAAAATGGATCCTGGAGGCCAACGAGTGCTGATGCTCACAAGGTGGAAATTTACGTTGTATCAAATGCCCCCTAATGTGTGGGGTCAGAGACTGATGCTACGATGGCCGAAATACATTATAAATATCAGAAGTGGAGTGATGGAAACACAAGTGGAAAGAACAACTCACTCGTCACAATACAATAGTATCCTGAATACATGTCAGTATAGTACAACAATCTGATATAATGGACATGAATAGGCAGTATATAATGAATATATGTCATAGGTGATCATAGCCATGATCCCTCTATAGACTGAGGCAACATAGACTCGATATAGACTGTGCAATGCAGGAGACATCACAAAGGGCTCCATAATGAATGGAAGCTTAACCAATCGGTGGAGTAAACTGAGAAACGAGTACAGCTCCTAATGTCCAACTATAGTCCCGACTCATGATGTATGGAGTGGAATGAATGCTCTGTTCAAAGGCAACATAACAACTGCCAACAAATAGTAGTAACCATAATCCCGTCCATCTTTTTGGAATATTTTATTTTTTTGGTCTTTTTCATATTTGGAAAAGATTGAAAAAGAATAAAATTGCTTATAGTACAACAAGTGAGGGAATGAGTGTCAAAAGCGAGCACACTGGTTCGAAGCAGTGGAACATACCTATGATCAATGCAAGGAAGCATAAGCAGGATGTGGACACTCAGGAGGGGGTGTTCCATCAGGGTCAAAAGGTGACCAATTTACGAAGGAAAAATGTAAGCTCTGCAAGGCTCGACAGGAAAAAGTGCTTAGGCACCAGGCTAACAACTGAGTGAGCGAGAGCTGGCACAAGGCTCAAGCAGCAAGCAGGATGATGCAATGCAATCACAACTTGATATAAATGGGGGAGTTCTTATGGGAGATGGCCAGCATAAGACAAAGGAGAGTATGAGTCTTTATCGCAAAGTCATGGCATAGCTACAAAGGACTCCCAATCCTAAGGACAAACAATGGCATGGGCGCCAAAGTGCCAAAAGGGGTTCTAACTAGGGAACTCATGTTCGGAAAGGCCCTACTACCCCATAATGACACTTCTATAATAGTATGAAGGCTCTGTGTCAGTTAAGAATAGGGGTCGCACCTAGGGTTTATGAAAATGGTCAATAGGTCAAATGCACGATGTATGTGAAAATGACATCTAACCTATATGCTGGGTGAAAAATATACCTGCCATAGGTGTGAAACGATTGGAAACAACTTTCACTGAAGAAATATGGTCAAAAAATGCTACTCCATGACATTATAGTAGTCCGAGTCAGCTTAAAATGACAAAAACTATAGACAAGTGGGTTTGAGAAATTATAAATAGTAACAAAAATTTACAATTTACAATTCATTTTTACTATTCACCCATTTGGAGCTTTTGAGTTAGTTTTCACCTCAAGACTCAACTGCTGATTCCGGGAGCTACGGGCATCCATTCGTCAAACCGTCAGGAGCAGGTTGGTAGTCTCATCTCTGTCTTACATTTCAATGTTTTTATTTCAATTTTTAGTGGTTGAATTTTTTGTTTGGCCAGGCCCTAAATGGCTCCGACACTACTCGCAGGCTATTACTATGTGGGTCACGGGTAGGGCCGGGTCAACATGGTCAATGGACGCATTAAACGCAGGTACCTGCCACTGTTAACAGGTTTTCCCATGGGTATGGCCATGGAAAGTGTTTTTTTTTAAAAAAACTGACCAAAATTTTGTTTTTTCTCACTCTAGGATGGTCTAGAGTGGAGAGAGAGAGAGCATGATCAAGTGGATGAGGTTGTTCACAACAATGTGCCTGCATAGAAAGCGCTCCAAGCATGTGGGCTATACAAATATTGGAGCATACGGGGTTTGAGGGCCCAAAACCTATTGCTCCACCGTTTGATTGACTACTGGGATGTCAATGCACAGAACTTCAACCTAGATGGGAAAATACTTTCATTGGAGGTGGAAGATATCTATTTCATTACAGGTTTGTCCCACCGAGGTGAAGCGGCAAGCCTTCGATCTCGATCTGTGGGTGGTGGGATCGGTATCCCTGACTATATAGATAGGTATTGTATTCCAAATACTCGGGCAGTGGGGAGTTATGTGCCCATTAGAGCCATAGCTGACCTGAGCATGAAGGTTATAGTGGCTACCTTAGCGTGGATTACTAGATCCAAAGCTCTGCACCAGGCATCTAGGCCAGTGATGTTCTATGCATCGCAGTGTATGTAGCCGATGATGTTTGAATGGTGCACCATGCTACTGGGGTCTATGAAGACCCAAATGATAGAGTGCAAGAAAGGGGATGCCAAAAAATTTGGTTATGGCAGTATCCTATGCAGTTTCTTCTTTGAGTGAGTCCCAGGGCTCAGTCTGAGGGTTACGGTCCCTCTTCATAGTCTCCGCGACCCAACCATGACCTGGTGGGCTGAGGTCTTGACACGACAGGATGGTGGCCTTCAGGCATCACCTTACACAGAGGAGTTCTTTGACTGGTGGGACCGACAAGTCATTGCCATAGAAGACTATCCGTATGCAAGGATCGACTTCTGGCAAGACCATGACATGCCGCTTCCACCAGGTGCAGCGTTTGGAGACATTGGTCAGTACTCTTTTTAGTTTTTGGTGTATTAAATTTTTATGGATTTTTTATTATAAATGTAAATGTAAAAAACTTTTTGGTGGTAGTATCGTATATTAATGTTTTATTGTTTGCTCGCAGACAAGGGCCCAGTGAGACCCGAGGGTTTCCCGAGACATTGTCGTCGGAGTAGGGGTGATGAGGCAGGAAGTGCTGCAGCAGAGTCCACACTACAGACCGTATGAGGCAACCTGTCACGGATGTTTGGCAGGGTACCATAGACAGAGGTGGCGCAGCTCCCAGAGAACATGTAGCGCAACATAGTGGGGGTACCGAGTAGCTGGGTACGACTATTGCAGCGTGCAACAAATGCAACACAGTATTACTATGAGACACAACCTGTGGGGACAGAAGCTAGGCCTCCTCGTAGAGTGTAGATATCTCGGGGTCTCTTTTTGTACCGATATGTATATTTTTGAGGGCTACGGGCTCCAATTTTGTATCATGATACTCCCATTTTGGACATATTATTTAAGAAAAACTATGGTTCTCCGGTTCTACTATATATGTGAATGTACAAATGTATGAATGTATCTTTTATTTGTGTGCTTCATTGTGAATGTGACAAATGCCAATCTAATACATAGTTAGCATATGCATTAGATATATGATTGATACTTCTCGGAACATGAATGTATGTAATTGAAACAAAATGTCGTTCCAAGAGTCTTACCCTCAAGTATTTTCGTAGTAGCGTAGGGTCTCTCACACGGTATTGACCATTCAACTGAGACACAACCATTTGTGAATCTAGGCGGACTTCTAAAGACTGGACACCACAAAAAATAACATCCCGAAGTAGCTCAATCAAGGCACTATACTCAGCCACATTGTTAGATGTAGGACCAAGACAAGCACCTCCTGAAGACACAACTAGATGGTCGGGTGAATAAATAACCCAGGAAGCAGAGGAAAGATGCTGCGTATGACGGCTAGCACCATCTGTGTACCCTAAGAACATAGAAAATTCTGTCGACATCTGTCAATCAAATGGAAGCTAATCAGCAGACCTGAAAACCAAAAGAACCTAAACTATGTACAGAAATAACTATACAATAGTATACAAAAGCATTAGCTCGAACTAGAAGTTCAAGCGTAATACCGCTTGAGGTAGAGCCCATTTCCAGGCTCCTTCAAGACGTTCCCCTCATAGTCCTTTAATTCATAGGATCCTTTTTCTAGGACACGCCTCACAATGTACGGACCGTGCTACATGGGGTTAAACTTGCCCGCCCCAGGTGGTTCTTTACCTTGGTCATATAAGAGGACCAAGTCACCTTTAGCATATTGTCGGGGACGGACAGACTTATCGTACTGAACCTTAACACGATGTTTATTGGCATCTATAGCCACAGTGACATCTCGATGCTGCTTGTCAAGTTTCTCAAGTTGGATTAAACGTTGCTCAATACCCGTCGTATCAGGGAGGAGCTCTATGGCCAGTTTAAGCGAAGGGATTTCGCATTTGATCAGTAAAATTGACTCCACACCATGTACTAGCTGAAATGGTGAGAACCCGGTGGAATTCTTAACTATGGTTCGATATGCCCATAAAGCAGGATATAAAATAATGTGCCAGTTGTTCTTGCTTTGTTGGATGGTGCGTTGGAGAATGGTCTTTAAAGACTTATTGACTGCTTCAACTTGACCATTCGCTTGGGGATAGTAAGACGATGAGTGTTCTTGATGAAACCCAAGCTTGAGAGACAAATCCTCCATCATTTTGTTTTGAAAATGACTGCCATGGTTAGTGACAATCTCTTTCGGAATACCGAGCCGAGTGATAATCTGATTGAACACAAAGTGGGCTACTGTAGCACCATCGGCTTTAACGGTAGGCATGGCCTCAGCCCATTTGGAGAAATAATCCATGACCACTATAATATGGTGATGCCCCCCAGATGAAGCTGGTTTGCAATCCATGAAACAACCCCCCACTTGCTAAAGGGACCGACGGTGACGACCGGATGAAGGGGCGTTGGGTGTGAGTGTATATTCCAAGAAAACACCTGGAAAGGGTGACATCTCTTCACAATGTTAATACAATCTTTAAAGATTGAAGGCCAAAAGTAACCAGCTCGCATAATACGTTGGGCTGTAGCAAGCCCAGATAAGTGACCACGACATGCCCCAACATGGCAATCATTAAGCACATGCTCCGCTTCTTCGTGAGTTAAGCAACGACAGAGAATAGAGTCCTTTCCTCGGCAATACAAAGTATCACCAACGATAGTATAATATTTAGCATGATGTTTCACACGCCGTCACTCATATCGTGAATAATGTGGAGGAAACTTCAAAGTTTGGAGATATATAATGACATCCCCATACCAAGGGTCCTCTGACGAGATAAGAAACAAATGTTCATCCACAAAGGAATCTTCATGGATGACATCCTCATCAAGTCTTGGAAGGTTCGACATAAGCTCAGCAAACACCAACGACTTCACCGAATTTGCCGAAGCAAAATCGAGATCAAACTCCTGAAGGATCACAATCAATTTATTGTACTTCCCCCGTATAAGGTGTCATGATAGCACGAACTGCAACGGATTGATGTGCACTACAACTTTGGTTGTTCTAAGAAAAATATAATGTCGTAACCATTGGAATACATGAACAGTCACAAGGGCCAGCTTTTCCACGTGAGTATATCTTAGTTCAACATCTACTAGATTCCGACTGAGGTAATAGATGATATGCTCGACAAGTGCATCATCATCTTGAACCAAGACCATGCCAATCGTTTTGTGAGACACAGCCACATAAAGTATAAAATCATGTGCGAAATCAGGTGGACTAATCACAGGGGCTGATACCAAAGCTTTCTTAAGGGCATCGAAATACTACTGGGCTCGCTCATCCTAGATAAACAGTGTGTCTTTCTTCAACAAGCGTGCGAAACCTTTGGTAAGATTAGCATAATTAACTACAAAACGATGCAGAAAAGTAGCTTTCCCTTGGAGGCTCTGAAGTTGAAACAAATTACGTGGAGGAGGAAACCGAAGTATTGCCTCAACTTTAAGAGGATCGATTCTAATACCCTCTTTTGAAACTATAAATCCTAGAAGGCGACCAGACCTCACTGCAAAAATGCATTTATTGGGATTCAAATGGATCTTGTAGTGTATACATCATTCAAGAATCCAACGAAGGTGTGTGGGTTGGTCCACTCTCTTGCGAGAATGGCCAGCGAGATCATCCAAAAATACCTCCATTATACTCTTAAGGTCGTGGAAGGAATAGGTCATGGCACGCTGAAATGTAGCTCCGGGGTTTTTAAGGCCGAAGGGAATTTTCCGATATGAAAACGTGCCCCAAGGACAAATGAAAGAAGTCTTATGCTGGTCCTCGGGTTTGATTTGAATCTGGTTATACCCTGAAAAGCTATCCATGAACGAAAAAATCTCACTTCCCGCACAAACGTCCAAGATCTAATCAATGAATGGTGTGGGGAAGTTGTCTTTCAGACATGCATGATTCAGGTCTCTAAAATCAGTGCATACACAGATCATTCCATACTTCTTGTCCACAGGAACGGGGTTTGACACCCATTTGGTAAGGGGAATGGGGTAGATAAAACCAGCTTTGAGCAGTTTTTCCACCTCTGCCTTGATAGCGGCTGCCTTCCTAGGGTTAATATCTCGAAGACGTTGTCAAACAGGTTTATCATGAGGATACGTTCTAATCTCGTGCTCGACAATACTAGGGTCTATTCCTGGCATCTCCTCGTATGACCAGAGAAAGCTTCCCAAAGTTCCTTGAATATCTCGGTGTAAATGGCAACTTCCTCAGAACTGCAATCATCACCAATATAAACATTTTCGATCTTCTCGGGAGTGTGAGATATGTTGATTAGTTGAGTAGGGGAAGTATTAGCCATATTCCCTTCTGCATAAATCTCATGTGAACCCAAAAGAGCCACAGGGTGACCAACCTTCTCTGCAAGAGTCGTCCTAAACTCTTCTTGCTCAGTGAGATTGACGTTGGGAAGGAAATAAGAGTGATGATGCATATCCTCCCAAGGTCTCTCACTACCACACATGGCCTCAATTATAGCTTCATCTGAAGGTAAAGTACCATCAAGGCAATCGTTCAAACCAGACGAGTCGGCTACCCAAACTAGAAGCATACCAGGATCATCCTCAACTGTTCGAGAAGAGGTGAGATCTAGGTCTACAGTGGCTTGTTGAATATATTGATAAGCAAGCTCAACAACAGACGGTGGCACAGACATCCCGACATGCGAAATGTCTCCAGACGTACAATTCGTGGACGATAAAATCCATTGATCATCAAAATATGAAGTCTAGAAAGGTACATTATGCGAAGGAGGAGGTGCATTGTCAGAAATGATTTCGATAAAGTTCACGGGTGCGGGAAAATCATAAGATCCCATCAATGAAGGGTACATACCAACACCCATGTTCCCAGTTTTCGGCTGAGAATTAGTAACTTGTGGGACTACTGATCCTGTAGATGCCTTGGGAGGAGGATTAACGAAATCCAGCTGATCAATGGTCACAATCTTGCCTTCATGCGGAAATAAAATAATCCTGAATACAGAAGACATGACAAATTTCATAGCGTACATCCAGTTCTGACCCAGTAAAAGGTTGTAGTCGATGGGCAAATCAACCACTTCAACTTCAATGGGCACAGTCTTACCCCCCAAGCGGACAACAAGGAAAGGAATAATCCCATGCGGTTTAAATGACGGACCATCAAATGCAGTGAGTATGGTTCTAGACATGAGTAGAGGAGGAGAGCCTAGAGATTTTGAACAAGCCAATGACATCACTGACATTGAAGCGCCTTCATCAACCACCGTTCTTTCGACGAAATACTTAAGGCACTCCACATGGACTTGAAAAGCCACGTGGTAAGGTAAGCGAGGTTGAATGTCAGTAGTGTTGAACTTGATAACATTGGGACTTCCCCCATCTTGAACTCCTAACGCACTCAAAAGAACATGCCTTTGAGAAGGACACGCCTGCAAAACTTCAAGAACTGACATGGCACATGGATTTTGACCCAAATCTTCTACGATGGAGTAGTTTTGGGCCGCTCGGGCATTGGGATTATGCGTAAAGCGCTTAAGAACACCTTTTGGTATCCGCGGCATAATAGAGGTATTCTCGATATGCAAGGAATTATAAGGAGGGGGAGGCTCACTCCCCATATTAGGTTGTGGTGCACCATAATCACATTGACGAGTAGCAACACTAACCTCTGCTTGAACCATATTCATGCATCCATAACCACTAGTATTGGAAGAAGACACGACACTCTTAGTAGGTCCATAACCAATGGCAGGAGCATGCGAAGCCATGGTTTGATGATGAAGAAGGGGATCCTTCAACACAGTTGGGCTCTATTCCAAATGCTTCAATGCTTCTTTGATTCGAGGACATAAGTGAGTAAGATGATATTCCCCACAAATCTTACAAGGAAATTTCACCTTACGCCTAGGTTTACGGTCCTCACCAGCATTTCTGCCTTCCCGGAGAGGGTTGGAATTCTCCTTGAGAGGGGTATTGCGATTGTATTATTGTTTCCACCCTTACGGTTATTCTTCCCCTTTTTCTTACCACCAGGTTGTTGGTTACCCAACGGGTTTGTCATTTGCATAGTGTGTACATCGGACGATGGGGTGGAAGTGGACAAGGTGTGAATTTTCCGGGAGTAGAATGGTTTAGCGACAAATTTTGCATTTGATTAGCCACCAAATCTACAGGGCGAGAGCTTGCGGATCCCATAATGCCATCGGCATGCGGTCCAGGAACTGACTTGGGCTCATGACGTGTTTGCGGTGCGTTAGGAATAATGTCATAAAGGATGCTAGACTTAGAATATAGTAAGTCTAACTATTGGACCTTCAAGATGGCATGTTCCTCAATCATAATTCCAGACATCGAAACATCCTTAGCAATGTATGGGAGTAGAGACTTGAGGAACCATTCCAATAGGAACTCAAGAGGAATGTTGGCTTTCAATAATCGCTTCCGTCGACGCCACTCTTGAATGTGGTCAGAAATATGTGTGGCCTTATTCTGACAGAAGGTCGATAACAGTTCAGTACTAGTATCATAGCGAACCGAAAACTGGAAATGGTCCAAGAAAACCAAAGCGATCTCATTGAATCCCCTATAAGTGTTTCCAGGAAACTCAACATACCACTTCGTGGCTGCCCTCGTGAGGATGCATTGAAATAATCGTAGTCTAACGGAATCATGGTTTAATGAGTTGGAAGAACACCAAAGGTGAAATGTTATGACATGATCACCTGGATCTTCACCACCTTTCCCCTCAAACTTAGGAATGTTCGAAGGTAGCTTGGTAGGGACCAGAGGCCAATTAGGGTCGTGACATACTGGATCATTCGTGAGCTTCAAAAGATCTTGAAGATTCAGGTGTGTAAGGAATGGGAGCTATGGCTGAAAAGCTTGATTATAAGCTCCCATAAAAGGTTGGTTGAACGGAACCGGATTATAAGGTGGACTAAAAGCTGGACCATGACCATTAAAATGTTGATTTTATGGACCCGACAAACCATAAGATTGACCATGGCCATAAGGTTGATAACCTCCTCTGACCTAACCCGTGTGAGGGTAAGCAGGCATATAAGTGTTTTGGATACCATATTGAGGTGGGTTGTACTAGTGGCCAGCATTGACTGTGTTGTAGTAAGGGTTTCCACAATGAGTATGGGGCATATTGTTATCAAGCAATCCACTCGAGCGGATGCAAGCAAGATCTCCCTAGCTCAATGTGATTCTAGAACAAATAGAATAGACGACAAATACATCTCCTAGATCTACTTAAGGATCAAGTACTAGATGTCTTACCTTTTTACTACGTAATCCTTTCTCCCGAATGTTAATCCACATCCCACAGTCATTAGATCCAAGCTGCAAGACCTGTCAAGACAAGAAATAAGAGAAACCAGTAAAATACGTCTATACAATAAGCGATCTAAGTAAACAGTTAAGTAGGTAAACTACTCAATATCATTGCACACGAGAACAATATTGGTGGAAAGCATTTGTATTAATGCAAATAGAGGAGTACATGATAGAGATATAGAACTACAACCAAGACTTAACGCAGAAGCCCTTCTCCGACCAAGCCAATTTCCATAACCTTCCAAGGAAGTATGAGTTCTCCAATAGGTGACTGGAGGTGTTCTAAGAGAGATTTCACCAGCATGTCGATACCATAGTCTTCCTCCCCTTGGGATGGGAGTGAACCTCACTTATATAGGAATAAGTGGATAGGGTATGGATAGGATAGGTTGAGAGATGGTAGGAGAGAGATAGGGGATCCTCCCAAAGAGTTAGGGGTCGAGTACCAGCTCCCCTAGAGGTCAAGGATAAGCCCCTAAATGAGCAAGTTTCGAGAAGGATCTCGAATAAGCTATTTTTTCCCATTAACTAACCTCATCGCACCCTGCAGTGGAGCAAGATGCGACATCGCATGTTGCTAGTGTGCAACCTATGACGACCTCTCAAAAGATTGTAGAAATGAGTGCAAATCCTCTGAGGATGATTACTTAGCCCGGGTATCTTCAGGGGTGTATACACTGAATCTGATGATGAGTAGATTTTGGGTTAACAAATATACATACTATCAGAGCGGGAACTGTGTTATAATGACCATAATGGTGAGGTATGTTCCCACCCCCAGCACAAGTATTAGGATTAGCATATGCAGTTGTGTGGTGACCATAAGTATTCCCAACCCCAACACTGGCGTTATGACCATGAGTATGAGAGGTATCCCCACCTCCTACATTAGCTTGACTAGTGGCGGTGGCAGACGTAAAAGTATATGGTATGTGTCCACCCCCGTGGTTGGGAGGATTGTTAGCATTCGCAAAAGTGGTCCTAGTTTGACGAGTAGCGACATGTGTATTAGGTGGTGGATGGTGAGTCGGATTGGGAACAGTGTTCCTATTAGGTTGGGTAGTCCTAGGAGGTGGCCGTCTTCCAACATTAGCATTGTTAGGAGGAATATGACCGGTTCCTATACTATGTGTGTGAGTGGACAACGTGGTTCCCCCGATGAGGGTATTTCCCCCAGTGGGTGTAGTGTTGCTAACACCATGACTAGTGTCAGCATGGATACCAAACATATCAGAAGGATCAACTGTGTTGTAATTAGGCATACCATATGAGAATGTGGTAGGGTTGATCGTAGGACCTATTTCATCATGTAACTTTGGCATCCTGTACAAATAATTATGTGGATATGAAGGATCGAATGAGTCGACCTCGGGTGGATCGAGACCAAACAAACTAGGTCAAGTCTTGGGTGGGTCTGGACCAAACAAAATAGGTTGAGTCTCAGGTGGATCACCCCCCCATGCCTCACGAGGAGTAGCGGTGTCTGAAGTGTGCTCGTCTCTCCTCAATGGGGTCGTAGGTATTTCTCCCATGTCAGAGTGTGCAATAGTCATGACGTCTAGGACGTATGTCTCGTAATAATCCGAAGACTCAGAGGGAGCCTGCCGGTGTCCCTTAACAACACGACATGAAAGCTCGACCGGTTTTAAACCAGCCAACCGATGGGATCGGCGAAGAGTAGGACTTCGTGCCATGATATCTTCGGAGAGAGAATAAAATCACAATGTCTTCTAATGGCCAACTAGCAATAAAAAACAGTAAATCAAAAGCACACACCTAGAGAAACTATAGCCAAGAGAAGACAAACAGAGTGGCTAAATGAGCTCCCAACACTAGAGCCAGTATGTCTTGCCTAGGAGAGGCTTGAGAGTCCCAAACTGTAGCCGTAGGTAACAAAATTAGTTATAAGGATTCCCAGACTTCACTACGTGCACAAGCTCAAGTCCCTATACAACAGGCAACTGTGTTGTCCAATCCCTATCTGACTCAGGACACCCGCAGTATAGCCACTACGAATACCCTGTGCGATACCTGGGTAAGTAAACTAAGGACACCACGATATAACCAATGCTCAGGGGGACAGTCCTGGGTGGGATCCGTCGTATGGGAAGGGTAGCTAAGACCGAATCACAAGAGGACAAACCTCCGGTACCCCTAGATACAAAGAAATCCTGGATATATCTCCCACGTTCAGCCAGTATTAGAGGGATATCTCCTCAACCAACCTCCCGTGACCTCATGCTTATCTCTGGTCTGAGTAGAGTTTCCTGAGAACACCGATGTATACAATGGATTTCACCACTCCCTGGTCAGACACATAATGTTTCGTTCAGTAGTCTTGGAGAGTTAACTCACAATGATCTATTCCAAGACTCTAAACCTATGCTAGTTGGTGTACCCTAGCAAATAAAATCATTCTAATCAATTTTAAGATTAAGCATTAATTTTAATGGCTGTGGTTACTCAGAGGATATGGTCGTGAAACTAGTGATGTAAACGACTCAATAATATGCACCATCAATAAATTATAGACTCATCTATCCAATAAAAACAATGTCACTAGTATGCAAAATCAATCCAACAGTTTCGAAATAAAAGCGAAACTCTTTTATATTTTTAATGCACAAGCAAAACCTAAATGAAAGCGACAAGCACTCAATGCAAGATGCAGTACATAAAAGCAATTTTTTTTTGTTGTATTTTCTCTTATAAGCAAAAGGAAAATGCATTTTTTGTTGTTGTTGTTGTATTTTTCAATATAATGAAATGAAAAATGCAAGCAAAATTCTACTATTCAGTCACTGAAATGCCGAGGAGATCACTAAGACAACCCAACAGATCCTAAATAGCAAGACCCAGCCAACGGTATGAGCTAAATAGGAGAAGACCAACAAGGTTAAATCCAAAGATGGGTAAAAAACCAATAAGGCTCAACCAAGAGAATAGAAGAGTTTTGGTCACCAATAAGGCATGGAACAGTCAAGAATGAGGCCAATAAAGACTCAGTCATCCACAATCAACCCATCAACAACCAAAGGTCATGAAACAACCAAAGTCGGAGTTGTACGCTACTATCGAAGGAATACCTGCGGGTACCTGCGAGCAGTAGTGTAAACATAGGTGGGTAGATGCGGGCAGAGGTAAGCTAGCCCATGGGTAGGGAAAAGAAAATGGTCAAACAGAGAGTCCAATGGCTCAGAAAAAACCAGTTTTCTATAGTCTATCTCAACGGCCAACCAGTGACACAGAGATTCAACAAAAAACAACTCTAAATAAGGACTAATGCCTAAAAATCCCCAAAAATGGATGTTCTCCCCAGTGGATTCGCCATTTCTGTGTTGGAGAAAACTCCCTATGGCTTGGGGTAGACCATGACAGACAACTAACTACTAGAAATTAACTCAATTCCCAAATCTATGCTATATAAATGACAATGCTAAGATAATGAAGAATCTAACCAACCTCGATCCAAACGTTTGATGTAGATCCCCGTTGGATCTTTCAATCCGTGCACTTGAACCTGCAAATTAGTCTTGATAGCCAATATACAACAAGCGCATCTAATATGTAAATGACATTAACATCATCAATAGAAATGGTCCATGATATTACAAGTAAATGCAACCCAATGTAATATAAACAACATTCACAACATTAATAGACAAGAATATGAGTATTTCTATTAATAAATAACAACAAGTACAATGAGATACGACCTCTTACCGGCAACCAATCTGAACCACAATCTGGGTCAATCCACTTGTGCCTCCACCACTTCAATCCTCCATGGAATGGAAAACTTAAAATATGATAGGAGTTTGGAAGGTGAACATAAATGGTTCACAACTACAAGGATCAATGAGTGTAGACTCAAGATGAGGCAAAAATCCACTAGAGTTCTCTTGCTCTCCTTTCTCCTAAGCCATATGTGCTCAATATATGGTCCTCTCAAAGGTAAGTGAAAGGACACATCGAGGCATTTCGGGGAAAATGGAGGGCCAAAGGTCACCCTATGACCGCTTTTTGGGAGTAAAAAGTAATTAACTAGTGATTTTTACCATTTTGCATGCTACCCGCGGGCTATAGTGATGCAACTCGCGGGTATGCCCACTGTAATGGAACAACTAGCGGGTAAGAATAAAAATAGGGAAAAATAGTGTCTGCAGGATATAAAGTGGATCTGAGTCAATAAAATGGATCTTGCAGGCCAAAGAGTGTTGATGCTCACAAGGTGGAAAATTACGTTGTAACAATGTCTTATCAGTTCCTCAGATTGTCTCTACCCCTCTGACTACTTCTCAAGTTACCATGTCTATACCTAGTCCCACTGTCACTCAAACACCTTCATTAATTTCAATAGAGAATGTCATTTCAATTATTCAGAAATGGTAACTAAATATGAAGATGATGTTGTAGTCCCTCTTGGAAATTATTTCTACAGTAAAGAAAATAAAGCAGTAATAAAGAGGGGTAAGAAGAGAAGCAGGGATCAAGGTGGATTAGAAGTATCTGTTCCAAATCAAATAATATGGGCTTAGCAAACAAATGATCCTTAGAAAGACGCAATTGAGATAGCTGCAGCTTTAGGGGCATTTGCTGGTGCAAATTTTGATTCAGTTCAGGTACTGAATAGGAAGGTTGATCAGAAGAAGGAAGAACTGAAAAGGCTTGAAGAAGAGTTAGATAAGACCAAGGAAGAACATGAGGTTTATGTTGTTGATCTCAGGAAGATATGGGGAGATAGGTTAGAGTATTTTGAGCAAAGTAATACCTCTCTTTAGACTAAAATTCGTAATGCACAACTTGAGAATTCTGCCAATACATAGAGGATAGCTATGCTGGAAAAGCAATGTGAGGATGCAACTGCAAGTGCAGCCTCTTCTCGTTTCTCAAAGTTTTCACCCCAAGAATTCAAGGATTTGGCCCTTCAGGTCAATTATGAACATCATAAATTGCTAGAGAAACTATTTAACACCTTGGATGAGATTAGGGAAACTCATATGGCTTTTGGTAAGATGTATGTTGTCCTTGAAGGGCAGAAAGCCAAAAGGTTGCAAGCTTCTAAGGCAAGCCAAGACATTGGTGAGTGGAAGGGGTATATCAAGAACATACCAAAAGACATCCCCATTCTTAACAGTTTTCAGTTCAAGAAAATCAAAGTTGCATTGACACTTGGCTTGATCTTAATGAGACAGTTGAAGACATTATTAAGAAAGGAAAGGCTATGTGTAGCAGGCGATGGTATGTAACGGATAACATCATGGAAATTCTACAGTTCTCCACCTTGGAGCTCATTGAAGATGCTTTCCTGCCTAAGTTGATGGTTGATCAAGTCGAACGCAGGTGTGAGGAAGCCATGCAAGAATCCAACGCTTTGAGGAGGTCAATATTGATGATGTGGAGCAATTAATTAGGAAACCGGTCACCATGGAAGGAAAAGTCCACATCTTCATCCGTATTTGGCATAAGTTAGCTAAAAATGAGTTGGAAACATTCACATGTAATTCCCAGCTGGGGCTTGAATCGGCTAACTATCCGAATGTAGATGAGTTGTTAGGGATATGGGACTAGTGGAAAGATTTTCTTGACCATTAGTCCAATTTGAATTATGTAATCCCTATTCTGTGGGAATTTCCTGTTGTATTATTTTGTAAAACTCTTACTTAAAGGGTTCTTTTCTCATTAAGAGGGGAAGGGAATTTGGAGGAGAAAATCAACAGGAGAGTCTGGAGATACCCTGTTTTTGATACAAAACTTGTAATTTCTTACAGATTTTCATTTAATACAATAAAGTTATTCCCATATTTTATTTTGTCTATTGATCAAGTTTATTTGATGAATGTTGATTTTACTCCAGATTGCCTATTAAATGTTGTTTAAGTCTTTTGCAATTTATAAAGCACAGTGATCTATAGTTCTGGTTTATCTTTGCTACTAATCTGTGTGTTCAAGATGTTTTGAAAGAGTTTACTTAATTAAAACATTATCGATTTCTACAAATGGATTTCTCAGAAAATTATAATTGATGTTAATTTTTCAATTAACAAATCAGTTACAGGTTAATCTTGAATGCATTTAACCCTTAATTTGTTTTTGGTTAATTTTAATTGATTAATGGTAATTTGAGCAGATAAGTGACAACTCTATTAACATTTTTGTTAAGTGGATGAACAATATTTGTCTCTTTTTACATCACGTTGGCCTACATATAAACAAGCCACCTTTTAGAATAGGTCTAACTTAGATTAGGTTCCCTTTCTTAGGTAGATTTGTTTTATAGAATTTTACACCTTTGTTTTCCTTCATTGGAAGACTGATCTATTTGATCCAACTTCACCAACTCATAGAGTGCCAATGGAGGCCAAATATCCATGGGAGATTACTATTCCAAACAGGATGGGGATAGAACTATCATTGCATAGGATCTTTTGAAGCCTTTCAATCTAGGTTTTCCCCCTCTATTGTGTTCCTTGGAACCCATTCCATCACTTTGCACACCCTACACATCCGAGGCCTCAACAAGATGAAAAAGTAAAGTTAATAGATTCTTTCTTGACTTCAAATATTCAATTAATGTACAAATTCTTGAATCCTCAAGTGGACCTTACAAAGGATGGGCTATTAGAATTTAGTATTAATTACCAAGAGTTATTAAAAAGTTGGTAGGTAAAGAAGAGAGCTTTTAGAGCAAGGAAGACTAGATAATACTACATTAAGCAATTAAACGCACCATACAAAATAAAATTAGTAATTATTAACAGATTATATGGAGAAGCAGATGCTACTGTTTTGAAAGAAGCACGGGTTCCATAGATTCACCAGATAACCCAGGATGTAACAATATTCAATTGGGTCACTATTCTCTTAACTTCTCTCACACAAGCCATATCCAAACTAAAGCATGCAGCTCCATGGAGTCCTCCATCATTTTATATGTTTTCTTACTTTATGGATAGCATATGTGCATCCAATAACTTCCCCATAATGAATTGGAACTGACAACTCAATGATCCCCCTGTACATGTATATTTGCAGCTGTTATGGGAACATAAGTATAGAATTCACTATCACAAAATCTATGACTATTTCTTGGAATATGTCTACAAATTGTTATTCCACGAACCCACTCAGTGCATGTCAAAGAAGGCTATGCAATCTCTAAGTTCCATTATGTAGCTAGGGTTTTCACCCTAGCTTGTGCAAATGAGCACCTACTAAGGAGAAGGGACTCCTTAGTAGCAGTTCAGTAAATTGTAAATTAAAATGCTAAAACAAAAATGTAAATTATTCTAAACATATGCATGAAATATAAAAAGACAAGAGAGAATGTAAATGGTTTTTTGTATTAAATCTTTACCTCCAATGTGAAGGTTGGTGAAGCTCTTGCAATGGCCCAAGAGGGTTGCTCCAAGCTCCAACTTGCTCCTTCTCTTTCTCCAAATGATGGGAATGGGCCAAAAGGGGCTCTCAAGGTGAAAGTAGCTCAAGGGTGAGCTAGGGTTTCAAGAGCTATTTTGGCAGAGTAAGGGTGCTTATGATTGTGGATGTGAAATAAGGGGTCTCCATCACCTATTTATAGTTTTTTGGTGGTGGAGTGCTGGCCCATGGTTTTGGGAACCATATGGTTTAGGGCAGCTGTATAGGGTTTTTTCCTCCTTTTTCCTCATTTTTTTATATTTTTTATTCCCTTTTTAGAGGGGTTTTGCTATTTTTGAAGGAATTTTGGATATTTTTGGAGGGAAAAGGGATTTTTTAGCCTTTTTGAGGCTTTTTTGATGGTTTTGTGGCCTTTGGGAGTCTTTCTAATGGGATTTTTTAGGGTTTTTAAGGCAAATATGGTAGGAAAATGGACAAATGAGCCATGTAATGGGGTAGATGAGGTAGTGAGCACTTTTTGGGTGTTAACAGATTGCCCCCTGATGTGTGAGGGCAGGAGCTCATCGTATGGCCAATAGACATCATAAGTCCTGTATGGTTTTCCTGGGGTGTGGAGAAGAGAAGAAACAAATTGGAGCCCGGAACAACGATCCCGAAAAACTGCAAAAACTAAAATTACATAACCTCAATCATGGATGAGGGATAATCTGATCATATAGACGAGGTGGGCATTCCCATGCTCGTATGAAGATATAGAACAATAATAATAATGGGGTCCAAAATATGGGGACCTGAAATATATATGGCCTCAAAAAATGAATGAGGCAGAATCTCAATATATGGACGAGGCGGGCATACCCATGCTCGTATTAAGATACATAAAAAGAACTGTGAGGCCCGAAAAGAGGGACCTGTAGGATACATAGAAAACCACTGTGTACATCATAAGGGTCCAGAAGGGACACAAATCTGGGACATACTGCTGGGCTGACCATGTCTGAGCTGAACAACAGTGCTGCTGAGTGTGGTACCAGAGGAACTGATGAGCTGCTGGATCATCGTGACAAGGGGTCATACTCTCAATGGTACACTGAACTGGGTACTCAAGGAAGCATAGAACTAGATGGCTTCCCAATACAATCGCCAATACAGTTCGGACATCCACGGGAACATATAACTGGGTGTTCCGAAGTGACTCACCAATGTGCTAGAGTCGGGGGAAATCCGGGGTCTTCGACAAATAATGGAAGGGATATAAATCATGCGCGATTCTTAATGATGCGATCAAGGTGCTGAAGTCGAGTATGTGAGAAACAACCATTCGGAGAGGCAATGATGACTCCTCCCAAAATGGTCCGTAGGCACTCACCACAGATGGTGATGGGTCCAAGGCACATGGACCTCTAGGTCTATCCTTTGGAATAGAGGGGTTGTCGTCAATAGAGGGAGACCTGCAACTATCAAGGCAATGATGTTTCCTTGACAGGAGTGCGAGGTGGAGAACCGAAGTGTGATAGTACTAATGGTAGGACTGACAAACTGTGGGGGATAACTGGGCAAGTAGGGTGGGTGGACTCAAACTTCCTTTGTTCAGAGTATGATGGCAGGGATGATCAGGCAACATATGAAACTGACTGGTGGGAAAGGGATCATAGCTGTACTGGGAAGTGACTGAAATGAGGGAGACTCAAGCTGGTGTAAAATGGAAGGAAAATGCAGAATACTTTGAACAAAGGCGACCTAATTGGGGGTGCTGCCGAGATGATCGATCATAGTGCCAGGAGGAACGGGGGGACTTCTTCATGGGTTGAAGGAACTAGAAGAAGTGTGTCTAAAATGGTACTGTCGTGTGGATTTATACGAGCCCAGGACAGTTCATGCTCGTGATTGCTTTCAATTTTAAGGAGTCTGAAAGCAATAAGAAGACTCTGAAATGATGGAATGGTACTGTCGTGTGGATTTGTACGAGCCTAGGACAGTTCATGCTCGTGGTGGATTTCAATTTTAGAGAGTCTGAAAGCGATAAGAAGACTCCAGGGGGTTGCTTTTTTGTGTGTTAGTCTCCAAGGCCCAAACAAGCATAAAAGGATGCAATGAAGAACTCTTCTAGCCAGTGTGACTAGAGTATTCCTTTTTCGTAATTAGTCTACCAGGTCCAGAAAAGGGTTAAACTTATACCAGATAAACGCCCTTTCAGGTACTTTAATGAGCATGAAAGGAAGCAAGATTGCTCGGCGATCTTTTCATTGTTTTAGTAGTCAGAAAAGAGCTTAACAGAAACTCCCTAAGTGCCTTTTTCGTAAAGGACTTGTCCGGCCCGAAAAAGGGATAAAATTATACCAAACAAAAGGAATGGCCAGGCAAGGAGGAAGTGCTCAATCAAAGGACATTAATGATGACCAAGAACGAAGGTGGGGGGGAGCACTGATGGGCTTCCTTGCGGGGTAATGAATGGTGGCAAAATAACAAAATAGTTGCAGTATGACAGGAGTGAATGGCTCATGGAAAAAAGTGGAACAATCCGATGGCGGTCGATGTGGCACGCGAATCGAGGCAGCAAGGTGTCAGGACACAATGTTGAAATTGTACCAAGTGAGAGTGAGAAATGATCTCAAGCATCATCACAAGCTTCGAAAAATGAATCCGGTGATATAAAAAGTGTCAAAAATGGAGAACGGCCGATGTGGCACGCAAACCGAAGGGACGGGGGGCGTTTTGAAAAAAATACCCAAAAAATCTAGGGGTGAGAGCAAGAAATGATCTCAAGCATCATCACAGGCTCAGAAAAATGAATCCGACGGTGCAAATGGTGCAAAAAATGGAGGTCATAAGGACTCTGGACTGCTCAAAGGAAATAACTAGGTTAAAAAATGGTTGCAAATAAAGGTGAGCCCACCAAGCGAAGGATGCAGTGGTGGGGAAAAATAATGACCCGTGGGGGTAGAATACTAGGTGTATCAAATCAAATCAAATCTACAAGTGATATGTGACCTCAAAATGGTTGAGATCATGCATGTGAAAAAGTGAGTAGGGTTAATGACCTGCCCCCATGCTATGTGCATGGGGTTTGTGGTTGTGGATCACATATGTGTTGGTTGGAACGATGGGTTCATTGCCATGTTAAGGTAGATGTGATGGGGAAGGTTCAAAATGATTGATCATGCCCCCTATCCCAGGGTCGAGCTAATCTATTATGCCCCCGAGCTCAGTGGTGTCAATGCGGTGCTCTATAATAGCGGGGTCAAGACCAGGAATTTTGGTATAGGACCAGGCAAAGACATCACGGAACTCCTGGAAGAGTTTTTTGCACTCCTCAATCTCATGTTCACTGCAGGAGGCTCCTAAAGTTATGAGTTCAGGTGTACTTCCTGGGGCAGCGATATCAATTTGGATGATGGCTGAAATATTGGCCATGTTACCTTCCTCAAAGGCATCCGGAGTAGGAATAGGGTCCTTAAACCAGTTGACCTTGGTAGGAAGGAAATCTTTGGATTCAACCGCAAATTGGGTGGCGGTGCTAGAGGAAGATGCTTCCGGGAGGAAATACAAACGATGGTGCATGTCATCCCAGGGATACTCCGGGGCAGTGAGTGCCTCAAGAATCTCCTCATCCGAACGGAAAGTTTGGGTTGTCAAATCGGCGGACAAAGGAGTAGTGGTTGAAGAGATCATATAAATGGTGTTAACCTCTCCTGAAGGGGAGGAGACTAGGGGGTGGATCTCCTCAATGGTGGGTGGTGTCGTCTCAAGATCCAGATTGTTCATCTCATAGAGAGCTGCTTTGTAATCTGGGAGATCGGGACAGTGATGTGAGTAATGCCCGTAAACACCGCATATGGCACAGGGGTGGTTGGTACGCAGGGATTTATCGCGAGGCTTGGGGGTGGGGTCGAGTTTGACAACGGGAATATTCGGGTCGTCATCAAGCAGTTGCATGTGTTCCTGTAATGCTGATAACTGGGGACATTGATGAGTCGGATGACCTAACTCATCACATAACGAGCATTTGAGGGGAGCATGAACCGCGGGAGGAGATTTAACTGCCTTGGGAGGGGGTGCAGTAGTGGATAGTTGTGGGCCTTTTCCCCCAGTGGGCTTGATAAGAGGAGGGGGGTTCATGGAGGACGAAGGGGTAGCGACACCTGGAGGTGGCTTAGTAGTAGTGACAATGGGTTGCACCGGCTGCAGGACGACATCAGGTGTCAGCAGGGGAATGGGAGGCAAAAGATACCACACGGGTAATCCCAAGGTTAACCCAGGGAGGCTGAGGGTAGCCATAACCGGGGCGCTTACTACTCTCGAGGGAGGGATTAGGAAGGGGATGGTGTGGATGGGTGTAACACCAATGTGACTAGGTACCAATGGTGGTTTAGGAAACAAGGGCGGTTGATTACTAGGAGTTTGTGTATTATGGGACAAGGTACATAGGTCAGACACGTCAGTGGCAGGTGACGGGGGTGGAATAGACTGGAAGGTGGAGGTCATCGGCATGTCCGAGTAAACTCCGGACCCCATAGAGGAAACAAACGAGGTGGTGGCACCTGAAACAGGTTGTTCGACCATGGGGAGAACATTTTCGGGTGCCGTGGGGGCATTGGGATCATAGTAGGTGAGTTGGTCGACCTTGACCAAGCGTCCCTCATGGGGGAACATCATGGTGCGAAAAACGGAAGAGGCAACCGCCCGCATGGCATACATGTAGCTGCGGCCAAGTAAGAGGTTATAATCAAGTTGGGCATTGATTACCTCGATGTCAATGAGTACGGTTTTACCACCTAACTGGACGGGGACATTGGCTAGGAGGGCTTGGGGCTGAGCCGAACGACCGTTGTAGGTGCGTAATGCAGTGGTGGACTGCTGAAGAGTAGGGGATCCCAACTTCTTCCATACGAATGTGGACATAACGCATGTGGAGGCACCTTCATCGATGATGCACCGATGGATGACAAGATTCCGAACGGAAACAGAAACTTGGAATGCTAAAGTGGAAGGCAGGCGTGGTTCGGACTAGTCCAAATCAAATGCCATCAAATTCGAATCATTTGGGTCAATAGACCCAATGGCTGAGAGTAAAGTCTTGCGCTGGGAAGGGCAGTTTTTCAAGACTTCTAACGCAGACATGGCTGCGGGAGATTGGGCTAAGTCATCTACAATGTTGTAGTTTGACGCAGCACGCGCATTGGGGTTATTGTTGATACAGCGAAGTGGGAAACGAGGTGCTTTGGGAGCGCCATCTAGTGGAGGAAGAGGTATACATAAATCCTGATCAGTGGGATGAGCGTTAGTTTTTTTATCGACGGGAGGGGCTTCAGAGGTGGAGCCATATTGGTTCCGACGGGTCTAGAGGTTGACATCAGCGGATGACATCATCAACAAGTGGTGGGTACCTGATTCAAACATGGGTTGATCAGGAGCGGCGTAAGTGATCTATTGTTGGGGTGGCGCATTGGCTGGAGGGGGATCCAACGACTGAGTGTTCACTACGCCTTGGTTTGGTAAGGGGTTTTGCAGCACTAAAGGTGGCTACTGAGGTTGTGGGGGGTTGGGCGGTGCTTGAGGAGCCGCATGCCCTTGGCGATGGGCATCATCAACCCAAATTTTCCGAGCTCGCTCCAAGTGTGGGAAAGCATTGTGTAGTGGCCATAGACCCCGCAAATAGAACAAGAATGGTTTGTTCACAAATTAGGGTTTTTAGCCTGCTTGGGCGGGCGATCAGGGTTTTGGTTAGTGGGGGCCGCATTATTGTTGTCTAGGGGATTAGTAGGTTGACCGCCTTGGTCAGGAGGCAGGTTGTTCCCACGGTTACGACCCTTGCTGTGATTTTGCTGGCCCTGGTTGCGTTGGTTGTTTTGGTTTTGCTGCGAGTTTTGTTGGGCATAAACTTGCCCTTGGGTAGCAGGTGGGTTCTGGGGTTGCGCAGGTGCTGGAGCGGGTTGCGGTGGATGATAGGTAGGTGGAGGTTGTGCAGGTGCAGCAACTTGATGGGGTTGCTGATATATCTGTGGAGCAGGTTGTGGGTTTTCTGCAGGGGCTGCCTGTGGCGGGTAATAAGCGGGTTGGGCTTGGGAAGGCGTAGGAGCTGGTGCAGCCTGCTGGTGGTAATAGGGCTGAGGTGCGATCGGGGGGTTGTAAGCGGGGGGCGCATGACCGAAGCACTAAGGTGGACAGGTGGGTCCGTGGGAATGGTGGTGCTGTGTCATAGGAGCATACGAGTTGGTTGCTCTAGACTGTGAGGTAGCCCGCGAAAGGTCAGGGCCAGGGTTAGGACATGCTATGGAAAAGGGTTGGGGATGCAAAGAAACACGGCTGATGATGCCGTCTGCAGCATGGGATGCCCCCGGGGCATCGTGCTGGGAGGAATCACCGCGAGGGGCGTCCGGTATAATGGTATAGAGATAACCCGACTGGGCGTAAATGAGGTCGAATTGTTGGGCCTTAAGGATTTCCTCTTCTTCAGACTGGGGTCTTTCGGATGCCACATCCTTAGCAATGACAGGAAGAAGGGATTTGAGGAACCAATCTAAAAAGATACGATCGTCTAATTTGATTTTGCAGAGGCTACGGCGTCGACGCCACTCATGAATGTGGTCCGTGATGTGGGTAGCTGTGTTTTGTCTGCAAGATAGGAGAATCTCAACTCCCGCGTCATAGCAGACAGGTAACTGGAAGAACTACAGGAATGTCGAGGCAAGGGAAGTAAAGGTGGCATGGGTCCCATGTGGTTGTTCGATGTACCACTTGGCTACAGAGCCAGTGAATGTGCACTGTAACAGACGGAGGTGAATAGAGTCGTCCACTATGGAGTTGGAGGAACACCATAGATGGAAGGACATAATATAGTTTTGAGGGTCCTCACCTGCCTTAGGGATGTCAGAGGGGAGCTTGGTGGGCATGTGAGGCCATGTAGGGTCGTGTCTGATGGGATCGTTAGTCAATCTGGCTAGGTCAGGCAGGTTGAGGCTAGCCATGGATGAAAAACTGGAAGAAGGATGTGACACATTAGTGGGTTGGACCAAGTTGGGGCCAATGCCCCCAAGTGGAGGGGCAGGGTTTGGGATGTTGCCCCCAAGTGGGGGAACTAAGGTGGTATAGGATGGTCCTGCACCACCATGGGTAGTGTGAGTCACTGGTGGAGTGGTGGTAGGTATGCCAGCTACAGGAATGGGTATGGTAACCGGAATGGTGATCGTGGCCCCCATCGAGGGTATACCCAAAGCAGGTGTGGTAACTGGTGTAGTGGTGGATGGGCCACCAATGGTCCCTACAAGGAAAGGGGTGGAAGTCGTGCCAGCCATGGGGCTAGTAGGGGCAGTGTAAATGGGGTTCTCAGACTCTGCCTCAGAATCAGAAGTAAAATAAGGGGCGTCAAGATCGGGTGACGGATTCCTATGCCGCTGACGAGTGGAGTCAAGTGACAAGGCTCAAGATCCATCATAAGTGGTATCAAGTGATGAAGATCTGTGTCTATGACGAGTGGTTTTAAGTGAACCGTGCTGGGGGGGCTCGCCCCTGAGGCGCTGAGAATGTCTTGGGGACTCAATGGTGACAGATGGTGTTAAATCTCTGGGGGCTGAGGTGAGTAAAAAACAGCTCAAAAACCCTAATGCAACTGAGTGTGCAGAAGGAGAGCTCAAAAAATAGGGCACTCAGGCCAACAACCAACTCAAAACACCCACTGTAACAGCTATGCTACAATAGGTGGAGTATCAACAGAAATGGTCAGAATACCAACAAGCAGCAGGTTTCCTAAAAAATAAAAAATGGTGGACTCACTAGACCAAAAGGAGGTAAGGGAGCAAGCAAGCACCTAACTAAATAGTATTCTAACTCAACTAGACATATCCTCTGCAAGGTGATGAAATCCAAGTCAGACAATATGGATAGGAGAGCCAAGTGGCTAAGATATCCCCCTACCAGGAGGGACACTGGGTAGTTAATCCTAGAAGAATGGCAACTAAGATACCCCTTTCATGACACGTCTAGAAAGGTAAATCTGCCGTTTGGTCCTTTTACCGCAGTACCCCTATTCAGGGATACTTCGAACTGTGAAAGGTAACCCTTCGGTTACTGAATGGAGTGTGGTATTCCACTCAGGCCTCCGGAACCAGTCTGGCGACTTCAACCCTCCTAAGGGAGAGGCCCTCTGATAAACTGGTCGTGACCGTGCCAAAAAATACTAGGGGATTTTGGTTCCCTAATTGGACAACAACTATGTCTCAAGTGTAAGCAACCGAGGGGTGTTATTGGAAGCCTATCCTCTCGATCCTACCTAACTACAAAAATTATTTTGTGTTCCCCAAGTGGGGTTAGAATGTTGGTTGAGTTAAGTAGTTTTTTAAGGCTCACTTGGATTAGGTGACAGAGTGTGTGCGTGTGAGGTGATGAAACAAACAAAAGTGCCACAAGGGGGGCAACTTTCTCACTAATAATACTGAATGCAAAATTTTCTGAATTAAAATGCTGAAATTTTAAAAAGATTTTGTAAATGGTACAAAAAGTATGGTGCAGAAAAGGCTGTAGGGAAGTAGGGCTGCAGGTAGGACAGATGGCTGTGCAGAAAATACTGCAGCAAAAGGGGCTGGGTTCAAACAGGGAAAACATGTAGAAATCAGACCGCGGTTCGGTGGCGAAACTGAGCGATCGGACCACGGGAAAGAGAGGAACAGTCGCGGGTAGGTCGCAGATTTCGGGCCGAAAGGTGAGGTCGGATTGCAGGAAACAGAGCAACAGGTGCGGGCGGGTTGCGGGTTTCTGGCCAAAAGCTGCAGTCGGGTCACGGGAAAACAGAGCAACAGGCGCGGTCGGGTTGCGGGTTTTTGGCCGAAAGCTGCAGTCGGGTCGCGGGAAACAGAGCAACAGGTGCGGTCGGGTCGCTGGAAAAGGGCTTAACAACCACAGTCGGATCGCAACAAACAGGATGATTAGCTGCGGTCGGATCGTAGGTAACAGACTTGAATCCGCCGGCAGAACGCTGGAAACAGTCTGAGAGATGCGATCGGGTCGCAGGTAAAGGCCTGGAAGACGCGGTTGGGACGCGATTGCAGAGGTTAAAGATGCGGTTTACGGCAGCCGAAAGGGACAGCTGAAAGGAAAAAACGGGAAATTATTGCAGAAATCTAAAAATTTAAACTAAAACCAGAAATTCAAACCAAGGGGAGTCGCCAAAACTGTAGCTAGCGTTTTCACCCTAGCTTGTGCAAATGAGCACCTACTAAGGAGAAGGGACTCCTTAGTAGCAGTTCAATAAATTGTAAATTAAAATGCTAAAACAGAAATGTAAATTACTCTAAACATATGCATGAAATATAAAAAGACAAGAGAGAATGTAAATGGTTTTTTGTATTAAATCTTTACCTCCAATGTGAAGGTTGGTGAAGCTCTTGCAATGGCCCAAGAGGGTTGCTCCAAGCTCCAACTTGCTCCTTCTCTTTCTCCAAATGATGGGAATGGGCCAAAAGGGGCTCTCAAGGTGAAAGTAGCTCACGGGTGAGCTAGGGTTTCAAGAGCTATTTTGGTAGAGTAAGGGTGCTTATGATTGTGGATGTGAAATAAGGGGTCTCCATCACCTATTTATAGTTTTTTGGTGGTGGAGTGCTGGCCCATGGTTTTGGGAACCATATGGTTTAGGGCAGCTGTATAGGGTTTTTTCCTCCTTTTTCCTCATTTTTTTTATATTTTTTATTCTCTTTTTAGAGGGTTTTTGCTATTTTTGGAGGAATTTTGGATATTTTTGGAGGGAAAAGGGGTTTTTTTAGCCTTTTTGAGGCTTTTTTGATGGTTTTGTGGCCTTTTGAAGGCTTTTTAATGGGATTTTTTAGGGTTTTTAAGGCAAATATGGTAGGAAAATGGACAAATGAGCCATGTAATGGGGTAGATGAGGTAGTGAGCACTTTTTGGGTGTTAACACATTATATTTTGGTATATGTTACCACCTAGTATGCACATGGTGTTCACTAGACAAAATACTTCATCCAGCCAGGGACCTTCGAGTCCCCGCATCCAAATGAGGAAACCTTCTACCCAATTGCATGTACTTTTGCACTTACTTTGTCATGGTCAAAGGAAGTTGTTTGTAAAATTTTGAAATCCATTGCATGTGTAAAAGGGCTAGCCCAAGTGAGTCACTCATGTTATTAAATATTTGGAGTGTTTTTTTAACCTACATGAACTTATATCCTAGTGATTGGATTTCATCCTGGTTCTTTCACTCACACCACCAAAAGAAAAGTGTGTTATAACATAGGTTCCTTGGGATGATGTCTAAGTCCTTATAGTCCAATGTCAAAATTACATTCACTCACCATCACCCTAGCAGCATGCATGACCTATTAGGTCCCTTAGGGGTAAAAAATTGACAATTAAAACTATGTAAAAGAGGTTAAGGGGGTAAAAAATTGAAAAATCAATATTTCGAGCACCTCCTCCCCTCAAGGGGTGTGTATGAAAGTGTCTTAAATTATAGAAAGGAGAAATGTGGTTCCCTCTCATCATCCATGCAACATTGGAATATCATCCTAAAGGTGGCACCCCTCCTCATGAATTAGCTCCTAGTGGTGGCATTGGCTCTCAATGTATGCATGTCAATCTCCACCAAAGGAGGGCGCCCTACCCTAATTCCATAGTTAAATATAGAGGTGGTGCATATATCCTATATTGCATGAGATCCTCCTCTATATGTGGAACATATATCCTTGATTTTCATGAGATATCCCCCTAGATGTGGCACTTGGTGGCCTAGTTCACTCACCACTTGCTTGAGTTCTCCTCTACATGGTGCATTAGGGTTTTGGATTGATCCTACATGTGTCACCCTCTCCATAATACATGCATTATCCCAATGGAAGTGCATGCTCTCCTTATTCTCCTATTTAAGAGAGGCTCCCCCTCTCCTATTGTTGTTGGCATATTTGGAGGCAAAGTTATTGTAATGATATATTTCTCTCTTTATGAGTTTATGAGAATAAAGTGAAGACTTTGAAGGTCATATTAGTTGGTTTATGATATGATATATGTATGTTTTATTCATTTCATATCTATTTAATATGCTCTAGTCGTGCTTGTATTTATTTCCTTTGTTACATATTTGGCCATTGAAAGGGTATTGCTACCTAGTTGGCAAAGATATTTCTAGTTTGATTATATCTTAGTGCTAGGATAACTTAAAGATATTTTTTACTATCTATTTTCATATTTTGTAGATTGTTGTACTAACATCTTCTAGGTAGTCTACATCATGCAACAGGGAGAGGAGATCCATCTCCTTGTACAACTTCTTCTTTTGCAGGTTAACCATAAGCTCCAAGTAGATCAGGGCATTCCTAGAGCTTCCCTTTTCTCATGTATCCATTTGAGGTAAGAAAATACAAAATAAAGAATCTAATGACTCCATTTATTTTCAAAAAATACGGGCCTCTTCTCTTCCTCTAACCCTCGTATTCTTAAATATTTCAATCAATCATTTACAATGCATTCTTAGTTAGGATTTATTTTTTAATATCAAAGCTACATCTGATTTAGATCTAATCTCCTCATGCATGTATTATATTAGTTTTTGCATATAATTTATTTCTTATATAAGATCTAAGCTAAAGAGTCTTAGTGCATGCATCCCAAATTTCATTATTGCACTTAGCTCTTGTAATTTTAAAGGAAATGCAGTTTCATTACTTGCATGTTGTTGTAAATTAGTGTAAATGGCTCTTAATTGGTCTCTTATCATATTTAATCTCACTTGTCACTTGCTGTACATAAATAAAATATCATGATATGGATCCTTACATCTTTTTAGATTCATAGTCCTAACCTCCTCATTTTATTGGTTTTTATTCTAACAAAATCTAGCAAGTTAAACCCCCATCCAAAAGAGATCTAAGGGATTTCTTCTAGTGATAGTCCGCTAATGTTTTATAAACATTAATTTCAGTTTTTGGAAATAAAACATGCAGAACAAAAGGCAGTCAGGACTTTCCTAGCACGATTCAACCCCCTAGGGTGCCCACTAAATAAGACATCTTCACAATCACTTTCTTACATTCATTCTCTAACTATTGTAAGCCTGATTATTGGCCATAAGGAACACCAATAGGCATTCTAAGGGTTTCATATCCTATTGTAACCAATCAAGTAGGGTGGTGGTGCCACATCCCCCCTACCCCCTTCTCTGCACCAATTTCATGTGAAGGTATTTTTTCTTTTCTCTTTCTTTTCCTACTTAACTTAGTGCAGTTTGTATTTTCTTTAGTTTTCTTTGAGTAGTAATTACATCAAAATTACTTTAATTTGGAAAAATAACCTTATTGCATGCTTTTATATCTTTCATATTATTCATTCATGTTGTAAAAAATATAATTAATCCAACCAAAGAAACACTCTAAAAAATTTCACACTAATTGAACTCAAAACTAATCCTCCCCAAAGACATATTCTAGTGTCTATAAGCATCCACCGAATTGTCATTTGTGGGAAAATTATACAGTTGAGGGAGTTTACTTAGTAGTGACCATTGGGAGCCATCAGGATACAACCTCGATTAGTGTACAACATTGGACATTCCATGCACTCTGATCTAGTCCCCTCTTCATGTGGTACCACACTTGACATCATTCTTAGACTCATTTTCATGTACCTTGCATATATCGAAAAATACCCTCTCCTCCTAATAATTAACAAGCAAGTCAATCCTCACTCCAACGAGTTCACAATTTGACTTCGCTTCCACATTTTAGTAATTAGATAACTCTCCTTATGTTGGTGAATTAATATCTTGTTTAATTTGCAGGTATTTCTTGTTTCACAATCGTATCCTTTTTTCCAAATGGTTAAAGCATTGATCTCTAGGATATGCATCTTGAAGCTTTGATCTTATTAGTGATTATTTATTTGATTTACCTATTAGGAATATTTCTAGATTAGTTTCCTAGCTTTATTTTTAACTCCTAAGTCCCTTTTTCTAAAGAGACCATCCTTAGATTTTATAGGGTCTACTTCCCTTGTATTTTGTTTATGAGTTAGCCTAAACATAAGGAGTTGAGTGTTGTGGTGATAGTTGCACCAAACTCATTGACTTTCCCCCAAGGCCGCTCTTAGTGAGTTGAGATTTTTCTCACATTAATGTGCAGATCTCAATGACAACATTTTCACACCATTGTCGAGGATAAAATATTTTATCACCCCATAATTAAAGACCTTGTTTTTTTCTTTCTTTTTGCTTTGTTTGATTAATATCTTAAATTAGATATTTAACATTTTCATCTGGCAACTCCACTTAGTTCAAATCCTAACATTTATTATAAAAGAAGAAACAATCAAGCGTTGTTCCCTCTTATTTATGAACCCAAAAGCATTCATAGAACAAGATTGAACATGGCTTCTTCTCATATAACACTTGATCAATTATGACCTGAATCTATCTCAGATCTCCATCTTCTTCTTTTTCTAGATATTTCTACTAAATTTTTTGGAATGGATGATATATATGATCCTTTGGGATTTTTTGTAATTGCTAGGTGTTCTCATGCTTTTCCTAAAATAGCAATATATAAACTTTCCTCCTACCAAGGAAATAATGTTATTTCTTCCAAGTCTCACTTAAAATCATTTTACGCATGTACGCATAAATATGGTTGTAGGAATGAAGATGTAACCATGAAGTTGTGTGTTCTCTCTTTAGAGTAGGATTCCTTAGACTAGTTCTCAGACTTGGATCTAGGTGGGATTGACATCATGAAAAACTTGCATGAGGTATTTATGGAAATATGGGAGAAGGAAAGGATAGTTGACTCTTATTAGCCTCCCTGAATACCATTAAAATAAATGAAAATGAGACTATTGAGGAATTGATCATCAAAATATTTAATGGCATAGTCTCTAGTTTGCCAACAACTATTTATCCTCCTCTTTTTTCCATCCTTATTCACTATATGAACCATTTAACAAAGAAATCAATTATCAATTAAGAGACAAGAACCCCTAGGACCTTAAGGAAACTCGGACTACATTTATTAAGATAGATAAGAACATGCAAGCTTCAAGAAGGTCCAACTTGCTAGGATTTGTCAGAGGATGAGGTCCAATATTTATTATTAATGCAATATTAGTCAAAATGGGACAAGGAGGGTGCATAGGAGGTGGAAATCGGGGCCCCGCATGAGTTGTAACTCCCCCAAACCAAGCTAAGAACATCCAAATTCGAATTCCAAGGTGCAATAAGGTTCATGATGGAAGGAAATTTGAATTTGTAACTCTCGTGGCTAAATATAGAAAAGGGAAGGTGAAAATGAGGGTAAGTAACTCCCAAAGGGAATCTATGACACTATGACACCATCTATGACACCTTATGACAAGTTATTACATGTTGCAGGTCTTAAATTTAGCCAAAGAGGGCTCTAGAGGATATGGTGGGCCCACATGAAGGTGTAACATCCCCAAAATTGAACTATGCACATCTAATTCGAATTTATTAGTGAGATGAAGTAATATTGGGTCAAATAACATTAAATAAGTTAAAGTTCCTAAGGACCCATTATCTCATGAAAATAACATTTATCAATATTTTATTAATAATTTTATGAGAGAATTCTAAAAGGAAGGCGGAGGGCCCAATGAAGTCTATAAGAAGGATGCAGGTCTATTGGGGGGAAGATTTTGGAAATTTTTATTTTGAACAAGAGAGATCTTGTGGCTTTCATATTTTGGGAGATGAGCCCATTTTTATCTTGGGAGATGTGTCCTTTACAATTGTGAACTAGTTTTGGTGATGAAATATTCGACCCTAGCTAGTAGAGAGGAGGAGATCATCGAGATCTCTTCATGGTACTTCATGGAAATTTTTTTAGAGGAGAAATCAATTTCATATTTCTCTATAGAGATTTATTTTAGGTGTATGTGTTCATCTACAGTAGTGGGGTCTAATTTTTTATGGTCTGTTCAAGTTGCAGTCAATAAAAGTGTGAAGTTGTGGAGTTTCGGGACATTAGTGTTTGTATTGGTTTTTCTGCTAAATGAGGGTGCACCTATGGTCATCCATATATCTTGAGGGTTGTTATAAAGGATTCATATCATCCATATTTAATGGAGGGAACACTGTATAATGAATATATTTGAGTTGGGGTAGAAATATTACTTGTGGAGGGCACAACAGTGGAAGGAGATCACTCATTTGGAACAGTTAGTCTTCCTCTTTTCTCTACGATTCTATAGAATCCATCTCTAATATATTTGGAGAAATATTTATCTAATTTCAAGATTTTGTAGCATCTATTTATGTACTCTCTGGTAATTTCCCACTTATAATAAAAAATCGCAGTGTTCTTCTCCATATATTGTTCAATATTCAAGCACGGGTAAATATATGAGTAAATGTTTATATATGAGTATATATGTTTTAATATGGTTGTATAAAATTTATGTTCTGGTATAAATCCTTTATAAGAGTCCTTGATGTTTTTTAGTAATCCATATGTCTTGATTCTGATGTGTTTGGGAGCATTTGAGTTTTATTTGGAAGTTCTATAGTTGGGGGTGTTCTTAATGGTGTATCGGTGTTAAGTGGGTCAAAATTCATCCTATGGTTCAACCATTTCTGATTTTTTTTGGTTCTGAAACCTATTCCATTGTGTTTGTATCATCGTTTATAGTAGAAAACATTTTTTATATCACTCAAAAAGGTTTTTGTATGCTCGAGATATGATCATTTTACCAGTGCGTTAATATGTACAATTATGCTAACGCACCCTCAGCTATAAATTTTTGTGCAAAGTGTTCAAGGATTCCATAAAGTTCTTTGATTTTTGTTAATTTTTATATTATATGTGTTTGGATCCCTTATAATAATTTTGGGTCAAATTTGAGTAAGTTAGGGGCTGTTTTGGAAGAGTTGAAACCTAGTGTTTTGTGTGATCATATTTGAACTAGTGCTCCTAGTTTCGAATCCACTATTCTTTAGGGTTGCATTGGGGTTGATGGCTCTATTTTTTTATCCAAAATATTACAATAGTGATATATCATACTTTATTGGCCATCTTACAGTGGTTTTACAGTCTACATCATGGGTTGCACCACATTATTCATATTCTCGTAAATATAATAAAGCCATTGTTTGGATAAATTTGGGGATCAATTTACTCTCTATTGGAAAGTTGGAGTTAATGTGCCTAAATTTTTAATTGGGTACATTATAGTGGTATCATTTCATGCTCCTTGATAGTTTTGGGAACTAAAGAGGAACCTTAAGATAAAACCTTGAAGAAGGGTTGTAGATATGAGGTTGGAACCAGTTGCATGGGAGATGGAGGAGAGCTTAACATGCGAAGAATCCTTTTCTGAAGATGTTTTCATTTCATTGGTGGAAGACAATGTAGGATATGAAATAATAAATAGAGGCTTGCATGATCCATATGAGTTGGATGATTCCTTTTGTGACAACATATATAGTGTAGAAGATGAATTTTCTTCAACAGATAGACTTGTAGATGGGAGAATGCAGTCACCCACTTTCCTTCCAGTCTCTCCCATAGAAGAGGATAAACTTGAATGGAAATTTTTTTTGAGGAACAGGTATAAGACACAACCAATGTTGGAGAATAACTTGGAGCAATGTCAATCCTTATTACGAGAATGATCTACATCAAAACTTATGGAAAATATCTTTGGTTTCTATAGGAAAGGAGCATCCAAATATTTTGATCATAAGATTGGTGTTAACACCTAAAAAATGCCAACTACCTCATCCCCCTATTCACATGATGGTGTCAACAATTTTTCCTACCAATCTAATACCTAGGTAATAACCCAAAAGGCAAAGGTTGATATTATCCCCCTCAAATTAATCCAAAACCCTCAAAACATACCAAAAACCCTCAAAAGGGGGTAAATATCCCCAAAATCAAATAAAAGGGAATAAAAATTGGAAATAAATCAAATTGAAGGGAAAATGAAGGGGAAACCCTAAACCATTGACCTAAACCACTCTTTGCCTAAAACCATGGCTTAATCATTCCTCCACCTAAAAAATCCATAAATAGAGGGTGGAGGCCCCCCATTTTACCATCCACTATTCACCTTACCCTTATGCTACCAAAATTCACCCAAAGCCCACCATTTGTGCTTGTGAACCCTTTGGCCCATATTGAGCATTTTGGGAGAGAGTAGGATGCTGGAGTATTGGATCACATCATTCAGCTGGCTACAAGCACTCCACAAGCCTCACCTCTGAGGTAAATCTATGTAACTCCATTGTTACCATTTTTTAATGAAAGAAGAAATTTAACTCTTGTCACTGTGTTCTTGAGCTTATTTTTTGTTTTATGTTAGAAGTAATTTATTTTACGATGCACATTCTTAATATTAGTTTCATTATTTACTGTCATTAGATTTCAAGTTTTTATTATTTTTACTACGTTGCTGCTAAGGATTCCACAATCCTTAGCAGGTGCTCATTTGCACCAGCTAGGGTGAAATCCCTAGCCACAATTGGTTTATAAGTAAATGTTAGCAATAAAACAAATGAGAGAAAATAAAATACAAATAAAAGAAAACAAAATAGCAACATAATATTTGTCTTGGAAAACCTCGTAGAGAAAAACCAACCATCAATAATAGATCTATTATCGGTCCCTATCGAAACTAGGCCAAGGCTGCCAAAAGCATCTCTCCTGCTCACTTTGGAACCTTACAATGGAGGAATCCAATCCTATAAATATGGTTCTTTACATGCAAATACAACTATCAAGAAACCATGGGCTACCAAAACCCATGGGGGGTTCACTAGCCAGGCAATATCATATCACGTTCATTCATATTGGGGGTTTGAATACTCCTAGAAACCTCAAAAATATATTTCCTTGTATTAAGGGGTCAAGGGGAGGTTTTTAATTTGACATAGTAATATAAATATTGGGGCTTATTTTATTTGGGTGGGATGAGGAATAACCTCCAAATCATTGGATGTATACATACTTTCAAATCACGGGCTCAATTCATACCTCCAAATCATAGGTTGGATTTATACCAGTCCTATTTTTGCAAAGGAATAACCTCCAAATTGTGGGATAGATTCATACCTCCAAATCATGGGATGGATTCATATTAGTCCTAACTACTGCTAAGGAATAAACTCCAAATTGTGGGATGGATTTATACCTCCAAATCATTGAACGTATAAAGTCTTAAATTTTTAAGAATGATTTTCTTCATGAATGGGATTTATCTAAGCTTTCATTGACCCTAGGGCCATGAAAATGGGTAGTAAAAAAATCAAAAGAAAATAATAAAATTCATAAATGTGATCTTCTGCTTGATGAGATGTGCTCTTAAATTCCTAGTCAACTGTTCCTCCATCCATCAATGTGTTCTATCCTTTTAAATTCCTAGTGTTGTTTGAATAATTTAATGCGATATGTGCCTCCATTTGGTTGTTAAGGTTCACATTTTTATGATGCAAAACAATTTTTCCCATCAATATTTTGTCACCCATTGAATTCCTCGTGGTGCCTTCATAGTTTGCTATTTAGCTTATACCACTTCCAATCTAGTTGGGAAGGAAATGTCTGGGAAACTTTTGGCTCCATATTTTTTTATATTTTTATTGAATTTTGGTGCTCCTCCACAGATGCGTAAATCGACCTATACAAACTTTCAGCGGGTTTAAATTTTTTACTCAGTTGCAACAAACTCAACAATTGAACTTATTTTTTAATTTTTGCATGAAGCATGATTTACATTTCGATGGCTGTTACAAATTTAAAAAAAAAGACAAAAAAAAACAACCATCCTCTAAAAGCATGTCTCCCCCAAAAAAGGTTATTATTTATGCACATAAGGGCCAATTCATGTAGAATAAATTTAAAAAAAGAAAGAAAAAGAAAAACATATTCCATCTCTTAGATATCTACATACCTTCCTTTGCATTTGTTCTTAAACATCTATATATACTTTTAGTTTGCAAAAAAAACAAAAACAAAAGAGGATTGGGAGAAATCCAATGCTCAATGGTTGTTTCAATCAAACCTTGCTCTACACAACCCAGAAAAGTGACATCAATCTTTCTTGGCTCACCGGAACCAAGAAAAGTTAGATCAATCTCTCTTGACTAATTATTTCATTCAACTTTTTGTATTCTTCTTTAAAATTTTCACATTGCCAATTAGGGATGGTTGTTAGATTGAGTTATATTTGGCACATTCATAACTATAATTTTAATTCTTATATGCAAGGAATCCATCTTAACATTGTAATCGAACTAACATCCACATGGGTGAAAATAAATCCTTATTTGCATACCCTATGTGTTGTCATTACCATGAAATGGCATCATATAAGTTTCACCATCTTTGTATTTTTATAACTATTGCATGCTTGAAACTTAATAATGGATATTTTTCCCTCTTCTATAAAGATAAAAAAAACTAGATACAACCCAAGAAAAGGTAACTAAATGTTGTTAATTCCCTTGCTTGCAAGAATAAATGTATATGAAGTGGAGGCAATTCATTGCATCTTATGAAGGAACCAAATCTAAGCTATGTATATGATCATATGGTGTTATTGGAAAGTAAGAGGAATTTTTCTATGTTCATTTGGGTTCAAACATCAATGATGTTTGTTTTGATAGGAAGGTAGGGAATTCCATCCATGAAATGGTTTCAATTTTTCATTTTTATGAAGTTTAATTTATTAATATTATAGAAAACATGAGCTCTCTATGTCTATACTTGTATTTACGTGATATAAAATTGGTAGATTGACAGGATGTGGTGTGAAACATCTACAATTCTCATATTTTCTAAGCATTGCACTAACTAATGGACTATCAGTCTTTTACATTCTTTGTTACATTGATCTCTTGACTAGGTTTCTTTTACGCATTTTTCCTTCCCCATTACTATTTCATTGGGCCTTCCACTATCCAAAGCTACAAATTGATCAATTTCCCCTACAATCTCGGTGGGATCATTATTAGCATTATACTATTATTTTATTTAACATCTTGTTTTCTTATACTCAGATGCATTAGGGATCCTATTTGTTACAAATTGAAAATATGATATAAAGGGCATATTAAAAATGGGTTGATAAAAGGGATACCTACAATATCTAGTGAAACTAGGGGTTTTCTTAATTGGAAAGGTATATTGGGAGGGGGATTCAATAATTCAATTTAGGAGGAATTTTCCAATATTTAATGAAATTAGGGATTGTGAACGATCGTGCTACGTAACAAGTTCACTGAGTGAACCCCCCGTGCCAAAACCGTGTGCTTGAAACCACTTACATCCTTGCTCATTCCCAAGTCAAGGTTAACCCTCACAATACCCCCTTTAAACTTGACTTGGGAAATTGCTTTGGATCTAACCCCCCAAAAACAACTAGAGTACTCAGGAATCTCATTTACATGTAGATTACACATTGCCATCTCCATTTTTTTTTCGGTACTATTACATCCAAAATATTCTAGGATAACCATTACTTCTTTTCAGCTCTATATTCTCTCACCCTGAATTGCCATTCATGTCCTTCACTTCCACAATATTTTTGTACATGCAAAAAATTCATCATTTATATCCATATAAAAAGGAATCCATCTACCAGAATACATGGGTGCTCAGCCGCGGTAACTGCTAGTTCTCTTGTAATCCTTTTCTCCTACATGGTTCATCAATACATTCAACTCTGCCTTGAGAATAAAATGGTCCCAACACTCTGATATAAATCCATCTCACATTCCCCCCCTTTAATCGAAGACTCGTCCTCTATGATTCCACATCAATCTAGGTTAAGAGTACACCTACCACCCTCGTACCTACCGAAGTGGTTCATTCCACAACTTGATGCCACGTCCTCTTCTACACATAAGAGGGGTGCACCTACTCCAATACATGTAGGCCTAAAACATGGGGAATCAACTCTAACATGGAAACAAAAACTCTGGGTTGTTGGGTACAACCGATCATGTACCCCTTACAACACATGCTCAATCATTTTATGTACAAAAATATTGAATGCTTTACAACACAAAAATAATAAGCAAATTGTATTTTCCAAATATACATATATGGGCAAGTCTTTTTCCATTTATCCATATGATTCTTCAACCAACCATATGCCTCTTCAATAATACGGCCTTTGCAAACACGAGCTTGATCTAGTATCATACTACTTCCTTTTTCCTTTACTTTTTCAGTGCATTAACCCGCTTCCACTTGTTCTTTTGAAAGATTTAATTTTACTATACTTTTTTAGCCTCTTTAAACCATGGTTTATCCATGCTCATAAATTTTATTTGAATATTCAATTCCATGAAAGAATCCATTTATATTCATGCCATTCCAAATAAAACCATTAAAATAATCCCCATTTTTCACTTTTCATATTGCCTTAAAATTTATTGGTTTAATTTTTGTTTGAGGTGAATGACATAAAAAAAAAAATCCTTCACTTAAAGCACATCCTTTGTACAATACTTACGTGCATTCTCCTCATGAATAATTCATGTCTCTCGGAATTAATTCACGTGACCAACAAGCATACAAGAACTATGGCGGCATAATTCTCTTCTATGGGAACCGCCTTCCACTTCATTGGGAAGCTCTCGAATGGAAGATTATCCTTTATGTCCATCGCGACCTCCGCTTTGTTTGATCTGCGACAGATCCTCTCTATTACCTCAACTACTCAGGGCTGCAGGATTGCAAACTCATTTGTTGGCATCGACTTCATATATTGGCTCAGTCATGGGGTTATTAGGATCTCCAACATGATACCTTCTTTTTATCTCACGATGAAGGGTGATATAGGTATTCCCACATGTTGGGATAGAAGCATAAGATAATTCCATTTGAATGCTACCTCCAAAACAAGAATGGACAACTTTCTACATAACAACATGCCCCATGCATCTAGGACATCAATGACAATTACATCCATGGTAAGTGAGACATATGGATAAGCTTCCAACTTAACTAGTAATTTATGAATCATAATACAAACATTTACCTCTGTTTAGTCCATGGAACATATACTTTTATATGGTTTGGTGGTCTTTAATCCGAGTTGATTCATAACCTTTAAAGGCATGACATTGGTTGAAGCTCCTAAATATAACATACAATTATAAAGCAACAAATCATTTATGTCCAAAGTGATCAAGAAAAGAGAATTCCTTCCATTTCCTTTATCCTTATCCATGGCTTGCAAAATTATTGGGGAATCTTCACCTAAGTCTTTCTATTTTTCAACACTTTTTTCCTTAGGACCCCTGATAAACATTTGTAACTTATCTTTTTGCAAGGGTATTTTCATTAGCTCGATAACTGGCACAAGTACCTTGAAATTTTCCATCCAATCCCCTAAGTTTATATTCAAATAAACATTTTGAGGAAGCGTAACTTGAATTTTAGATATGTTCTGATGAGGCCTTGTGTTACTTGTTTTTTCATTCACCCTTCTTTGGTAAGTCACTCGTTTGTATTTCATCATCTCTAAAATATGATCTATAGAGGGATTTTCAACATAAATCTTGGTAACATTATCAATTCCCATGCTCTTTCATTTAACTTTATCCATGTGACTTTTAGAAATGGAATGAGTCTTACAAAGTGCATTGATGTATTCCAAGAATACAACATAATTATTTTCATTGTAATCCATGGATTCCTCACCATTAATCTGCCTATACTTAGCACAAATAGACTCATCATGAAACTTTTGGAAATCCCTACAAAAAGGAAGAGCCTTTTCCTCAACCAAATTTGTGGGATCCATATGAGTAGATGGGATTTTGTCTTGATGGGGACCTCAATTACTTTAAAACCTATTATTTCCCTTGGGATGAAATTTATTTTGATGGGATATTTCCAATTGGATCATTCTATTTTGCATTTCCCTCATCCACTTGGCATGGTTAGATTCCATAATCTTTAGAGCTTCTGTTAAAGCTTTAATAGATTCATCAAGTGACTCATTAGTCCCAACTACAAATTTCGTGGCCTTAGGCTCATATGTATATGTACTGCCTCTGACGAATCCTAGCAAGTTAGACCTTCTTGAAGCTTCCATGTTCTTATCTATCTTAATAAATGTAGTATGATTTTACTTAAGGTCCTGAGGGTTCTTGTCTCTTAATTGATAATTTATTTCTTTGTTAAATGCCTCATAAAGTGAATAAGGATTCAAAAAAAGATGAGGATAAATAGTTGTTGGAAAACTAGAGACTATGCCATTAAATATTTTGATGATCAATTCCTCAATAGTCTCCTTTTAATTTATTTTAATGGTATTCAGGGAGGCTAATAAATGTCGACTATACTTTCCTTCTCCCCATATTTCCATAAATACCTCATGCAATTTTTTCATGATGTCAATCCCACCTAGAGCCAAGTATGAGAACCAGTCTAAGGAATCCTCCTCTAAAGAGAGAACACACAACTTCATGGTTAGATCTTCATTCCTACCACCATATTTATGCATACATGCATAAAATGATTTTAAGTGAGACTTGGAAGAAATAACATTATTTCCTTGGTAGGAGGAAAGTTTATATATTGCTATTTTAGGAAAAGCATGATAACACCTAGCAATTAGCAAAAAAAACAAAGGATCATATATATCATCCATTCCAAAAAAGTTAGTAGAACTATCTAGAAAAAGAAGAAGACGGAGATCCGAGATAGATTCAGGTCATAATTGATCAAGTGTTATATGAGAAGAAGCCATGTTCAATCTTGTTCTATGAATACTTTTGGGTTCATGAACAAGAGGGAACAAGACTTGATTGTTTCTTCTTTTATAATAAATGTTAGGATTTTAAATAAGTGGAGTTTCCAGATGAAAATGTTAAATATCTAATTTAAAATATTAATCAAACAAAGCAAAAAACAAGAAAAAAAAAGGTCATTAATTATGGGGTGATAAAATATTTTATCCTCTGCAATGGTGTGAAAATGTTGTCGTTGAGATCTGCACATGAACGTGAGAAAAATATCAACTCACTAAGAGCGGCCTGGGGGGAAATTCAATGAGTTTGGTGCAACTATTGAACCACAACACTCAACTCCTTATGTTTAGGCCAACTCCTAAACAAAAGACAAGGGAAGTAGACACAATAAAATCTAAGGATGGTTTCTTTAGAAAAAGGGACTTAGGTGTTGGATATGGTTGTCATTGATGTCGAATGAGTTCAGTAATGACAAAGGAATAACCATGGACATGATGGCAAGGTGAACAAAGTGAAAGACAGAAGCAGTGATGATATGGCATGGATGATGATATGGCAGATATGATGACATGGCATGGAATCATTATGAAGAGTATGGCTAGGGGGTGGCCAAATCAATGTAAACCAGGCCAGAGGAAGTGACCCTATTTGTATCAAGTTCCTATGTGAATAAAGAAATCTAATTAAGATGTCTCTGTGTGTACGCATGAATCTATGTCTGAAGTGTTAACAGTTGAACATTTATGTATCTCTGTATCAATGAATCAATTGACAGTTTGGGATATCTGTGTAAATGCTTGATTAATCACTTAGTGCATGTGTAGCCTAAAGTAATGGATTTTGTGGATTGAATGTTGCAGCAAATGTATGAATGATCTTTGTGTGTGTAAAACTACGGAGTCAATGTGCATATCCAGCAAGGGAATCAAGTCCGGTGATGATCGATTGAGTGATTGATTGATTCTCTGATCAATCAATGTAGAATCGTAGAGTTGCAAAGATTGAACTTTGCAGACATTTGGACAATCCATATTAAAGGAGAAAATATGGATCAATGATGGGAAGGATATCACGAGGTGAATGTGAACGGAAGATAAGAAATCCATAAGATTAAGTGAAGTTCCGCCGGAGACAACAGATCGACAGATGAGATCAAAGCCGCAAGAGATCTGATGCCCCAGAGAAATTCCATAAGAGAAAGGTGTAAGGAAGATAACATATCCGCAAAGATAAGGTGAGATCTGCATCTGATCTCAGATCGACAGTCAGGAAAGAACCCGCAAGAAATCGACAGTTGTAAAGAGTTGCGGAAAAGGAATTGCGGGAGGGAAATTGCGGAAGCCCATTTCGGGATTAGTTGAAGGCATGTCCGCAATCCACAAAATGAAACCCGATTGCGGAAAGAGAATTGTGAAAAGATTAATTGTGGAATACAACTTGTAAAAGTCGAAATACAGTTCCACAATCCGCAATCCGCAAGCTTCGGAAAGAGAATCCACCGTTGATCAAGATCCGATGGTCCACAATCACTACGGAAAGAACCTTGCAGAAAGAGTCTTACGGGAGACAAATTGCGGAATCTAGTTTTTAAAAATTGAAATATAGTTCCGCAATCCGAATGCTGTGGAAAGAGAATCCACCATTGATCAAGATCAAATGGTCCACAATTACTATGGAAAGGAGATTGTGGAAAATTTGTTGCAAAAAGAAAATTGCGGAAAAACCACTACGAAAAGGAAATTGCGGAAAGGTCACTATGGAAAGGTAATTGCGGAAAGATCGTTGCAAAAAGGAAATTGCCGAATGATTTTTGTTGCGGAAATATCATTGCGGAAAAAGGAAAAATTGGAAGGAATTCTAGTGTATAATTATCATTGCGGAGAGGCAATTTTGGAAAGATTTTTGTTGCGGAAAGTCATGACTGATAAACCTAAATAGAGTTAAAGAATTATTAAAATAAAGAATTTCATTTTAATGAAGAGGCATGATCTAAGAATGAAAAGGCACAATTGTGAGAAGATGCATTCGTAGAAAACGTGTTAGAAGGTATTTATAGATAGAGTGTTGAGTGAAAGAATTCGTCTTTGTGATCCAGATCTATGTAGCAGCAGCTGTATACAGAGACTAAAGAATGAAAACCAGTGATAGGTTTGAAAACATAAAGAAGATCTAGAAGTCTGATGAAATCAAATTAGGGTGGAAGGGTGGTGCTAGGGCAGGTAGGAAACTTGCTAGGGGTTGTATCCTCCATCCAGTAGAAACTAGAGAATAGGGTGTCATTGCATCCGTGCCTGTAGCAGCAGGAAGAAGATTTGGGGTGTTGTAGCATCCTCGTTTGTAGCAGTAGGAAAAACCTGGGGTGTAGTTGCATCCTTTCTGTAGAAGCGGATAAACAATTTTGTAAAATTCATCTTACTAATGAGTATGAGTTTTTGGTTTTCTCTTTGAGGTTTCCACAATAAAATATTGTGTCCTAACTTGTTTTATTATTTGTGTTTCTTGTACTAATTGTTTTAATAAAAGGAAAAAGAAGAAAATATTGATTCACCCCCCCCTCTCAGTATTGTTGAATATTCCAACAATTATATCAGAGCATGATCCTTCATCACAGTTTAATCACTGGAAGGAAGATCCTCATTAAGACCACAATGGATCAGCAGGAAGGATTAGCTACCAACAGACCTCCACTGCTCACATGAAGTAACTATGCATACTTGAGTGCAAGAATGAAGTGTCATCTAATGGCTATTGGATGGAAAGTTTGGAGAGCAGTTGAAAAGAAGTATAATATAGGAGACAACCTACCTATAGAACAAGAAGAACTTGACCAATATGAGGCAAATTCAAAAGCTCTGAATGCAATCCTGAATGGGTTAACAAACTCAGTTTTTGTGAAAGTCACGTAATGCAAGACAGCCAAGGAAGCTTGGGATAAATTAAAAATTGTCTATGAAGGAGCATCCAAAGTCAAACCAACAAAACTTCAGACATACAAAGGACAGTTTGAAAGCCTAAAAATGAAAGAGGAAGAAAATAATGCAGAATATCTTCTAAGGGTAGATGAAATTGTCAATGTTATTCGAGGCCTTGGAGGAGAATTAGAGGAGCAAGAAGTAGTGTATAAAGTACTAAGAACCATTCCAATGAAGTATGACTCCAAATTATCTTCTCTAGAAGAACGATATGATCTTAAAGACATGACAGTAGATGAACTACATGGGATTCTCACTGGCTACAAGATGAGAAAAGGACAAGATGGACAATCAAAGAAAGAAGTAGCATTGAGAGTCTTATCCAAGAACCAATCAATAAATTCAGATGATGAAGAATCCCTTTTCATCAAGAAGCTTGAGAGAGGTACTGGCAAGTACAAGGGAAAGCTACCTCTAAAATTATTTAACTATGGAAGAATTGGACACTTTGCTACAAAATGTCTTTATCCTGAACAAAAAGAAGATTTTTTACACCATGGAAGATAGTGAAGATGAAGACACAAGTGAAGATGTAGAAACTGAGATTCTATTTATGGGATTAGAAGCCAAAGCTCAATATCATGAATCAATGGAAGAAGGAGAAATAGATCTAAGAGCTGAATTAATCAGTGCTCGTGAAAAACTTGATAAAAGCGGTAAAAAGGACAAATAGTCAAACCAAATCATTAGTAACTTGAAAAACCAGCTTCAAGAGGCCAAGAAGATTGAAGAGGATCTAGTTTTATAGCTCAAAAGGAGAATCCAAAAATCAGAGAAGATTGAAGAAGAGATTATGCAGCTTAGAAAGAAGCTCAAGGAAGAAACTATTAAGTCAAAATATGAAAGTAGTTCAAATATTTTAGATGATTTCTTGAGTAGCCAAAGACCATTAAGTGATAAAACTAGATTAGGCTATGACAAAGAAAAAGATTCAAAATATTTTTCCTCTACACTCCAAGATCAAAATGAAAGAAGCTATGTTGCTGCACTCAAAATCCAAATTGAGAAGAATAGTCAGAAGTATGGTCCCTTATCCCACAATAAAGGCAGAACTGATATGATACCTAAAGGACCAATGACAAGTATAGTCCAGCAGATATTTTTTGGCCATTGCTACACATGTCATAATTTTGGACATATGGCTAGAGAATGCAAGCTAAGGAATAATGCCTCAATAGAAGATCAAGAACAAAATAAGTAATGGAAGAAGATGGAAGATATGAAGCAGGAAGATCAAAAATTCCTCAAACATAAAAGAAATTTTTATGGATATTGTCACTAATGTCATAAGTTTGGCACAAATCTATTGATTGTAGAACCAAGAAAAGGGATCAAAGTAAGGAACTCAAGGAACACAAAATATCGGTAAGCAGTGTACCTCATAGAAAGATGTGGAGAAAAAGAGAAGATAGCAGTATTTTAGAGGAAACACAGTTTCCAAGCATCAATGAAGATGATGATCAGCATAATAGTGTTGCAAATGAAAATGACATCCATTATGATGGAAAGGAAGATGAAAATGAAGAAATCACCAATGAACAGATAAATCATGAAATTCTATTCTAAAATTCTCATGACCTAAAAGAGAAATTATAAAACTAGCATTAGAAAAGATTATATACTCAAGGGGAGTATAATGTGTCTGCAAGAGGAGGAGCACTGTGATAGGGGGATTCCATGAACTTATCAAAGAATTACTACAAGAAGGTAAAGAATGATTCTAACTAGATGATCAACACCAAGATCAAGTTAACTGGAGGAAGAGAAGAAAAAGAAGGGAAGTTGTCTAAAAGAGAATGATTGGAAATTCTACATCAAGATTATTATAGTAAAGGCATAATAGGTTATCCTTTGTCATTGTTGTCAAAGGTGGAGAATTTGTAGGTGTTTCCATCAATTCCAGAGGGGGAGAATGTTGGATATGGTTTTCATTGATGTCAAAGGAGTTCAGTAATGAAAAACAAATAACCAAGGACATGATGGCAAGGTGAACTCAGTGAAAGATAGAAGCAGTGATGACATGGCATGGATGATGATATGGAAGATATGATGACATGGAATGGAATCATTATGAAGAGTATGGCTAGGGGGTGTCAAAAACAATGTAAACCAGGACAGAGGAAGCAACCCTATTTGTATCAGGTTCCCGTGTGAATGAATAAATCTAATTAAGTTGTCTCTATGTGTATGCATGAATCTATGTCTGAAGTGTTAACAGTTGAACATTTATGTATCTTTGTATCAATGAATCAATTGACAGTATGGGATATCTGCTTGATTAATCATGGAGTGTATGTGTAGCCCAAAGTAAGGGATTTTGAGGATTGAATGTTGCAGTGGATGTATGAATGATCTCTGTGTATGTAAAACCATGAAATCGATGTGCAGATCCAGCAAGGGAATCAAGTCCGATGATGATCGATTGAGTGATTGATTGATTCTCTGATCAATCAATGTAGAATCGTAGAGTTGCAAAGATTGAACTTTGCAGAGATTTGGACGATCCATATTAAAGGAGAAAATATGGATCAATGATGGGAAGGAGATCACGAGGTGAATGTGAACGGAAGATAAGAAATCCACAAGATTAAGTGAAGTTCCGCCGGAGACAGCAGATCGACAGACGAGATCAAAGCCGCAAGAGATCTGATTCCCCAGATAAATTCCAAAAGGGAAAGGCGTAAGGAAGATAATGGATCCACAAAGATAATGTGAGATTCATATCTAATCTCAGATCGACGGTCAAGAAAGAACCCGCAAGAAATAAGCGGTTGTAAAGAGTTGCGAAAAAGGAATTGCGGGAGGGAAAGTACGGAAGCGCATTTCGGGAAAAGTTGAAGGCACGTCCGCAATCCGTAACCCGACTACAGAAAGAGAATTGCATAAAGATAATTTGTGGAAGCCAATTTTTAAAAGTTGAAATACAGTTTTGCAACCCGCAATCCGCAAGCTATGGAAAGAGAACCCACCTTTGATCAAGATCCGATAGTCCGTGATCACTGCGAAAAGAACCTTGCAGAAAGAGACTTGCGGGAGACAAATTGCAGAAGCTAGTTTGTAAAAATTGAAATATAGTTCCACAATCCACAATCCACAAGCTATGGAAAGAGAATCCACTATTGCTCAATATCAGATGGTCCACGATCACTACGGAAAGGAGATTGCAGAAAAGTCATTGCAGAAAGGAAATTGTGGAAAGGTCACTGTGGAAAGGTAATTGCGGAAAGATTGTTGCAGAAAGGCAATTGCGGAAATATTTTTGTTGCGGAAATATCACTGTGGAAAAAAGGAAAAATCGGAAGGAATTCTAGTGCAGAAGTATCATTATGGAGAGGCTATTTTGGAAATATTTTTGTTGTAGAAATTCATGACTGATAAACCTAAATAGAGTTAAAGAATTATTAAAATGAAGAATTTTTTTTTCATGAAGAGGCACAACTGTGAGAAGATGCATTCGTAGAAAACGTGTTAGAAGGTATTTATAGACAGAGTGCTAAGTGAAAGAAGTTGTCTCTATGATCCAGATCTATGAAGCAGTAGCTATAGACAGAGACCAAAGAAGGAAAACCAGTGACAGGTTTGAAAACATAAAGAAGATCTGGAAGTCTGATGAAATCATTTTAGGGTGGTAAGGTGGTGCTAAGGAAGGTAGGAATCCTGCTGGGGGTCGTATCCTCCATCCAGTAGAAGTTGGAGAACAGGGTGTCATTGCATCCTTTCTTGTAGCAGCAGGAAGAATATCTTCGGTGTTGTAGCATCCTTATATGTAGCAGCAGGAAAAACCTGGGGTGTAGTTGCATCCTTTATGTAGAAACAAATAAACAATTTTGTAAAATTCATCTTACTAATGAGTATGAGTTTGTGGTTTTCTCTTTGAGGTTTACACGATAAAATATTGTGTCCTAAATTGTTTGATTATTTGTGTGTCTTGCACTAATTGTTTTAATAAAAGTAAAAATAAGACAATACTGATTCACCCCCCCCTTAGTATTATTGAATATTCCAACATTAGGAGTTAAAAATAAATCTAGGAAACTAATCTAGCAATATTCCTAATAGGTAAATCAAAGAAATAATAACTAAGTATATCAAATATTCATCATTCATATCCTAAAGATAAATTCTTTAACCATTTGTAAAAAAGGATACGATTGCGAAACAAGAAATACCTACAAATTAAACAACAGAATAATTCACCAACATAAGGAGAGTTATCTAATTACTAAAATGTGGAAGCAAAGTCGAATTGTGAACTCGTTGGAGTGAGGATTGACTTGCTTGTTAATTATTAGGGGGGGATGGGATTTTTCGATATACGCAAGGTACATGAAAATGAGTCTAAGAATGATATCAAGTGTGGTACCACATGAAGAGGAGACTAGATCAAAGTGGTAGGGAATGTCCAATGTTGTACACTAATCGAGGGTGTATCCTGATGGCTCTCAATGGTCACTACTAAGTAGAGTCCCTCAACTGTAGAATTTTCCCACAAATGACAATTCTGTGGATGCTTATAGACACTAGAATATGTATTTGGGGAGGATTAGTTTTGAGTTCAATTAGTGTGAAATTTTTTAGAGTGTTTCTTTGGTTGGATTAATTATATTTGTTACAACATGCGTGAATAATATGCAAGATATAAAAGCATGCAATAAGGTTTTTTTTCCAAATGAAAGTAATTTTGATGTAATTACTACTCAAAGAAAACTAAATAAAATACAAACTACACTAAGTTAAGTAGGAAAATAAAGAGAAAAGAAAAAATATCCACCCATGAAATTGGTGCACAAAAGGGGGTAGGGGGGATGTGACACCACCACCCTACTTGATTGGTTACAATAGGATATGCAGCCCTTAGAATGCCTATTGCTGTTCCTTATGTCCAATAATTAGGCTTACAATAGTTATAGAATGAATGTAAGAAATGAATTGTGAAGATGTCTTATTTAGTGGGCACCATAGGGGGTTGAATCATGCTAGGAAAGTCCCAAATGCCTTTTCGTCTGCATGTTTTCTTTCCAAAAAATGCAAGTAATATTTATAAAACAGTAGCGGACAATTCCTAGAAGGAATCCCTTAGATATCTTCTGGATGGGGGTTTAACCTGCCAAAATTTGTTAGATTAAAAGCCAATAAAGGGAGGAGGTTAGGACTATGAATCTAAAAATATGTAAGGGTCCATATCATGATATTTTATTTCTGTACACCAAGTGGGAAGTGAGATAAAATATGATAGAGACCAATTAAGAGCCATTTACACTAACTTACAACAACATGCAAGTAATGAAATTGCATTTCCTTTGAATGTAGAAGAGCTAAGTGCAATAATGAAATTTGGAATGCATGCACTAAGACTCCTTAGCTTAGATCTTATATAAGATATAAATTATATGCAAAAAAAATATAATACATGCATGAGGAGATTAGATCTAAATCAGATGTAGCTTTGATATTAAAAAAAATTCCTAACTAAGCATGCATTGTAAATGATTGATTGAAATATTTAAAAAATACGAGGGTTAGAGGAAGAGAAGAGAGATATTTTTTCAAAATAAATGGAGTCATTTAGATTCTTTATATTGTATTGTCTTACCTCAAATGGATACAAGAGCAAAGGGAAGCTCTAGGAATGCTCTGATCTACTTGGAGCTTATGGTTAACCTACAAAAGAAGAAGTTGTACAAGGAGATGGATCTCCTCTCCCTGTTGCATGATGTAGACTACCTAGAAGATGTTAGTACAACAATCTACAAAATAAGAAAATAGATAGAAAAGAATATATTTAAGGTATCCTAGCACTAAGATATAACCAAACTAGAAATATCTTTGCCAATTAGGTAGCAATACCCTTTCAATGGCCAAACATGCAACACAGGAAATAAATACAAGCACAAATAGAGCATGTTAACTAGATATGAAATGAGTAAAACATACATATATCATATCATAAAACAACTAATATGACCTTCAAATTCTTCACTTTATTCCCATAAACTCATCAAGAGATAAATATATCGTTACAATAACTTTGCCTCCAAAAATCACCAACAACTATAGGAGAGGGGGATCCTCTCTAAAATAGGAGAAGAAGGAGAGGATGCACCCCCATTGGGCTAATGCATGTATTACGGATATGGTGACACATGTAGGATCAATCCAAAACCCTAATTGAGAACTCCAAAACCGTAATGCACCACGTCGAGGAGAACTCAAGAAAGTGGTGAGTGAACTAGGCCACCAAGTGCCACATCTAGGGGGATATCTTATGCAAATCAAGGATATGTGTTCCACATCTAGAGGATGATCTCATGCAATCTAGGATATATGCACCACCTCTAGAGTTAACTATGGAATTAGGGGAGGGCGCCCTCCTTTGGTGGGTATTAACACGCATACTTTGAGAGCCAATGCCACCACTAGGAGATAATTCATGATGAGGGGTGCCACCTTTAGGATGATATTCCAATGTTGCATGGATGATGAGAGGGAACCACATTTCTTCCTTTCTATGATTTAATCCTACCTGCATACACCCCCCTTGAGGGGAGGAGGTGCTCAAAATATTGCTTTTTCATTTTTTACCCCCTTAACCTCTTTTACATAGTTTTAATTGTCAATTGTTTACCCCTAAGGGACCTAATAGGTAATTCATTTTGCTAGATCCTATTGATCTATTTGTAACTTCGGAAGATATTCTTCTATGTATTACACTTGTACTTTATTATATTCCTGATGGATATGTATTATTCCTCCAATCAGAAGTGTCATCATTTGTATTTGTAAGTGTCACAAGTGTCGCAAGTATTATTGTAAGTGTCACAACTTATATTTGATGGGTTATTAGACCACCTTGGTGGGGTCGGCCCTGCATTAGTCATGTGGATGGGTTATTAGGCTTCCTTAGGAAGTCGATCCCATTAGGTTTAAAGGAAAGTTAAGTTGTTGTATAAATAGAGAGTGTGTGTCTCTCTATTTTCTCATTCACTCACTCATCCAACTCCCATAGTTGAGAGAGAGGAGTGTGCACAAGTGGAGGAGGAGTAGCTGCTAGAGACCTCTATCTTTTGGGGATTGATCTTTGTGATCTTTGTATTGGTTCCCATTCTATCTCTGAGGAAGTTGCAGGGTTTTTCACGTTCTTGGTTTTCCCCGAGGAAACTCTGTGTCTCTTTTGTTTATGATTGTTATGATGTGCATGTTTTTCTCTTAGTAGGATCCTAGATAATATTTGAATGAAATTATCAAAAATTTAACATGGTATCAGAGTGGGACTAAGAAGAAAACACTGTGCAGCTGTGGAAGCTAGGGCATATTAGTATTTGGGTTTCCCTCCACAGATCATCAAAGGTAGGAGGCTAGGATAACTCTCCTTGAAAGGGTGCATCTTTCTATCGAGACAAAATTCAATTCTAAGCATTTTCAGTTTTTGTCCTGTCACTGCTATGGGAAATTAGGGTTTCGGAGAAAGTTGGAATTTTTGGAATCTGAGACCACGATTGGATTCTCCTCAAAAAAATTAAATTTTAGAGACCAAGATCGAACTTTTTGGCTGGGAAGAACCCTAGGCACTTTCAAACCCTAGTTTAGGATTTTGACCAGCAAACCAGAAACTATAGATCCAAAAGTTTCAAAGTCAATTTTGAGGGGTCAAATTTTGCAGATTTCAAAATTGAAGTATACTAGCTTGATCAACTTAGCAAGGCGCATCTTTACATCCAATCAGAAGTTTGAAATTAAAAATTTGAATTTTTAGGGTTTCTCTGACAAACCCTAAACCAGCTCCAGATCCAGTTTCAGCAATTCAAGTGGTAAGACCTAAATCTTTTATTTCCATTTGAGTTTCTCACTAAGATGTCTCGCCACACCAATCTTGAGGATAAGCTTGAAGGGGATGATAACTTCCGAGCATAGAAGTATAGGATTGGGTTAATCCTAGAAGAGAATGAGCTGGACACCTACATAAGTGAAGAGGTTCCAGTTCTAGAGGGAGATGAGGCTAAGGCCTTACACAAGAAGAACTTGGTCAAGGAAAAGAGAATCATTGCTGATTCTATCAAAGATCATCTCATACCCCATGTGTCTTCTCTAAAGACACCTAAGGAGATGTTTGACTCCTTGACCAAGTTGTTTGAAGGAAAGAATATAAATCGGAAGATAACTCTACGGAACCAATTGAAAGGTGTAAAGATCCAGAATGGAGAGACCATTCAATCTTACTTTACTAAGGTCTCTCAAATCAAAGAACAACTTGAAGTTGTGGATGAAGTAGTGCAGAATGGATAAATTGTCATGACCACATTGAATGGCCTACCTAGTTCATGGGACTCCTTCATCCAAGGTATTTGTGCAAGAAAGAAATTGATATGTTTTTGTAGACTATGGGAGGAATGCTCACAAGAAGAAGCTAGGTTTGTGGCCTGAGAAGAAAACATGGGAAGTAAAGATCAAGCCCTCACAGCACACACCAAGAAAATTAAGTTCAAGAGGGATAAATCTCATGGCAAGAGATCTTCCCACCATTTTCAAAGGGAGAAATCTAAGAAAGATCTCTCTCACAATAGATGCTATACATGCGATGAGAAGGGACACTTTTCCCAAGATGGTCCCAGGAATAGAAGAGACCTCAACAACAATAAGAAGAAGAACAACAGGAAGATACATCATGCTCACACTGCAGAGGATGATGAACCTCCCAGGAAGAAGGCTAGAGAAGAAAGTGAAGACTCTTCAAGTGATGATGAATATGTTCTAATTTCTTCTCTCACAGGTACTGTTACACATGGGTTTAATGATTAGCTTATTGATAGTGGGGCTTCCAAACACATGACAGTATTGAAAGAATCTTTCATGGATTTATATAAACATGAGTCACCTCATAAGGTAAAACTTGGGGATGACTATCAATTCCCTATAAAAGGAAGTGGTGAAGCCTCCTACAAGCTAGACTCTAGGAAGTCTTTAAAGATGCAAGATGTTCTATATTTACCTAGACTCAAGAAGAATCTTCTCTCCATATCATCTTTGGATGCAAAGGGGATGAGAGTTTCATTTGTGGATGGCCAAGTACTTATGTGGCCAAAAGGTAAGACCATAGATGATGCAATAGTAATTGGAGAGAAAGAGGGAGGATTGTACAAATTGAAGAGACAACCTGAACATGCCATGGTACATGAATCCATGGATCCAACTGAACTTTGGCATAGAAGACTTGCACATCTGCACTATAGAGCACTATCAATTGCAAGGAAAGCAGTAGAAGGTCTTCTTGAAATCTAGTCAAAGCATGAAGGTGTTTTCAAAGGATGTGCAAAAGGAAAGAACACAAAGAAGGAATTTCCAAGCAGTGAAAGCAAAGCGAAAGGAATCTTGGAGATTAGCCACTTTGATGTATGCAGTCCAATGTCATCCAGTTCTCTGAATGGGTATGTATATTATGTTTCTTTAATTGATAATTTCTCTAGGAAGACTTGGGTTTATTTCTTGAAGAATAAAGATGAAGTATTTGATAAGTTCAAGGAATCCAAAGCCTTGATAGAAAATCAAACTGATAATAAAATCAAGACATTTAGATCCGGCAATGGAAAAGAGTTCAATTCAGGAGACTTTAAGAAGTTATGCAGTGATTCAGGGATTAAGAGGGAGTTGACTACTCCTTACAATCCACAAGAAAATGGGGTTGCAGAAAGGAAGAATAGAACAATCATGGAAGCAGCACAGGAAATGCTTCATGACCAAGATCTACCCATGCACCTATGGGAAAAAGCAGCAAGGATAGTTGTATATGTGCAAAACATAAAACCTCACAAGATACTTGACAACAAGACACTAGAAGAAGTTTTCTCTTGTAACAAACCAGAAGTTAGCCATCTCAGGATATTTGGTTGTCTAGTATATACACATGTTCCAAAAGAAAAGAGGATTGTTAGTTTTTCATAATTTAATACATTATGATCTAGGATCTTAACTGAAAGAACAACATGTACATCATATCAAGCATAAGATACAAGAGACAAGAGACACAAAACATTTCATCGGGGAAAACCGAGAAGGTGAAAAACCCCACAACTTCCTCAGAGATAGAATAAGCATCAATACAAGGATCACCATGATCAAACCCAAGAGTTAGATATCTTCAGTAGCATGCTCCTCCTCCACTTGTGCAAACTCCTCCTATCTCTCACTAATGCGAAGTGAGTGAACAATAGAATGTGTAAAATGAGAGAGACACACTCTCTATTTATACACTAACTTTCACTTGACCTTTACTCAACTAGGTCGGCCTCAACTTAACCACTTAACATAATGTTGATTGAGCTGACCCCCACTAGGGTGGGCTAATAACCCTTTGACCCACACAACTCATACATGGCCGACCCCAACAAGGTGGTCTAATAACCCATCAAGTATAAGTTACGACACTTACATAATAACTTGCAACACTTACAAGTACACAAGACGACACTTCCAATCGGAGGAATAATACATCTCCATTGGGGATACAATAAAGTACAAATGTAACATACAAGTGAATATCTTCCGAAGTTACAAATACATCAACACTCCCTCTTAAATAGGAAGGTATTCTCTTGACACAAGTCATCAATACATATATGCACAAGTCTTCAATTATGGAGTTGGATCATCATCACTAGATCACAGAGCATCATCATCACTACTGCTGCTATCTCAATCAATCTCCAATCTACTTGTCATAGTAAGTTGTACAGAGCCAACCCTTTTTCATGCTGTATGTAGGCCTAGCCTTCATGTAGGTCTTCATCATCTCTGCGAGCAATCCATCAAGTAGGTACACCTCAGGACTGATTACACTGCCTCTGCAAAACCTACAAGATATCCCAGGACTGATTACACTGCCTCTACAAAACCTGCAAGAGCATCTTAGGACTGATTATATGCCTCTACAAAACCTGTGTACCATACTATCACCTCATCGTCTTCAGATCACCTCATATTCCACGGAGCACAACCCATATGCACATCAAACAACACTTACATTCACCAGCATGGGAAGACACACTTCAACCATCCGTGAAAGGCTCAAGAATGGCATCACACTTAAGTGCTGGGAAGACACACTTCAACCATGTGAGAATGGAATCACACTTATATCCATAGACATGGGAAGACACACTTCAACCATGCTAGGAATGGCACAGCACTTATATCACAGACATGGGAAGACACACTTCAACCATGCTCGAATGGCACAACTCTTATATCGCAGCCATGGGAAGACACACTTCAACCATGCTCGAATGGAACAGCTCTTATATCACAGCCATGGGAAGACACACTTCAACCATGCTCGAATGGCACAGCTCTTACATCAACGACCATGGGAAGACACACTTCAACCATGTCGGAATGGCCCCAGCCCTTATATATGCACCATGGGAGGACACACCTACCACCATGTGAGAATGGCTCATGTGCATCTATGTCTCCGGACTCATCACTTCCCCTTGGAAGGAATCTCGATCTGTAGTATACCAAGTCTCTCTCTGAAGTACTCAAACTTCACTCTGGCCAACGGCTTGGTCAATACATCGGCTATCTGCTCGTCCGTCGCAACATAGAGGAGCTTCACTGCTCCTCTCAACACCATATCCCTGATATAGTGATATTTGATCTTAGTGTGCTTCAACCTGTCATGGAACACCAGGTTCTCAGACAGCTTCACACAACTCTGGTTGTCACAGAAGATATAGGTAGCATCCAACAGGAGATGAAATAACTTAGATAGTAGCTTCCTAAGCCATACTGCCTCACAACTAACCAAACAAGTTGCGACATACTCTGTTTCAGCTGTACTCAGTGCGACATAGGACTGCTTCCTGCTAAACCAAGAGATCATACTGGATCCCATACTGAAGTAGCACCCTGAAGTGCTCTTCCAATCAATGGAACTGCTTTCCCAATCTGAATCAACATAACCCTCCAGGTTAAACTTTTGATTCGCATCATACTTGAGTCCATAATCAACCGTACCCTTTAGGTACCTCAGAATATGCTTTACAACAACCAGGTGAACACTTCTGGGATCTGTCGGGAATTGGTTCAATGTGTTCACCACAAAGAAAATATCTGGTCTCATGTTCGTCAGGTACATCAAAGACCCAATCATCTAACGATACATCGTGGCCTCAACCGAATCAGGTGAAGTATCACACAGTAGCTTCAGGTTTGATGCCATAGGTGTGGGCATGGCCTTGCATTCCATCATCTAGAACCACTTCAGGATCTCTAGTGCATACTTCCCTTGTCCAAGGAAGATTCCATCTGCACTCTGCCACACCTCCATACCTAGAAAGTAATGCATCGTACCCAGGTCCTTCATCATAGCATCATCCTAATGCATATCATCCAGAGCATCATTCTGACACTCATCACACATGATCATCCTGATCATAATCACTGCATCACCCTGATGCATATACATATACATGATCCAACTGATCATACAAAGCATCCAACTGATGCATATCCAAATCATTAATTGGAGCATCATCCTGATGCTTGTCACTCAGCGCTTACATCCACAGCCAAGGGAAGCATCCTCCTCTCACCATGCTTCGAATGGCTCCTGCAAATGTGTCCCATCACTTCTTCCTTGAAGTATCTTCAATAGATAGTTTTCTTTGCACTTTGTTGCTGGAACAAATGTCGTAGTCCTTCTTTTGTAGGTACACGATCTTTCCTACAAGACAAGTTCAATTGCATGATTAGAAACATCTTATATATTTCAGAACAAATTCTTACTCATAAATACATATGTCATACAGTCATGCAATTATCTTAGCCAATGATTTAATACAACATTTATCCATATTCCGTAACTTTCTAGATGCCTTCCATCTCTACCAGAACATTGTTAAGAGTGTGCACAGCTCCCAACATGTCAGCAAAGAGGTTTCATTCTAGATAAGTAGCAATGGAATGTTGTATAGTACCATAGGCCACTTACCCATAGCTATATTAGTAGTATCTTGTTCATTAATGTAACCTTTGCATAATATACATCCTAAATCTAGGAATATGTACATGACTGAACAACATCATTTAAGTAATCATATATATAACAATTCAAATACTTATCTTTGTTTAGTTGTAGGGCGGACTCCCTCTCAATATTTGCTTTATTGCAGGAACTATTGGAGTGTGCTCCCTCTTGATCTTTGCTTCCTGGATTACCTGTCCTTGAACTTATATTCATCCTAGACCACTATGCATGCTTAAGTGTGTACTAGTGTCATCCTCAAGATCTCATACATGATCATACATCCATTAGTATAATCTCAATACTATCAAAACATTATGATCCTAAATAAACTTAACATGTATGGTCATGATTATTTCACACACAGGTAATTTATTACAAGCATTAGTATTCAAGGTTTTAGGGAGGACTTCTATTACTCATGCATATTCTTATTGACCATAGGACTCTTCTGGTTAGTCATATCATCAATCAAAGTAAGAAACATAATATGCATAAACTGTTGATTACTTAAACTTCTAACTTCAAGAATAATCATTCATACAAAAGTATAAGATCCTAACATAAGGTAGGATTCTAACATATCTGGTTATCATGTTTGCTAGTTATGTCTAACATACCCAAACAATGTCTTCTTGTTCTCTTCAATGACTTGTGCTTAGTAACCTGCATAACTCATAAGTTAACCATTGTAGAACCAAATTATACATACCTCGTAAGTAGAGCTTTTATAATGGCTATGGCTGAGTCTTTGTCTTCATGTCACCATGGTCATATGTTCTTGATCTAGAACTTGATTTGAACCTTTCATGTTAGTAGACAACATCATGCTCATACAATAACACAATGCATTAGTACAATCATAATTGTCATAACCCTAATCAATGAATGTCTTCTATCATCCACATGCATTCATAATTTTACTAGGTTGATAAGACAAATCTAAAATCAATATTGTACTAACCTCAATAATATGAAGACAAACATATCATAACCTTAATCATGAACAGATTTCGAAAACATACCTGTATTTCTTCAAGTCATACTTGTCAGGATTGCTTGTAGCCTTCTCATGTAAAGCCTCAGTCTCATCTCCCTTTGGAACTAGAACTTCTTCACTTATGCAGGTGTCCAATTCATTATCTTCTAGGATTAACCCAATCCACTTTGATTTCTTGAAACTGGATTTGGAGTTGGATTAGGGTTTGTCAGAGAAACCCTAAAAAATAAAACTTTGAATTTTGAACTTCTGAATGGATGGAAAGATGTGGCTTTTTGAGTTGATCAAGCTGGTATACTTCAATTTTGAAAACTGCAAAATTTGACCCCTCAAAATTGCCTTTGAAATTTCTGAATTCTCTAGATAGGACCCCGAACTAGGGTTTTGATAAATCCCACCCTTCTTCCCAACCAAAATGTTCGATCCAAAGCTCTAAACTTTGATTTTTCTGAGGAGCTTCCAGTCATGGTCACAGACTTAAAAAATTCCAACTTTTGCAGAAGCATAATTTTCCACCTTTCTAATCAAAATCCCGAACTAGGGTTTGATCAAGCTCGGCCTTCTGCCCAACAAAAAAATTTGATCTTGGTCTCTAAATTTTTATTTTGATGAGGAGAATCTAGCCGTGGTCACAGACTTCAAAAATTCCAACTTTTGTAGAAGCCCTAATTTTCCACCTTTCTGATCAAAATCCCGAACTAGGGTTTGATCAAGCCCGGCCTTCTACCCAACCAAAAAATTCGATCTCGGTCTCTAAATTTTGATTTTGATGAGTAGAATCCATTCGTGGTCTCCGAATCCAAGAATTTAAACTTTCTTTGAAACCCTAATTTCCCACAGCAGTGATGATCCAAAAATGAAGGTGCTCAGAATCCAATTCTGTTTGGACATAAATATGCACTTGATTGTTTCTGGTGTAACTCAAAATTTACGAATCCACAGGATCTAAAGCTTCGGCCTGTGGTATCCTGACCTGTCTTCTTTCCAACCCTATATATCTGACCTCAATTCGATTCTCTAAGAGAGAGTTATGCCAAGTGTCGCAACATGACCTATTTATGGAATAAAACAGGAGGGCAAACTTGTACGGAGTACCACATGTCACCAGTTCAACTTTGGCCTCTGAAAGACTTACTTGAGAAACTACATTCTATTCCCTACCTGTCACTTTTTAATAAATTTCATTTGGACCTTCCTAGCCCAAGTTGTGAAATTTTTTCCTAGGTCACCTTTTTATGACTCCGATCTAGAAGAGGCCAAAACGCTAACTTGTACGGATCATAAATCACAAAGTATAATGAATCAGATGCTGTGCTTCGAACACAAGGTACATTGGGATGTCATATACGACCTGTAGAAGTTTCAGATCCTGAACCTTCTCCAAAATGGATTTATACCTAAAGTGCTACGATGAATTGTTTTTTCTAGATCAAGCCCTAGATTCCGATTTGTCGCAAGTGCAACAAATCTCATAAATGCCATAGCATGCCTTCCTTCAGGCTAGCTCTGATACCATGTTAGTTTTTCAGAATTTAATACATTCTAATCTAGGATCTTAACTGAAAGAACAACATTTATAACATATCAAGCATAAGAGACAAGAGACAAGAGACACAAAACATTTCACCAGAGAAAACCAAGAAGGTGAAAAACCCCACAACTTCCTCATAGATAGAATAAGCATCAATACAAGAATCACCATGATCAAACTCAAGAGATAGATATCTTCAGCAGCATGCTCCTCCTCCACTTGTGCGCACTCCTCCTCTCTCTCACTAATGCAAAGTGAGTGAACAATAGAATGTGTAAAATGAGAGAGACACACTCTCTATTTATACACTAACTTTCACTTGACCTTTACTCAACTAGGTCAGCCTCAACTTAACCACTTAACATAATTCTAATTGGGCCGACCCCCACTAGGGTGGTCTAATAACCCCTTGACCCACACAACTCATACAGGGCCGACCCCAACAAGGTGGTCTAATAAACCATCAAGTATAAGTTACGACACTTACAATATAACTTGCGACACTTGCAAGTACACAGGACGACACTTCCAATCGGAGGAATAATACAGCTCCATTGGGGATACAATAAAGTGCAAATGTAATATACAAGTGAATATCTTCCAAAGTTACAAATACATCAATAAGGACAAAGTTAGATCCTTCAGGAAAGAAGGGTATGTTTGTGGGTTACAGTGAAAGCTTGAAGGCATACAAAATCTACTTTCCAAGGTTCAAGAAGATTGACATTAGTAGGGATGTGACTTTTGATGAAAACTCAGCATACATAAAATCAAGGAAGACACCTGTTGAAGACAATGAAGAACTAAGAGTACCCAGAATGCAAGACACCACCATGAATGAAGCAATTCTAGAAGTGGGTCATGAAATAGAAGATCCACAAGAACCTGTAGATCCACCCCATGAGAAGAACTCTCACAAAAGGAAACCAGCATGGGCTAGAGAGCTCATCGAAGATGGATAAAGGTATGGTATTCTAGAGGAGGAACACAGAGAAAGAAAAAGGACAAGGTCACACACCAACTATGTTGCCTTACTCTGTGACATAATGAACAAAGAGCCTTCCAGTTATGAAGAAGCCACAGAAAAGAAAGAATGGAAGGATGCCATGGTCAAGGAATACCAATCGATCATGACGAATGATGTTTGGGATGTGGTCCCAAGACCAGAAGGGAAGACTGTTGTGACTTCCAAGTGGATCTACAAGATAAATCATGTTGCAGATGGCCGCATAGAGAAATACAAGGACAGGTTTGTGGCTCGTGGCTTCTCCCAGAAAGAAGGTGTTAAATTTTTAGAATTTACTTCAATTTGATCTAGGATCTTAACTGAGAGAACAACATGTACAGCAAATCTACAGCATATCAATCATGGACACAATAATGCAAGCACACAAGAGACACAGAATTTACTTGGGGAAAACCATAAAGGTGAAAAACCCCAATAACTTCCTCAGAGATAGATAGAGCAATGATACAACCAGAATACAAGAGATAGTCTTATCCTAGCAGTAGAGCCTCCTCCTCATAAGTGCACCACTTTTTGAATGAGAGAAGTGTGTGAATGAATCATCAAATAGAGATCTCCCGATCTCTATTTATACTTGTTCTGTCCTTCCCAATAAAATAATGGGGCCTACATGTCTAGCTTAACCCATGGTTAACTTAATCCGGGCCGACCCCACACTTGGTGGTCTAATGACCCTTTGATCCACATGGCCGACCCCCAATAGGGTGGTCTAATAACCCTTCAACCCACATGACTTATATAGGGCCGACCCCAACAAGGTGGTCTAATAACCCATCAAGTATAAGTTATGACACTTACAATATAAATGACGACACTTTCGTATAGAAGAATAATAACATCTCTATAGGAATACAATATACATATATGAAATACATTCCAAAGTTACATATACATCAACACTCCCTATTAACTAGGAAGGTATTTCTCGACACAAGTCTTCTAGAACAAGTCATCTTCTCTGGATCATCGTCACTGGATAATCGTCATCGAGTCATCATCATCGTCACTTCTGCTGCTATCTCAATCAATCTCTGAATCTACTCATCATAGGAAGGTCTATAGAGCCAGTCCTTTTTCATACTAGATGTAGGCCCACCACCTACAGGTCTTCGTCATCACTGGCCATTCTATGGAATCCTCATGAATTATTACGTGTGTCACAAAACCTTGCAAGAGCATCCCAGGACTTATTACAGGAACACAGCCCAACCTATCAGATCTCCCAGGGAGCTATTACATGTGAACCTACCACAAAACCTCGAAAGAGAATCCCAGGACTAATTACGAGCACACAGCTCAACCTATCGGATCTCCCAAGGCGTTATTATATGTGGTCACCACAAAACCTTGCAAGAGCATCCTAGGACTTACTACGGGAACACATCCCAACCTATCAGATCTCCCAGGGCGATATTACATGTGGGCATGGAAAAACCTTGCAAGAGCATCCCAGGACTTATTACGAGCACACAGCTCAACCTATCGGATCTCCCAGGGCCGAATTATATGCCATAGGAAAAAAACTCAAAAGAGCATCTGCCAAATATCCCAGGGAGATATTATATGCCAGCAGCAAAACCTTGCAAGACTATTTGCAGATCTCCGAGGGCACTATTATATGTCCTCCCAAAGCAAAACCTCGAAAGATCATTTTCCAAATCTCCCAGGGAGCTATTATATGCTAGTGGAAAAACATAGCAAGAGAATCTACAAACCTCCCAGGGTGCTATTACATGCTTATCTGCACAACCTGTCCATGGCCACAGAGTATCAACCTGATACTCACCATACATCATCCTGATGTATACATGATCATCCTGATCATCATCACTGCAACATCCTGCTGCATGTCATCTGGAGCAACATCCTGAAGCTCATCATCCATGATCATCCTGATCATATAATGCATCTACTTGATGCATACCAAGTATCTACCTAATACATATCATCATACATGATCCACTTGATCATACAATGTATCCACCTGATACAAATACAAAACATGATCCACCTGATCATACCTGATACATATCAACATACATGATCTACCTAATCATACACAGTATCCACCTGATACATATACAGATACATGGTCCAAGCATCCAACATGATGCATATACAAAACATATACAAATGATCCTCCTGATCATATCCAGCATCCAACATGATGCATACATACATATACATATAAATGATCCAACTGATCATAACCAGCATCCAACATGATGCATACATACATATACATATAAATGATCCAACTGATCATATCCAACATCCAACATGATGCGTACATACAACGCAGTAACTGGAGCATCATTCTGATGCTCATCATCCAACGCTTACATCCACAGCCATGTGAAGGATCCTCCTTCCAACATGCTTGGAATGTCTTATGCAAATGTGACCATCACTTCTTCCTCGAAGTGTCATCAATCTGAAGAACACCAAGCCTCTCCCTGAAGTACTCGAACTTCACCCTGGCTAGTGGCTTCGTCAGCACATCTGCAATCTGCTCGTCTATCGCAATGTGCAGGAGCTTCACAGCTCCTCTCTGCACCATATCCCTGATATAGTGATATTTGATCTCTATGTGTTTCGACTTGTCATGAAACACTGGGTTCTCGGACAACTTCACACAACTTTGGTTATCACAAAAGATACCAGTAGCATCCAACGGGAGATCAAATCACTCAGACAGTAGCTTCCAAACCCATACTACCTCACAACTAGCTGAATAGGCTGCAACATACTCTACCTCAGCTGTACTCAGTGCTATGCAGGACTGCTTCCTCCTGAACCAAGAGATCACACTTGATCCCATACTGAAGCAACATCCAGATGTGCTCTTCCTATCTGCAGCACTGCCTGCCCAATCTGAATCAACATAACCTTGTAGGTTAAACTTTTGATTCACATCATACTTGATCCCATAATCAATTGTACCCTTCAGGTACCTCAGAATATGCTTTACAGCAACCAGGTGAACACTCCTCAGATCCGTCATGAACTGGCTCAATGTGTTCACCGCAAAGCAAATATCTGGTCTCGTGTTTGTCAGGTACATCAAGGACCCAATCATCTGACGATACATAGTGACATCAACCGGCTCAGATGAAGCATCACACAGAAGATTCAGGTTTGATGCCATAGGTGTGGCCATGTCCTTGCAATCCATCATCACGAACCTCTTCAGGATCTCTACTACATACTCCCCTTGTCCAAGGAAGATTCCATCTGCACTCTGCCACACCTCCATGCCTAGAAAGTACTGCATCATCCACAATTTCTTCATCTTGAACTTGGCAGCAAGCTTCCACTGTGTGTCAGCAATCAATCTATCTTCACCTGTAACAAACAGGTTATCCGCATACAAAAGTAGTATCACTAGATTGCCTTCCTCAACCTTGTAGTAAAGGTTGGAATCCGCTTTACTCTTGGTAAAGCCCAAACTGGATAGAAAGCTATCTATCCTATCATACCAAGTTCTACACATATATGACTCCCTATCATGTGTCTCAGAACCAAGTGGCTTCTCCACATACACTTCTTCTTCAACTACACCATTCAAGAAGGCTGTCTTGAAATCCATCTGGTGTATCTTCCACTTCGTCACTGCAGCAAGAGCAAGTACTGATCTAATGGAAGTGTATCTGGCTACAAGAGCAAAAGTCTCTATGCTACCACCTGCGGCATGCTTGATCTTGTAGATCCTCTTGGAAGTCACTACAGACTACCCTTTGGGACTGCATCCCAAACATCTTCATGATCGACTGGTACTCCTCGATCATGGCATTCTTCCCAGATCCTGGGATCTTCAATATTTTCAATAAATAACTTTGTTGCTGAACAAATGTTGTAGTCCTTCTTTTGTAGGTGATGGTATACGATCTTTCCTACACAACAAGTTAAATTGCATGATTAGAAAACATCTCATAGTTTTCATAAAGAAATATGTCATACAATCATGCAATTATCTTAGCCAATGCTTCAATACAACATTTATCCATATTCTGTAACTTTCTAGATGCTTTCCAATCTCTACTAGAACATTGTTAAGAGTGTGCACAACTCCTAACATGTCAGCAAAGAGGTTTCATTCTAGATAAGTAGCAATGGAATGTTGTATAGTGCCATAGGTCACTTACCCATGTATATTAGTAGTATATTGTTCATCAATGCAACTATTCTAATATGCATAATACACAACCTAATTCTAGGAACATAAGCATATATATCATTGAATAACATTACGTAAGAAATGACAATTCAAATACTTATATTTGTTTGGTTGTTGGGTGGACTCCCTCTGAATCTTTGCAACTCCATTCTGATGTGGATAGTGAGAAGTGGTCAACTCCCTCTGAATATCTGCATCCTTGCAAAAAGTGTCCTCCTTTTCTTTCTTGCAGGAACAACTGGAGTGTGCTCCCTCTTGATCTTTGCTTCCTGGATTACCTGTCATTGAACTTATATCCATCATTAATCACTATGCATGCTTATTAGTATCATCATTGTGCTATCCTTGAGGTCTCATACATAATCACACATTTATTAGTATAATCCTAATACTATCAAATCACAATAATCTTAAACATGTATAGTCATGATCATTCACAGATAATAAACATTAGTATTCAAGGTTTCAGGGAAGTCTTCTTTTACTCATGCATATTCTTATTTGATCATAGGACTCTTCTGATTAGTTAAATCATCAATGCATAAACCCGTGATTACTCAAAGCTATACCTTCATGATTCTTTTGGTTAGTCATATCATCAATTATGGTAAGAAACATAATATGCATACAACCATGACTATTCAAACCTATGACTTCATGAATAATCATTATCAACAACACAACAGTATAAGATCCTAATACAAGGTAGGATTCTAGCTTGATATAGGAAAAACATACCTGGATTAGCATGGTAGCTAGTTGTGTCTAACATACCCGCATAATGTCTTCTGGTTCTCTTCAGTGACTTGTGCTAGTAACCTGCATGTCTCATAAATTAACCATTGTAGAACCAAGTTATACATACCTCGAAAGTAGATCTTCTATATGATCCATGACAATGGATGAATCTTTGTCTTCATGTCACCATGATCATATCTTCTTGAAGTAGAACATGATTTGACTTTCTTGGTGTACCTTGTATGCTAGCGAACAACATAAACCTCTTACAACATCACAATGCATTAGTACAATCATAAGTGTCAAAACCTTAATCAATGAATATCTTCTATTAAGGTGATACGACAAGTCTAGTAATTAATCAGGATTGTACTGTAATGATATGAAGACAAACATATTATAAACGTAACCATGAACAGAATTCGAAACATACCTGTCAAGATTGCTTGTAATCTTCTTATGGAAGGCCTTAGCCTCATCTCCCTCCGAGACAAGAACTTCTTCACTTATGCAGGTGACCAATCCATCTTCTTCTAGGTTTAACCCAATCCACTTGATTTGCAAGAACTGGACCTGGAGCTGGATTAGGGCTTGTCAGAGAAACCCCAAAAATTCAAACTTTGAATTTCAAACTTTCGAAAGGATAGAAATATGCACCTTGATGAGTTGATCAAGCTGGTATATTCAGAATTTTAAAACTGCAAAGTTTCACTCCTCAATTTTGCCTTTGAAACTTTCAGATTCACTGGACGTGACCCTGAACTAGGGTTTAATGAAGCCCACTCATATTCCCAATCAAAATGTTTGATCCAAAGCTCTAAGCTTCTATTTTTCTGAGGAGCTTCCAGCCGTTGTCATAGATTTCAAAAATTTCCATTTTTGCAGAAGCCCTAATTTTCCACTTTTCCAATCAAAGTCCCGAACTAGGGTCTGATCAAGCCTGGTCTTCTGCCCAACCAAAAATTTTGATCTTGGTCTCTAAATTTATATTTTGATGAGTGGAATTTATCCATAGTCTCCAATTACAAAAATTCCAACTTTCTCTGAAACCCTAAATTCTGGAAGCTATGAATGAAGGTGCTAAAAAATAATTCTGTTATGACAGAAATATGTACCTGATTATTTCTGGTGTAACTCCGAACTTTTCGATCCACAAGGTCTGAAAAATTTTCTTGAGATATCCCAACCTGTTATCTTTCCATCCCAACAGGTCTGACCTCAATTGGATTCTCTAAGTTATGCCAAGTGTCGCAACGTGACCTATTTATGGGATAAAATAGGAGAGCAAACTTGTACGGAGTTCCATGTGTCACTGGTTCCACTTCGACCTCTGAAAACGTTTCTTGAGATATTAAAGTCTGTGTATTACCTGTCACTTTTTATGAAATTTTATTTGGAGCTTCCTATCCCAAGTTATGACCTTTTTTCCAAGGTCACCTGTTTATGACTGAGATCTGGAAGAGGTAGAAACCCTATATTGTACAGATCATAAATGACAAAGTACAATGAATTAGAAGTTGTCCTTTGGACACAAGGTACATGGGGATCTGATATTCAACCTGTAAATGTTTCAAATCCTAAACCTTCCCCAAAATGGATTTATATCAAAAGTTCTACGATGACTGGTTTTTGCTATATCAAGCCCTAGCATCGTAAGTGCAACAAGTTTCATACATGCCATATCATGCCTTCTTTCAGGATAACTTTGATACCATGTTAAATTTTCAGAATTTACTTCAATATGATCTAGGATCTTAACTGAGAGAACAACATGTACAGCAAATCTACAGCATATCAATCATGGACACAATAATGCAAGCACACAAGAGACACAGAATTTACTTGGGGAAAACCATAAAGGTGAAAAACCCCAATAACTTCCTCAGAGATAGATAGAGCAATGATACAACCAGAATACAATAGATAGTCTTATCCTAGTAGTAGAGCCTCCTCCTCATAAGTGCACCACTTTTTGAATGAGAGAAGTGTGTGAATGCATCATCAAATAGAGATCTCTCGATCTCTATTTATACTTGTTCTGTCCTGCCCAATAAACTAATGGGGCCTACATGTCTAGCTTAACCCATGGTTAACTTAATCCGGGCCGACCCCACACTTGGTGGTCTAATAACCCTTTGACCCACATGGCCGACCCCCAATAGGGTGGTCTAATAACCCTTCGACCCACATGACTTATACAGGGCCGACCCCAACAAGGTGGTCTAATAACCCATCAAGTATATGTTACGACACTTACAATATAAATGACGACACTTCCGTATAGAGGAATAATAACATCTATATAGGAATACAATATACATATATGAAATACATTCCGAATTTACATATACATCAACAGAAGAGATAGATTATGAAGAGACTTTTGCACCCATAGCCACATGCACTTCCATCAGAACAGTACTTGCCCTGGCTGCAGTGATGAAGTGGAAGATACACTAGATGGATGTCAAGACAACGTTCTTGAATAGTGTATTCGAAGAGGAATTGTATGTGGAGCAGCCACTCGATTTTGAGACACATGATAGGGAGTCATATGTGTGTAGATTGAAGAAATCCTTGTATGGCTTAAAGAAAGCACCCAGGACATGGTACGACAGGATAGACAGCTTCCTGTCTAGTTTGGGATTTACCAAAAGTAAAGCGGATTCCAACCTTTACTACAAGGTTGAGGAAGGCAATCCAGTGATACTCCTATTGTATGCGGATAACCTATTTGTAACAGGTGAGGATAGATTGATTGCCGACAAGAAGATGAAGCTTGCTGTCGAGTTCAAGATGAAGGACTTGGGTATGATGCATTACTTTCTAGGTATGGAGGTGTGGCAGAGTGCAGATGGAATCTTCCTTGGACAAGAGAAGTATACAGTAGAGATCCTGAAGCGGTTCGGAATGATGGACTGCAAGGCCATGGCCACACCTATGGCATCGAACCTGAAGCTATTGACTGATGCTTCATCAGATTCAGCTGATGCCAGGATGTATCGTCAGATGATTGGGTCCTTGATGTACCTGACGAACACGAGACCAGATATTTGCTTTGCAGTGAACACATTGAGCCAGTTCCTCATGGATCCCAGACATGTTGACCTCATTGCGGTAAAGCATATTCTGAGGTACCTGAAGGGTACGATTGATTATGGGCTCAAGTATGATGCAAATCAAAAGTTTAACCTGGAGGGTTATGTTGATTCATATTGGGCAAGCAATGCTACAGATAGGAAGAGCACTTCGGGGTGCTGCTTCAGTATGGGAGCAGGTGTGATCTCTTGGTTTAGAAGGAAGCAATCCTGCGTATCACTGAGTACAGCCGAAGCAGAGTATGTTGCAGCTTGTTCATCTAGCTGTGAGGCAGTATAGCCAAGGAAGCTACTGTCTGATTTGTTTGATATCCAGTTGGATGCCACCTATATCTTCTGTGACAACCACAGTTGTGTGAAGTTGTCTGAGAAAACGGTGTTCCATGACAGGTCGAAACACATCGAGATCAAATATCACTATATCAAGGATATGGTGCAGAGAGGAGCAGTGAAGCTCCAGTATGTTGCGACAGATGAGCAGATTGCAGATGTGTTGACGAAACCACGAGCTAGAGTGAATTTTGAGTACCTGAGAGAGAGGCTTGGTGTTCTTTAGATAGAATATACTTCGAGGAGGAAGTTATGAGACACATTTGCAGGAGCCATTCCAAGCATGGTGGTAGGAGGATCCTTCCCATGGCTGTGGATGTAAGTGTTGTGTGATGAGCATCATAACAATGCTCCAGAGGATGATCATGTGATGATGATATGCATCAGGATGGTGTACTATATGATGATGATCAGTATGATCATGAGCATCACGATGATGCTCCGTGCAAGGTTGATCAGGAGGATCATGAGGATCATGAGTATCAAGATGATACTCCGTGGCTGTGGACAGGTTGTGTGATGAAGCATATAATAGCACCCTGGGATATTTGCAGATACTCTTGCAAGGTTTTTCCTATGGCATATAATATCTCCCTGGGAGATCTGGAAAATGCTCTTTCGAGGTTTTTCTTGGAGAGACATATAATAGCACCCTGGGAGATTTGCAGATACTCTTGCGAGATTTTTCCTATTCCATATAATAGTTCCCTAGGAGATCTAGAAAATTCTCTTTCAAGGTTTTGTCTGTGGCATGTAATTTCACCCTGGGAGATCTTGCAGGTTGTGTTGGGCACGTAAACAGTCTTGGGATGCTCTTGCGAGGTTTTGCTTGGAAGCATATAATAGCTCCCTGGGAGATCTTGCAGGTTGTGTTGGGCATGTAATCAGTCCTGAGATGCTCTTGTGAGGTTTTGCTTTCCTGGTCGCATATAATAGCTCCCTGGGAGATCCTATAGGTTGAGTAGTAAGCTCGTAATCAGTCCTGGGATGCTCTTGTGAGGTTTTGCGAGGTCACATGTAATAGCTCCCTGGGAGATCCTATAGGTTAAGTAGCAAGCTCGTAATCATTCCTTGGATGCTCTTGCGAGGTTTCGTTGACACATGTGATCAGTCCTGAGATTCCACTGGATGGCTGCTCGCAGAGATGATGAAGACCAACAGGAGGCTAGGCCTAAATCTAACATGAAAAATTGTTGGCTCTGTAGAACTTCCTACGACGAGAAGAATTGAGAGATAGCACCAGTGATCGATATGACTAGTACAATAGCAGTGAAGATGATGCTCTGTGATCTAGTGATGATGATCCAGCTCCAGAATTGAAGACTTGTTCATATATGTATTGATTCCTATGTCGAGAGAATACATTCCTAGTTAAGAGGGAGTGTTGATGTATTTGTAACTTCGAAAGATATTCTTCGATGTATTACACTTTTACTTTATTATATTCCTGAAGGAGATGTATTATTCCTCCAATCAGAAGTTTCATCATTTGTATTTGTAAGTGTCGCAAGTATTATTGTAAGTGTCGCAACTTATAGTTGATGGGTTATTAGACCACCTTGGTGGGGTCGACACTGCATGAGTCATTGTTGAGATATTGTAACTTCTAAGAATATTATATTTGTACTTTATTATTCTGTATATGTTGCATTCCTCCATGAAGACCTTATTGTATATCCGGAGATGTTTTATTCCTCCGTGGAGAATGTGGTAACTTGGGTTATTAGAGTTCCCTAGTGGGGTTCGGCTTTGTATGTGTCATGTGGATTAAAGGGTTATTAGACCACCTCAGTGGGGTTGACCCTGTCACATTATGTTAAGTGGTTAAGCTGGGGCCAACCTAGTCAAGTCGGAGTTGTGTATAAATAGAGGAGGTGTGTTCCTCATTTAACACACACTACAATCACTTGTGATTGGCGCATAGGTGATGGAGATATATGCTATGGAGGAGAAGGAGCTCATGTCTAGGGTTTACATCTTTGTATTTGATGGTCATCTATTTTGAGGAAGCTTTGTTGGGTTTTCTACCCCATGAGGGTTTCCGAGGATAAATCTGTGTCTCTTGTGTTTATGTTCTGCTTGTTGTTCTTTCAGTGATCCTATATATGCTATTGTTGTGAAATGGAATGTAATGCTGATATTTTCTATCTTAGCATATTAAATATTAACTTGGTGTCAGAGCTAGCCTGAAGGAAGGAAATGTATGGCACTTACGACACTTGTCTCACTTGCGACAATTTGCAAGTTAGGGTTTTGTATAGAAAAAAACAGTCATCATGGAACTTTCTCTATAAATCCATTTTGGAGAAGGTTCAGGATCTGAAACCTTTACAAATCATATATAACATCCCCATGTACCTTTTGTCAGAAGAAAAACTTCTAATTCTCTGTACTTTTTGATTTATGATCAGTACAATCTAGGGTTTCTGCCTCTTCCATATCTGAGTCATAAACAGGTGACCTAGGAAGAAAGGTCACAACTTGGGCTAGGAAGCTCCAAATGAAATTTAGTAAAAAGTGACAGGTAGGGAACGGACTTTAATTTCTCAGGTAAGTTTTTCAGAGGCCGAAATGGAACCAGTGACACGTGGTACTCCGTACAAGTTCGCTCTCCTGTTTTATCCCATAAACAGGTCACGTTGCAAAACTTGGCATAATTCTCTCTCAGAGAGTCCAATTGAGGTCAGACCTATGGGGTTGGAAAGAAGACAGGTTAGGCTACCATAGGAAGAAGTTTCAGACCTTGTGGATTCGTAATTTTAGAGATGCACCAGAAACAATCAGGTACATATTTTTGTCCAAACAGAATTGAATTCTGAGCACCTTCATTCTTGGATCGTCACTGCTGTGGGAAATTAGGGTTTCAGAGAAAGTTGAAATTCTTGGAACCAGAGACCACGTCTAAATGCTCCTCATAAAAATCAAAATTTAGAGACCAAGATTGAATTTTTTGGTTGGGTAGAAGGCCGAGCTTGATCAAACCATAGTTCAGGATTTTGATCGGAAAGGTGGAAAATTAGGGCTTCTGCAAGTTGAAATTTTTGAAATCTGTGACCACGGCTGGAAGCTCCTCAGAAAAATCGAAGTTTAGAGCACAAGATCGAACCTTTTGGATGGGTAGAAGACCGGGCTTTATCAAACCCTATTTTGGGATCCTGTCGAGAAGATCCAGAAGTTTCAAAGGCAATTTTGAGGGGTCAAATTTTGGAGATTTCAAAATTGAAGTATACCAAGTTGATCAGCTCATCAAGGCACATCTTTCCATCCTTTCAGAATTTTGAAATTCAAAGTTTGAATTTTTAGGGTTTCTCTAACAAACCCTAATTAGCTCCAGATCCAGTCTCAGTAAATCAAAGTGGATTGGGTTAATCCTAGAAGAAAATTGGACACCTACATAAGTGAAGAAGTTCCAGTTTCAGGGGGAGATAAGGCTAAGGCCTTACATAAGAAGACTACAAGAAATATTGATAGTTATGACTTGAGGAGATACAGGTATGTGTTGAAATCTGTTCATGATTAAGTCTATGATATGTTTGTATTCATATTATTGGGGTTAGTACAATCTTGATCAATCTTAGAATTGTCTTATCACCCTAGTAAAAGTATGAATGCATGTGAATGATAGAAGACATTCATTGATTAGGGTTATATGATTGTACTAATGCACCTGTGGTGTTGTATGAGGATGATGTTGTCTGCTAACAAGATATAGGTACATCAAGAAAGACAAATCAAGTTCTATGACCATGATGACATGAAGAAAAAGACTCATCCATAGTCTTTGACCACATAGAAGCTCTACTTACGAGGTATGTATGACTTTGTTCTACTATGCTTAACTTATGAGATATTCAGGTTCTAGCACAAGGTATCTAAATCATTGAAGAGGACAAAGAAGATATTGTTTGGGTATGTTACGACATAACCAAGCATGACAATCCAGGTATGTTTTCCTATATCAAGTTAGAATCCTATTTTGTGTTAGGATATTAGGTAAGTATACCTATGTATGAAATGATCATGACCATACATAATTAAGTTTATTTAGAATTATAATGTTTTGATAGTATTAAGATTATACTAATGAATGTATGTTTATGTATGAGATCATGAGGATGACACTAGTGCACACTTAAGCATGCATAGTTGTACAAGATGGATAGAAGTTCAAAATAGAGATCAAGCGGGAGGCAACCACACAAACATAAAAGATAAGTATTTAAGTTGTCATTTGAATTACTTCTTGAATCTTTGAATAGTAAATGATATTGCTCGTAGTAGTTGTATGCATTCTTAGAATATATCATGCTGAGTGTAAACATTCATATAGCATTGAACAGTATACTACTAATATGCATGTGATTGGTAAGTTGAACAAACATTCCATTGTTGCTTGTCTAGAATGAAACCTCTTTGCTGACATGCTGAGAGCTGTGAATGCTCTCGATAGTATGTTCTAGTAGAGATGGAAGGCATCTAGATAGACACTATATGCATACAGGATATGGAAAAGTGTTGTGTCAAAGTACTGGTCAAGATAGTTGTATAACTATGTGAATCATATCTGTATGCATAATAGATTATCATGTCAAACATGATTTGATGATTATGAAGTATTACTAATCATATAATTAACTTTGATTTGTAGGAAAAATCATGAAGAATGATGAACACTGAACAAGTGATGGATGTTCAAACAAGAAGATTTACAAATCAAACATAGTATAGAAGGATCGTGGCTAGAAGATTCTCTTAGAAAGAGGAAGAGGATCATGACGAGATGTTTGCTCGAAGTGGCTAGATAAGACCATTCTCTTAATGGTGTAATTGAAGAAGAAGTGTGAATCAGGATCTATACGGGTACCCAGGATCGATAGTCATTTAATGAGATTAATGATCACCATGGGTGATGCGGATTTCAACCTTTGCTACAAGGTTGAAGATGGTATCTATATACAGATGACATTCAAGAAGGAACTTACCATAGAGTTTGAATGATCTTGAGGTGCATATCAGTAGACCCATCCGACGAGAGATGGCATGGATAAATATGCAGAAGATCACTCAATGCAGAGTGTGAAGGATGTTCATTCACAGAGGAAGAATTGATAGCTTCTTGGAAAGCTTGGGCTTTACCAAAAGTAAAGCTGATCCTAAGCTTTACCTTAAGGTTATGGATGATGAACCTATCATACTATTACTATATGTGGATAATCTCTTTCTGATAGGGAATCAGGAACAGATCATGGAAAGCAAGAAGAAGCTAGCTACAGAATTTTACATTAAAGATCTCAGATTGATGCATTACTTCCTAGGTCTGGAAATATGGCAAGGCCTAGAAGGAATATTTATCAACCAAGGAAAGTATGCTGTGGAAATCTTGAAAAGATTTGATATGTTGGAATGTACAACCATGGCCACTCCCATGGATTCCAACATGAAGCTATTAGTGGATGACTCATCAGAGTTAGTGGATGTGACTCTGTACAAATAGATTATTAGGTCATTAATGTATTTAACAAATACTAAACCAGACATATGCTTTGCCATGAATAGCTTAAGTCAGTATCTAGTGGAACCTAGACGAGTTCACCTAATAGCTGCAAAGCATGTGATGAGGTACCTAAAAGGTACGATAGATTTTGGTCTATGTTATCTTGGAGATCATGAATTCAGACTGCAGATGTTGATTGGGAAGGAAGTGTATCGGACAGGAAGAGCACATAGGGAGGATGTTATTGCCTAGGATCTGCCATGATCTCGTGGTTTAGTAGGAAGCAGTCTAGTGTGGCTCTCAGGACAGTTGAAGTAGAATATATAGCTACTTGCTCTGCTAGTTGTGAAGTAGTATGGCTTCAGAAACTGTTATCAGGACTATTTGACTTAGAGATGGACCCCACTTTGATCATGTGTGACAACCAGAGTTGTATCAAGATGATAATTCAAAGCACATAGATATCTGATATTTCTATATATGGGATATGGTGCAGAAAGGATCTATCAAGCTCAAGTATGTAAGCACTGACGAACAAGTTGTTGATATATTGACCAAACCTCTGTCTCGAGTAAAGTTTGTGTATTTTCGAGACAAGCTTGGTGTAGTTCAGAAGGACCCTCCTCGAAAGGGGGATTGATTTGGTCACTAATGATGAGATTGCCTATATTGATGGTAAGGTCAAATGATGAGGATACCTGTGTTGATATGGATACTTGTATTGATGATGAGGATACTTGTATTGATGATGAGGTTACATGTTTCGATGATGAGGTTGTTGGTTACGATGATGAGGTCGATGCATGGTCCTTAGACTTTGTCTAAGTGGACAAGGAGGGATTGTATCATCCCTGGACTTCGGTCCCTGAAGAGATCTGTAGACATATGTCTCCGAGAAAGTGGTCCCTAGTGGACGTGATAGGACTGCATCGTCCCTAAACATTTGGTTCAAAATGTACATGATAGGACTGCATCGTCCCTAAACATTTGGTTCAAAATGTACGTGATAGGACTGCATCATCCCTGAATGTTTGGTTCAAAATGTACGTGATAGGATTGCATCGTCCCTAAACATTTGGTTCAAAATGTATGTGATGGGATTGCATCGTCCCTAGACTGATGTCCTAAATAGATAGGGATTGATGATCCCGTAAGTGGATTAGGATTGTATCATCCTTGGACTCATGTCCTAAAGTGATAAGGATTAATCATCCTGTAAGTTGATTCGGGATTGCATCGTCCCTAGACATGGTGAGATGTCTTAAAGTGGTAAGGACTAATCATCCTGTAAGTTGATTCGGGATTGCATCATCCCTAGACATGGTGAGGTGTCTTAAAGTGATAAGGACTAATCATCCTGTAAGTTGATTTAGGATTGCATCATCCCTAGACATGGTGAGGTGTCTTAAAGTGATAAGGATTAATCATCCTGTAAGTTGATTCGGGATTGCATCGTTAGTAGACATGGTGAGGTGTCTTAAAGAGATAAGGATTGATCATCTTGTAAGTTGATCTGGACTGCATTGTCCATAAACATGAGAGATGTCTTAAATTGAGAGGGATTGATCATCCCATAAGTGGAACAGGATTGTATCATCCTTGGACCTATGTCCTAAAGTGAGAGGGATTCATCATCCTATAATAGGATCTTGTACATTGCAGAGTATGCTGCTATGTTGATGATGTTGATCGAGAGGATCCAGATGTTGTAGATCGAGATGATCCAGATGCTGTAGATCAAGATGATCCAGATGTTGTAGATCGAGATGATCCAGATGCTGTAGATCGAGATGATCCAGATGCTGTAGATCGAGATGATACAGATGCTATAGATCGAGATGATCTAAATGCTTTAGATCGAGATGATCCAGATGTTGTAGATCGAGATGATCCAGATGTTGTTGATCGAGAGGATCCAGTTGATGTTGTTATGACCATGATCAATAGATCCAGACGATAAGGCTGTTGATTGGGTGATCTAGATGATGACGATGTTGTAGCTGATCGAGTGCTGCAGAAGGTGAAGACTCAATACTGACAATGTTGATACTCCAGTATTGAAGATGTGAAGATATTCTAGTAACTCGTTGAGTTACTGATGATGTTGAGAAAGCTTCCAATGATTTATAGATGTATCATGTAATGATGTTGATGACTCCTTGCTCCTGCAGATGTTGTTATAATATCCTTCTCGTTAAAGGGGAGTGTTGAGATATTGTAACTTCTAAGAATATTATATTTGTACTTTATTATTCCGGAGATGTTTCATTCCTCCGTGAAGACCTTATTGTATATCCGGAGATGTTTTATTCCTCCATGGAGAATGTGGTAACTTGGGTTATTAGACTTCCCTAGTGGGGGTCGGCCCTGTATGTGTCATGTGGGTTAAAGGGTTATTAGACCACCCCAGCGGGGTCAACCCTATCACATTATGTTAAGTGGTTAAGTTGGGGTCAACCTAGTTAGTTTAAAATTCAAGTCGGAGTTGTGTATAAATAGAAGAGGTGTGTTCCTCATTTAACACACATTACACTCACTTGTGATTGGCTCATAGGTGAGGGAGAGATCTGCTATGGAGGAGAAGGAGCTCATGTCTAGGGTTTACATCTTTGTATTTGCTGGTCATCTATTTTGAGGAAGCTTTGTTGGGTTTTCTACCCCGTGAGGGTTTCCCAAGATAAATATGTGTCTCTTGTGTTTATGTTGTGCTTGTTGTTCTTTTAGTGATCCTGTATATGCTATTGATGTGAAATGAAATGTAATGATGATATTTTCTATATTAGCATATTAAATCTTAATAGTCATGTGGATGGGTTATTAGGCTTCCTTAGGAAGTCGGCCCAGTTAGGGTTAAAGGCAAGTTAAGTTGTTGTATAAATAGAGAGTGTGTGTCTCTGTATTTTCTCATTCACTCACTCATCCAACTCGCATAGTTGAGAGAGAGGAGTGCGCACAAGTGGAGGAGAAGTAGCTGCTGGAGACATCTATCTTTTCGGGATTGATCTTTGTGATCTTTGTATTGGTGCTCATTCTATCTTTGAGGAAGTTGCGGGGTTTTTCACCTTCTTGGTTTTCCCCGAGGAAACTCTGTGTCTCTTGTGTTTATGATTGTTATGACATGCATATTGTTCTCTTAGTAGGATCCTAGATAATATTTGAATGAAATTATCAAAAATTTAACAGGGCCATGGTGAATGTCTCCAATTTTGACATTCCACTGTAAGGACTTAGACACCATCCCAAGGAACCTATGTTATAACACACTTTTCTTTTGGAGGTGTGAGTGAAAGAACCAGGATGAACTCCAATCACTGGGATATAAGTTCATCTAGGTTAAAAAACACTCCAAAGCTTTCATAACATGAGTGACTCACTCGGGCTATCCCTTTTATGGATGTAATGGATGTCAAAATTTTACAAACAACTTCCTTTGACCATGACAAAGTAAGTGCAAAAGGACATGCAATTGGGTAGAAGGTTTCCTCATCTGGATGCAGGGACTCAAAGGTCCCTGGCTCGATGAAGTCTTTTGTCTAGTGAACACCATGTGAATACTAGGTGGTAACATATACCACTATCTAACGGCACTTAGATATTACATAGCCTTCTTTGACATGCACTGAGTGGGTTCATGGAATAAGAATTTGTAGACATATTCCAAGAAATAGTCATAGATCGTGTGATAGTGAATTCTATACTTATGTTCTCATAACACCTGCAAATACACATGTACAGGGGGATCACTAATTTTTCAGTGCCAATTCATTATGGGGAAGTTATTGGATGCACATATGCTATCCTTAAAGCAAGAAAACATATAAAATGATGGAGGACTCCATGGAGCTGCATGCTTTAGTTTGGATATGTCTTGTGTGAGATAAGTTAAGAGAATAGTGACCCAATTGAATATTGTTACATCCTGGGTTATCTAGTGAATCAATGGAACCCATGCTTCTTTGAAAATAGTAGCATCTACTTCTCCATATAATCTGTTTATCATTACTAATTTTATTTTTTATGGTGCATTTAATTGCTTAATGTAGTATTATCTAGTCTTCCTTGCTCTAAAAGCTCTCTTGTTTACCTACCAACTTTTTAATAAATCTTGGTAATTAATCCTAAATTCTAATAGCCCATCCTTTGTGGGGTCCACTTGATGATTCAGGAATTTGTACATTAATTGAATATTTGAAGTCTGAAATAAAGAAGCTATTAGCTTTCCTTTTGCATCTCTAACGATTCTACAATTTATGTTTGTATGCTTTATGATCCAAGAAAGTGTTTCTATACATGGGAGGATTTCATATTTAGAAACTACTCTATGTATTCATGATCTTATGGTGAGATCATATACTCCCTCGTCTGGGTCTAATGGCATGGAATTATATATTAGTTTAGGATAGGTCTCATGGTTGAATGTTTGGTATATTTCAATCCACTATTGAATAGTCTCTTTGTCGATTATGCATGTGGTGTCCTCATAAATTGATCCAGAAAGTATAACTACATCCTCTTCTATCTCATGCTCGAGAGATTCATCTCTCTCTAGACTTGTTTCTGGTACTACCCCCTTTTGACTTTGTCATCTCTTGGGTTCCATTGTCAACCTGCATTTTCAAAAACACTCATATGCATGAAACAATAGGTGCAATAACTAAACGAATCATAATGGTTAGTTCCCTCCCTGGGTTGGAAAGTTTCATTCCACGATGAGGCTTCTATGCAAGCATGGTATTTTGAAACAATATACAAGATAAGATAGGGGAGGGTGATGTGTTTTTTTTGTCACATAGAAAGGATATATTCACCAAAGAATATCCAATTATAGACATTCATCTGCAATTGTTTTGAGCAACATTCTTCACCCTTTTTTTCCTAGTTTTAGTCCCAAACAATGAAATTTCAAGAAAGTGATCCCTCGGTTGGGATCAAGAAAACAAATGCATTCACTAATGGGGTGTTGATCGATGGCATGTCTATCAATATAGCCAACAAGAAATTAAGAGTGGGGTTATCACCTAGCTTGAGTCTGCTATTGAGATATCCATCATGAGAAACCCTATAAGTATAGCTTCCACCATCATGAAAAATGTTATCACACTTGGTTTTTACAACTTGAAGGTAGGTCAATTTAATTAGCCACCAACGATACATTTCCATGGTACCCGTTCATTTCTAGGTAGCTCTTGGTTAGGTATTCCCTTGGTTAATGCATACATGATTCATATTTGTTTTAATTTCCTTTACCATGAATTACCAAATCAAAATCAAGTAATGAAAAATTACTTTCCTACGGTTTTATGGTCAAAATGTCGAGGTGGGTTGGGATGGATTCGACCTCGATCTTCCCAATTTGCTCAATTCCCCCACAATTATCGTGCTAAGTATCATAGATTCGATTATGTGGGCCTCATTGGAAATAGTCAAAATTTTCTTTACTTTTTGGCATTATATCATTACAATGCATTTTTTCATTACCTTGACCTTTTATTTATATATTTGAAATATCATCTCTAAGAGGGAAGCACTCCCATGATGTGATTCAACAATCATATAATCTATTGGGAAGTTGAAGAGAGTAACAACATGCTGAGAGTATTCCTATTGAGAATACGTATCAAGGATGAGTTTTATTTCAAGTTGAATTGTTTTAGGATTTCAATAATGTATCATGAGTTGGGAAGTCATTGGTGAGCAAGAATGTGTCACAAGTGGGTAGGACTTCGGGGTTGCGACATGTCACTAAAGTGCATGGCTTTGAAGTTGTGATGTGTCATGTGGTAGAATGCTTCAGAGTTGTGACACATTGTGGGTAGGAATGGCCTGGATGATGCAATGTATCGTGGGTATCCATACTTTTCTTAGTCATAGCCAGTCGTGGGGGAGAGTCCCTCATGTCTTTGACATTTCGCGAGAGAGTGATCTTTGGGGGATTTGGTACAATATGAGAAAGAGTGTCTTGGGCGATGCGATGTATCGCATCTGAAAATGTTTTGGAACTACGATAATGTATCACAAGAGTAGATGGATTGGTGCTATGACATGTCCCAATTAAGCATGACTTGTAGTTGTAAGATGGATTGGTGCTACGACATGTCCTAAGATGGAGAGATACTTATATGTGCAATGCACATCACATAATGGGAAGTTAGTTTTAGTTGCAACATGATTGAGTGATTATGCCATAATTAAAAACAAGCGAACACTTAACATAAGAAAAGTGGATTCAAAACAATTCAAACTATCAAGTAGAGAAAAGCATAGCTAGTGAGTCATAGATATTATGAGGGATGAATGACCAATTAGAAAATTTTTGAGAGGATGAGTCATGCAGCCAAGGATGACAAGTAAAAATATTAGAGATAAAAATTAAGGACCTATGGATTTTCTTATGAGAAAATAAATTATGGGGTGTTGTTACTTGCTCAATAAATGGATACACACAATTTCTTGAAAACCCATATTAGATAACAAAAATGTCAAGCAATTAACAACAATGGTAATCAATTAATAATGAATCATTTGAAAGACTATTTTAATAATATTTTAAAAATATTGATATAAACTCTTACTAACATGGGAATGCAAGGATAAGAAACAATTCAACAATTATTCATAATAATATATTATCCAAGTGCTTAGTTAGTGTAACCACACAATTGCCTCTCATAATATATTGATTTCACACCCACCATATTATGGGTTTTACAGAATGAAATATTTGTCAACAAACCCAAAAAAAGCTATGTTTTGGGATCTCCAAGCCAAGTCAAGTGCCCATTTGTGGAAGCAACATAATCATACATGTAATGAATAAGGTATTTTTAGTAGTAGTATTTTGTTTGTTCTTTCAGACACATTTTTCATTATCTAAACCATAAGTAAAGTTACTAGGCCTCACTCCAAAATAATCTAATCATTCATGAAATCAATTGCTTTGTCACACCATTAGTTAATCTCCACCTCATCATCTTAATATTGTAGATTGGTGTGAATAATACAAAAGGTAATGAATGAGTAAATTATTTTAAGGTAACAATTTGTGTGAATTATAAAGGTGAAATTAATACAATGTACATGTGTTAAAGGGCCACTAATTGTACCCCATCCAAAATTTGTACAATTTAAATTTGGTAATATGAATCTAGGAAAGTCTAAGATGTTGTAGTTTAGCCCATTCAAGCTTGAACTTATCAAGTCTCTCCTCCAAGGTAAATTTTTTCATCTTGGACCTCCACTATGATATTAGTCATGCATAAGCATCACTAATGTAATACTTGGTAGTTACATTAACACATTATTAAGATCCACTTAAATTATTTGACTTGTTAGAAATGTGCTAGGCCCCTTTGAGTATAAGGGAGACCAAATTCAATAAATCAAACATATTTTCAAATAATTTTTTTATTTAATAATGAATAAAAATTAAAATCATTACAAAAAATTATCAAAAAACTACATTTAATAATAATAATAACAACAAAAACTCCAATTAATAATAATAATAACTACAATAATAACAAAAAGTCGAATTAATAATAATAACAAAAACTACAATTAACAAGAAAGAATTTTTATAAAATTAAAATTGCACACCCGTTTATGGTTAACCCTTATCCAATTAAAAAAATAAAATAATAATTCAACCTAAAACATTTCCACGGTCTTCGTTTGATTTAAATGAATACATGGATGATGTGGTCGTTGGATTTGCAAAAATGTAAAATAAATTCAAAATGCAAGCTGTCAACAATCATGCTTCGAACATCACCTAACTCAACCGCTTGATCATATCATCAAACGGTTCAATTTGAAATGCACATTGTCCGTAACTATAAGCGCGTTTGATCATAACAAGAATGCCATCCAACCATTCAATTTGAATTCGAGTTGAATCAACGGTTGAACTTGAATTTCTTAAATAAGACTTGCATACCATCGGATCAAAAAGTAGCTTCGAATCAACGTTTCAATTTGAATTTCTTAACCAATACTCCCTTGCCGTTGGATAAAAAAGCAGTGTTGAATCAACGGCTCAACTTGAATTTTGTAAATAACAGTGGCCTGCCGTTGGATAAAAAAGCAGTGTTGAATCAACGGCTCAACTTGAATTTTGTTAGTTTATTTTGCTTTTTAATTATTATGTTTAGATCATCGCTTTTGCCTGCAGGACGTTGACACCTGAAGATAATGGTTCTTTATTTAAATGAATTATGTGTGCAGGGAAGATGATTTTCATAAGAGAATGTATACGTAGCTTGTGACAACATATCGTTGGTTCGAAAACAGTGGACTGCAAATTGCGATGTTGAAAACTTGAAACGGATGGACGATGACAAGTTGTCAACATCATCCATAGTTGTCAACGAAACTTGAAAACTTGAAACGGATGGACGATGATAGATAGTTGTCACGTAGACAAACTATCTATGGGGCGGTTGAGTCTAGACCAAATTCTCTGTTACGTTTACAATGGTAGACACACCATCTATGGGGCGGTTGATTCTAGACTAACTTCTCTATTACATTTAAAGTGTCTGGGGCTGTTGATTCTAGACTAACTTCTCTATTACATTTAAAGTGTCTACAGTTGACCATTTTTTTTACCTCACAACTCTACTATTAGGTCAAAGTCAAAAGGTGATGGTATGATTTAGATCTGCATTCAAAATTAATTTGTTCATATTTTAGTGTTTGTTTTCAAACAAGATCAACTACGTACAACCAAGTTTTTTTTTTTAAGATGTTAAGATATATTGGTAAGTTATACAAAATATTTTTATTATTATTATTATATTAACATAGTTTAATGTAATACATATAGGAGTTTTCTAAACAATCGACGATTTGGCCCATAGTTTTCCATCTCCGGATATTGTCAGACAACTCCCTTTCCGAGGACCCTACTGTTCACTGGTTCTGTCGCAGAGCGTCAAAGGAGCTTCAATGACATGCGTACAAGTTTGTACTGAGAGGAAACATACTCTTCCAATTCCCAACGTGTGGCCCTCCGTAGGTAATGCATGTGATGGCATCCATGCATCTTCCCATGCCCATGTTTGAAATTTGAACTCTGTAAATGGGCGGGAAAAGTTTGAATTTGACTTCAAAAGGCATATCCATTTTGAATTTGACAGTTCTTGGCAGTGAGGAAATATCAAGTTCATGTTCTGGGTGGGTGAGCGGAGCATAGAAATGGAGTTTTAATAAATTAGTTTTTGTATATTGAATTGAATTATGTTGATCTGATCATGATGTTGTAGATGGTCCTCCATCGCTATTCACCTTCCGAATTGAACAGATAACTAGATCAAGAACCATTGGAACATTCATTTGAAGAAGCGCTTGCTGCATATGGGGATCGAATCCGTGATGCACAAGCCTAAGTCCGAATCGATTATTGCAGTTGGTGCTCAGTCTTTCAATGGGTTGTGGAATGTGAGCCATATGGTGCGGTAGAAGATCATGGACCTTGAAACCGAGTCGAGGCTAATGCGTGAGTCCAATCCCACGCCAGGGGAATCTGGTCTGGCTGGTTGAGAAATGTCAATATCAGCTCAGATATATTCAATGTAAATAGATTACGGAGAGCGAGTTAAGGGTTTGATTCCTGTAAAGAAGAATCAAAGATTTTTGGGTTGAACTCTGCTCACAACTCCCTGAGAAATAAGGTGGGGGAGTTTTTAAATCGATAGTGCTATTGAGAAATAAGCAGACGACATGACACCATCACCAAGGAGCGACGGATGTCAATGCAATAGTCAAATATTCTAGAAGGCAAGGTTTAATGTGGAGAAGAAAGGTCATTGAAACACATGACCTAAGTAACTTGATTTTTAGATGTATTCAGGTTAAAGTTATTGCTGGTGCAACTAACTTTGTGTTTTGTCATCACTCTCGATCATAGCCTATACAACTTTAACATTTGCTCGTCATTTAGAGATATCGATACAGAACACCTGTACAACTTTAGCATATTTTCAAGATCTTTGCAAATGTTATCACACTTGGTTTTTACAACTTGAAGGTAGGTCAATTTAATTAGCCACCAACGATACATTTCCATGGTACCCGTTCATTTCTAGGTAGCTCCTGGTTAGGTATTCCCTTGGTTAATGCATACATGATTCATATTTGTTTTAATTTCCTTTACCATGAATTACCAAATCAAAAGCAAGTAGTGAAAAAATGACTTTCGTATGGTTTTATGGTCAAAATCAGGTGGGTTGGGAAAGATTCGACCTCTATCTTCCCAATTTGCTCAATTCCCCCACAGTTATCGTGCTAAGTATCATAGATTCGATTATGTGGGCCTCATTGCAAATAGTCAAAATTTTCTTTACTTTTTGGCATTATATCATTACAATTCATTTTTTCATTGCCTTGGCCTTTTATTTATATGTTTGAAATATCATCTCTAAGAGGGAAACACTCCCATCATGTGATTCAACAATCATATAATCTGTTGGGAAGTTGAAGAAAGTAACAACATGTTGAGAGTATTGCTATTGAGAATACATATCAAGGATGCGTTGTATTTCAAGTTGAATTGTTTTAGGATTGCAATAATGTATCATGAGTTGGGAAGTCATTGGTGAGAAAGAATGTGTCACAAGTGGGTAGGAATTTGGGGTTGCGACATGTCACTAAAGTTCATGGCTTTGAAGTCGTGATGTGTCACGAGGGAGAATGCTTCATAGTTGCGACACATTGTGGGTAGGAATGCCCTGGATGATGTAATGTATCGTGGGTATCCATACGTTTCCTAGTCGTAGCAAGTCACGGGGGGGAGAGTCCCTCATGTCTTTGACATGTCGCGAGAGAGCGGTCTTCGGGGGATTTGGTACACTGTGAGAAAGAGTGTCTTGGGCGATGCGATGTATCGCATCTGAAATTTTTTTGGAACTACGATAATGTATCACAAGAGTAGATAGATTGGTGCTACGAGATGTCCGAATTAAGCATGACTTGTAGTTGTTAGATGGATTGGTGCTACGACATGTCCTAAGACGAAGATATACTTATATGTGCAATGCACATCACATAATGGGAAGTTAGGTTTAGTTGCAACATGATTGAGTGATTATCCCATAATTCAAAACAAGCGAACACTTAACATGAAAAAAGTGGACTCAAAACAATTCAAACTATCAAGTTGAGCAAAACAAAGCTAGTGAGTCATAGAGATTCTAAGGGATGAATGACCAATTAGACAATTTTTTAGAGGATGAGTCATGCAACCAAGGATGACAAGTAAAAATATTAGAGATAAAAATTAAGGACCTATGGATTTTCTTATGAGAAAAGAAATTACGGGGTGTTGTTACTTGCTCAACAAATGGATACACGCAATTTCTTGAAAACCCATATCAAATAACAAAAATGTCAAACAATTAACAACAATGGCAATCAATTAATAATGAATCATTTGAAAGACTATTTTAATAATAATTTAAAAATATTGATATAAACTCTTACTAACATAGGAATGCAAGGATAAGAAACAATTCAACAATTCTTTATAATAATATATTATCCAAGTGCTTAGCTAGTGTAACCACACAATTTCCTTAATATATCCATTTCACATCCACCATATTATGGGTTTTATAGAATGAAATATTTGTCAACAAACCCCCAAAAAACTATGTTTTGGGATCTCCTATGGTCTTCTTCACCCTAGGAACGACCAAAACATATTTAGTCAAATATTATGTTTCGAGATTGCCTATGATATTTTAATTGAAAAAAAATGCACTTCATTGTTCTATTTCCACATGCTATTCAACGTTGTTTACGATGGAAATGGGGCTCTTAGGTTTTGTGTTTTTTACCTTGACTATATCTAAATGTAGGTTAGGTGTACCTTTTATTATTAAAATTTTTCCTTTATTATGGAAAAATCTATATTTAGAATACTGTCTTTGCTAGAATATTGTCTTTGTTGTTCTTGTATTAACCATGTACCCCTTATTTTGTTCCTATGTAAGTAGAACAAGGGCTTCTCAACCCACATTTTCTAACTCATTCTCACTATGAAATAATGAGATGCTAACTCATTCTCACTATGAAATAATGAGATGAATACTTCATAACATATCATTTATTGGCTATGATGGAGGATTGTGTACTGTAATGAAAGACCCCAATCCTCCAAGCCAAGTCAAGTGCCCATTGGTGGAAGCGACATAATCATACATGTAATGAATAAGGTATTTTTAGTAGTAGTTTTTTGTTTGTTGTTCTTTCATACACATTTTTCATTATCTAAACCATAAGTGAAGTTACCAGGCCTTGCTCCAAAATAATCTAATCATTCATGAAATCAATTTCTTTGTCACACCATTAGTTAATCTCCACCTCATCATCTTAATATTGTAGATTGTGTGAATAATACAAAAAGTAATGAATGAGTAAATTATTTTAAGGTAACGATTTGTGTGAATTATAAAGGTGAAATTAATACAATGTACATACCTTAAAGGGCCACTAATTGTACCATATCCAAAATTTGTAGTTTAAATTTGGTAATATGAATCTAGGAGAGTCTAAGATGTTATCGTTTAGCCCATTCAAGTTTGAACTTATTAAGTCTCTCCTCCAAGGTAAAAAATTTCATCTTAGACCTCCACTATGATATTAGTCATGCATAAGCATCAGTGATGTAATACTTGGTAGTTACATTAACACATTATTAAGGTCCACTTAAATTATTTAGCTTGTTAGAAATATGTTAGGCCCCTCTGAGTATAAGGGAGACCAAATTCAATAAGTCAAACATCATCCCTCACACACACACACATATTGACTCCACACCCTACCCACTCTTATATTCTTATATCTATCTTAAGTGTTGATTCCTAAAGTGGATCCTCTCATCAAACAAAGGGGTCAATCATATATCTTTTGTTGGCATTGTTGAATCTAAAGCTCATTTTTGTAATATATATATATTTTATGGAAGAGAAGCACAAGGGCCTTGAAATTTTCTTGATATCTATATAAACTACTATGTAGGAGTTATGTAGTGGAATAGAATACCATAAATGAAAAAGAGATTTTGCATGCCTCTTGTAGCATTATTTTTATTATAAAAGAAGTTTCTTCAAGAACTTCTCAAATGCTTTAAACCATCTACATAATGTAATTTTTGTTCACTTTAAATAATAATTACAAATTTTATTTATGGAAAAAAATATCTACTTCGGTCTTAAACTTGGAAGCTCCATCCAATGAGCCACCCCTGAGGGCTATTCCTAGCAAATATGTTATTTGAATAAATATAAAAAAATAAATTATTAATATTTAAATATGCATACATGCAATTTAGTGTTATATGATATATAAACACTCAAGTACTATGTATCAAAAACCCCTAAAATGTTTCATCTTCATAATTTTTTTTGTCTTCCCACGTGTTTTCATTTTCATAATATTGTCTTCTCATATATTTTCAAATAATTTTTTTTATATAATAATGGATAGAGGTTAGAACCATAAAAAATATTAATCCAAAATTACATTTAACAATAACTTTTTTATATACAAAAATAATTTCCCATATAGTTAACCTTTACCAAATTCATAATATTGTTTTCTCACCTATTTTCAAATAATTTTTTTTATATAATAATGAATAGAAGTTAGAATCATAAACAAAAAAATATGAATCCACAGCTACATTAACATTAAAATTTCTCATTAAATCACGGATAATCCTTATCAAATTCATAATATTGTCTTCTTACATATTTTCAAATAAATTTTTTTATTCAATAATAAATAAAGTTAAAATCATAAAAACAAAATTATCCAAAAACTACATTTAATAATAATAACAAAAACTCCAATTAATAATAATAATAATAACTACAATAATAACAAAAACTATTATTGATAATAATAAAAAAACTGCAATTAACAATAATATCAAAAACTACAATTAACCATAAAGAATTTTTATAAAATTAAAATTTCCCACCCAATTATGGTTAACCCTTACCCAATTAAAAAAAAGAATTATGGTTACCCCTTACCCAATTAAAAAAATAAAGTAGTAATTCACCCTAAAACATTTCCACGGTCTTCATTTGATTTAAATTAATATATGGATGATGTGATCGTTGGATTTGCAAATATGTAAAATAAATTCAAAATGCAAGCTGTCAACAATCATCAATCATGCTTCCAACATCACCTAACTCAACCGCTTGATGATGACAAATTACAATGAAGTCATCAAACGGTTCAATTTGAAAAGCACATTGTCCGTAACAAGAACCATAAGCGCGTTTGATCATAACAAGAATACCATCCAACCATTCAATTCGAATCTCGAGTTGAATCAACGGTTGAACTAGAATTTCTTAAATAACACTTGCATACCGTTGGATCAAAAAGTAGCTTCGAATCAACGTTTCAATTTGAATTTCTTAACTAATACTCCCTTGCCGTTAGATAAAAAAGCAGTGTTGAATCAACGGTTCAACTTGAATTTTGTAAATAACAGTGGCTTGCCGTTGGATAAAAAGCATCTTTTCAAGCCCTTTGCGCTCTGGGTCTCATTCTCGTAATGTAGAGTTGAGCGTTAAAGATTCGACGCGATGTTAACGAAGATGATCGAAGAACACCGTGACAGCCATGGCGGGAGACTCTCGGAGGTCCTTGCAGGAGGATGAACTAGGCGTTAATTGCTTAGATGTTTCATGTTTTTGTGTTTTCTCTGTCGTGTTTTTGCATTTCCGTCTGTGGTTTTTGAGCCTCGTTCGCGGGTCTGTGGTGGAGTTGCCGATGTTGCCGAGTTATTTGTGTATAGGTTGTCTGTGCTTTCGGATCTGAGATCGGGGGCTGGGATTGTGGCCCAACTTCTGGTGCAGGTAAAATCGTGGGGTTGTTGCGGATGCTATTTGGTTCTGTTGTGTTTTTGCCTTTGCGTCTGTGGTTCCTGTGCTTCACTCTCGGGTCTGTGGTGAAGTTGTGGGCGTTGATTGCTTTGAATAGTTTTGTGCGGGTGCAATTGTTGTCCAATTTTCATGTGCTGTGTTTATAGAAGCGCGGTTTCCTAGGTTCTGCGGCTTTGTTGGTGGGTGTGCTGCGGATGCATTGACTCCTAGGAAGCCGGAGTCGGCATTGGACTGGGCTTGGAGTCGCGTTTGCTCTTGCTGTGAAGGTAAGAGAACCTGGGATTTTTGTTTGTTGGTACATGTATTGTTTTCTGTCGTTTGTTCTAGGGATTGAATTGACTCCTTTTGTTTGTTTGCAGAGTTTTGGACCTCCACTATGATATTAGTCATGCATAAGCATCCATATCAGGGCTCTCCGTACCCAAAACAACGTCCAACGTTATATTTGTAGTTCGGAAGTTTATACAGCCTGCGAGGTAGCTTGGGAATTTTTATCTTTCTGAGTTACGTATTTCAATTTTCTTGGTGTGCAGGATTTATTACATCCCCAAGAACACCAGGCTGATCCTGAGAGGTTTATGGGATCCAATGATTTCGAGCTAATTCCTTTCGGGGCAGGAAGAATCACACACATTCCACGGTCACTATAAGATTAACTCGTTTAGTAGAATGAATTTTCAGGTTTTTGTTTTTACTGCAACGTTTTTTTCTGATTTATCCGCATATCAAATAAATCTTACCAGATCTCTCTTGTTCTGTGGTTTAAAAGTAAATTAAATAATTATATGCTTAATGAGATATCTCTTGTTTTACTCTGTTTGAGTATGTTTCTGTGGTTTTTCATTTACATTATGTAGTTGTAGTTGTATTTGTTATAATTGTGAAAGGAGGCAAGACAGCGGCAGAAAGAAATTATGAAAGTCTATGACGATGACGCCCTCGTCCTACTTCTTCAACATTCTTTAGTTCTTTCTCTGCGATCGTAACACCACAGGTAGAACCTCAGCCTCTCTCTAATCAGCCTCTCTCTAATCAGGTTCAAATTTTGAATGAATTAATTAGGGAAATATCGTTACTATTTGTCCCTGTAAGAAGTTTATAGAGAGCAAGAATTTTCATGTTGTAATTCTTTTACACAACATCTTGTTAATGCTTCATGGAAACTGTAATTCAATACTTCCTTTCATATTTGTTATATTGAAATGCTGCACATCACAGTAATAATGAATTGCCTTGAAATTATATTAATCTTTCTTTTATGACAAAGGATAATGGAAACCCAATTACGCTAATATGTTGCAGATTCCCTGAAATGTTGTATCCCTCGCAATTCGAATGGAAATTTGGAAAGTTGCTAATTGCATTTTGACGTTTTATACACCACATAGGTAACTGTAGTAAGGCATTTGGCAATTGTATTAGCTTGACAATTTTTCTGTTGAAGGGTTAGCTGTTGCATGTTCAATTTTTCTGGTCAAATAGGATTTCTTTTTAAAACTTCTAGTCAAATAAAACCAAATAAAACTAAGGAAACACTGAAAGGTTGGGAATTTTTTTCCCAATTCCTACCAGCCCGACTCAATCCTTCACTATTTGAAATTAACCTTCCAATTGCAAAACACGATATCCATAAATGCATAATCCCACAGGTACACTCATCTATTCAATGTTACATTCATAGTTTAACAGGCGAATATCAAGGAATGTATAGTTGAACTACTTCAAATATCCAAGGGATAGAATTTTCTCTGTTAAGGATAGATAAGTATCAAGCAATTGAGAGACCCTCTGTTATACTACTTGTTTCTTGTATATAGTTTACGATAGGAATTTATATCTATTAGTCATCTCAAATTACCTTGGTGATCTTTTCAAGTAACCAGGGTGAGAAATAAAAAAATATGTAATAAATTGAAATGGAATGCAATTCTGTCATTTTTTGCGTCAGTGAATATTAGGTAAATTCTTGTAGGTGGGTACAAATGTTCCATTGTGGCAAATTTTCATTATAATTATGATATTTCTTGCGACAATGAATATTAGGTAAAATTCTAGTAGGTGGGTACAAATGTTCCAATGTGGCAAATTCCCATTATAAAGAATTCTCCCGTTTGCAAAAATAGATGGATATAAAGAATGCCCAAAAAAATAGATAGATATAGCAATGGTCAAGACCACCAGGACATGAATTCTGCAAAATAAAAATAAAAAACAGTAGTAACGTCCAGTTGTAAGAAACGCATTGTTACAACCACATCTCTACACACACAAGAGCACGCAATTATCTTTCTCCTCGTCTGTATCAATTTCTCTTCATTTGTTTAGTTGTTTTCTTTTTCATTGAGGTATCTCTTTATGTCTCTTTCAAAGTCCACTCGTTCAAACGCGTTTCATCAACAATCGTGCTACCTCTAACAATCCATGGATGGTTTTCAAACATGATCCACAATACAAGCAATTCTTTTGGTTCTTATTGCAAGCTAATGCTCCGTTTGAATCTTCTGAGGCAGGTGCATTGTTTTGTTCTTCTATATGGATATTCAGAATTTGACGAAAAATCGACACTCTTCCCTCTAATGTATTCTGAGGTAAAATCATTCTCATTTTGTATTTTAGTTGTAAATTAAATAACTAAGGTTTAAGAAAATCTTTATTTGTTTTGGTTTTCTTACAAACCCGACAAATCATGTGATTTATGCTTTTTAGTTAAATAACTAAAGTTTTAAAGAGATCTTTCTTCGTCGTTTTTATTTTTTTTGGAGTAAGGTAACCATTTATTCCATTGAAAAGAAATATTTAATTAATTAGGTTTATTGCAAAATATTTGTTTTCTACACATTTTTACTGTAATAATTACACACATTTAGAATGTAATTTGTTATAAAACTTCTGTTTTCAAGTCAAAAAATTTAAACTAAAGAGATATTCCTAACTTAAAAAAATTCAAACTAAAACTCTTTTCCTAACTCAAAAAAATTCAAATATGTAACCGGGAACCTTTTCCTATTAACACCAATTTCATGTTATCTTATTATCATGACCCGTGTTCGTTACGGCCTAAACATCACCCTCCAGATTACCAGAAAAAGGCTTTCTGAATAAATCTCAGCGTCATTCATCTCAGCATTATTAAATTCTCCATAGAATGACAGTTCAATCTATTGGAGGCTCCTTCTTTCCATTAATTTTTGCACAAATCACTTACCGCAATTATTCTTTCGACAAACTTCCATTCTGTTTTAACAACTCACCAAGAGCGCTTATAATGGTTTCCCATATCGGCTGTAACTTTTTAGTAATTGACCTTGGTTCGAAGGGATCCTGAAGTTCAAAATATTGCAAAAGGCATATTCCATGAAAATAATTATTAAATCATGGGATCGAACATTTAAATAGAAAAGATATTCCTCCTTCTTAGGTAAATCTATTTCTCTCTTGTTTTAGTGCAAATTTGTGAAATTTTGTATTTAATTTTTAAATTCAATATTTAAAAAATCATTGAGGTTTTTCGTTTTCTTTCAAACTAGCCTCCCTCACTCTGTGATGTTTTGGGTTTTCCTACAAACTAGCAACATCTTGTGATTTATCTTTATTTGAAAATTTTAAAGTGATCCAAACTTTTTCCCGTGTCTCCAATAATTATAGTCGAGTCTCGTCTACTTCTACCCGGGTGGGAGGGAATTGTAGTTACGGGAGTGTTAATAATTGCCACTGCAAATGCCGAGCTGTGTGGGGGAATTATAGCGGTTGGACAATGAATGATACCAGATTTGTGGTTCCTGAATATGGTGAATTCTTGTTGGTATTAATAAGGTGAGTGGGGACAAGGATGCTTACATGGTACTTATGTTTTCACGTATCTTTGAACACCATAAAATTTAGAACGTGGATAGAAGGGAACACAAAAGGTAAAGCTTAGGTTAAATAAATGTATGTGAGAATTGAGAATTGAGAATTGTAGCTTAGTTTAGAATGGTGTAGGTGAGCTTAGAATCAGGATAGAGTATTTTCTTGTTATTTTTATTATTTTATTTTCATTATTTTTTGTTTTATTTTTTTATGTATTTTTTATTTTAATAAAATTTCAAATAGTTAGATTTAGAATTTATATTTAATATTTGTTTACTTTTGTTAATGCTAAGTTAACTTTTCATTTTACTATTTTGTTTATTTTTTTTATGGAGTAAAGTAAAAAGGGTTGGGC